>CM046966.1:65828766-67078766 GCA_025698475.1 Gossypium anomalum
TGAATTTGAGTAAAATTGGCTAAATTGCGAGATTTGTAAATTGAAAGACTAAAATGTAAAATAAATGATAAATATGGGCTAAAAAGGATCATAGGAAAATTCGATTATGTATGGGTTCACTTAAATTATGTGTATTTGTGTTTTTGTAAAATAGGGACTAAAATGTTAAAATGTGAAAATGTGAGGGCTAATTTGTAAAAGTCCCTAAATATGTGCTTATGAATTGAATTGAATGATTTGTTGAATAAAAAAGTTAATTTTGAATACATATAGATGAAGAAAAGAGGAGTTCAGATTTAGACCGAGGGAAGTCGAAGGTTATTGGGTAAACGGTCTGAATTGTCAATTTCGAGTATGAGGTAAGTTCGTACGTGATAAATGATGTTATAGTTATACTTTAATGCTTTGATAATGCATAAATTCTATAGATATCCAATTACGGTTTGAGTATGATGATAATCGACTATGTTTGGCACTAAGTGTGCGGTTTGAAATAACTTCAGCTACAAATGGCACGAAGTGTGCAGGTTGGAATAACTTTGGCTATATAAGGCATTAAGTGTGCGATACCGAGATAGCTTCGGTTTATCAAAATGGCATTAAGTGTGCGAGATTGTTACGATTTCGGCAAATCGCTGATGCACTCAGTGTGCGAATTCTTAAAGCATGGAAAGACTTCTGAATGAACTAATGTATTTGAACGAGAGATGAGAATGAAATGAAATTATATAGGAAAGTTCAGGTATGTTTGATACCTAAGTGGTAGATAATACTATATGTATGAAGCTTGATGAATTTGTATGAACATGTTACATGAGATAGAATAGAATTGATGGATGAATTGTTATTAACTAAGTGTTTATTGGTTGATGTTTCGTATATTATAAACTGTGTTTATTTATAGTACGAACTTACTAAGCTTTAAAGCTTACTGTGTGAAATGTTCTATGTTTTATAGTGTTATAAGGCTAGCTCAGATTTGGGGATCATCAGCGACATCAATCACACTATCGGACATCTATTTTGGTACCATTTTGAGAGTTGTATATATGGTATATGGCATGTATAGCCTAGTGTCATTTTGATAGGTTTTGTGATATGAATATTAGCCATGAGAATTGGCTTACAAATGTTAATATGTATGGCCTTTAAAGTTGGCTAAAATGGTGTGTTTGATAGGTAAGATATGTGATGTTTATAATGTTTAAGTGATGGTTTATTATGGGATATTGAAGTAATGAGTTTGTACATTTAGAACTTTGGTAATCTGTGATGATGTTGGCATATTGAATTGGTTGAGATTATATAGTTTGATATGTGATTGAATTGGCATGTATTGATTGATTATAAATGTATGCAAATGATGTTAAATGTTGTGGTTTTGGTGTGCTTGAGATAGGTGGGAAATGTGGCTTAAACTAAGCCTAATTTCACCCCACACGGTTGAGCACACGGGCGCGTGTCTCGACCGTGTGTCTGTTGTAATTTTAGCTATCCAAGTCAGTCTTAAGCACGGCCTTGACACACAGGCATGTCTGATAGCCGTGTAAGGCACAAAACCTTGGTACATAGGCGCGTGTGGCCATTTCAAAGGGTACACGGGCTAGACATACGGGCGTGTGGTCGACCGTGTGAGCCAAGTCAGTTTCGACCACGGCCAAGGCACACGGGCGTATCTTGTGGCCATGTGATTAAGTCAGTATGTATGCCATGTTTTGCCACTATTCAGACACATGGGCGTGTATAAAGCCGTGTGAGGCGCATCGCTTATTCACACGGGCGTGTGACCTGTGAAACTTTGAAAAATGTTTAAATTTTGAATAATTTCGTATCAGTTTGGTTTAGTTCCAACCCATTTCTAAATCATGTTTAAGGTCTTGTTGACTTATGTGAAGGACTCTGTAATGATATGTACCCATGATGCTTTGATGTTTGAGAAATGAATGCTTAATGTTTCGATATGTTTGGTGACACCTTTAACCCTATTTCGACGACGGGATACGGATTTGGGGTGTTACATTTTATTAGTATCAAAGCCATGGTTTCGTCGGTTCTAGGATTACCATAGCATATATGAATCTAGCTATACATGCCATATATATGAATTTCGATAGTGTGATGATTCCTGACAGTTGAAATGTGTTTTTCATATAGAAAATGGATCCTGAATGAGCAATAGTTGATGATGTTGAGAGCAATGCGCCCGCTCCCGCTCAAGGGACAACGCCGGCTGAGTCTAGGTTGATATCTGGTAGTTAAGGAGGAGAGGCTAAGTAAGCCTTCTTCCAAATGATGACTGAGTGGTTCACGAAATTCGTACGAACGAATTCGGCTGCTCAACAACCTTCATCCCCACCTGTTCCTCAACAAATCCCGGTTGTGCCACCAGTAGTAGATTTGATTCGACTGAATAAGCCACCCGTTGATAAGATTCATAAACATGGGGCTGAAAAGTTTCGGGCTACAGTTGATGATGATGCCGAGAGGACTGAGTTCTAGCTTGAGAACACTATTTGAGTATTCGATGAGTTGTCCTATACTCCAGATGAATGTATCAAATGTGTAGTATCCTTGCTTAGAGAAAATGCATATCACTGTTGGAAAACGTTGACATCGGTGGTTTCTAAGGAACGAGTTACCTGGGAATTATTTCAGACTGAGTTTCGAAAGAAGTACATAAGCCAAAGATTCCTCGATTAGAAAAATAAAGAGTTTCTGGAATTGAAACACGGTCAGATGACTGTAACAGAATATGAAAGAGAATTTCTACGTTTGAGCAAATATGCCCGAGAATATGTATCTACTGAAGAGATCATGTGTAAAAGATTTGTTGATGGATTGAAAGAAGATATAAAATTGTTAGTTGGGATACTTGAACTGAAAGAAATCATAGTATTGGTTGAGAGGGCCTGTAAAGCTGAAGATCTCAGTAAAGAAAACAGAAAAGCTGATTCAGAGGCTAGAGATTTGAGAAAGACATTGATGAATAAATCTTATCATTCCTCGTCAAAGAAATCTAGAGATTTTAATGATCGGTCGACACTTTAGCTGGATATCAGAATAGAGATCGTGGAAAGAAATATACCAACTCTAAAGCTCAAACTACCTCAGTGTCGAATGTTGGTAACGCAATGGATGTAAAGCCTGAGTGTAAACAATGTGGAAGACGGCATTTCAGAGATTGCTGGGGAAAAAGTAATAATCAAGCTTGTTAAGTTGTGGTTCACGAGATCACTTTATAAAAGATTACCCGGAGTTAGCTGAAAAAGATAATGCTCAGAACCTGAGGCCGAGTAATATTGCAGCTAGAGGTAGACCACCGAGAAACACGGGAAATACGAGTGGTGGTAGAGGTGTGACACGAGAGACTGCAGCGAGATCTGATGCTAGAGCACCTGCACGAGCCTACGCTATTTGAGCACGAAAAGAAGGATAATCGCCAGATGTTATTATCGGTACTTTTACTCTCTATGATACTAAATTAATTGCATTGATAGATCTAGGGTCTACTCATTCATATATATGTGTGAATTTAGTATCCAGTAAGACTTTACCTGTGGAGCCTACTGAATTTGTAATTAGAGTATCGAACCCCTTAGGCAAGTGTGTTTTGGTTGATAAAGTGTGCAAGAATTGTCCATTGATGATTCGGGGTAATTATTTTCCTACTGATTTGATGTTGTTACCATTTGATGAGTTTGACATAATCCTGGGTATGGATTGGTTAATATTGCATGATGTTGTAAATTTGAGATGTCAAAGTAATGAGATTATTTGAATTGAATCTGATGTTTTGAATGGATTGCCAGCTGTGATTTCAATGATGTTAGCTCAGAAACATGTGAGAAAAGGTTGTGAAGCTTATTTAGCTTATGTGCTCGACAAGAAAGTGACTGAAAAGAAGATTGAATCAGTGCTAGTTGTTTGTGAATATCCAGATGTGTTTCCTACTGAGTTACCGAGATTACCTCTAATTTAAGAAGCTGAATTTGGTATTAAGTTAGTACCGGGAACTACTCCAATTTCGATAGCTCCGTATAGAATGGCTCTGACTGAATTAAAAGAATTAAAAGCTCATTTGCAAGAATTGACAGATAGAGGCTTTGTACGACCGAGTTATTCTCCCTGGGATGCACCAGTTTTATTTGTGAAAAAGAAAGACGGAACTATGAGAATGTGCATTGATTATCGACAGCTCAATAGAGTGATGATCAAGAACAAATATCCTCTGCCCTGAATTGATGATTTGTTTGATCAGTTGAAAGGAGCAACCGTTTTTTCGAAGATAGATTTTAATATCGGGCTATTATCAGTTGAGAGTAAAAGATTCAGACATTTCGAAAACTGCTTTCCGAATGAGGTATGGACATTATGAGTTTTTGGTTATGCCTTTCAGATTAACAAATGCACCTACTGTGTTAATGGATTTGATGAATAGAATTTTCAGACCGTATTTAGATCGATTTCTTGTAATATTCATTGATGACATTTTGATTTATTCGTGTGATGAAACTAAGCATGCCGAGCATCTGAGAATAGTACTATAGACTTTGTGAGATAAGCAGTTATATGCGAAGTTTAGCAAATGTGAATTTTGGTTGCGAGAAGTTAGTTTTCTAGGACATGTTGTGTCGGCATCTGGTATCTGAGTTGATCCAAGCAAGGTTTCGGCTATTTTAGATTGGAAGCCTCCGAGAAATATTTCTGAAGTCCGTAGTTTTCTAGGACTTACTGGTTATTATCGACGGTTTGTAAAATGCTTTTCTATGATCGCGACTCCATTGATAAAATTGTTTCAAAAAGATATGAAGTTTGAATGGTCAGAAAAGTGTCAGCAGAGTTTTGAACAGTTGAAAGCACTATTAACAGAAGCACCAGTTTTGGTTCAACCAGAATTGGGTAAAGAATTTGTGATCTATAGTGATGCATGTTTGAACTGTTTGGGCTGTGTTTTGATGCAGGAAGGCAAAGTCATAGCTTATACCCCGAGACAGTTAAAGCCGCATGCAAAGAACTATCCGACGCACGATCTTGAGTTGGCTACGATTGTTTTTGCTTTGAAAATTTGGCGCCACTATCTTTTTGGTGAGAAATGTCACGTTTATTCCGATCACAAAAGCTTAAAATATTTGATGACTCAGAAAGATTTGAATCTACGACAACGAAGATGGTTAAAGTTATTAAAAGACTACGAGCTTGTAATTGACTACCATCCGAGAAAGGCCAATGTTGTTGTTGATGCTCTAAGTCGAAAATCTTGTTTGCATTACGTGCGATGAATACTCAATTAACTTTTTCTGATGATGGTTCGGGTTTAGCTGAGTTGAAAGCAAAACCGTTATTTATTCAATAGATTTACAAAGCTCAAAAAATTTATAATGAATTGTCAGCAAAATGGACTCAGTGTGATATGAATATTGATTCAGAATTTCGAGTTGATACTGAAGGTTGTAGAAATTCAGAATTGATTCAGATGATTTTGAAAGAAAGCCACAATAGTCGTTTATTTGTGCATCTGGGTAGTACGAAAATGTATAATGATTTAAAACAACATTACTGGTGGTCTGGAATGAAATGAGATATCACGAAATTTATTTTGAAATTTTTGGTTTGTCAGCAAGTTAAAGCTGAGCAGCAATTTCTGTCTAGGTTACTTCAACCGATTATGATTCCAGAGTGGAAATGAGATAAAATTACGATGGATTTTGTATTGGGTTTACCTCTGTCACCGAGTAAGAAAGATGCAATCTGGGTTGTTGTTGATATATTGACTAAATCAGCTCATTTCATTCTGGTTCGTGCAGATTATTCACTTGATAAGCTCGTTGAGTTGTACATTTTTCAGATTGTGAGATTGCACGGAGAGCCTTTATCCATTGTATCGGATAGATATCTGAGATTTACATCACGGTTTTGGAAGAAATTGCAAGAGGCTTAAGGTACGAAATTGCATTTTAGTACTACTTTTCACCCATAGATGGATGGTCAATCTGAGTGAATTATTCAGACACTCGAGGATATGTTGAGATGTTGTATTCTTAAGTTTGAAGATACGTGGGAACGATACTTACCATTGATTGAATTTGCATATAATAATAGTTTTCAATCAAGTATCAAAATGGCTCCTTATGAAGCTTTATACGGTCAAAAATGTCAAACACCGTTGTACTAGACAGAGCTTAGTGAGAATAAGATCCATGGGGTTGATTTGGTCGGAAAAACAAAAGAAAAAGTGAAAATAATACGAAATAGTCTAAAAGCAGCTACGGATCGTCAAAAATCGTGTGCAGATTTAAAAAGAAAAGATATTGAGTTTCAGATCGGTGACAAAGTATTTTTGAAAGTCTCACCGTGGAAGAAAGTACTTCGATTTGGCAGAAAAGGCAAGCTGAGTCCGAGGTTTATCGGGCCGTATGAGATTACCGAGCGTATCGGGTCGGTTGCTTATAGATTGTTGTTAACACCACAGTTAGAAAGGATTCATAATGTATTTCATGTATCAATGGTACGAAGGTATAGATCAGATCCATCGCAAGTCATTTCCCCGACTGACATTGAAATTCAGCCAGATATGTCCTAAATGAAGAACCGATATAGATTTTAGCTCGTGAGATCAAAGAGTTGAGAAATAAAATAGTAGTGCTAGTGAAAGTATTGTGGCATTGACACGGGGTTGAAGAAGCTACATGGGAACCTGAGGATGCTATAAGAAATTAATATCCAAACCTATTCACTGGTAAGATTTTCGGGGATAAAAATCCCCAAAGGGGGAGAGTTGTAATAGCCCGGTCTAGACCCTAGTTGGAATAGTGGTTTTGGGACCACAAATCTGAGTCAAAAAAATATTTTAATATTATTTTTCGTGTTTATATTATGTGAATTGATATCTGTGAGAATTTCGTGATTTAATTTTATCGTTTGCATGTCCGATTTGTGAAAAAGGACTTAATCGCGTAAAATGTAAAAGTGGCTAGCTATATGTTAAAAGTATTTAAGTGTTAAGGTTTTGTAAACGGGAGGTCCTTAAGTTGTGATTATACCATTGATAATGTTAGTGGACATTAATAGCCTTATACTCTGTGATTTTTATATGGTTTATTAAAGGTTAAATTGGTAATTGATGATTAATGTTATATTAAGTAAAAACAAAATAAAAAAATGGTTTCATTATCATCCATTAATGGCCGAATGAAGCAAAGAAGAAGTTAAAAATAGGGTTTGATATTTCGGCACTCATTTAGCTCAATTAAGGTATGTTTTGAACTCGATTTTTGATAATTTCTACGTTTTTATGATCGTTGCTTAGTGTTCTATCAAGCCCATGCTTAAATTTCTGATTTTGATGATGATTTTGAAATATGCCATAAATGAAATTGTGAGCTTTGTGATGTTAGTTGTTGGAAAATAAAAGATATGTGTTGGATTAATATATTTTGTCCTTGAACTTTTGATGAATTTGAGTAAAATGGGCTAAATTGTAAGATTTGTAAATTAAGAGGCCAAAATGTGAAATAAATGATAAATATTGGCTAAAAAGGATCATAGGAAAATTCAATTATGCGTGGGTTCATTGAAATGATGTGTATTTGTGTTTTTGTGAAATAGGGACTGAAATATTAAAATGTGAAAATATGAGGGCTAATTTGTAAAATGCCCTAAATATGTGCTTATGAATTGAATTGAATGATTTGTTGAATAAAAAGGTTAATTTTGAATACATATAGATGAAGAAAAGAGGAGTTCGAATTTAGACCAAGGGAAGTCGAAGGTTATTGAGTAAACGGTCCGAATTGTTAATTCCGAGTACGAGGTAAGTTTATACGTGATAAATGATGTTATAGTTATACTTTAATGCTTTGATAATGCATAAATTCTATATATATTTGAATACAGTTTGAGTATGATGATAATCGACTATGTTTGGCACTAAGTGTGCGGTTCGAAATAACTTCAGCTACAAATGGCACTAAATGTGCGGGTTGGAATAGCTTCGGCTATATAAGGCACTAAGTGTGCGATACCGAGATAGCTTCGGTCTATTGAAATGGCACTAAGTGTGCGAGATTGTTACGATTTCGGCAAATCACTAATGCATTTAGTGTGCGAATTCTTAAAGCATGGAAAGACTTCTGAATGAACTGATGTATTTGAATGAGAGGTGAGAATGAAATGAAATTATATAGGAAAGTTCAGGTATGTTCGATACCTAAGTGGTAGATAATACTATGTGTATAAAGCTTGATGAATTTGTATGAACATGTTACATGAGATAGAATAGAATTGATGGATGAATTGTATAGAATAGAATTGATGGATGAATTGTAATTTACTAAGTGTTTATTGGTTAATGTTTCATATAATATAAACTGTGTTTATTTATAGTACGAACTTACTAAGCTTTAAAGCTTACTGTGTGAAATGTTCTCTATTTTATAGTGTTATAAGGCTAGCTCAGATTTAGGGATCGTCAGCGACATCAATTACACTATCGGACATCTATTTTGGTACCATTTTGAGAGTTTTATATATGGTATATGGCATGTATAGGCTAGTGTCATTTTGATAGGTTTTGTGATGTGAATATTAGCCATGAGAATTGGCTTATAAATGTTAATATGTATGGCCTTTTAAGTTGGCTAAAATGGTGTGTTTGATGGGTAAGATACGTGATGTTTATAATGTTTAAGTGATGGTTTATTATGGGATATTGAAGTAATGAGTTTGTGCATTTGGAACTTTGGTAATCTATGATGATGTTGGCATATTGAATTGGCTGAGATTATATAGTTTGATATGTGATTGAATTGGCATGTATTGATTGATTATAAATGTATGCAAATGATGTTAAATGTTGCGGTTTTGGTGTGCTTGAGATAGGTGGGAAATGTGGCTTAAACCAAGCCTAATTTCACCCCATACGGTTGAGCACACTGGCGTTTGCCTCGACCGTGTGCCTGTTGTAATTTTAGCTATCCAAATCAGTCTCGAGCACGGCCTTGACACACGGGTGTGTCTGATAGCCGTGCGAGGCACACAGCCTTGGTATATGGGCATGTGTGGCCATTTTGAAGGGTACACGGGATTGTGGTTCGCCGTGCGACCCAACTCAGTTTCGAACACTGCCAAGGCACACGGGCGTGTCTTGTGGCCGTGTGGTTAAGTCAGTATGTATGCCCTGTTTTGCCACGTCTAGACACACGACCGTGTCTAAAGCCGTGTGAGGCACACGGCCTGTTCATAAGAGCGCATGACCTGTGAAACTTTGAAAAATATTTAAATTTTGAATAATTTCGTATGAGCTCGGTTTAGTCCCGATCCATTTCTAAAGAATGTTTAAGGTCTTGTTGACCTATGTGAGGGACTCTATAATGATATGTAGCCATGATGCTTTGATGTTTGAGAAATGAATGCTTAATGTTTTGATATGTCCGGTAACGCCTTTGACCCTATTCCAACGACAGATACGGGTTTAGGGTGTTACACGAACTTACTAAGCATTTGAAATGCCTCATTCATTTTCTTTTCTCTGTTTTATAGTGCTCAAAAGCTCGTAAAGGTTGGAATCAATCGGAACATCATCACATTATCCTTCAACTTGTTTTGGTATAAATAGCAAACTTATTTTGGCATTATGGCATGCATAGGATAACTTGGCTAATGTTGGCATGTAAATAGTTGTTTGTAATCTAGCCATTGGAATGGTTAGTGATGGTATTTTTGGTGAATATATATATGAGGTTATAGTATGGTTAATATATGTATGCTTGGTATGGTTAGATTGAAGGATGGTAAACATATATGTTTTTAAAAAGGTAAGTTTGAATACATGTGATGATATATCATGTATAATGTTAATGTTGGCTTGGTTTTAATGTCTTGAATTGATTGGTATATGTATGCAAGTATTAATGTAGGTTGAAGAAAATTTCGGTGATAAAAGTGGCCATTAAAATGGCCTATTTTCGTCCACTCGGGTAGACACGATTGTGACACGGCCATGCGCACGGGCGTGTGGTTTGGCCGTGTGTCCCCTACATCTTAAAAATTAGAAACAGAATGCTTTAAATTATTCATACGGGCGTGTGTCTCAATCGTGTGTGCACACGGCCTAACACACTGGCGTGTGACTTGGCCGTGTGAATCCTGCACCTAATTTTTAAAAATTAAATTATCCACATAGCTTGGCACACGGGTGTGTGGCTAGCCGTGTGGCTTAAGTTAGAGAGTTACACGGGTATGGACATGGGCTGGGACACAGCTGTGTGCCTCACATCGAATGCCCACACGGCTTGAGACATGGGCGTGTCATTTGGCTATGTGAACCACACGGCCTACCCACACGGGCGTGTGTCCCTTGCATCTAGGAAATTTTTTGAAATTTTGTGAAAAATTCTCTGAGTTTCTAGTTTAGTCCCGACTTGTTCCTAATGTATAAATAGGACATCAATGGTCCATTTAAGAGACAACATGATTGAATTATAATTTGTTTCGGATATGAATAGAGAAAGGCATCAATTAATTGTAATTGATCTATAAACTCTAGTAATGCTCTGTAACCTTGTTTTGGCGACAAATATGGGTTAGGGGTGTTACATTTATTGGTATCAGAGTTGCAATTTAGTCGATTCTTGGACTAACGTAGCAATTACGAGTTTAGTTATACATGCCATTATATAATTTGTGATAGGGTGATATCTCTTGACCATTTTAAATGTGTTATTCATATAGTAATGTAACCGAGCTAGGGCTAAATCCAAGAAAGCTAAGAGCAATGCTCCAGCTTCAGTTCAATGAGCTTCATCTAGTAGTAGTAGAAGGCCGGTATCCGAGGGTCGAGGTGATGAAGCTAAAGAAGCCTTCTTTCAAATGATAAATGAGTGGTTCACAGAATTCTTAAGAATAAATCCTATTGTTCAACAACCTCCCCTTCCTGCTCCTTAACCGGTTTTAGATATGCCATAGGATGTTGAACCTGTTAGAATTGGTAAGCCTCCAGTAGATAAAATTCAGAAATATGGGGCAGAAGAATTCAAGGCTACTGCCAATGATTATCCAGAAAGGCCTGAATTTTAGTTAGAAAATACCATCGGGGTTTTGGATGAATTGTCTTGTACACTTGAAGAATGTCTAAAATATGTTGTATCTTTGCTAAAAGAGTTAGCCTATCAATGGTGGTATACTTTGATTTCTGTAGTACCAAGGGAAAATGCTACATGGGAATTTTTCCAAACAAACTTCAAAAAGAATTATATTAGTCAGAGATTCCTTTATCAGAAAAAGAAGGAATTTTTAGAGCTTAAATAGGGACATATGACTGTGACTGAGTATGAACGAGAATTTGTTTAGTTAAGTAAATAAGCTAGAGAATGTATTTCGACTGAAATTGTTATGTGTAAACATTTTGAAAAAGGATTGAATGAGGACATCAAGCTATTTGTTGGGATTTTGGAACTAAAAGAATTTGTTGTATTAGCTGACCGAGCACATTAAGCTGAAGAACTGAATAAAGAAAAGAGACAGGCAGAGATGGAAGCCCGAACTTCAAGTACAAGATTCACAATCATCAGCTTCAAAAAAATCAAAGAAATATCATGATCGTTCTATCTCATTTTTGGGGTATTCTGGGAAAGATCGAGACTCTCAACGCTCTAACCCAAGATCCCCGGTCCCATCAGTAGCAAGTGTTGGAAGTGTCGAGAATTCCAAACCTAAATGCAAGCATTGTAATAAATTTCATTTCGGAGAGTGCCATATGAGAGGCAGAGCCTGCTATAGATTTGGTTCTCTCGACCACTATCTTAAAGATTGTCCGAAAAGGATTGAAAAAGATACAGTTTAGACTTCAAAACTAAGCAACCCTGCCTCGAGAGTAGACCACCTTGTAACCCCGGTAATATGAGTTATAGCCTAGGTACAAGAAAAGATTTAATTGCTAAATCTGAAGCACGAGCACCAACCAGAACATATGCGATACTTGCACGTGAGGATGCTTCTGCACCTGATGTTATTACTGGTACATTTTCTCTTCTTAATACTAATTTTTCTGCTTTAATTGATCCTGGCTCAACACATTCATATATATGCACAAATTTAGTGTCTATTAGAAATTTACCTATTGAGTCCACTGAATTTGTGTTTAAAATTTCGAACCCCCTGGGCCAGTATGTGATGGTGGATAAAATTTGTAAAAATTGTCCGTTAATGGTAAGGGGTTATTGTTTCTTGGCTGATTTAATGTTGTTTCCATTTGATGAATTTGACATAATTCTGGGTATAGACTGGCTAACTCAGCATGATGCAATAGTAAATTGTAAAAAGAATTACATTGTATTAAAATGTCAGAATGGTGAATTGCTCCGATTTGAACCTGATGTATTGAATGGGTTCTCTAACGTAATCTCAACTATATCAGCATAGAAATATATCAGAAAAGGGTATCATGTTTATCTTGCATATGTGTTGGACACTAAAGTATTTGAATCAAAGATTAAGTTAGTTCCAGTTGTTTGTGAATTTTCTAATGTGTTTCAGGAAGAATTACCTGGTTTACCACCTGTTAGAGAAGTAGAATTTTCTATAGATCTTGTTCCGGGAACAACACCTGTAACACCTCGAACTCGTATCTGTCGCCAGAACAAGGTTACAGAGCATTACCGAAGTTTACATTTTAGAACTATAAAAAATCTTAAAACATTTAATTCATATCATCAATCACAGTAAAACCAATCAATACCATACATATTGTCCCTTATACGAGCGCTCGAGGCCCTAAAAACACATTAGAAACAAATTGGGGCTAAATCAGAAACATATAGAAATTTCAGGGAAAATATGAAAATTTACAAACTGCAGGGGTCACACGGCCGTGTACCTTACACTGCTAAGAGACACGTCCGTGTCTTTGGCCATGTAGGAATTCAAAATAGGCCACACGACCGTGTCCCAGCCAGTGTTTGTGCTCGTGTAACTCACTGACTTGGTTCACACAGCCAAGCCACACGCTCATGTGCCAGGCCGTGTACCCTTCGAAATAACCTCACACGTCTGAGTGACAGGCAATGTGCTAGGCCATGTAAAACGTAACTTGCAACCTTACCTAACTTGCAACCTTTTGAAAACTACATGGGACACACGACTGAGACATACGCCCGTGTCTCTGCCCATGTGGACGAAAATAGGCCGATTTAAAAGCCATTTTTCTTACCCTTTTCAACATGTACCTATAATCCCTTTTGCACATATACTTAAGCCCTCAAAAGGCACCAAAATCATGCATAATCTAGCTTTATACATATAGTATAACCACACTCAACCAATCTGCACATAGGCATCTCAAATAACAATTTATAAACATGTATCACCAAGTACTCCATTTGGTCAAAACAAACAACTAACTTCCAATTTGATTTGCATCCATACATATTATAAATGTTACTTACCAAAACACAAACCATTTGGTACCAAAATGCCATTCTTTAACTAATATCAATTAACTAAATACTTATACATAATAAGGTACCAAATCACCACATATACCACATATCACAAAGCACCTATACCATATGCATATTCAACTACCATTTCATCTTTTATCTTTCAAACAAACAAGCCAAACATTAACTATAATAAGGCTACTTATATACATGCCAAACTTTGCCATTATACCGTCAATATACCAAAACTCAACCAAGTCAAATGGCCATTTTGACATTCAAACACATAGACCAATATTAATTAGAATACCTATACATTCCATTATAACCAAAATCAAAACATTCGAAAGTACTGATAGAACTGGTGGATAATGTGATATAACTTCGACTAGCTTCCAACTCGATCAAGCTTCCGATAGTCTAAAAAGTAAAGAAAAACAACTACGTAAGCAATGAATGCTTAGTAAGCTCGTATAAACTTTAATCATATCAATCTATTTCCAATATAAATTTATACATATCAAGAATAATCATATATCGATACCACATGATTCATGAAACTAAATTCAACAACTCACAAAATTAGTAAATCCACAACATCACTTATACATATTATCCCTAGCATAGTAGGATTTTAGACAACTTTGTACTCTTCCAAATTTCTTTATTTTCATTTGCATTTCATTACTATCCACACCCGTTCCATATGCATAACACACAAGTCATAAGTAAATCATTTAACCATAGCCACAAGCTAGTGCATTTAAACATATCCCTTTTCGAATTAATCACATGATAAGCCATTTCATAAGAAATTGCATAATTTAGACCTTCCCACTTTTTCATGAGCATAAGAATATTTTCATTTGAGCACTTACCATTTCAATGCAACTTATAAGTGAATAGAATACTATTCAACCAATAGCTTGACACTTACCTAAGCATCAAACAAGAACACATGTTAGCTTACTTGAACATATTTCATATAAATTCAACATTTGATAACCTTATTTTCTCAGCATGTCACACTTGAGTTTACATGTATTAAAATGGCACCGTACAAGGCTCTATATGGTTGTAAATATAGAACTCCATTGTATTGGACTGAACTCAGTGAGAAAAAGATACACGGAGTTGACTTAGTTCGTGAGATTGAAGAAAAGATAAAGGTGATTCGAGATAGTTTGAAAGCAGCCTCTGATTGTCAAAAGTCTTATATTGATCTTAAACAAAAAGAGATAGAATTTCAAGTCGGTGATAAGGTATTCTTGAAAGTATCACCTTGGAAGAAAATTTTTTAGTTTGGCTATAAAAGAAAATCGAGTCCATGGTGTATTGGACCATATGAAATCATTAAAAGAATTGGACTTGTTGCATACAGATTGCCATTACCACCAGACCTTGATAAAATTCACAATGTTTTCCATGTGTCTATGTTACGACGGTATTAGTCAGATCCGTCACATATTATCTCTCTGACAGAAGTGGAGATTTAACCTGACATGACTTACAGTGAAGAACCGATTAAAATCCTGGCACGAGAAACAAAAGAATTAGGAAATAAAAAGGTAGTTTTAGTAAAATTTCTTTGGCAACGACATAGGATTGAAGAAGCTACCTGGGAACCGAAGGATACCATTAGAAAGCAATACCCAAACCTCTTTACTGGTAAGATTTTCGAGGACAAAATTCTTTAAGGGGGAGAGTTGTAATAACCCCTTTTTAGTGAAATCGAAATAGTGGTTTCAGGACAAGAAATATGAGTCAAAAAAATTTATTTTAATATTATTGCGTGGTCTGTATCATGATAGGAAAGACGTATGAAAATTTTGATAAGAAAATTTTACGATTACATGTTTAATTATAGAAAGGACCAAATTGCATGAAGTGCAAAAGTTGAATTCTAATAGCTAGAAGAATTAAATAGCTATGGAATTCAAAAATTGAGGTCCTTATATGGTAATTAGACCATTAAGAAAAGTTAGTAGATATTTTTGATAATTCAACCATGGAAAATTAGAAAAAGAAAATGACTAAATTGGAAATTGAAATAAATAAAAGATGATAAATATATCATCAAATTATATCATCTTTTTCCCCAAATTCTATGGACACCTTAGGAAAGAGAAAGAAAATCAAGCAAGCCTAATTAGGTAAGTAATCTTGTCCTGTTTTTAGTAATTTTTATATTTTTGAGATCGGAATAACCTAATCTATCTATTTTGGGGATTAATTTATATAGTTATCAAAGTATTAAAAGTTTTCCATGGATGAATATGTTGAAACTTTGAAATTTATGGTAGAAAATGAAAGATTATTGATAAGTAAACAACTTTTGTAAAGGAAATTTCCATGTAAATTTCATGGAAAATTTCTTATTTTTGTGAAATATATGTGCTGTAAATGTTATATGTAAATTTTTATTAGGCTTAGAATAAGGGTTTAATTGCATGAATTTCATTTTCCGAGCCTAGAGATAAAATTGGAATTAATGAAAAGTATAGGGGCAAAATGGTAATTTTGCCTAGGATGTGAATTGAATTAAATTGAGTATGAAATGGATTAAATTGATGTTAAATTCATTTATATAGATCCGGAAAGATCAAGTAAAGAGTTAGATCGAGGAAACGATAAAGTATCAGATTAGTAGATCTCCGTATACGAACAAGTGACGAGGTAAGTTCATGTAACTAAATTTGTACATTTATATGCTTGTATTGAATGTCATGTATAGAATTTTTTATTTGTCATGCATATGAAAATTGAATACATATCCGATAATGCCCGATAAATGATAAGTCCCGTTTGAATAAATGAAGTTCGATGGATACGAGTTTCCCTATTGGTTGTGGTCTTGCATATGTTGCAGACACACAATAGCTCTTACAAGCGTCCTATTATAAGCCTTCTTGAGCTTCCTGTTACATGGTTCCTGTGAGCATCCTGATCGGTAGTGATCCTGCATGTGTTGCGGACTACCATAACTCTGTGTGAGCGTCCTGTTATATGATCGGTTATGATCCTACATGTATTGTAGACACAAACACAACTCTTTATGAGCATCCTGATATAGGCTCTTTGGGAGCTTCCTGACATGGCTCGCTTAAACATCCTGTTATATGGCTATTTGGAGCTCCTTGATAATAACTCTTTGGAGTTACCTGTTAAGCTCAATGAGCTTCTTGTTTTAAACTCTTATGAGTTTCCTGATTTAGTCTGGATAAGCTTCCTGTTACATGGCTCAAATGAGCATTCTGTTATATGGCTCGAAAGAGTGCTTCCTGATTATGTGCCCTAATGGGTACCCCTGGATATGAATTGACAGATTTTCAGTTTTGTAAACTTTAAGTGTACTACATAAGCATATCTATCGATATTTCAAATAAATTCAATGGGAAGAGTTCGAACATGGTTAAATTGAACTTAAGATGATTGATTCTAGAAATGCACATGTTATATGGAAATATGATATGAAAAGCTTATGTTTATGAAAGTTATTACATGATGAGCTCATCCTTGATTTTTTATGTTTACATGATATACATGACTAACAAGTTTCTTGAGATCATATGTGTTTAGGCAAATGGCCATAATGAATTGAATGTATGTTTGTATACTTCTTTTGAATATACATTATTGGTAAGTTAAATTCTTATTATACGAACTTACTAAGCATTTGAAACACTTACTCGATTTTCTTTTCTCTGTTTTATAGTTCCCGGAAGCTTGTAAAGGTTAGAATCGGTAAGAGCATCATCACACCATCCTTTAGCTCGTTTTGGTATAAATAGCAAAGTTATTTATGTATAATGGCATGTATAGGATAACTTGGCCAATGTTGGCATGTAAATGGTTGTTTGTAATCTAGCCATTGGAATGGCTAGTGATGGTATTTTTGGTGAATATAAATATGAGGTTATAATATGGTTAATATATGTATGCTTGATATGGTTAGATTGAAGGATGGTAAACATTTATGCTTTTAAAAAGGTAAGCTTGAATACATGTGATGGTATATCATGTATAATGTTAACGTTGGCTTGGTTTTAATGTCTTGAATTTATTGGTATTGGTATATGTATGTAAATATTAATGTAGGTTGCAGACAATTTGGGTGAGAAAAGTGGCCATGAAAATGGCCTATTTTCGTCCACAAGGGTAGACACACGGGCGTCTGTCTCAACTGTATGTGACACGCGGTCATATGCACGGGTGTGTGCTTTGGCTGTGTGTCCTCTACATCATAAAAATTAGAAACAGAATGCTTAGAATTGTTCAGAGGGGCAGAGAAACGGGCATGTGTCTCAGCCGTGTGTGACACACGGCCTAGCACACCGGTGTGTAACTTGGCCGTGTGAATCCTGCACCTAATTTATGAAAAGTAAATTGTCCACAAGCTTGGCAGACGGGCGTGTGGCTGGCTATGTGACCCAAGTTAGAGAGTTACAAGTGTATGGGTATGGGCCGGGACACAGCTGTGTGCCTCACATCGAATGCCCACAGGGCCTAAGACACGGGCGTGTCATTTGGCCATGTGGTTACCCACACGGGCTTGTGTCCCCTGCATCTAGGAAATTTTTTGAAATTTTGCAAAAAAAATTTGAGTTTCCAGTTTAGTCCCAACCTGTTCCTAATGTATAAATAGGACCTCAAGGGTCCATTTAAGAGTCAACATGAGTGGATTATGATTTTTTTTTTTTGGATATAAATAGAAAAAAAACATCAATTAATTGCAATTGATCTATAAACTCTGGAAACGCTCTGTAACCTTGTTTTGGCAATGGATACGGGTTAGGGGTGTTACATTTATTGGTATTAGAGTAATGGTTTAGTCGAGTCTCAGACTAACATAGCAAGTACGAGTTTAGTTATACATGCCATTATATAATTTGTGATAGTGCCATATATCTTGACCATTTTAAATGTGTTTTTCATATAATAATGTCGTCCAACCGAGCTAGGGCTAAATCCAAGAAAGCTGAGAGTAATGCTCCAGCTTCAGTTTAATGAGCTGCATCTAATAATAGTAGAAGGCTCGTATCTGAGGGCTGAGGTGATGAGACTAAAGAAGGCTTCTTTCAAATGATGAATGAGTGGTTCACAGAATTCTTAAGAACAAATATTGCTGTATAACAACCTCTCCCTCCTGCTCCTCAACTGGTTCTAAAGATACCACAGGGTGCTGAATTTGTTAGAACTGGTAAACCTCCAGTAGATAAAATTCAGAAATATGGGGCAGAAGAATTCAGTGCTACCGCCGATGATGATCCGAAAATGGCTGAATTTTGGCAAGAAAATACCATCAGGATTTTAGATGAATTGTCTTGTACACCTAAAGAATGTCTAAAATCTGTTGTATCTCTGCTAAAAGACTTATCTTATCAGTGGTGCAATACTTTGATTTCTGTAGTATCAAGGGAAAATGTTATATGGGAATTTTTCTAAACACAATTCAAAAAGAAGTATATTAGTCAAAGATTCCTTGATTAAAAAAAGAAGGAATTTTTAGAGCCTAAACAGGGAAATATGACTGTCTGAGTATGAATGAGAATTTGTTCGATTAAGTAAATACGCCAGAGAATGTATTCCGACCAAATTTGTAACAGCCCAGTTTTAGCTAAATCAAAATAGTGGTTTCGGAACCACAAATCTGATGTCAGAAAATTATTTTAATATTATTTTATGTGTTTACAGCATGTGATTATGTATGTGTGAAAATTTTGTGAACTAATTTTATTGTTTAATAGTTCAATTTGATAAAAG
The DNA here is from genome assembly GCA_025698475.1 of Gossypium anomalum. NCBI lineage: Eukaryota > Viridiplantae > Streptophyta > Magnoliopsida > Malvales > Malvaceae > Gossypium > Gossypium anomalum. Next base: position 65,847,963 of record CM046966.1, read on the forward strand.
GACTAAATCATGTAAAATGCAAATGTTGCATTCTACTTGTTAAAGGCCTTTAAAGTGGGGGTCCTCAAATGGTAATTAAACCATTTGAAAAGCTAGTGGACATTTATGACCATGGTTTATATGTTTTTAAAGATTATTTTAGTAAGGTTAAAATGGTAAATTGATTATTAAAGGTTAATAAAAAAAAAAAGAAAATGAATTTAGTCCATCTTTTCTATCTTTCTAGCAGAATGTAATGAAGAAGAAAGCCATATATGGAGTCTTGATTAATGTACGATTTTGACTTGGTTTTTGATGATTTCTATGTTTTTGTGACCGTTGATTTGAGTACTAGCTAGCCCGTACCCTAATTTTTGAATTTTTTGATGATTTTGTGAAGTGCCATTGTTGAATCTATGAGCTTTGTGATGATTGATGATGAAAAATGGATATTTGTTGATTTATTATCAAGTTTTGTTAAGTGATTTTTAAAAAAATGTCAAATAGAGATTTATTTGTGAAAATGTGTGAATAAATGATAAATATGGGCTGATATATACACTAGGAGAATTCGGCTAGCATGTATTTGAAAGAAATTGTGTAATTTTGTGTATTTGTGAAATAAGGACTAAATTGTAAAAAATGTGAAACTTTAGGGGCTAAACTGAAAAAATGCCCAAATATGTGCTTGTGGACTACATTGAATGTGTTGATGAATAAAAGAGTTAATTTTGAATGTATATAGATCAAGAACGAAAGAAATCGGATTTAGATCGAGGGAAATTAAAAGTAATCGAATAGTCGATCCAGTTCCTCTATTCTGACTACGAGGTAAGTTCATATGCAAATGAACGTCTTTAAATTGAATTATACATGTTTACTTGTCATTGAATTACTATGAATGTTGAACGAGTACTTACGAGCAAGAATCGACAAAGTTACGATATCCGAAAGTCCCGCACCAACCTTAGGAATAATATAGGATACGAATGTCATGACATTAGGTTACCGAGATATGATTACATAAAAAACCATGTTTGGGACATTGGCATTGTATTCAGATTACGTGTAAGGCCATGTCTGGGACATTGGCATCATTAATCGATTATGTGTAAGACCCTGTCTGGGACAGTGGCATCGATATGTGATAACATGTAAGACCATATTTGGGATATGGCACTGTACGAGCTTATGTGATTTTCGAGTATCCTTAATGATTCCGAATGGTTCAATGGGCAAATTCAAGTTGAGAAAGAATATGTGAATGAATTAAGTGACTCAGGTACGTACGAGATTCATACGAGCATTGAAAAGGGAAGTATTTGATGAATTCAATTATGATATTGAATATGTGTGTACCATGTGAAAGGTTTGTGAACTTGAATGTATATTTAGATGTGTTTATCCATATCTTGCTTAATTGATGGAAATGATATTGATTCATGAGATGATTTATTTGTATATGGCTTACTAAGCTTTTAAATCTTTTATTTTCTATGTTTTATAGTGAATTGAAGATAGCTCGGATCCAGGCCACTTAATTTGGCTTGAATTATGTGTTTGATAAGTGATATATGTGATGTATATAATGTCCTAAGTGTTGGCTTGTTTGGAATGGTTGTATGAATGCTCTTTTGGATAGTTATATGTTGTGGTATTATTGCTTGGAATTTGGTATATTTTGGTATGATTTGAGGATGATGAATTGAAAAGTTTGAGAAGCATGATTTGGTTGATAAAAAGGTGAGAAAATTCATTTAAGAGTTATGTGAGATTGATGATTTTGGCATATTGATTTGGTATGTTTTGAATATGGAATTTAGTAGTTGAATTGATTGATGATAGATGGTATGATATGTGTATGAAATGGCATGTTTTGGCTGCCTATATATGTGTTGAATTGATACCATTTGATGGCTAGGTGTGTATGAGATGTGGGTGGCAAATTAGCTTTGCAAATAGCTTATTTTTGTCCACATGGGCAGAGACACGGCGTGTATCTCAGCCATGTGTGACACATGGTCATGTTATACGGCCGCGTGTCCCTTGGGGTACCCTTTCGAATTAAGTCAGTATACCTACAGTTTTGACACGGCCTAGACATTCGGGTGTGCCTATTGGCCGTGTGAGACACAGAGGCTTGGCACCTGGGCGTGTGTGGCCATTTCGAAAGGTACACGAGTTTGACACACGAGCGACGGTCGCCAAGTAAGTAACCTCCCTAATTTTCCCAGGACTATGGCACACGGGTGTGTCTCCGGCTGTATGGTGTAAGTCAGTATGTATGCCCTATTTTCACAAAGCTTGTGAGACGGGCGTGTCTGGTAACCATATGACGCACATGGCTTGTTCACACGGGCGTGTGACCCTTATATGTTTGAAATTTTTCTAAGATTCCCAAAATTTGCAAATGTTATTGGTTTAGTAGATTCTAGGACTAACGTAGCATATGTGAGTCTAGCTATACATGCCATATTTAACCTATGATAGTGTGATATCTCCTGATTCTGACGAAAATTATTTTAATTAGATAGATGTGTTTTCCAACTGAGCTAATCTGATAGTGCAGAATGTTATACTCAAATGTTTGAGTGAAAATGTGATTATGATGAGTTGAAACTCATAAAGGTATGAATAAAAGTTCATAATATCGTGTTATTAATAAATTTTATAGTATGTGCATGTATATGTGAAAGTTAAAGTTGAGGCTTTATGACCCTCACCCCCTCATTAGTATGGTATTACAATGAAATCCGTAATTTTTTGATTGAATAAGCTCACAAGTGTGGAATTACAGAGTTCTGTGGTTGAAGGATTAATACGGTAGTCAGATAAGAGAATGAGTCAGCAAGTAAGAACAACACTAGAAAATATACTAGATTGTTTTGAAAGTCATACAGATTGTGCAAAGTTTTTGTTAAAGAAGAAGTTGACTTCGACGAAAAAAAAATTTAGGTATGATATCCAAAGAATATATTATCTGAAAGTTCTTCTGAATTAATTTTTGTTAGTGATGGGATAATGAGAAATCAGTGATGTTAGAAATAGACAGTGGAATAATATTTGAATTGTAAAGATAGCTGAGTACAGCAGTTATAGTAGAATAGTTTATGACGATTCTTTATGGGTACTCTATGTGTTCATCTACTTTCAAAAGTATATGTAGCTGTATGTTTTCAGATGAAATTCTTATCGTATGAGAACACTAGCTAAACATATTGATAGATAAAAGCATTGTTGGTCTGTTTGAGTTATGATCGGCATTGCTCTATCTTTCTCTGGTATTCTATTCTCTTGTGTTGATAGGAAAGTCGACGGTAAAATCCGTATGATGCTAGTAATCTGTTTCTACTGGTTATTGTTTTGTTAAATATATATGAAGGTTATACTGCTTCTGTTATCGTTGATTTCAGTGTTTATGAGTGTTGTTCATCATTCTAGAAATTTTCTGGGATATCATCGGTATCTTTATCATTCTATATAGGTTGTAATTTCCAGAAAATTCTGTATAGCTCAACATTTTAAGATTTCGCTATCTCAGTTTATTATGATTCTATGTGTTTGTCTGCAAGAAATATTCTTTTAACGAAGATGATTATATCTAATACGAGTAAAATTTATAGTTTGATCATGGGAGTACAATGGTACCGTCATCAGATTATCGAAGTTGTGTTTTTGCATCAGTTTCTAGGGGAAACATTTTTTATTTTCTTTTGTGTTCAAAATGCATTATTAACAATTGGGGATTTTACCTATTTATACAGCTCAAACATTGGTCTTATTATGGCATTATGATTTTTATATGATAGAGGTGGCTTCAGTATAGTCCAATGCTTTGATGATGAATAGTTGAGATAACTTTATTATATAATCTTTTCTAGTTTCTTAAAAGAGGATTGACATCGGTAAAAGTGTAATCAGTGAAAGATCAAGCTCAAATTTATATATCGGTTATCATTCCCAGGTAATTTTGATAAATGTTCATAAGTTGAAAGAGGAATGTTATGTCACGTTTAAATTATGCCGTTTTTAAAGATCTTTGATTAGAATCCTGAAAAAATTGCGATAAATTTTATGCTTGAGTTATCTTGACAACAAGAAGAAAGGTTTTCTTTGAACAGTTATTGTTTGACTGCTAAGATTGATTCATTTGTTTAGCCTAATGGGATTATTTGCTTGAAGGGTTAATTGAGTATATGTGTTTGAGTTTACCCTCAGGTCTGTAAATAAATTTTGTACGTTCACGGGTTAATTGAGGGATAGTCTGAATGAAGAATTTATATTCTAGAAGACGTGATACTGAATTATATTTATTAGTGATAATCAATTGAAGACATTGTCAACTGAAGCATCAGTTCTGGTTCAGCCTGCGCCAGGTAAAGAGTTTATGATTTTCAGTTATGCGTCCTTGAATGGTTCGAAATGTGTTCTAATACAAGAATGCATAGTGATAGCTTATGCTTACGTACAATTAAAGCTGCATAAAAAAAATTATATGACATGTGAATTAGAGATGATTGATAATGTATTCACGTTGAATAGTCAGTGACATTGATTATTTGGTGGGTAATGTGACAACTTTAATGATTACTTGAGTTAAAAGTATTTAATGTTACAGAGAGATCTGAATTTTGGATAGCAAAGGTGGCTTGAATCATCAAAAGGATTTGAGTTAGAAATTGATTGTCATCCAGGGAAGAATGATTACAGTTATGAATATTCTGAGCAGGAAACCTTTATGTGTTTTACGTGCAATGAATATGCGATTGATCTAATCGAATGATAGACAGATATTAGCTGTGTTAAAAGCATTCAGCGAATTTGTGAAGTTAAGAAATACATCAGTAAATTTCAAGTTAAAAAAAAGGGTTTTAACATAAATTAATTCATGATTCAGAAGTTCAATTCCAGAGATTATGCAATAATTGTTACATATGGCTCATAGTGTACTAAGATGTACAATAATCTGAGACAGTTGTATTAATGAATGAGCATGAAAAAGATATTTCTGACTTTGTATCCAACTGTCTGATCTGTCAACAAGCTAATACAAATCATAAGTGTTTTCAAGACTGTTACAACATGTGTTGTTATTTGAGTAGTAATGAAATAGAATTTCGATGGATTTTGTAAAAGATAGATGTTTTCTGAATAATTGCTAATCATTTGAAGAAGTCTGCACATTTTATTTTAGTAAGTACAGATGTCTTTTTTGATAGATTAGCTAAGTTATACATGCCAGAGATTTTCAGATCACACAGCGTGTCAAACTCCATTATTTCAAATGGCTAATCTGAGGGAGAGATTCAGAGTTTCAAGGAAATGTTTTGTAGTTGTGTTTTAGAATTTGAAAGCAAATATAGTTGCTGATACTTTGAGCCGAAAATCTTTATTTGCTCTGTGTGATATGCATACTCAAATATGGTTCGATTGTGGCTAAGATGAAAGTGAGACCATTATTTTTACAGTAGATTCGTGAAACTCAGAAAGTCGATAATCAAATGTTAGCAAAACAAGATCAATATGATTCGAACCCTTATTCAGAATTTCAAGTTGATTCAAATGATTTTGAATGAAGCACATAGTAGTCATCTATCTATTCATTCGGGAAATACGAAAATGTATAATGATCTGAAACAACTGTATTAGTGGTAAGGTATGAAAAGAGATATCTTTGAGTTTGTTTCGAAATCTTTAATCTGTTAGCAAGTCAAAGTTGAATATCAGGTATACAACCTATTATGATTCCTGAATAAAAATGGGATAAAGTGATTGTGGATTTTGTATTGGGTTACCCCTATCTCTGAGAAAGAAAGATGCAACTTGGGTTGATTTTTGATTGATTGACGAAATTAGCTCATTTCACTCCGATATGAATGAAATAATCGCTTGATAAGTTGGCTGAGTTATATATCTCTGAGATTTTGAGATTGCACGGAGTACCTATTTCCATTATTTCGGATTGAGATCTGAGGTTCACATCGAGGTTTTAAAAGATAAAGTGAAAGTGATTCACGATAGTTTGAAAGTAGTTTCATGTTGAAAGAAAACATATGAGGAACTTGATATGTAAAATCATTGAATTTCAGTTAGAAAACTGAGTGTTTGTAAAAGCATTGTTATGGGATTAGAATTTTTCAATTTAGCTATAAAGAGAAGTTGAGTTCGTGATTTATCAGGCCATATGAGATTACCTTCAGAACTTAATAAGATCCATAATGTGTTTCTTATATATATGATGTGATGATACAGATAAAATCCTTTATCTATAGTATCTCTTCCAAAAGTAGAACTCAGCTTGTTATGATGTATAATAAAAAACAGATCAAAATCCTAGCTTGTGAGACTAAGGAGTTGAGAAATCCGAGGCCATGTGATAAAGCTATGTGAAAGCAAATCTCCAATCAAATCACTGGTAAGATTTTCGGGGACGAAAATCCTTAAGGGGGGAGAGTTGTAACAGCCCGATTTTAGCTAAATTGGAACAGTGGTTTTTGAACCAAAATCTAATGTTAGAAAATTATTTTAATATTATTTTATGTGTTTACATCATGTGATTATGTATTTGTGAAAATTTTGTAAACTAATTTTATTGTTTAATAGTTCAATTTGATAAAAGGACTAAATCGCGTAAAATGCAAAAGTTGCGTTCTACTTGTTAAAGGTGTTTATTAACTATGGCTTTTAAAGTGGGGGTCCTCAAATGGTAATTAAATCATTTGAAAAGCTAGTGGACATTTATGACCATGGTTTATTTGTTTTTAAAGGTTATTTTAGTAAGGTTAAAATGGTAAAATGATTATTAAAGATTAATAAAATAAAATAAAATGAATTTAGTCCATCTTTTCTATCATTTAGACCATCTTTTCTATCTTTCTAGCCGAATGTAATGAAGAAGAAAGCCATATATGGAGTTTTAGGGTTCGGCCATGGTTGTTCTTGATTAAGGTACGGTTTTGACTTGGTTTTTGATGATTTCTATATTTTTGTGATCGTTGCTTTAAGTACTAGCTAGCCCGTACCCTAATTTTTCAACTTGTTGATGATTTTGTGAAGTGTCATTGTTGAATCTATGAGCTTTGTGATGGTTGATGATGAAAAATGGATATTTGTTGATTTCTTATCAAGTTTTGTTAAGTGATTTTTGACAAAAATGTCAAATAGGGATTTATTTGTGAAAATGTGTGGTTAAATATGTGAATAAATGAAAAATATGGGCTGATATATACCCTAGGAGAATTTGGATAGCATGTATTTGAAAGAAATTGTGTAATTTTATGTATTTGTGAAATAAGGACTAAATTGTAAAAATATGAAACTTTAGGGGTTAAAGTGAAAAATGCCCAAGTATATGTTTGTGGACTAAATTGAATGTGTTGATGAATAAAAGAGTTAATTTTGAATGTATATAGATCAAGAACGAAAGAAATCAGATTTAGATCGAGGGAAATCGAAAGTTATCGAATAGTCAATCCGGTTCCTTTATTCCGACTACGAGGTAAGTTCATATGCAAATGAACATCTTTAAATTGAATTATACATGTTTACCTGTCATTGAATTGCTATGAATGTTGAACGAGTACTTACGAGCAAGAATCGACAAAGTTACTACATTCGAAAGTCTCTTACGAACCTTAAGAATAACATAGGATATGAATGTCATGACATTAGGTTACCGAGATGTGATTACATGTAAGAGCATGTCTGGGACATCGGCATTGTATTGAGATTACGTGTAGGACCATGTCTAGAACATTGGCATTTTTAATTGATTATGTGTAAGACCCTGTCTGCGACAGTGGCATCGATATGTGATAACATGTAAGGCCATATCTGGGATATGGCATTATAGGAGCTTATGTGATTTCTGAGTATCTTTAATGATTCTAAATGGTTCAACGGACAAAGTCAAGTCAAGAAAGAATGTGTGAATGAATTAAGTGACTCAGGTACGTACGAGATTCATACGAGTATTGAAAAAAGAAGTATTTGATGAATTCAATTATGATATTGAATATGTGTGTACCATGTGAAAGGTTTGTGAACTTGAATGTATATTTAGATGTGTTTATTCATATCTTGCTTAATTGATGGAAATGATATTGATTCATGAGATGATTTATTTGTATATGCCTTACTAAGCTTTTAAATCTTACTTTGTGTGTTATTTTCTATGTTTTATAGTGAATTGAAGATAGCTCGGATCCAGAAGTCGTTAAGAGTATCACCGCACTATCAAACACCTATATTGATACTTTTCGTGCTTCATAAATATGGTATTGGCACGTATAGGCTAGAGTTAAGATAATATGTTTTGAGTTGTGACTATAGCCATGAGATTTGGCTTGTAAATGTTGGAATATGGCCACTCAAGTTGGCTTGAATTATGTGTTTGATAAGTGATATATGTGATGTATATAATGTCCTAGGTGTTGGCTTGTTTGGAATGGTTGTATGGATGCTCTTTTGGATAGTTATATGTTGTGGTATTATTGCTTGGAATTCGGTATACTTTGGTATGATTTGAGGATGATGAGTTGATAAGTTTGAGAAGCATGATTTGGTTGATAAAAAGGTAGAAAATTCATTTAAGAGTTATATGAGATCGATGATTTTGGCATATTGATTTGGTATGTTTTGAATATGGAATTTAGTAGTTGAATTGATTGATGATAGATGGAATGATATATGTATGAAATGGCATGTTTTGGCTGCCTATATATGTGTTGAATTGATACCATTTGATGGCTAGGTATGTATGAGATGAGGTGGCAAATTGGCTTTGCAAATAGCCTATTTTGTCCACACAGGTAGAAACACGGGTGTGTCTCTCAGCCGTGTGCGACACACGGTCATGTTATACGGCTTTGTGTCCCCTGGAGTACCCTTTCGAATTAAGTCAGTATAACCTATAGTTTTGACACGACATAGACACATGGGCGTGTTTATTGGCCGTGTGAGACATACAGCCTTGGCATCTGGGCGTGTGTGGCCATTTCGAAAGGTACACGGATTTGACACACTAGTGTGTGGTTGACCGTGTGGCCAAGTCAGTAACCTTGCTAATTTTCCCACGGTCGTGGCACACGGGCATATCTCTGGCTGTGTGATGCAAGTCAGTATGTATGCCTAGTTTTCATGCGACCAGTGACACGGGCGTGTCTGGTAACCATGTGAGGCACACAGCTTGTTCACACGGGCATGTGACCCTTATATGTTTGAAATTTTTCTAAGATTCCCAAAATTTGCAAATGTTATCAGTTTAGTCTGAAACCTCTTTTAAGCATGTTTTAAGGTCCCGTAAGACCTTATAAGGGACAATATGAATGAGTTAAAGGGATTTTAGTTAAGAATGTATAAATGTATGTGATTAATGTGGATTATCCGGCAATACTTCGTAACCCTATTCCGGCGACGGATACGGGTTTGGAGTGTTACAAAAGTTGCTATGTGTAAACGTTTTGAAGAATGATTGAATAAGGATATAAAGCTATTAGTTGGGATTTTGGAAACAATTTGTTGTATTAGCTGACTGAGCACATAAAGATGAAGAACTGAAAAAAGAAAAGAGGCAGCAGAGATGGAAGCTTGAACTTCAAGTAAAAGATTTATGGGCAAGTCACAATCATCAGCTTCAAAGAAATCAAAGAAATATCATGATCATTCTGTCTCATCTGTAGGGTATTCTGGGAAAGACCAAGGCTCTCAACACTCTAACCTGAGATCTCTAGCCCCATCAGTAGCCAGTGTTAGAAGTGTCGGGAATTCCAAATCTAAATGCAAGCATTGTAATAAATTTCATTTCAGAAAGTGCCATATAAGAAGCGGAGCCTGCCTTGAGATTATTTGGAAAGGATTGAAAAAGATACAAGTCAGACTTCAAGACTGAGCAACCCTGCCTTGAGAGGTAGACCACCTCGTAACCCCGGTAATATGGGTGATAGTTGAGGTACAAGAAAAGATTTAACTACTAAATCTAAAGCACAAGCACCAGCCAGAACATACGTGCACGTGAGGATGCTTCTGCACCTAATGTTATTATTAGTACATTTTCTCTTCTTAATTCATATATTATTGCTTTGATTGATCCTGGCTCAACACATTCATATATATGCACAAATTTAGTGTCTATTAAAAATTTACCTATTGAGTCCACTGAATTTGTGGTTAAAATTTTGAACCCCCTCGGTATGGACTAGCTAACTCAGAATGATATAGTAGTAAACTATAAACAGAAGTACATTGTATTAAAATGTCATAATGGTGAATTGCTCCGAGATGAATATGGTGTATTGAATGGGTTCTCCAATGTAATCTCAGCTATATCAGTACAGAAATATATCAAAAAAGGATATTATGCTTATTTTGCATATGTGTTGGACATTAAAGTATTTGAGTCGAAGATTAAGTCAGTGCCAGTTGTTTGTTAATTTTCTGATGTGTTTCCGGAAGAATTACCTGGTTTACCACTTGTTAGAGAAGTAGAATTTTCTACAGATCTTGTTCCGAGGACAACACCGATATCCATAGCACCCTACAGAATGGATCCTACTAAATTAAAAGAGTTGAAACGCAGTTATAAGAACTAACTGATAGAGGCTTTGCTCAACCTAGTTTTTCACCTTTGGGTGTATCAGTTTTATTTGTTAAAAAGAAAGATGGATCGTTGAGATTATGTGTTGATTCCAAGCATCTAAATAAGGTTACAATCAAGAACAAGTATCCATTGCCTCGTATTGATGACTTGTTTGATCAGTTAAAAGGTGCCGCTGTATTTTCAAAGATTGATCTTCGTTCCAGTTACTATCAGTTACAAGTAAAAAACTCAAATGTACCGAAGACAGCCTTCAGAACCAGGTACGGCCACTATGAGTTTCTTGTGATGTCATTCGGCTTGACAAATGCACCTGCAGTATTTATAGATCTGATGAATAGAATTTTCAAACCGTATCTAGACAGATTTGTGGTGGTATTTATTGATGGTATCCTGGTATATTCTCAAGATGAAAATGAGCATGCTGATCATTTGAGAATTGTGTTACAAACCCTGCGTGAGAAACAACTGTATCCCAAATTTAGTAAATGTGAATTTTTGCTATGGGAAGTTGGTGTCCTTGGACATATAGTATCTACTGAAGGCATCAGGGTTGACTGTTAACTTGAAATCACCGAAAAATGTGTCTGATGTCAAAAGTTTTCTGGGATTAGTTGGATATTATCAAAGATTTGTAAAAGGATTTTCTATGATCGCTTCTCCTATGACACGTTTGTTGCAGAAAGATGTGAAATTTGAATGGACTAATAAATGCTAGTAGAGTTTTGACAAATTGAAAGCCTTATTGACTGAAGCACCCGTACTAGTTTAGCCTGAATCGGGTAAAGAATTCTTAATTTACAGTGATGCATCATTTAATGGCTTAGGCTGTGTCTTGATGTAAGAAGGTAAAGTGATAGCCTATGCTTCTAGACCGCTAAAACCACATGAAAAGAACTACCCGGTACATGATCTAGAATTGGTAGCCATTGTTTTTTCTCTAAAAATTTGGCGACATTATCTGTTTGGTGAAAAGTATCATATATTCACTAATCATAAAAGTTTGAAGTATCTGATGTCTCAAAAAGACTTGAACTTTAGATAGCGCAGGTGGCTTGAATTATTGAAAGATTATGATTTGGTTATTGATTATCATTTGGAAAAAGTCAATGTGGTATCGGATGCTCTGAGCAAAAAATCCCTGTTTACTTTATGAACAATGAATACCCAATTATCTTTGTCTGATGATGGTTCAATCGTAGCTAAGTTAAAATCTAAACCAATATTCCTGCAATAGATTTATGAAGCTCAAAAGAGTGATGGTGAATTACAAGCTAAACGGGTATAATGTGAGTCAAATTCCGATTCAGAATTTCAGATTGGGTCTGATGGTTGTTTGTTATTCAAAGGTAGAATATGTGTACCAAAGAATTCAAAACTTGTACAGAAGATTTTGAACGAAGCTCATAATGGTATTATGTCTGTGCATCCGGGGAGTAACAAAATGTACAATGATTTGAAAAAAAAGTACTGGTGGTCGGGAATGAAACGCGATATTTCTGAATTTGTATCTAGGTGTTTGGTTTGTCAACAAGTTAAAGTTAAACACCAGGTGCCTTTAGGATTATTACAGCTAGTTACAATACTGGAATGAAAATGAGAAAGAATTACCATGGATTTTTTATCAGGATTGTAACACCCCTTACCTGTATCCTACACCGGGACAGGGTACGAGGCATTACCGAACTTAAACATACACATTCATTCAAAACTGGGCCATAAAATTTCAACCCAATTTAAAAATTTTCAATCACATACAAATTGTCCCTTATAAGAGGAAGCGGTTCGAAACTAAACCGAGAACTTTCAGAACTTCGGGATAACATAGAAAATTTTCATCATGAAATAGGTCCACACGCCCGTGTGGTGAAGGGACACGCCCGTGTGGCATATCACACGCCCGTGCTTCAGACCGTGTCCATTTTAGGGTGCATTCTGTTTATGACATCATGCACAAAATGTAGTCACACGGCTAATGGAAATAGAAATGGGATGGAAAAAATGAGAGAAAAGTGAGAGAAGAGAAGAGAGAATGAGAGAATGTTGTGGAATGAGGGATGCCTTGAATGATCAGCAAGGGGTGGCTTTTATAGCTGAATATGGCAGCTAAAAATAGCAAAAAGAATCAGCCTAAGAGACTTCCCTTGGCCGGCCACACACATGGCAAAGTTGAGAGTTTCAACTTTGCTATTTTAAGCTTGAGGCAGTTTCATAAAGCCACAATTAAAGGAGGGGTTTGAATGCATTTTGAAAGTTCTTAAAGGGCCTTTTTGCAAGCATATTTAATAAGCTAAAATGCTTATTTGGGTTAGCATATGGACGGTTTTGGGCTACCCATTTAGTGGCTGGTTCGGTTCACTCAATATGGTTCGACCAGTGCGGTTCAACTGGACCCTTTCTCCATAATTAATTAAAAATAACTTATTTAACCCAAATTAAATGGAGAATAAATTAAAATTAATTAAATTATGAATTAATACAGATTTCTGGACCGTCTTAGGCTGGAAATTAATGTGCCTCGAAACTTCAAATTACTTCTCGGTTTTGTGCTTTCAGCAGTGTCAGCAGAGCCAATTTTCGCCCTTTGCGCGAATCTGTCGAAAATAGTCAAAATTAATCAAAATTAAGTATAAAATTAACTAAATTCACCATGTTCATATTTTTAACACGATTTAATTATTTTATAATATTTAATTATTTTTCGACAAGAATTTAACCGGATTTGCATGAATTTAAGTAAAAATGGGTATGAAAAAGTATATAAATTTTTATGTTTCCACACCCCCAAACTTAATTCATTGCTCGTCCCGAGTAATGCACAAATTTTTAAAAGAATTTCTCGGAAACACCTTTGAAAAATTCCTTCAGAACAACATTTTTCCCAAAATTATGAATTTAAAATACTTATGCTCAAAGACAAAAAATCTGATAGTTATGCTACTTAAGTATACATATTGTTCAAATTAAATTCAACAACTTATTATAATAGCAAAATTTAGACTAAATGCTTTTGTAACAAAGACATGTTAACCCTGACCAATTTGATTTTTATTCCTTTATTCAAGACTAAGCTACAATCATTAAGCTTAACTTATGTCTTCATATGTTGATCCTAACAATTTCTCTCCACTAATGTAGGTAGCATGAGGACTTTGAATCAATAGGTCTTTATCAAGGTTGTAACGTGGCTAGGCTAGGGGTAGGTGAAAGATTGATAAATTTTGGTTAAAAAACCCTAGCTTAGCGTCAATCGAACCTTCAGAGTTTTTACCTTCGATACACCAACTTGACTTTCATATGCTCTTTTGTGCATCTCTTTCAAATACATGTGCTCTCTTTATTTTTTTAAATAACACGAGCACTTACTTTGTGTACTGCAATTCTTGAGCATTTGGTACTTCTTTTTGACTCCCCCAAACTTATTTTCAAAGTACATTTTGAATATTACTGAGTCTAGTGTTTGGGACAATTTTAAGATTATTAAACGAAAGGTAATGGCTAATTATTGCTAGGGTCGAAAATAAAATTAGGTTATATAGTCTCAAAGTTGGGTTTCAAAAGATAAAATTTTACCATGGTGGGCTTGAAAGGCTCAAACGGTCCAAACAATAGTTGCCTAAATTATTTCCAACGTTCCATGCTCCCTAGGATTTCTCCTCAAAAAACTACTAAGCCAATTCTAAAGACTTAAACTTTCATGTATACCTAACTTTCCTAAAGAACTAAAAATTTTATGGTACGAATTTGCATGCTTTATTAAAAATACATCCATGTCATTATTAAGCTAACATAATAATTTATTGAAATAATAGAACTTTATTCATACTCAAATTGAGCATACTTAACAAAATTCAAATTTTTGAACAAAATATCCTAATCATAATTAAAAGAAAATTTTTATTCTGAGTGGGAATAATTCAATTTTTCGGTCCCCCCAACTTAAAATGAACAATGTCCTCATTGTTTAAAGTGAATAGATACTATACACCAGGTAGGATTTTAGAAAAGAGGAGGTGAGTCAACTTGACTGCTTAAGTACCAAGCTCTTTCTAAATCCAATCCTAGACATGTATATATCTATTGCCACACTTTATACTTTGTGACTTGCTCACCTTTTATTAATGATTTTCCTCTTTTGTTTTATTATGTGAAAATAAAAAAAAATTCCTAATTAAACTTATTCCTAAGAACAAAAATAAAGTAAAGTCAAGATCCCTCCTTTATTTATTTGTAGGCCCTTCCGAATTTGACTCATCTTTTGCTCCATCACTATTGCCTTTGCATGAATCGCTTCGCTCTTTCTTTGATAATAGACTCCATGGTTCAAATATGAAGTCTGGAAACTCAGGCACAAAAATAAACGGGTCATTGTATATTTTCTTAAAAGCACTTCTCATCGAGTCATCCCTTATTTTTTAGTATCTCCAGTAGGCTTGTTGCTGCCATTGCATATATTGCATTAAGTCCATCAATTTTGATAGCTCCTCTCGATAGACTGGGCTCGACGATTGAGCTCTAAACATTAAAGTTTCAGCATCAGGTTCAACTTCTGGCTCCACTGATTCTACCTTATCAGGGACTTCAAATGATTGCATCGTGGGATCTTCTACTTCATCAGAATCCTCAGGTTCCTCATTTACTTCAACTCGTTGCTGTAGAACTGAATCTCCAGCTACTCGGTAAAGGTCCCAATCTGTGATTGTGCCTTGGCTATACCTTATCTTCCTTACATTCGCAAGAATTTCAGCTTTCAAGCTTAAAATTGTTATTGTAAAGGGGAAGTGAGCAGGGCCAAAGCGTTTAACAGCACAATTCCGTATTTCCCTTAGGAAAATCTTCCCCACATCAATGGTCTTACTAGTTAGGATCGAGTATTATAAGACCATTCGCTCTAATGAGATTATAGTCCCATGTGAGCTAGGCATAAGGCTGAATCGGATGAAGTAAAACCATATCTTCGCGAATGGCGTCAAATATTCTCTTCGAAAAGTGTGGATTCCTTGTTTTGACACAGTCCATGTAGAACCCTGAACTGTTAGTTTTAAAATTTTTACAAAAAAAGGCATCTAGTTTTTATTATTTATGAAAAGAGTAACCAAATTTTAAAAATGATTCAATTAAGTCTCTAAACTTAATGAAAATTTGGAATTGAGCTGCAATTTAAGACTTGGATCAAAATTGACCCTTTTATTTGAATAATCAAAAATTGAAATTTCTATTTAGAGAATAATTTTTCGGAAAATTATATTAAAATCAATTCCCAGGAAAGATTGGAGGGGTCACAAGTGGTCTCGCTTAAGTTCCAATCTCATAGACAGAATATATTTAAACATACTAATCCCGAAAATATACCCTAAATCTTTTATTAAAAAGGAAAATAAGAAAATTCTAAACGTCCGATAAAATAAACGAAATTTCATTCCATTCAATCTTATCTCCCCAATAGTGTTTCAGGCGCTGAGCGTTAACTTGAAAATTACCTCCCTTACCTTGGAGCTCGACAACTCCATATGGATAGACGTGATGAATCGTAAATAGACTAGACCAACATGATTTTAGCTTACCTGGAAAGAACTTTAGTCTGGAATTAAATAACAAAACTCGTTGACCTACTTCAAATTCTCGAACTCGAATGTGCTTGTCATGCCATTTCTTAAGTCTTTCCTTGAGTAATTTGGCAGTTTTGTAGGAGAATGCCCGGAGTTCCTCTAGCTCATTGAATTGGAGCATCTGTTTCTCTTTAGCAAGCTTAGGATCCAGGTTGAGTTGTCGAAGAGCCTAGTAAGCCTTGTGCTCTAACTCTAAAGGTAGATGACATGCTTTCCCAAATACTAACCTGTAGGGTAACATCCCTAAAGATGTCTTGTATGCTGTTCTGTAAGCCCATAAAGCATCATCCAGCCTTTCGGACCAATCTCGTCAGTTTAGGTAAACTACCTTCTCAAGTATGCCTTTGATTTCCATATTTTCCAGTTCAGCTTGCCCATTCGTCTGCGGATGGTAAGCTATTGCAACCTTGTGTTTTACTCCATGCTTGTCTAATAACCATCTTAACCACTTGTTCACGAAGTGGGACCCTTCATCACTAATGATAGCTCTTAGGGTTGCAAACTTTGTGAACACGTGTTTCTACAAGAACTTCATTACAACCTTCGCATCATTTGTCGGATAAGTTTCAGCCTCGACCCACATGGACACATAGTCTACTGCTACCAATATATACTTGTGACCAAGAGACGAAGGGAAAGGACCAAGAAAGTCAATACCCCATAAATTGAACAATTCTACCTCAATGATGTTTGTTCGGGGCATCTCATTTCTGTTGGTGACATTTTCGACCTTTTCACATCAGTCACAGCTCTTTACATACGCATATACATCCTTGAATAGTTTTGGCCAAAAAAATTCGACTTGCAATACTCTGGCCGCCGTACGAGTACCTCTGAAGTGTCCCCCACTTGGAGCTGAGTGGCAATGGTATAAAATTTTTTGTACTTCATCTTCTGCCACGCACCTCCTAATCATCTGATCTGCACACCTTTTAAACAAATATGGCTCTTCCCAAAAATAGTACTTTACATTGTGAAGAAACTTTCTCCTTTGTTGATAAGTCTTATCAATTGGCATCAAATCACAAGCTAAATAGTTAGCAATATCAGCAAACCAAGGGGTATTATGGACATGACTTACCTTCAGTATGTGTTCATCTGGAAACGTTTCCTGAATTGGTATAATAGGAGAATTCCCTTCTTGCGGCTCCAATCTAGACAAGTGATCTGCTACTTGGTTTTTTACTCCCTTTCGATCTTGAATTTCTAGATCGAACTCTTGAAATAGAAGCACCTACCAGATCAGTCTCAGCTTAGCATCTTTCTTAGCAAGTAAGTACTTAATTACCGAGTGGTTCGTATAAACAGTTACTTTGGTATTTACAAGATAAGATCTGAACTTGTCAAAAGCAAATAGAATAGCAAGTAACTCTTTTTCTATTACCGTATAGTTCAGTTGAGCTCCTGTAAGAGTCCAGCTTGCATAGTAGATAGGATGAAAAACTTTGTTCCTTCATTGGCCCATGACAGCTCTTATCGCGAAGTCGCTTGCATCACACATTAATTCAAATGGCAAATCCCAGTCTGGTGTGACGATTATGGGTGCCGTAAGACTCTTTAAATCTTTGAATTCCTTTAAGCATTCCTTATCAAACTTGAACGTCGCATCCAATAATTTGCATAAGGGTTTAGCAATTTTGGAGAAGTCCTTGATAAATCTTTGATAGAATCCGGCGTGGCCCAGAAAGCTCCTAACACCCTTTAGAGATGTTGGAGGTGGGAGTTTCTCGATAACATCTACCTTTGCTTTATCTACCTCGATCCCATGTCTCGTTATCTGATGCCCTGGAACAATTCCTTCTTATACCATGAAATGACACTTTTCCCAGTTAAGTACTAGGTTCATTTCTTCGCATCGCCTTAGTACCTTAGCTAGATTGGCTAAGCAATCATCGTAAGTATCTCCGAATACTAAAAAGTCATCCATAAAAACTTCCAAGTACTTCTCAACCATGTCAGTAAAAATAGACATCATACATCTTTGAAATGTAGCAGGTGCATTACATAAACCAAATGGCATGCGTCTAAATGCAAATGTACCTTACGGGTAAGTGAACGTTGTCTTGTATTGATCTTCCGGTGCTAATGTAATTTGATTATACCCTGAGTATCCATCGAGGAAACAGTAATAGTCTTGCCCCGCAAGTCTATCCAGCATCTGGTCCAAGAACGGCAAAGGAAAGTGATCTTTCCTAGTCGCCTTGTTTAGCTTCCGGTAATCGATGCAAATCCTCTATCCCGTAACTGTTCTAGCTGGTATCAACTCGTTATTCTCATTTTCTACGACTGTGATACCTCCCTTCTTTGGCACGCACTGGACTGGACTTACCCATGAACTGTCTGAGATGGGATAAATGATACCCGTATCTAACCACTTGATAATCTCCTTTTTCACCACGTCCTTCATGATGGGGTTCAGTCTTCGTTGTCCATCAATCGTCCCTTTTTCGCCATCTTCTAGGATAATCTTGTGCATGCATACAGATGGACTAATAACATGGATATTGGCTATGGTCCACCCGATAGCCTTCTTGAATTGTTTTAACACCAGGACAAGTTTCTCTTCTTGCTCAGTAGTTAATTTTACTGAAACAATCACAGGCAGAGTAGAAGAGTTACCTAAATAAACATATTTCAAATATGAGGGAAGTACCTTCAGTTCTAATTTAGATGGCTCTTCGATTGATGCTTTTGGTTGGGCATAATCCATTTTCTCTAACTCTAAACGGGATTGTGGATTAAATCCTCTTTGATTAGCTTCTAACAAAGCTAAGTACTCATCCTCCTCTTCATCATTTGGAGGGTCCGATGTCAAAATTCTTTCCAGTAGATCCTCAACAGAATTGAGTTCCTTCTCTACTATTAAATCCTCTAAGTCGGATACTGCAAAACAATCATCAAACGCGTCAAGGAATCGCATAGACCTAAAAACATTAAATGTTACCTGATCATCCTAAACACGCATCGTAAGCTTGCCCTTCTGCACATCAATAAGGGTTCTTCTGGTTGCTAAGAATGATCTTTCTAGGATAATCGACACTTCTTTGTCTGCTTCGAAGTCTAGAATCACAAACTTAGCAGGAAAGATGAATTTATCTACACGTACCAATACATCCACAAGTTTTCCTTCTCGATGTGCTGAGGATCGATCTGCTAGTTGAAGTGTAACCGTAGTAGGTCTAACTTCACTTATCCCCAACTTTCTAAATATTGACATAGGCATCAAGTTTATACTTGCACCCAAGTCACATAGTGCTTTACGACAATACATTGCTCCGATGTTGCAAGGTATGGTAAAACATCTAGGATCCTTCAACTTTGGGGGTAGTTTGTCTTGAAGATATGCGCTGCATTCCTTCGTCAGAGCTACCGTCTCAAATTCTCCAAGTCTTCATTTTTTGGACAGGATATCCTTCATAAACTTGACGTAGTTCGACATTTGTTCAAGTGCTTCAACCAACGGGATGTTGATGTGAAGTTGCTTGAGTACGTCTAGGAATTTCTTGAATTGAATTTCCTACTTCTGCTTCTGAAGTCTTTGAGGGTAAGGTGGTGAAGGTTTCTTTATTGGGACTGGTTGATTCGTCTTCTGTGGCAATTCTGCATCTAACGGAGTTGTTTGGTCAGAATTAGCTAGTTTTGGAATTACCTTGTCGGGTTTTGCATATTCTGGTTCTTGTGAAACTAGAATTTCAACACTCGGCTGAACTTCCTCTGAGTCTTGAGCATTAGCTGGCTCCTTTTCAGCTTCGATAGTGTTGGGCTCTACTGTCTTTCCGCTCCTTAGTGTTAACGCTTTTCAATGGTCCTTACCTGGATTTCTTGGATTCTCCGTATTACTAGGTAAAGCACCTTATGGTCAGTTCCTGAGTTTAGTAGCAAGCTGGCCCACTTGATTCTCTAAATTACTAAGTGTGGTGTTATTTTTCGCCATGTTTTCCTTTAATAAATTCTCTAAGCTATTGGATGATTCAATCTAAGCTGGATTCTAAGCTTGTTGGGAAAAACTAGGCGACTGAGTTGGTCAAGGTTGAGCGTAGTTGTTACTAGTTCCGGCCCCTTGGTTACTCCAAGAAAAATTTAGGTGGTTTCGCCACGATGGGTTATAAAAGTTGGATTGCAGTCCTTGCCTTCCTTGATTTTGGTTCTGGTTACCCATGTAATATACGGATTTAGGGTTTGATGGACATTCTTCGAACAAATGTCCCTCCCCACAATAAACACAGGCTATACTCTCAAACTAGTGAGGTGGTTGGGCTACAAAACTATTAGACCCATTAGTGGTAAGATTCTTAAGCATTGAGGATATTGAATATACCTGAGATGCGAGTGAAGTGAGAGTGTCCACTTCATGTATTCCAGCGACTCGTCTTCCTAACATGGCTTGATTGGTCGGCCATTGATAATTGTTACTAGCGATCCTCTCGATGATTTCGCAAGCCTCATTATAAGACTTAGAAAGGAGAGCACCGTTAACAGAAGCGTCCACTACCATCCTCGTGTGAGCATTGAGACCATTATAAAATGCCTCAAGTTGGATGCAATGTGGGATTCCGTGATGAGGGCATTTCAGTAATAGTTTTTTGTATCGTTCCCATGCCTCATACAAGGACTCATCATCCATTTGTTGGAAGGCAGTGATCTCATTCCTCAACTTAGCATTCTTGCTAGGCGGGAAATACTTCATGAGGAATCTTTTGGCTAACTCTTGCCATGTGAAATTGAGTTTGGTGGCAATGAATTCAACCAGGCTTGAGCTCTGTCCCTTAGTGAGTACGGGAACAACTTCAATCGTAATGCATCTTCGGGTACTCTAGCTAATTTGAAAGAGTCGCTCACCTCCATAAATAGTTTTAGGTGAAGATGAGGATCTTCAGTAGACATTCCACTGAATTGGCCCACAGTCTGAAGAATCTAGAACATGACTGGCTTCAGCTCGAATTGTTGTGCCTCGATTTTGAGTCTCCTAATGCCAGAATTAAAAGCGTTAAATACTGGCACGGCATATTGACTTAAGGCTCTATCCCTATCATCAGCAATAAGGATAGGATTTTGAGTAAGGTTTGCTCCATTTCCTTGATTCATATTCTCGAAATTCATTCCTTTATCCCTTCTCTGATTCGCTTTTCTTCTTCGCTGTCAAAAGGTTCGTTCCATATCAGGGTCTACAGGGAGTAAGTCAATAATCTAGTCAATACTCATAAATACCTGAAACAATCACAGAAAAATTGAGTGAGTTAAAAATTAAATAGAAAAGTAAACCAAAATGTAAAACTAGCAAATTCACAAATAATGGCTTTTTTAAAATAGTCCCCGGTAACGACGCCAAAAACTTGGAACGACGGAAAAATGTGCAAGTGTACACAATCGCAACAAGTAATAAAGTGACAAGTAAATGTCGAGTTATCGTACCCACAGGGACTGTAAAAAGAATTATTTATGAAATCAATTGTAAAACACTTTGGCCGAGCCAATTTTGTGCTTTCAGCAGTGTCAGCCGAGCCAATTTTCGCCCTTTGCGCGAATCTGTCGAAAATAGTCAAAATTAATCAAAATTAAGTATAAAATTAAATAAATTCACCATGTTCATATTGTTAACACAATTTAATTATTTTATAATATTTAATTATTTTTTGACAAGAATATAATCGGATTTGCATGAATTTAAGTAAAAATGGGTATGAAAAAGTATATAAATTTTTGTGTTTCCACTGTGCCCACTTGCACATAATAACTTACTTTCTCATCTTCGACGTAATCATCAAGATTACTCATTGAACTTCCTCTAGAACTACCCGTTGAACACCCGGAATACTATTGGATACATTAGAATCTCGCACCTAAGTTCCTCATATGTAGCCAATGCTACCTCACATCACATATTGCTCGCTTTCGAGCTACTCACGAGTCTGTTCATATAGGCTGTCAAGTATCCACAACACATGCCGGACTACCCCACCACCGGTAGGATATATGAGACTAGTAAGTACTCAGACGCCAAAACATGTGTCATATATATCATGAACTCAGACCACAACTCAATGAGTTCAGATGTCACATATATCATGAACTCAGGCACAACTCAATGAGTTCAGATCACATAGCTCCTAGTGACATGTCACTTGTATCCTAAACTATTCCTAAGATTCAAACGGGATTCTTTGATACCACATTTCTGTCAAACTTGCTTGTAACGTCGATTTCAATACCCATAGTACCAATCACTTATTCATGGAATAATCAAAGCATATTTCATGATAACATTTAGGCAATAACCACATGCTACAACATCATATTAAATATGTATACACTTACCATACATGCAATATTAAGGCATTTAAAGTATGGTACATGTTGCATTATTTGCAAATGAACTTACCTCGGTACAAAATGATAGAAACGAGCCTAATCCTCGTAAACTTTGTTTTTCCCTCGATTAAGACCCGAGTCACATTTTTCTTGATCTATAATGCCAAAATTAACTTGTTCAATACATACATTGGTTAAATCGACCCGTAACACATATTTTGGTAAAATTATCATTTTACCCCTAACCTTTCACTTATTTACAAATTGGTCCCTAGGCTCGTAAAATGAAATGTGTCTATTTTCTTGGTTACCCAAGCCTATCTGATTCATATTCCCTCTTATAACAGCCCATATTTTTCATCATATCACATTTTTAACACCTATTTTTACATCTTTTGCAAAAAGGTCCTTTTAAGGGTTTTCATGAAAAATCACTTAGTAAAAGATGTTAAACACACATCAAAATTTCATATTCTTCCATTAAACATAAAAAACATGCATGTTACACATAGGCCAAATTTCATACATGAACCCTAGCTCAAAATATAGCTAGAAATGGATAGATCATGCTTCAAGGATCTCAAAAATGTAAAGAGCATTAAAAATGGGGCTAAGATTGACTTACTTCCAAGCTTGAAAGTTGAAGAAACCCTAGCTATGGTGACTCATCAAATTTGGCACAAGCATGGAGAAGATCAGTAGATTTTGGCTTTATTTACCCTTTTAATTCATTTATTTACAAAATGACCAAAATGCCCTTCTTACTAAACTTTCAAATTTTGTCCATGCATGTCCATTTTTGTCCACAAATATAGAAATTGGGCAAATTGCTATTTAATACCTTCTAATTAATAATCCATGGCAATTTCATGCTTAAAGCTTCTAGAACACAAGTTTTGCAACTTATTCAATTTACTCCCTAAAGTCAAATTGGGCACCTTACACATAAAATTTCTTCATGAACTTTTCACACAATCATGAAAACACATCATAAACCTCAAGACAATCATAAAAAAAATATTTCTACTTTAGATTTGTGGTTTTAAAACCACTATTCTAACTAGACCCTAAATCGAGATGTTATAGGGATTACCCCTATCTCCGAAAAAAAAAGATGTCATTTGGGTAATTATCGACAGATTAACAAAGTTTGGACACTTTATTCTGGTACGTACAGGTTTCTCCTTAGACAGATTAGCTAAGTCATATGTTTCTGAGATTTTTAGGCTACATGGGGTACCGGTCTCCATTATTTCAGATAGAGATCCTCGATTCACATCCTGATTCTGGAATAAATTACAAGAAGCTCTGGGTACACAGCTACATTTCAGCACCGCTCTCCATCCTCAGGTTGATGGACAATTTAAACGTGTGATATAGATTTTAGAAGATATGCTTCGGTGTTGTGTATTGGAATTCGAAGGTAATTGGGAAAAGTATCTGCCTTTAATTGAATTTACATAAAAAATAGCTATTAGTCAAGTATTAAAATGGCACCGTACGAGGCTCTGTATAGTCGTAAATGTAGAACTCTATTATACTAGACTGAACTCAATGAGAAAAAGATACACGGTGTTGACTAAGTTCGTGAGACTGAAGAAAAGATAAAGGTGATTCGAGATAGTTTAAAAACAGCATCTGATTTCAAAAGTCTTATGCTGATCTTAAACAAAAAGAGATAGAATTTCATGTCGGTGATAATATATTCTTGAAAGTATCATATTGGAAAAAAATTCTCCTATTTGGCTGTAAAGGAAAATTGAGTCCACGGTTTATTGGACCATATGAAATCATCGAAAGGATCGAACCTATTGCATATAGATTGACATTACCACCAGAGCTTGATAAAATTCACAATGTTTTCCATGTGTCTATGTTACGACAGTATCAGTCAGATCCTTCACATATTATCTCTCCAACAGAAGTGGAGATTCAACCTGACATGACTTACAGTGAAGAACTGATTAAAATCCTGGTACGAGAAACAAAAGAATTAGGAAATAAAAAGGTAACTTTAGTAAAATTTCTTTGGCAACAACATGGGATTGAAGAAGCTACCTGGGAACCGGAGGATACCATGAAAAAGCAATATCCAAACCTTTTTACTGGTAAGATTTTCAAAGACGAAAATTCTTTAAGAGGGGAGAGTTGTAACAGCCCGTTTTTAGTGAAATCAGAATAGTGGTTTCGGGACCACAAATATAAGTCAAAAAGAAAATTTATTTTAATATTATTGCATGGTCTGCATCATGATAGGAAAGACGTATGAAATTTTCGATAAGAAAATTTTACCTATTACATGTTTAATTATAGAAAGGACCAAATTGCATGAAATGCAAAAGTTGAATTCTAGTAGTTATAAAGATTAAAAAACTATGAAATTCAAAAATTGATGTCCTTATATGGTAATTAGACCATTAAGAAAAGTTAGTAGATATATTTGATTACTCAACCATGGAAAATTAGAAAAAGAAAAGGACTAAATTGGAAATTGAAATAAATAAAAGATGATAAATAAAATAAATATCTAACATCATTAAATTATATTATCTTCTTTCCCAAATTCTATGAAAACACTAGGAAAGAGAAAAAAAATCAAGCAAGCCTAATTGGGTAAGTAATCTTGTCCCGTTTTTAGTAATTTTTATATTTTTGATATCGAAATAACCTAATCTATCTATTTTGGGGATTAATATGTAAATTTATCAAATTATTAAAAGTTTTCCATGGATGAATATGTTGAAATTTTGAAATTTATGGTAGAAAATGAAAGATTATTGATCAGTAAATAACTTTTGTAAAGGAAATTTCCATGAAATTGTGACTTAGGGACTAAATTGTTAAAATGTAAAATTCATGGAAAATTTCTTATTCTTGTGAAATACATGTTCTGTAAATGTTATATGTAAATTTTGGTTAGGCTTGGAATAAGGGTTAAATTGCATGAATTTTATTTTCCGAGCCTAGGGATGAAATTGAAATTAATGAAAAGTATAAGGGCAAAATGGTAATTTTTTCTAGGATGTGAATTGAATTAAGTTTAGTATGAAATGGATAAATTGATGTTAAATTCATTTATATAGATCCAGAAAGATCAAATAAAGAGTTAGATCGAGGAAAAGAAAAATTATCGAATTAGTAAATCTCCGTATACGAACAAGTGACGAGGTAAGTTCGTGTTACTAGATTTGTAAATTTATATGCTTGAATTGAATGTCGTGTATGATAATTATGTAGTTATCATGCATATGAAAATTGAATACATATTCGATAATGCTAGATAAATGATAAATCCCGTTTAAATAAATGAAGTTCGATGGATACGAGTTTCTCGATTGGTTATGGTCTTGCATATGTTACAGACACACCATGGTTCCTGTTACTTGGTTCCTACGAGCATCCTGATCAGTAGTGATCGTGCATCTATTGCAGACTACTACAGCTCTTTGTGAGTGTCCTGTCATACGATTCGTTGTAATCCTACATGTATTGCGGACACAAACGTAACTCTTTATGAGCATCCTGATATAGACTTTTTGTGAGCTTCCTGACATAGCTCGCTTGAACATCCTGTTATATGGCTATCCAGAATTCCCTGATAATAACTTTTCAGAGTTACGTGTTAAGCTCAATGAGCTTCCTATTTTAAACTCTTATGAGTTTCCTGATTTAGCCTGGGTAAGCTTCCTGTTACATGGCTCACATGAGCACACTATTATATGGCTAGAGAGAGTGCTTCCTGATTATGTGCCCTAATGGGTACCCCTAGATATGAATTGACGAATGTTTAGTTTTGTACACTTTAAGTGTACTACATGAGTGTATCCATCGATATTTCAAATAAATTCAACGGGAAGAGTTCTGACATGGTTAAATTGAACTTAAGATGATTGATTATGGAAATGCACATGTTATATGGAAATATGATATGAAAAGCACATGTTTATGAAAGTTATTACATGGTGAGCTCATCCTTGATTTTTGATGTTTACATGATATACATGACTAACAAGTTTCTTGAGATCATATGTGTTTAGGCAAATGGCCATAATGAATTGGATGCATGTTTGTAAACTTCTTTTGAATATACATTATTGGTAAGTTAAATTCTTGTTATACGAACTTACTAAGCATTTGAAATGCTTACTTGGTTTTCTTTTCTCTATTTTATAGTGCTTAGAAGCTCGTAAAGGTTGGAATCGGTTAGAGCATCATCACACTATCCTTCAGCTCGTTTTGGTATAAATAGCAAACTTATTTTGGTATAATGGCATGTATAGGATAACTGGGCCAATGTTGGCATATAAATGGTTGTTTGTAATCTAGCCATTGGAATGGCTAATGATGGTATTTTTGGTGAATCTATATAGAGGTTATAAATGGTTAATATATGTATGTTTGGTATGGCTAGATTGAAGGATGGTAAACATATATGTTTTTAAAAAGGTAAGTTTGAATACATGTGATGATATATCATGTATAATGTTAATGTTGGCTTGGTTTTAATGTATTGAATTGATTGGTATATGTATGCAAGTATTAATATAGGTTGAAGACAATTTGGGTGAGAAAAGTGGCCATGAAAATGGCCTATTTTTGTCTACACGGGTAGACACACGGGCGTGTGTCTCAACCGTGTGTGACACACGACCATGCGCACGGGCGTGTGGTTTGGCTGTGTGTCCTCTACATCTTAAATATTAGAAATAGAATGCTTCGAATTGTTTACACGGGCATGTGTCAGCCGTGTGTGACACACGGCCTAGCCCCACCAGCGTGTGACTTGGCCTTGTGAATCCTGCACCTAATTTTTGAAAATTAAATTGCCCACACAGCCTGGCACACAGGCATGTGGCTGGCCGTGTGACTCAAGTAAGAGAGTTACACGGGTATGGACATTGATTGGGACACAGCTGTGTGCCTCACATTGAATACCCATACGGCCTAAGACACGGGTGTATCATTTGGTGATGTGAGCCACACGGCCTACCCACACGGGCGTGTGTCCCCTATATTTAGGAAAATTTTTTAAAATTTTGAAAAAAAATTTCTGAGTTTCCGGTTTAGTCTCGACTTGTTCCTAATGTATAAATAGGACCTCAAGGGTCCATTTAAGAGATAAAATGATTGAATTATCATTTGTTTGATATATGAATAGAAAAATACATCTATTAATTATAACCCTTTTTTGGCGACGGATACGGGTTAGGGGTGTTACATTTATTGGTATCATAACTACTATTTAGTCGATTCTTGGACTAACATTGCAAGTACTAGTTTAGTTATACATGCCATTATATAATTTGTGATAGTGTGAAGTGTCGTCCAACAGAGCTAGGACTGAATCCAAAAAAGCTGAGCGTAATGCTCCAGCTTCAGTTCAAAGAGTTGCATCTAGTAGTAGAAGGCCCGTATCTGAGGGTCGATGTGATGAGGCTAAAGAAGCCTTCTTTCAAATGATGAATAAGTGGTTCACAGAATTCTTAAGAACAAATCCTGTTATACAACAACCTCCCCCTCTTGCTCCTCAACCGGTTCCAAAGATGCCATAGGGTGCTGAACCTGTTACAACTAGTAACCCTCGGGTAGATAAAATTCAGAAATATGGGGCAGAAGAATTTAGGGCTACTGCCTATGATGATCCGAAAAGGGCTGAATTTTGGATAGAAAATACCATCAGGGTTTTGGATGAATTGTCTTGTACACCTGAAAAATGTCTAAAATGTGTTGTATCTCTACTAAAATACTCAGCCTATCAGTGGTGTAATACTTTGATTTCTATAGTACCAAGGGAAAATGTTACATGGGAATTTTTCCAAACAGAATTCAAAAAGAAGTATATTAGTCAGAGATTCCTTGATCAGAAAAAAGAAGGAATTTATAGAGCTTAAATAGGAAAATATGACTGTGTCTGAGTATGAATAAGAATTTTTTCGATTAAGTAAATACGCCAGAGAATGTATTCCGACCGAAGTTGCTATGTGTAAACGTTTTGAAGAATGATTGAATGAGGATATCAAGCTATTAGTTGGGATTTTGGAACTAAAATAATTTGTTGTATTAGCTGAATGAGCACATAAAGCTAAAGAACTGAATAACGAAAAGAGGCAGGCAGAGATGGAAGCCCGAACTTCAAGTGAAAGATTTATGAGCAAGTCACAATCATCAGCTTCAAAGAAATCAAAGAAATATCGTGATCGTTCTGTCTCATCTGTGGGGTATTCTGGGAAAGACCGAGGCTCTTAACGCTCTAACCCAAGATCTCTGGCCCCATCAGTAGCAAGTGTTGGAAGTGTCTAGAATTCCAAACCTAAATGCAAGTATTGTAATAAATATCATTTCGGAGAGTGCCGTATGAGAAGCGGAGCCTACTATAGATGTGGTTCTCTCGACTAATATCTTAAAGATTGCCCGAAAAGGATTGAAAAAGATACAGTTCAGACTTTAAGACCGAGCAACCCTACCTCTAGAGGTAGACCACCTCGTAACCCCGATAATATGAGTGATAGTCGAGGTACAAGAAAAGATTTAACTACTAAATCTAAAGCACGAGCACCAGCCAGAACATATGCTATATGTCCATATGAGGATGCTTCTGCACCTAATGTTATTTTTGTTACATTTTATCTTCTTAATTCTGATATTACTGCTTTGATTGATCCTAGCTCAACACATTCATATATATGCACAAATTTAGTGTCTATTAAAAATTTACCTGTTGAGTCCACTGAATTTGTGGTTAAAGTTTCAAACCCCCTGGGTCAGTATGTGATGGTGGATAAAATTTGTAAAAGTTGTTCGTTAATGGTACGGGGTTATTGTTTCTCGGCTAATTTAATGTTGTTGCCATTTGATGAATTTGACATAATTCTAGGTATGGACTGGCTAACTCAACATGATACAGTAGTAAATTGTAAACAGATCGAAGTGGTACGGGGTTATTTTTTTTATAGTTATCATAATTCTAGTTATATGAATAATGGATTGAAAAATGATGAGCCCCACTATCATTTTAACTTGTATGATAATGATACTAACTATGGTTGGGATAATCACATTAATAGTTGTATTGACTCTTATCTTCATTCTCAAATCTATATTGATAGTTTCAATTTAAGTGCTAGTGACAATTTCAATGATAATTATATTTATAATTACATTTGTGGCGAAGGTGGAAATAGTAGTTAAGGCAAGAATTTTGATATAATAACTCACGAAAATGGTAATGATTTAACTCTAAAAGAAAATTCTAATGATCTCGATCTATACAAGCATTTGTGGGTTTAATGTGAAAATTATTATGGATTAAATTATAAGAAATTTCTTAAGTCAAAAATAAATATTTGTGAACAATGTGGATATCTTTTGAAAATGAGTAGTTCAGATAGAATCAAACTTTCGATTGATCCAGGCATGTGGGGTTCTATGGATGAAGAAATGATCTCTTTGGATCTTATTGAATTTCAATTTGAAGAAGAGCTTTATAAAGATCATATTGATTTTTATCAAAGAAAGAAAGGATTAACTGTGGCTATTCAAATAGGCACGAGTCAACTAAATGGTATTCCTATAGCAATTGGGGTTATGGTTTTTTAGTTTATGAAGGTGAGTATGGGATCCGTAGTAGACGAGAAAATCACCCTTTTGATCGAATATGCTACCAATAATTTTTTACCTCTTATTCTAGTGTGTGCTTCCGGAGGAGCACGCATGCAAGAAGGAAGTTTGAGCTTGATGCAGTGGCTAAAATATCTTCCCCTTTATATGATTATCAATCAAATAAAAAGTTATTTTATGTATCAATTCTTACATCTCCTACTACTAGTGGAGTGACCGCAAGTTTTGGTATGCTGGGGATATCATTATTGCTGAACCCAATGTCTATATTGCATTTGCAGGTAAAAGAGTAATTGAGCAAACATTGAATAAAACAATTCCGGAAGGTTCACAGGCGGCTGAATATTTATTCCATAAGGGTTTATTTGATCTAATCGTACCACGTAATCCTTTAAAAGGTGTTCTAAGTGAGTTAGTTCAGCTCCACGATTTTTTTCTTTGAATCAAAATTCAATCAAGTAGAGTCTCAACTGAAATTATTTTATTTGTAGTGAAAATGTAGTTAGCTAGTTTATTAGAATCAAAGTCAAAGCCCATTATTATCGAAAAAATTTAAAACAAATTATGACAAAAAATGGAATTGTCGAAAAATAAATTATGTGGATAGTTATTATTATCCGATATTACTAATGAGTAAACCTTTAGCAGCAAGATAAAAAGCGAATTTTTCCTTCTATGAAATGAAATTCAAATTTGGAGAAACAAATAAAACGAATTTTATATTTCTCTATTGCGTATGTATATATAATTTAAATAAAGAAAAAGTAGAATAGAAATATAGAGTTTTGCATCTTTCTATATCTCCCGAAAATTCTATTTTTACTAATAGTCTCTAGTCTTGGATCGAATTCTAATGAATCGAATCTTTCAATAATTTATAAACATTATTAGTGCTATATGTATCAAATTCATAGTGCCACATATCCCAAACTTAACTATGTTACAAAAAGATATTGAAATAATGAATGTAAAAATGTTGAAGTATCAAGTTGAAAAAAAGTATGAATACTAAATTCGGAAGAAGTAGTTAAATTCAAGGGTCAAATAAGTATTTAAGCCAAAAAAATTTGAGCTAAATGGTAAGTTTAGCCCATATTAAAATGGTCACCCAATTATTTGTAATTTTTTTGTCATTTAATTATAAAAAGTGAAATGTTACATAATGATCACCTAACTATTCAATTCTATCACTGACTAGTTAATGTAAAAATGAAAACACCAAAATATCTAAGATAGTTGGGTGTCTAAAAAAGATAAAATTGAATAGTTGTATGACCATTTTGTAACATTTAATAGTTGGGTGACTAAAAAAAAATTACTAATAATTAAATGACTATTTTATAACTTTCTATAGTTGAGCGACAAAAGAGAAAAAAAATTATTGGGTGACTATTATGCAATTTACCCAAAAATAAAAATAAAAAAAGTTTAGTCTCAATTAAAAAGGTTAAAAGAAAACAAATAAAGTTAAACTAATCGTTTAGCAGTTTCTAACCCTAAAGAAACAGCTTTTGACTGTCGTTCCAGATTTCGGTGGTGGTCGCAGGAATATTGCTAGGTTGTAGTAGATTGCCCAAAGAGATTGAATTTAGGGACCATATTTGATTTTTAACCGTCTAACTTGTTCCTTCTTTATTGTTCAATTTCGTCCGGCTCGGTTTGACTGAAGAATCCAGAAACCCTAACCCCAATAGCTGATAGCTTGCGCCTCCTTCAATCTCTCCCCTTGAATTCCTAATGGACAGGAAGCTTGAAACTGCCGAGAAAAAGGTAAGGCACTTTGATATATTTATATATGTTAATTTCCAAAGTACTTATTTTTTAAAATAGAATGTTACATGTTCACTAAATTCAGTTTTCATTCCTTTAAAGTCTAATGCTTTATGCTGAAAATGAACAGGTTCTTGTTGAAATCGTGAAGTTAGTTCAAAAGCGAGGACTGGAAGGAACGCAAGGAGGATGGAAGGAGTTTTTGAAAACTTATGACAAAAAGTTTGGTGCTTCTTTGAGTGATCCTTCGAAGCGGTCCAATGATGTCTTAGTATCGTTTCTTAAGACATTTACTAAAGATGATGATTTGGAAGTATATTCATGATCGCTCTTTGTTTTCAATAACAGTATCTTGATTAATAATCTGGGTTCGAGGATGTGACTGTTATGTTTGTTTGTTTCTATCGCTTGTTTGCAGCTTTTCTCTAGAGTTTTGCAAAGTCATTTAAATAGGAACAGAGTTGAACAATTTAGCAAACAATCTCGGGACAATGAAACCCCTGAGCAGGTATACTAGCATTTTTCTGAGGCAATACATATCGCAAGTAGCTCCGTAGTACCATTTTGTGATTGGTCTTGTTAACTGGTTCTGGTGGCAGTGTAGACTCTTGTTCGTTTAACAATGGAACACCCACAATATCTGATTGATTATGCATTCCCTATAGTTGATGAGGTTCGTCGATCCTATCTCTTTTAGATTTTTACTTTCATCTCATTTATGCTTCTATCCATCGTCCAGAATCCTTATTAGTTATAAATGCAGGGATGGATTGTTATCAAGCCCCCTAAAAAATCCCGGGCGCTGAAGTCCAATGCGATGATTGCTGTTGATTGTGAAATGGTTCTCTGTGATGATGGAACTGAAGCATTAGTGAGAGTTTGTGCTGTAGATCGTGATTTACAGGTATCAAGTGGATTTTTGTAACAGAGTTAAGAAAAAGGACCTATGACTCTACAGCATCTTAATATTAACTAGTTTCCAAAATACCACCTCATATGAATGCAAAACTTGCTGTGGGTTCTCCTAAATGTTTCTAATTTAGTAATTATACCCTCACGTTAGTTGAGTTCAAGGGCAGTTAATTGTTAATTATCATTATCTATCTCGTGCTAGGTAAAAAGGAACTCTTTTTTTTCAGGTCAAAATCAATGAACTTATAAAACCAAACAAAGCAGTGGCTGATTATCGGACTGAGATTACTGGAGTAGCTGCAGGGGACTTGGATGGTGTTACTTGTTCAGTAGCTGACATACAGGTATGCAATGGCTCTAATCTTATTGTTTCTTGGATCTCCTTCAATGTTGTTTATCTGAGCAATGGAAAATTTCTCACAGAAATCCCTGAAGAAGCTGTTATCTAATGGAACTATTTTAGTGGGACATGGTTTGCACAATGATTTGCAAGGTACGTTGCATAATGGCTAAAAGTTATAATTTCATTTTATGGTAGAATCAACTTCCTATAAGACTTGGTACTTTTTCCATATGGTGGTTTGAGCTATGATTTACTTTCTTAACATTGAATTGTTATTTTATTTTGGATACAGTGTTAAAGATAGACCATGCAAGAGTGATTGACACATCCTATATCTTCAAATATTTGGATGCACCTATCTATAGAAAATCATCTTTGAATAACTTGTGCAAGGTAAGTATTAGATAGTGTCTTTTTTTTTTTTTTTTTTTTTGTTATTGTTATGTTTTATGAAAAGAACCTGAAGTACTACCCATCTTGTTTCTGCATGTATTTCACCCATCAGATTAAGTACTACATCGTTTTCCTTATATATGTATGCTGTTTAGAGTTTTCTATGAATGACTTTTATCCTTTCACATTGCTGATTACTTGACCACAAACTATGTTGCCCTCACTCTTCATTTTCCATAAAGTACCTCTATCTGACACCTAATTCGACACTTATTTGGATGAGTATGGAGGTATAATCCTCCAAATATATGTACAAACTTAGAATGAATTGAGTGTACCAGTAGCAACACTCACCAAGCGTCTGGGTAACCAGCACTAAAACTGCTTTGCTCTTAGTGACTACCTTGCATGGTGCTGTAGAAGGCATTAGTCTACTGGTAGTTTTAGATGCTTGTTTTAAATTTTAACTGTTCTGTACATTGTTTTACAGTCCGTACTGGGATATGAAGTTCGAAAGCCTGGTGCTGCTCATAATTGTCTAGATGATGCATGTGCTGCAATGAAACTAGTTCTTGCTAAGCTAGAGCGTGGGGAAATTACCCTGGTTCCAGATGTATGGACATGTTATTACTGGTTATCTTTAATTTCAATTGTTCACTGTTATCAACTATGTATATTTAGTTTTTCTTGAAAATCAGGTATCTCAACCTGAAAGGGAGAAGCTACTACTCCACAGAATACCAGTCTATGTTCATAGAGAAGAAATTTCCAAAGTCATTCCTGGAGCTGTTGCGATTGAAGTAAAGGTTGATTATACCTTACCTGTATCTGGTTTTCCCTTTAGAAATCCCTGGCTTAGCTTTTCTTTACCTTGGATTGCTGCATGCCTTATGTTTAAAAGATTGAGACTAATGGTTTCTTTTGAGATATTCTATATGAAATTGTTAATCCCAATAATTGAATTGAACATTTACTGGTAAATTAAGTTTATTCTCGAATACTCTGATAAACTGCATTTCTGAGGCACTTGAAAGGTGAACTATATTCTATATAATTAAATCTCTTAGGTATTCTGTTCTAAGGTAAATATATTGTCCTTAAAATGCAAATCGTCTTTCTACAAAATACATGTATTATAGATGTTTTAAAGTTCAGAGAAGTGGTCAATGAATTGTCTTTCTACTTCATCTTCACTTATCGTTGCTGAGTTTCAAATATGGAAAATTGTTTGTCAGCAGCCAACTAAAAAGCTTCAAGGTCGCCATTACTCTGCAATTGCTGTCTTTAATAGTCCTCAAGAAGCAAACCAAGCATATGAAAATATGGAAGGCGATGAAGAAAAGGCAAGTATCTTTTACTACACTCCTCATTTTTTATTCACATGATAGCATTTTCTTCATGCTTTATCGATAATCATTTCTCATTCCATGACTAAATATTATGATGTTTTTAATTGCAATGGAGATGTTTAATTCTCAATGCCTTAATAAGATTACCTTGTTTTATGTCTTTCATAAGGTGCTAACTGTAGGTCCTTTTTTTCTTGTCTCAGGATTCACATGGACTACCTCAGAAACGTGTTAGCTTTCAGTTTGGCGATGGATCAACTGCTAGTTTATACATCCGTAAAATGGCACAGGAAGATTCACACCGTGAAGTTTTGTCGAATAAAAGAGCATTCGAGGGCGAGGAGAATTCGATTGAATCCAAAAAGCTGAAGACAGATGAGAAAATCGCGGAGAATGTTATGGAAGATAACAGTGAACTCGATGATCACTTAAAAGAGATAGAACGATTGAAGCAAGAACTGCAGGAGAAAGATGCTAAAATTGTGTTGCAGGATAAGATGATATCTAACCTTCTGAAGAAGGTTGAAGAAATGAAAAAGGTTCTTAATAAAAGGAAATAGGTCATGGAGTAGTGTTTTTACAATCACTTTTTGGTACACGATTTTACAGTCTATTAACCCCAACCTGGTTCAAGTGTCATGTTCAGTGTTGTTTGAGTTAGGAACACCATGTCTTTTGTCCTAAAAACCGATTTTATTCAATTATATCTGAATTTGTGGAATTAAAACTAACTGGCTTCAAACGTGTCTGATCAGATTTTCGTTTTGAACTTATGCCGTAAGGACTTAGTTGAATCTTTGTTTCATGGAGAGAGTGGTTGTAGCAGAAAAGAAGAGACTATGGGAGTATTAATAGGTTAGGTCAAATCCTGTTTTATGTAAGTTGTGGATTTAGTATCTGAACTTTAATATGGTCATTTTCGATTGTATTTTGAGTTTTAGAATTTTAGTTTTTAATTGGAAGAAAGTTGTTAAATTTATTTAGTTTTATTATTTTCAAAATTTGATAAATTAAACATATTATCACGAGTTAGTTTGTTATTTTTAATATTACTTACAAAAAATTCTAGTTAATAGATTTATTGATTGCTATTTGCATTAAGATTGAAATTTCGAAATTTAAAAAATATAACGACTAAGAATGATCTAAAGAATATGGATTAAATCTATAATTTTATGTATGATACTTACTAGCAGAATGTAACCAAGTAAATTTAAATGTATTGTGGAAGTGTTGTAGAGAAGTCATAGTGTAGAAGAAGCAATTTGGGAACTGGAAGAAACTATGAGATCTTAGTACCCTCGTATCTTTTCAGGTAAATTTCGAGAACAAAATTTATTAAGGGGGGAGAAATGTAATGACCCAAAATTCACGGGCATCAGAAAAGTGTAATATGGGGCTTCAGTCTTAGTGAAATGGGTTCGTAAATAATTATTAAAAATATTTATGAGACTAGTGGTGTGCCTAATTAGGTTCTAATTAGGTAAATTTAGCTTAATTAAGAGTAATTAGAAAAAAAGGACTAAAGTGAATAAAGGGTAAAAATTGAATTGTAGATTAAAAGAAAATAAAAAGGACCAAAATGGCAAATAAACCATTTAACATAAGTTGAGGCAGCAAACAAACCTTTGTTTAATTAATATAAATAAATAATTTAGTTATAAATTTAATTATGTTAAATTATAATAATTATATTATTATTATATTATATTATATTATGAAATAAAGAAAATAAAGAGAAGTGGATGGTGATCATAATATACAATTGTAAAAATATATATGTGCACAACTGTAATACATATATTTGTTATTAAATAAATATTATTATTTATTATTCATCAATTCAAAAAGTATAAAATTAAATGTTAATTTTATAAATAATGTGAAGTATAGATAGCAGAATTTGACAGAAAGAGAATCTTATTATTATTATTATTTTTGGAGTAAAGAGGAGGCCGACGGTTAAAATCTAAGACCGTTTCAGGCACTTAAATCCAATCAAACATGACCCCTTCAGCATCAGACAGTAGAAGCGCAGAATTACCAGCAGGAGAATTGGTTACCACTTGTACATTAAAACCCGAGTACACCTCCATTTAGACATGAAATCCGCAGCTTGATTAAAGGAGAATCTTATTTTAGTTGATTCATATATTTATAATATAGAAACATGACTTGAACGCCCTCCCTTCACCAACCAATAAAAACAATCTTGACTTTGAAAATATCCCCTACCCCTTCCCTGCCTTCCTACCTTGATTCTGAAAAATAGAGCCCATGGATTCTCTACAAAACCATTGGGCACCCACCAAACCTCCTACCAAACTTCATCCACTAACATTTTATGCATGTATGAATATATATGCATATAGTTTGTATCCCATTGCCAAGCCCTTCTCATCAGTTCATCTCACTTTCTTCCCATCTTTAAACATGGCTCTGCCTCAGCATCATTCTTGTAACAAACCAATTCTGGTCACAACTCTCTCCCTAGTTATTCTTGCACTCACCAAAGTATTGTACCGTCAGCTCTACATAAAATTCTCACTCACCCTTGTGCCACTTGCTATTATCTATTACTTCTTTTTCAAGTCTTCCACTTCCACTGTTATTCCTCCAGGCCCTTTCCCGTTTCCAATATTTGGAAATTGGATCAAAGTAGGGAATGACCTTAATCACCGCCTTCTAGCTTCCATGGAACAAACCTACGGTCCAGTTTTCCTTCTAAAACTCGGCTCTAAAAACCTTGTAGTGGTCTCAGACGCTGAGCTAGCCACCCAGGTGCTGCACACACAAGGTGTGGAGTTTGGTTCCAGGCCACGCAACGTGGTTTTCGACATCTTCACGGGCAACGGACAGGACATGGTATTCACGGTTTACGGTGATCATTGGCGCAAAATGCGCAGGATCATGACACTGCCATTTTTCACCAACAAAGTTGTGCACAATTACAGTAACATGTGGGAAGAAGAAATGGATCTGGTGGTTAAAGATTTGAAGAAAGATGAGAATGTGAAAAGCAAAGGGATTGTTATCAGAAAACGTTTGCAGCTGATGCTTTATAATATCATGTATAGGATGATGTTTGATGCCAAGTTTGAGTCTCAGGAAGACCCCTTGTTCATTGAGGCAACCAGGTTCAACTCGGAGAGAAGCCGCTTGGCTCAGAGTTTTGAATACAATTATGGTGACTTCATTCCATTGCTACGACCCTTATTGAGAGGGTACTTGAACAAGTGCAGGGACTTGCAGACCAGGAGGCTGGCCTTCTTCAACAACTATTATGTTGAGAAAAGAAGGGAAATAATGGCTGCTGAGGGGGACAAGCTCAAGATAAGCTGTGCCATTGATCACATTATAGATGCTCAAATGAAGGGAGAGATTAGCGAAGAAAATGTGCTCTACATTGTTGAAAACATCAACGTTGCAGCAATCGAAACCACACTGTGGTCCATGGAGTGGGCCATAGCTGAGCTGGTGAACCATCCCCACGTTCAGCACAGGATCCGCCAAGAAATCTCCTGAGTCCTCAACGGAGAGGCTGTGAAAGAATCCAACCTCCATAAACTGCCCTACTTGCAGGCCACAGTGAAAGAGACATTAAGGTTGCACACCCCAATCCCATTGTTGGTCCCTCACATGAACCTTGAAGAAGCAAAGCTTGGTGGGTTCACCATACCTAGGGAGTCCAAGGTGGTAGTCAATGCCTGGTGGTTGGCCAACAATCCCAAGTGGTGGAAAAACCCTGAGGAATTCAGGCCAGAGCGGTTCCTGGAAGAAGAACATGGCACAGACGCCGCCGTGGCCGGTGGGAAAGTTGATTTCAGATTCCTGCCATTCGGTGTGGGAAGGCGCAGCTGCCTTGGAATCATCCTTGCACTCCCAATACTGGGGCTTGTCATAGCCAAGTTGGTCACCAATTTTGAACTAAAACCTCCCTCGGGAACCCACCAAATCGATGTGACTGAAAAAGGAGGGCAATTCAGCTTGCACATTGCCAACCACTCAACCGTTGCCTTCTGCCCCATTGCCCATTAATCTTGCCACTAAATTTTTCATTTTCATATTTTTCTGCAACTATTGAACAATAAGAAAAGAATCATTTCTCATTTAACATTACGTGTTGTTCTATGTTTGTTTTGAACAAGATATGTAAGAAACAAAAAAAATCCGAATTTATTTTATCTTATACAAAAATTTTAACCTGTCTTATTTTGCTGTGTGTGTTATGTGTAAAGGTAAATTTTTTTCTCAGCAATGTTTTTATTTTTGATGATCTCAGCAATAATATGTGTAAGGTAATATGAATTGTACTATTCTAATTTTTCTAAAATGACGCTGTTGTTTTTGTGTGTACACTTTGCAAATACAAAGATGGACGATCCTCCATTGAACCCAAGTTTAAAAACTGTCCTAAATC
The DNA here is from genome assembly GCA_025698475.1 of Gossypium anomalum. Classification (NCBI taxonomy): domain Eukaryota; kingdom Viridiplantae; phylum Streptophyta; class Magnoliopsida; order Malvales; family Malvaceae; genus Gossypium; species Gossypium anomalum. Next base: position 65,887,258 of record CM046966.1, read on the forward strand.
TTTAATTTCCATTATCTTTTAAGTTCGATCAGATGGTATCATATTCATGTCCAGTTGTATCTGCACCAATATGATGTGTCATACATTTACAGTATCTTATATTTTTATCCCATAGCTAAATCAAATTACTTTTTATAATGCAAAAAGTAAAGCATATAATCTCCTCGCAACTGATGAGCTCTTGGATTTTGTAGTTAATGAATCATTACATCAAGCAAGACCCTAATGCCTGACTCCATTAATTATTTTTGGGTTATTCATGTTATGTATATATTATTTTTTATATTTAAAATTATTATAGATTTATACAAAATTAATAAATTAATTATAAGATTAACATGTATATTCTTTTATTTATATAGTATTCATACTCTTTTTTATGATATCAATTTTATCATTTAATCACTAATTCTTAACTAAGATGAATTCGACATTTAGACTCAATCTCAGCTAGTGTGACTCCATTAATTATTTTTGGGTTATTCATGTTATGTATATATTATTTTTATATTTAAAATTATTATAGATTTATACAAAATTAATAAATTAATTATAAGATTAACATGTATATTTGTGTCACTAGGGAAAGGCAACATCTAACTTAATAGATTAGTCTACAAACAAAATGAGTCTAATTGTGGTTCGAAGTAAGCCCAAATTGTGGATGGCTACCTTTGATTATGACCATCCTATGGTTAGATAGGGCAATTTTGAATAGACTAGAATTAAGCCCCCACTTGGCTGTTTTTTTATTATTTATAATTAATGATAATTTTTAAAAACTTAACTATTTCAGTTTTTATCTTTAAATTGTAATAAGGTTACTGTTCAATATTTTGTTAAGACTAAAATTAAGTTTTTATTAATTGCGTTACACCTTCATATTTTATTTGAAAGAACTAATAATATAAAGGTTTAACTTTACAACTTAGCCTAACACCATAACTCTCATACCGCTTTGCCCTTGGAGCCTAAGCTCATCTTTGAAACCTTAACATCGCATATTTGCCCAAGCGTCGCATATTTGCATCTCACACTATCTGAAGGAAATATATGAGGAAAACCTCTTAAAGACACCCATCAATCCACCACATCCGAAACTCTCTTGACTAGTCTTTTCAAGTCAAGTTCAATTGCACTTCAGGCTACATCCACAACCTTACCACGACACCTAAGTCCATCAAGTAGGGCCCACAATTGACCCCCTTTTGCTATAAATACTTTCTTTTTATATTGAAGAGGGGGAGAAGAATTAGATACCCAACCTCATCTTACTTAAATCTACTTTCACCATTTCCTTAAAGATAATGACTTTTTGCACCTCCTACTGTAACGCCCCCACGCCCGAGACCAACGCCGGAATCGAGCTTGAGGTGTTACCGAACATAATTTATCAATTTAAGTACTTCGAATCATTTGTTTCTACATTCACAGCTTTTTAGCTATCTGCGTCACAGTTACAAGAAAAATCATATCTCGAGTTACGAAACTCGAAATCAAGATCCGTAAATTTTTCCTAAATCTAGACTCATATATATATTTAATAATGTTTTTCTAGAATTTTTAGTTGGGCCAATTAGTACAATTTATTAGTTAAAGTCTCCACTGTTTCAGGGTTCGACTGCTCTGACCTCTATGTATTACGAATCAGATATCTCTCTATAAAAAATTTCGATAACCATGAGGTTTGTTTCTCTTAAAACTAGACTCAATAAGGAATCTATACATGTAAATAAAAACTTATAGTTATTTTTGTAAAATTTATTATAAATTTTTAAAGTCAGAACAGGGGATCCAGAAATCATTCTGGCCCTGTTTCACAAAAGTTTAAATATCTCATAAAATATAATTTATATGCCTGTTTTGTTCAATCCACATGAAAATAGACTCATTAAGATTCAATTTCATAACTTACTCATCATTTAGTTCCACTTATACTATTTTTAGTGATTTTTCAAATTCATGTCATTGCTGCAGCAATATTCTGTTTTAAGGCAAGTTTCATCTTTCCATGAATTTTTTTATGAACTAGATAACCTATTAAACTTCCATGATATCAAACATGATCTAATTAGCCATCACCATGACTTATCAATATCAAACATTTTCTCAATCAAACATGGCCATATCATAAAATTATTTACACAAAATAGGTATATTGCTATACATGCCATACTTAAGTTTTACAAGCCATTTACCAATAGAAATCCTTCGGATAGTGTGATCGAAACTTCGACCTGTCCCGATTCCCGAGCTGACTTTTCAAAACTACAATGAATGAAAAGGAAGGAGTAAGCATAAATGCTTAGTAAGTTCATATGCAAATAACAAGTAACATAACAATACAATTATACCAAACAACCTTAGCATGGCATCACCAAAACATATATCACATTTCTAAACATCATTCATCATCTTACCACTTTATCGTTGTTGTATCTATTTTCAACCCGAGGGTTAAGTACATACCTGTCCAAAGTGCCCATTTCACAACACTTACCAAAACGTCACTTGCATCTTAAGTGTTCTTCCATTTCATAGAAATTTTCACCGTTGAACACATCGAATAACTTTCGGATACGGATAATTTGCACATAAGTGGCACATATGTAATCAAGCAATCATGTAACCCGCCCATAAGTGAACTCGGACTCAACTCAACGAGCTCAGGCGTTCGCATCCATAAGTGAACTCAGACTCAACTCAACGAGTTCGGATGCCTAGTTACATCTCACGAAGTCGGACTCAAATCAACGAGTTCGAACATTCACATCCATAAGTGAACTCGGACTCAACTCAACGAGTTCGGATGCTCAACCATCCTAGTGACATGTCACTTGTATCCTAATCTATTCCTAAGGTTCAAACGGGCTTTTTCCCTCGATCTAACATTTGCCGTCTTCCACGGAATATCGAAACCGATACTCGGTAGCAATTCATATTTATCAAGTAGTAAACATAATTTGCATATTACTCAACATTAACCACAAAGCATAATATTTCACGATAAAAAAGTCAGCATATCATATAATTAACATCAATAACTTAAAAATAACAATTATGCTACATTATTTACACATGAACTTACCTTGGTACCAAAATATAAAGATTTTGCAATTTAGTCCACAATCGTTTCTTTTCCTCGATCGCGACTTGATTCCCGTCTCTCTTGATCTATAATACCAAATTAATCTTATTTAATACATACATTCATCAAAACAGCATTTAATACAAACTTTGGAAAATTACACTTTTGCCCTAAACTTTTGCATAATTACACTTTTACCCCTAGGCTCGGGAATTAAACTTTATCCCTTATTCTTATGTTTTATGACATGCTGATCATTTTTCCCTTCTATGGCACTATCAAATTCACACTCTAACATGTACTTATGACTATTAGGTATTTTTAACGATTAAACCCTTTTACTCGTTTTCACTCAAAACCGAGTAGCACAAGTTGTCTAACATAATTTAAAACCTCATATTCTATCATAAAACATCAAAATACACAAATTTCACCTATGGGTATTTTTCCAAATATAAACCCTAGGTTGAATTATTGCTAGCATAAGCTTAATCGAGCTACCGGGATTCCAAAAACGTAAAGAACATTAAAAACGGGGCTTGGAATCACTTACTATGGAGCTTGGAAGCTTGAAACAAACCCTAGGTATGGATAATCCTTGAAATTTCGGCCTAATGAAGAAGATGGACAAAAATTGGCTTTTAATTTTGTTTTTAATTCATTTTAATAACTAAATAACCAAAATGCCCTTACTACTAAACTTTCAAAAATTCCTTCCATGTCCTAATTTTGTCCATGAACTTAAAATTGGTCAAATTGCTATTTAAGACCTCCTAATTAATATTTCAATGCAATTTCATACTAAAAACTTCTAGAATGCAAATTTTGCAACTTATTCGATTTAGTCCCTACTTTCAATTTAAACACTTTAGGCATAGAATTTCATCACGAAATTTTCACACAATCATGCAATCATATCATAATCATCAAAATAATTATAAAATAATTATTTCTATCTCAAATTTGTGGTCACGAAACCACTATTCCGATTAAGCCCTAATTCAGGATATTACACCTACTATATGAACCTCATCCATTATAATGGTGTCGCGTGTGAAATGATATGTGAATTGTGCAAGTATACACGTCGAATAAAGTAATAAAGTGACAAGTGAGATCATCTCCACAGGGATCAGATTAGGTATAAGAGTGATCAAGTTATTATAATGAACTATGATTAATGTTATGGAAAAACCATCTTAAGTATGCTGTGGTAATTTAAAATAGTAAGGATGTGTGCGAAATGTATACTGACTAATACTGGAAAATGCTAAGGCAAAGCAAGAGTGACAATAAAAATTACGAGAATAATTACAATAATAATTACGTGAGTAATCTGTGAGCGAATAAGTAAATAACTAAGAGTGCTATGGAAAAGATACTATAGAAAAGGATAGAAGGTCTACGATGTTGATTTGGAAGGTTGGGATTACTAAGAATCTACACTTACTTTCAGTAATGCCTCAGCAAAATCGTGCTTAATCTAATGCTCAGAAGAGACCTAAAGTGACCCGATTCTTTTGAAAGCTAGATCTCAAGTTACCTGGCTTGTGTCTATAGGCCTTAGCACGGTACCCTGCACTATTCTATACAAACGCTACTCTATGTCTAGAATCTACTGCAAGTATTCGGTTGAATACCTGCTTGTATCATTCAATTTCAGTCTAACTAATCCAACCTTTTCAGAATTAGATTCGGTTTATGGGTATACTGCACACTTATCTATGCTAGAGAATGTAAGCATACAATTGGGAAATAAAAACAATTGAATGAAACTGTAGATTAAATCAAATATATGCTTCAACCATTAAAGAAAGTAAAAATTTTCATAATGTAATCCCAACCCTATGAGATTTAACTCATGGGTTGGCAATTAAAATTCAAGTTCAAAATAACACCCAACATCGTTTCAGTCAATTCAATTCATGGGAGAACATATTAAGAAATAAAGGAAGAACTTAGAAAGATGACTGTCGCCAAATCAATCATCAATATAGCAATACAATGTCCTATGGTGGCTGAGAGGGACTGCCTTCGGTCTCCTCTTTTTGTCTCTACTCAACCGCTACCTTCTATTGTTGCCTCTGGATCTGTACACCTTTAGGGTTTCCTCTTTTGGCTTTTATAAGCTTTTCTTCCTAGGGTAGCTCTAACAGCCTACGATATATTCTCTTCTTTTTTAGGTAGATTTTTCTAATACAAGTAGAGTTGGGCTAAAACTGGTTTGCAATAAGTGTTGACTCGGTCATCTTCTTGAAATTGCCACGACATACAAGGTGGCAAACTGTCCAACCTTTTGCCCTAGCAAACCCTCACACCTTTATTTCTTTCTTCACATTTTGCACCTGCCAAACCACCAAACACAACCCTTCTACACGCAATTAAAGGTATCTAGCATGTAAACACAATGCAAGTTCTTAATGCTATGATAAAAAATACTAATAACATGTCCTAAAATGCCACTAAATGCATCCAAGTACAAGAAATTAGCTAGTTCTAAGGGCATGAAATATAAAATGTACCCAAGTACAAGAAATTAGCTAGTTCTAAGGGCATGAAATATAACTCTTTTCAAGAGTTATCATACCCCCAAACCTAAGTTATTGCTTGTACTTAAGCAAAATATGCATAAGTGCATGTATGCAACAATATTGCCAGTGCATGTACCCATCTTGTACTATTAATCTATTCGAAGACCAATATATACGTCAGTTGTCAACCATCTTCTCTCTTTAAAAACTCATTCGAGTTTTAAAGGTTTGGTTTAACAAAGGTAGAGTAGAAAATTGCTCCCTAAAAACAAAATTTCCTAAATTCCATGTATGTTTTGGCCATAGCAAATATCTCCTAATTTACCCTATTCATTTGTTACCTGAACTCAAGTTACTTTTGCTCTAAGCATACTTGAAATGTACAAACCATTTATATTTGTGTTTTTTTGTTTTCTTTTAAATCGAATATTTTAGGGGATTTAGCATGTCACAAAATTCTTTGACTTGATAATCACAATAGAGCATACACTGAATTACCTAGTACTAAATCATGTCACAATTTAAATAGAAATCACTCTTGAAGCTAAGGCTTTTGACTTAGAAGATGGATAAAGCAAATAACTACCTTCTTAGCTACTCAACCCGTTACTATAGCAGAGTGCCCCTAATTTATGTACTTTCTATTACACACTTTTACTTAAACTCACATTTCTAGTCAACAACACAATGGAGCAAACAAAATGGTGCTGACTTACTCGAAAATTCAAAGCATTAGAGTGCCTATTATCATTTATTTAATAGTGCTAAGGCAATATGACTGAATTTGGCTTCAACAGTCCCTAAGTTCATTAGAAATTAATTTTCAAACAACCAAACCTAAGCTAAATTCACCTAATCCACTGTTCCATGTTCTAGGTGTATTGAAGAATCTAAGCTCATCATCGAACATCATAAGTACAGATTATGCTCCTCATAAGCAAACAATACGTAATAGTTACATTGTCATGACAAAATAGATTTAACTATATTGCAATAATTATACTAAAATGATCATACACACTAAATATAAAATGCAGCCTAAATGCATAACACACCACCAAGCCTAAGGGATGCATTATCTTCAATGCATAACCAAATACATAAGAGAGTAACTAAAAGAGAAATTTGTACAACAAATGCCATAGAAAAAGAAATGAAATGCAAGATGCATGAAAGAAATAGAAAACTTAGCCGGCATGGACTAGCATGTAGATACTTCATTCTGCTCGACGAGTGGATTTTTGGGCACTGGATTTATATCACCACTTCCTCTTTTTGGGGGTCATTTTCCACCCTCATTGTCATTTTTTGTTAACTCATCGATCATATGAATAATGTCACGGTCCTGTACAGTTATGGGAGCTGGTGGCAAAGGTGGATCTAGGTCTTTACATTTAGTTGTGGCAATAGTGGTCGTTTCATTGTTTTCTTTTTCTTCATCCTTCTCAATATTTAGAGATGCCATCTTTTGGGGCTCTTTAACCGCAGGTTGAGTATGCTCCTCAGCAGCAGTTTGAGTGGGCTCCTCGGTAGTATTAGAAGATGGGAGCAAAGTGGCAGGAAAGACAGGGAAGTTGGGCATGGACTTTGTAAAATTCTTTTGCAGGGATCTTTTGAGAGCCAAATCCCTACTCCTCACATAGGCCCAATATTGACTGTTGGGCCTGAACCATCTCCTTAGCCAGGTTAAATTGTTGGATTTCAAAAAGGGGCATCCTCTACTCTAACTACTTTAAGGAGTGCAATATTTGTTGTTCGAGGGAGCTACGAGAAACTGAAGGTGCTATCGTGGGAGAAGGCACAACAGGGGAAGTGGTGGCATGACTGTGTTGAATAGCCCTGGCAACATAAATGCCTTGGATCTTGGCAAAGATTGTCCTGGTCAATCCACCCTTGTTAGGGGTGATATCCTCATCCGCATTGAGAGGGACTTAGGCAGTTCGACATAGAGCAATAATAAGTGAGGGGAAGTTTAAGCTACTAGCATTCTTCTCAACATAACGATGTACTTCCTGAAAAATTGTAACACCCCCTAACCCCAAACCGTCGCCGAAATGAGGTTATGAGGCATTACCGGACATATCAGACAACTTACGAATAATTTACAATTAATATAAATTTTATGGTATAATATAATAAATAAGTCCCTATCTTGAATTCTCGAAGTTCAAACACGTATCAAAAGTAGAACGGGACTTGATCGAGTATTCCGGAATTTTTTTTTTTATAAAAATTTTGGCAGCCTTTCTGCATATTTTTACCTAAAACCTCCTGCAAATTCAAACTAAAACAACCAGCACCAATTTTTCACATTCATATAACTAATATTTATATCATTAACATAATTTCAACTTAATAACTATCATAGCATCATTCAAAATTGATTAAAAACTTCATTCATTTAACAACTTAATGTTCATGTATCAAACTATCATATACTTTCCTTACCATTTCATTTAACCATCTAAATCTTATAATTCAACCTTCACTACCCAAAGTAATATACATATTCAAGTGACTAAACAACACCTATGTACATGCCACCTTTACCCAAAGAAAAATATACATCACCAAATTTGTGTTGGAGTCGGGAATGTTCGGATCTTTGAATGGGACACTTGACTTCTACTAAACGCGCATGCGGAAAACTGCGCACTTTGAGTATGGATACTCAGTGGTATTACCATAATTCAAATTATATCAACAATAGTAAAAACATAAATATTAAAATACGTAACAATTAATGTCATATGTACTAATTCATAAAACAATGTATTTTCTCAAACTTAAATTTATATCATTTATGAACATACATTTCATACTTTTTTTTCTTACTATCACAATTCCAATTTCAATTCGTAATTCAATTTCTTTTTCTCATTTCAATGCCTCAAATTCACATTTCAAATTTTCACCCTATTAACGTAACTCGGACTTTGGCGGATACACGGATCCAACCAAACACACCAATATGGCACCCAGTGCCTCATCGGATAGTTCAAGTAATAGTTGACACCCGATGTCTCATCGGTCTAGCCGAAGTAAAGTTGGTACCAGTGACTCATCGAATCTATCCGAAGAAATATAGTGACACCGGTGTCTCATCGACTCGAGGTCGAAGTATCCCCTGAACACTTCCAATCCTATGGCATGCCAACTATATCCGACTCGGCCCGACTAGTTAATAGGGTATTCAATTCACTTTTTCAATTCTATATCACTTTCAATTCACAATTCAAATCACCATTCATTTTTCAATCAATACACTTTTCAAATAATCACATATTCCATAATTCACTTATTCAATTCAATTTGATTCAATTTGCATCACTTTCATTTTCACTCAATATTCATATCAATTTCACATACTTACCTCAAGTCTTACTTACCATACATAACAATTAAAAATTCAGCAATCAATAATAATTAGAATTCGAATTATAGTAATACACACCGTAATTCTCCCGTTTTAGTCCTCGATGACTTTCTCCTTTCCTTTCGATGCCGATGCTTCAGGTTCTTTGTTGGCAAATTAACTCTAAGCTTCAAATCCTTAGTTTTCTCTTTTATTTTTCTTTCCCTTTTTCTTTTTCTTTTTCTCCCCTGCTTCCCGTTTTCAATTCTGTTTCTTTTTTTTTGTTTCTTTAATTCTCTTATGCTTTATTATTTTTATTAACATAATATAATATTAATATCATATATTAAAATATCTTTTACTTTAATATTCAGTAAATTAATAATTATATAACAAGTGTACATATTTATATTATCACAAATGTCATTATTTAATTTGCTTATCAAATAAAAATCTCATGATTTAATTAATACAATTAGTAATTATAAAATATCTTTATACTTAAATTATAAGTAATTAAATATTTAAATTACAAATGTACCAATACAATTCTTACACATGTATATTTTATTACCATACAATTGTCTTCTATTTAATTTATTTATAATATATTATCAATTAAATAATCATAATAATTTAATATAAAACTATAATAATAATCATTATAATATATATATATATATATATATATATATAATATAATTTAATATATAAAACCTAAATAAAATCTTTACCAATATGCCGCCTCATTTGTAGTCAATGGCTTAATCGCCATTTTAATCCATTTTATTTTCTATTGCTTTATAATTAAACTTTTACCCTTTATTCAATTTAATCCTTTTTACTAATTAGTCTAAATTAAGCTAAATTCACCTAATTAAATCCTAATTAGACACACCACTAGGCTCATAAATATTTTTAATAATTATTTTTAAACTTATTTCACTAAGACGGAGGCCCTATACTCACTTTTCCGGTGCCCGTGAATTTCAGGTCATTACATTTCTCCCCCCTTAATAAATTTCGTCCTCGAAAATTACCTGAGAAGAGATGAGGATATTGTACTCTCATAGTTTCCTCTGGTTCCTAAGTCGCTTCTTCAACATTATGATTTCTCCATAGGACTTTCACTAAAGGAACCTTTTTATTTCTTAATTCTTTCACTTCCCGTGCTAAAATTTGAACTGGCTCTTCTTCGTATGATAGATCAGGTCGAACTTCAATATCTTCTGTAGAAATTATATGAGAAGGATCTGATCTATATTTTCGTAGCATCGAAACATGAAAAACATCATGAATCATTTGTAATTCAGAAGGTAAAGCCAATCGATATGCAACTGGTCCAATTCTTTCCACTATTTCATACGGCCCAATAAAACGTGGGGTCAATTTACCTTTCCGACCAAATCTCAAAACTTCTTTCCAAGGAGAAACCTTAAGAAATACTTTGTCTCCAACTGAATATTCAATGTCTCGACGTTTCAAATCGGCATAAGACTTTTGCCTGTCAAAAGCTACCTTTAATCTATCTTTGATCTTTTTGACTGTTTCTTCTATTTCTTGAATTAATTCCGGCCCAATCACTTTTCTTTCATTCAATTCTGTCCAACATACAGGTGATCTACACCTTCGACCATACAGTGCTTCATACGGGGCCATTTGTATACTAGATTGAAAACTATTATTATAGACAAACTCAGCTAGTGGCAAATATCGCTCCCAACCTGCTTCAAAATCAATAATACAAGCTCGAAGCATATCTTCTAGTACTTGAATTACCCGGTGGGACTGTCCGTCAGTTTGGGGATGAAAAGCTGTACTGAAACTAAGTCTAGTACCCAACGACTCATGTAACTGTCTCCAAAATCTTGATGTGAACCGAGGATCTCGATCTGAAATTATTGATATCGGAATGCCATGTAATCTAACAATTTCTCGAATATACACATCTGCAAGCTTCTGCAACGACCAATCAGTCCTGACTGCTATAAAATGTGCTGACTTGGTAAGTCTATCAACTATCACCCAAATAGCATTCTTTTTGCTTGCTGACAACAGTAATCCCGTAATAAAATCCATTGTGATACGATCCCATTTCCATTCAGGAATATTAATAGGCTGAAGCAATCCAGTAGGAACCTGATGTTCTGCCTTTACCCGTTGACAAGTCAAACATTTACTTACAAATTCTACTATGTCTCTTTTCATCCCCGGCCACCAGTATAATTCTTTTAAATCTCGATACATTTTCGTACCTCTGGGGTGCATAGCAAATGAACTATCATGAGCTTCCCATAGAATCAACTTTTTAAACTCAGAAGTATTTGGAATACAAATTCGATTTCGAAACCTCAAGCATCCACAATTATCAATACTAAAATTTTCTGCTGTGCCATTCTGTACCATCTCTCTTTTCTTCAATAATTTGTTATCCTTCAACTGAGCTGATCTAATCTGGTCAAACATTACCAGTTTTACTCTCAATTCGGCCAAAAGACTCCCATCCTCACTGATACTAAGCCGTGCAAACATTGCTCTTAATTTAATTACAACTTTTCTGCTTAATGCATCAGCTACAACATTAGCTCTTCCCGGATGATAGTCTATAACACAATCATAATCCTTCAGAAGCTCGATCCAACGCCTTTGTCTCAAATTCAATTCCTTCTGAGAAAGAAGATACTTCAAACTCTTATGATCAGTATAGATGTAGCATTTTTCACCATAAAGATAATGTCTCCAAATCTTCAATGCAAAAATTACAGCTGCTAATTCAAGATCATGAGTCGGATAATTCCTTTCATGTGGTTTCAATTGACGAGATGCATAGGCTATTACCTTCCCATCCTGCATCAATACACAACCCAAACCACTCAAAGAAGCATCACTATACACTATAAAAGCTTTACTCGATTCTGGCAATGTCAAAACTGGTGCCTCGGTTAACATTCGCTTCAATGTCTCAAAACTTTTCTGACACTGATCATCCCAAATAAAAGGAACATTCTTCTGCAGCAACTTGGTTATCGGCAAAGCTATCTTTGAAAATCCATTTACAAATCTTCTGTAATACCCAGCTAAACCAAGAAAACTACGTACCTCAGATGCATTCCTTGATGTATTCCATTGAACAATTGCTTCAATCTTTTTCGGATCAACTCGGATTCCATCTGCAGATACTACATGTCCTAGAAATACCACGTCTGATAACCAGAACTCGCATTTACTGAGCTTTCCATATAGCTGTTTCTCTTGTAAAGTCTTTAGCATAATCTTCAGATGCCAATCATGTTCTGACTCTGACTTTGAATAAACCAATATATCATTAATAAAAACCACCACAAATTGATCTAAATACGGCTGAAAGATACGATTCATGAGATCCATAAAAGTAGTTGGGCATTTGTTAACCCAAATGGCATTACCAAAAACTCATAATGGCCATACCTGCAAATGCGGAAAGCTATCTTGGTACATCACTTTCTTTTACCTTTAAGCGATAGTAACCCGACCTTAAGTCAATCTTGAAAACACGTAAGCTCCTCTCAACCGATCAAATAAATCATCAATGCGAGGCAATGGGTACTTATTTTTAATTGTCACCTTGTTCAACTGTCTTCATTAATCAATACAAAGTCGCATAGAGCCATCTTTCTTTTTAACAAATAATACCGGAGCTCCCCACGTTGATATACTCGGTCGAATAAAGCCACGATCTAACAAATCTTGCAAGCTGTGTATCTTCAATTCTTTCAACTCAGAGGTGACATCCGATACGGAGGTATAGAGATCGGTGCGAGCACCGGATAAACCTCTATAGCAAATTCAACTCTCTATCGGCGGTAAACACGGTAATTCTTTGGGAAATACATCGAAACTCACAACCGTCGGATTTTACTACTGGCTTCCAATCGAATCGAATTAATAACATATGCTAAATATGCTGAACAACCCTGTTGAAGTAATTTACTAGCCTTCATTGCTGAAATGATACGTGCCAGCCCACTAGTACAAATACGGTCTACTTCAATTCGATCCTTACTGTCTATTTGAATACTAAATTTCTTTTATAATGATCCAAAATTACTCCATATTCGGATAGCCAATCCATTCCCAATATTATATCAAAATCTCCAAATGGCATGATCAACAAGTCAACAGGAAAAGTTTTATTCTGTATAATTAACAGGCATCTTGGACAAACCTGATTCACTAACACTGTTTGGCCTAGCGGACTTGACACCTCTATAGACACTTTAGACATTTCAGATTTTATTTTTCCCGATTTGACTAATTTTGAATTAATATAAGAATGTGAAGATCCGGGATCAATCAAAGCATAAATGAGTTCGAATACAAGTAAAAATATACTGTCACCACATCGTGAGCATCACCTTCTTCGTTTCGACCACATAAGCTCTAGTTTGGTACTGCTTCGGACTTCCGAGTAGCAATATCACTGCTCCTTCTACCAGTACCTCCTCTGGAAGCCGAATTACCTCTACCTGACCCTCTACCTTTAGCAGTAGATACTGATCTTTGTGACGATACAGGTGCAGCACTATCGGTATTCGGACAGTCTCTGATAAAATGGTGCGTAGAACCACATCCAAGCAACCTCTAGTTACTTTTCAACATTCTCCTCTGTGTTTCTTTTTCGCGGTGCTCTCACGATCCGAATTTCTACACCTCGAGATGGACCTCTCACACCGCTAGTAGTTCTTGTCATCTCATTTACCTCCGCTTCTACCACCCTGCATGCAAGTAAAACTAGATTTCCAGTCACTTCTTGATTCTTTGAATCTCTTGGTAATGGATTAGAACTAGTAGTTCCCATACGTTTCCCGGTGATTTACCAATTTTCGATTTTTATCCGGGCCCGATGACTTGTTCTATCATTTTTGCTCGCTCGACCGGATCAACAAGTTCGATGAATTCGAGACTTACCAATTAAATCTTGATTTCATCTCATGATCCGTAGAAATGATTTACAACTATCACCTCGGTTGGAACATATTCTAAAGCATACCTGCTCAATCTAGAGAATTCTCACTCATAATCTAGTACTGACATATTCCCTTGTTTCAACACTAAAAAATCTTCCTTTTTCTCTTCGATGTACAAATCGCCAATATACTTCTTTTGAAATTCTTTTTGAAACAAGTCCCAGGTTACCTGATCGTCCGGCAAATGTCTAACCACAGATTCCCACCAGAGATATGCTTCTCCTTGTAACAGTGATACAACACATATCAGACTCTCTCGAGGGGTACAGTCTAATTGTTGCAAAACTCTTTTTGTTGTTTCCATCCAATTTTCAGCAGTGGACGGATCATCTCCTTTTAATCCCTGAAATTTCGTGGCACCATATTTTCGTAGCTCTTTAATCGGGGCCTGTCTGACAGTAGGTACAGATGTAGTAGCAGGTATAGTTCTCACTATTTCTTTGTAATGCATCAGCTATATCTCTTAACATGATTGTGAGGCATTTCTTTCTCTCCCTATGTTAGGAGATTGATTATCTAACTGATTCACACTAGGTGTAGTGATTGATTTCTTCTAATTTTCGACTTCCAGTATACATTTCCTGTTCAATATTATCCATTCTTTCATCCGACATTTTATCTATAAAACAAAATCAAATAAATATATTAGCATCCAAAAATCCCGACTCAATTTTGACTCGATAAAGTGGCATGTACTTCTAAACTCACTTCGACCCCAATTTAGCCCGAGAATCTGGCTTAAAACGATAGCTCGATACCAACAAATCTGTAACACCCCTAACCCCAAATCTGTCACCAAACGAGGTTATGAGGCATTCTGGGACATATCGGACAACTTACGAATAATTTACAATTAATATAACTTTTATGGTATAATATAATAAATAAGTCCCTATCTTGAATTCTCGAAGTTCAAACACGTATCAAAAGTAGAACGGGACTTGATCGAGTATTCTGGAATTTTTTTTTTAATAAATATTTCGGCAGCATTTCTGCTTATTTTTACCTAAAACCTCCTGCAAATTCAAACTAAAACAACCAGCACCAATTTTTCACATTCATATAACTAATATTTATATCATTAACATAATTTCAACTTAATAACTATCATAGCATCATTCAAAATTGATTAAAAACTTCACTCATTTAACAACTTAATGTTCATGTATCAAAATATCATATACTTTCCTTACCATTTTATTTAACCATCTAAATCTTATAATTCAACATTCACGACCCAAAGTAATATACATATTCAAGTGACTAAACAGCACCTCTGTACATGCCACCTTTACCCAAAAGAAAAATATACATCACCAAATTTGTGTTGGAGTCGGGAATGTTCGGATCTTTGAACAGGACACTTGACTTCTACTAACCTGCGCACGGAAACAACCGTACGCTGAGTATGGATATACTCAGTGGTATTACCATAATTCAAATTATATCAACAATAGTAAAAACATAAATATTAAAATACCTAACAATTAATGTCATATGTACTAATTCATAAACAATGTATTTTCTCATACTTAAATTTATATCATTTATGAACATACATTTCATACTTTTTTTTCTTACTATCACAATTCCAATTTCAATTCGCAATTCAATTTCTTTTTCTCATTTCAATGCCTCAAATTCACATTTCAAATTTTCACCCTATTAACGTAACTCAGACTTTGGCGGATACACGGATCCAACCAAACACACCAATATGGCACCCAGTGCCTCATCGGATAGTTCGAAGTAATAGTTGACACCCAGTGTCTCATCGGTCTAGCCGAAGTAAAGTTGGTACCCAGTACCTCATCGAATCTATCCGAAGAAATATAGTGACACCCAGTGTCTCATCGACTCGAGGTCGAAGTATCCCTGAACACTTCCAATCCTATGGCATGCCAACTATATCCGACTCAGCCCGACTAGTTAATAGGGTATTCAATTCACTTTTTCAATTCTATATCACTTTCAATTCACAATTCAAATCACCATTCATTTTTCAATCAATACACTTTTCAAATAATCACATATTCCATAATTCACTTATTCAATTCAATTTGATTCAATTTGCATCACTTTCATTTTCACTCAATATTCATATCAATTTCACATACTTACCTCAAGTCTTACTTACCATACATAACAATTAAAAATTCAGCAATCAATAATAATTAAAATTCGAATTATAGTAATACACACCGTAATTCTCCCGTTTTAGTCCTCGATGACTTTCTCCTTTCCTTTCGATGCTGATGCTTCAGGTTCTTTGTTGGCAAATTAACTCCAAGCTTCAAATCCTTAGTTTTCTCTTTTATTTTTCTTTCCCTTTTTCTTTCTTTTTTCTCCTGCTCCTGTTTTCAATTACATTTCTTTTTTTTTTTGTTTCTTTTGTTTCTTTAATTCTTTTATGCTTTATTATTTTTATTAACATAATATAATATTAATATCATATATTAAAATATCTTTTACTTTAATATTAAGTCAATTAATAATTATATAACAAGTGTACATATTTATATTATCACAAATGTCATTATTTAATTTCCTTATCAAATAAAAATCTCATGATTTAATTAATACAATTAATAATTATAAAATATCTTTATACTTAAATTATAAGTAATTAAATATTTAAATTACAAATGTACCAATACAATTCTTACACATGTATATTTTATTACCATACAATTGTCTTCTATTTAATTTATTTATAATATATTATCAATTAAATAATCATAATAATTTAATATAAAACTATAATAATAATCATTATAATATATATATAAATATAATATAATTTAATATATAAAACCTAAATAAAATCTTTACCAATATGCTGCCTCATTTGTAGCGAATGGCTTAATTGCCATTTTAATCCTTTTTATTTTCTATTGTTTTATAATTAAACTTTTACCCTTTATTCAATTTAATCATTTTTACTAATTAGTCTAAATTAAGCTAAATTCACCTAATTAAATCCTAATTAGACACACCACTAGGCTCATAAATATTTTTAATAATTATTTTTGAACTTATTTCTCTAAGACGGAGGCCCTATACTCACTTTTCCGGTGCCCGTGAATTTTAGGTCATTACAAAAATGATCCTCCCGATATTAATTCTTCTCCTTTTTATAGTGGATTGCAGCAAAAGCATTCACTCTTTCAAAATAGTTGTATTATGCGTAGACGACATAAGTCGAATCCTTAGAAAATGATACCATACTTTCCCAATAGACTTCAACAAAGCCCTCTCAATAAGATAATGCTCTTGACTAGAAACAGTCCATCGTGTTCCTTCGATTTATAAATCATCCAATACCTAGGCTAAACCCTTAACAAGGATACTTTTAGCAAATGGTGTGTGTTCGTCTTGGACACCTGCAAGACCAAATTGTATATTAATATGGTCTTCATAAAAAGGAATGGAAGTGCCCCTTACATAGATAAAAAGGGAATCTGGAGAATTGACATGGGCATAAAATTCTCGAACAATTTTTCGTAAAATGCCCTCGGGGTGCAAATAGAAAATATTCCACCCACACTTTTCTACTATGGAGCACATAGATTCATCGTATCCCATGTATGGTTCATCTTTAAACAAGAACCCTTGCTCAAAATAGAAAAGGCACTTCGCGATGTTGTTATTGTATCTTATAGCTGTAGCACTATTAAAGAATATCTTTGGCTGGGTAGCACCAGCCCTTGATGGTTCAGCAGTTTTGGAGGTAGTTTGACGCGAGCCATTGGAGAACACTAGAAAAATTTTTGGAGAATGTAGTGGAAGAAAAAAAAATAGAGATTGAAGAGAAAGAGTAATAAAAATGAAAACTTTAGGAGAAACTTAAAAGACGTGAATAGTTGAGAGGAAAATAAGGGAGATAGTGATGACAATTTAGCAAAAATGAAACATGCTAGGGAAGTTGCGTGATGTGAAGGAGGAAAGAAGGAAATTAAGAAGGTTTTGAGGGGAAAATGTGAAGTGTCCTAACCCCTAAATAGAAAGTTGAACTTCTCTTCCATAGGCTCACCAAGTAAGAAAAAATTTGCCTAGCTAAAAAAAAAAAAACTCTTCTCTTGGACTTATCTGCACGGTCATCCTCACGTTATCCATGTACCCAGTTTGTCGCAATGCTACAACAAACTCCTCTTAATTTCACAACTACGTAGTTCACATTCTTTATTCTATCTCTGGAAATCATAAAAAACTATTCAAAAATAAGAAAAAAAATGGAAACAATATTAAATGAGTGCTTAAAAAAAATAAAATTAAAGTAAAACAAGTAAGGAAAAGAGAGATAAAAGAAATTGTTATCTCAAACACTTCGGAGGTCAATGGAGAGCTTATGTCGATCCACATGGACACCCCAGTAGTGCTTTAAGCGTTGCCCATTAACCTTAAATGTGATCCCCATTTTCAAGTTTTTGATATTAACAGCTCTATGAGGATACACTTGAGCTACTTCAAAAGGACTTGACCAGCGAGATTTTAATTTACCAAGGAACAATTTAAGCCTAGAGTTGAATAACAATACTTGTTATCCTAGTTCAAATTGCCGCGACATGATTCTTTTATCATGCCAATGCTTGGTATTTTCCTTGTACAACTTAGCATTCTCATATGTTTGTGCTCAGAACTCCTTCATTTCATTCAATTCTATCAACCTTTTATGTCCAGCAACGATCGAATCGATGTTTAGCTTCTTAATAGCCCAAAATGCTTTATGCTCAAGTTCAATAAGAAGGTGACATGGCTTGCCATAGACAAGCTTAAAAGGTGACATCCTCAACGGTGTTTTGTACGTGGTACAATATGCCCACAAAGCTTCATCCAGTATGGTAGTCTAATCCTTACGAGTAGGATTCACCATTTTTTCTAATTTTTTTAAATTTTTCTGTTAGAAATTTTTAGCTTGTCCATTTGTTTGGGGGTGATATGCTGTGGCAATCTTATATTTCACCCCATATCGATGCAAAGCATTAGCTACCAACTTGTAGTCAAAATGAGACCCCTCATCACTCATAATGGCTTTAGGTGTACCAAATCTTGTAAAAATGTTATTGTGTAAAAACTTCATCACTAACCTTGCATCATTAGTAGGGAGGGAAATAGTCAAGACTCCTTTAGAGACATAGTCCATTGCTAACAGTATGTACACTTTTCCCACTGATGGAGGAAATTGACCCATAAAGTTTATTCCCCATACATCAAACAACTTAATCTCTAGTATACTTTGCAATAGCATTTCGTGTCTCCTAGATATATTTCCTATTCTTTGACAATGGTCACATGACTGATATAATTCATGATCATCCTTGAACAGACTTGGCCAATAGAATCCTGACTGAAGTACTTTGGTAGTAGTTCTCATACGGAGCTGAATGACAATGCTGTAGAATGCTATGGATTTCGTCATCAAGGACACATTTCCTAATTATTTGATCAACACAATGTTTAAACACAAAAGGTTCATCCCAATCATAGTGCTGTCATCATGAATAAATTTTCATTTTCTTTGACTGTTGAGATCGGGTGGCAACGCACCACTCACTAAATAGCTCACTATGTTGGCATACCAAGGTAATGTCGTGGCAACTAACAGCTATTTGTTGGAAATTCTTCTCTAATAAATGTGTCATGACCACTTTCACTTCCAGATTCTAACCTCAACAAGTGATCAATCGCTTGATTCTCAGTCCCTTTCCAATCTCTAATTTCCAAGTGAAACTCCCACAACAAAGTATCCACCTAATCAACCTTGGCTTATCATCTTTTTTGCTCATTAGATACTTAATAGTAGGTGATTTGTGTAGACAATGACCTTTATACCAACTAGATAAGAACAAAATTTATCGAACACGAACACCACAACCAATAACTTTTTTTTCGTGATGATGTAGTTAAGCTAAACTTTCGATAAAGTTGTGCTAGCATAATATATTACACGCAATATTTTGTCTTTCCTTTACCCCAACATGGCTCCCATAGCATAATCGCTAGCATTACACATGAGTTCAAAAGGCAGTGTCCATTCCGGAGCTACTACAATTGGTGTTGCTATAAGTTTTTTCTTTAACTCTTCAAAGGCTCTCAAACACTTTTCATCAAAATTAAAAGGTCTATTTTGCTCCAACAAAATGCATAAGGGTTTAGATATCCTCAAAAAATCCTTACTAAATCTTCTATAAAAACCTGCATGACCTAAAAAACTTCTAATACCCTTGACACTAGTGGGAGGTGGCAATTTTTCTATCATTTTAATTTTTGCTCTGTCTACTTCAATTCCTCTCTGTGATATCCTATGCCCCAGGACAATTCCTTCATGGACCATGAAATGAAATTTTTCCAAATTTAAAACAAAATTCATTTCTTCACAGCGGTATATAACCAACTCTAGATTTTTCAAGCAATCATCAAAATCATTCCCGAACATAGAAAAGTCGTCCGTGAAGACTTCAAGAAAATTTTCCACCATGTTGGAGAATATAACCATCATACATCGTTGAAAATTTTTCGGGGCATTACATAAATCGAATGACATCCATCTGAATGAAAAAGTACCATATAGACATGTGAAAATTGTCTTCTCTTGGTCATTAGAGGCTGTGACAATCTAATTATATCCTAAATAACTTTGGGTCCTTAAAATTCAGAGGTAATTTATTTGTCAACGTTGCTGTGTACCCTTCAATACATCTAAAAATCTTTTGAAAATATATCTTTCATAAATTTCGCGTAATTGGGAATTTGCTCCAAAACTTCAACTAGGGTTATGTTGATGTGGAGTTGCTTCAATACATCCAAAAATCTTTTGAACTGAATATCCTACTTAGAATTATAAAATTGTTAAGGAAAAGGTAAAGGTGATCATCCTTCAAGTTGCTGATATAATTTTGCTGTGGCATTCTTGTTGACAACATGATCTGATTCTGCCACAACATTTTGTTGCTTACTCTTTTTAAGTTCAGAGTGTTTTTTTAAGTGACGCTGGGATCTTTACTTGGTCATTATTCGAGTTATCCTCTCCTGCCATGGCATATTGAGTAACGTCATTAAGCTGAGTTTTGCTTCTAAGAGTGATGGCCTTGCATTGTTCTTTCCCTTATGATCTTGAATTCTCGGCATCACTTGGCAATGCTCCTTATGGTCTCGAATTCAAAGTATTCACTATTTGCCCTACTTGATTCACAAGAGTTCGGAGGGGTGCACCTTGCCTCTGAATTACAACAACATTTTTAGCTATATATTCCTTCAATAAAGCTTCAATAAATGATGATGATGCCGATTCCTGACCTTGCTGAGCATTTTGCCTCGGCATAGAATGATTATAACCAGGTAGTGCACTATTGGCGTTCTATCTTACAACATTGTTAAAATTTCCCACACCTTGATTATTCCAACTAAAGTTCAGATGCTGCTTCCACCCTAGATTGCAGGTGTTGGAATAGAGATTATTATTTCGGTTAAAATTACCTATGTAGTACACAGATGCTGGATTTTATGGGCATTCATCAAACACATAATTCTCACCATAATAAACACACGTTAGCTCAACTACTTTCATCTTTTGAACTGTAGTGGGTTTTTCCATTGTTTTAATCATATTAGCCAAAGAAGATACCTTGGTTGTCAACAAAGTGATTTCATCCAGCTCCATAGTACCAACAATTTTCTTGCTTGTCTCAACTCTTGTAGTCGAATATTGATAATCATTGTTGGCAATATTTTCCAAAATATCATATGCTTCACTATAAGATTTATCCAACAAAGTGCCACTGGCAGAAGCATCAACTACCATCTTTGTATGCGCATTCAGTTCATTATAGAATATCTCTATCTGAGTACAGTGTTGAAATCCATGCATAGGACATTTCTAAATTAAATCTTTAAATTGTTCCCAAGCTTCATATAGTGTTTTATCCTCCAATTAGCAAAAAGATATGATGCCATTTCTAAGCTTGGCATTCATATTTAGGGGATTATACCTTAGCAAAAACCTTTGGCAAAGGTCATTCCATGATGCCACTATTCTCGACAGCAAAGCATTCAACCATGCTCTCAGACGATCTCTTAAAGAATATGGAAACAATTTAAGTCGCAGAGCACTGTGTTGTCTAAACAAGTCATAAACCTATAGAAAAAACCTTAAATGTAATCTTGGATCTTCAGTAGATAACCCACCAAACTATCCTACCGTATGCAACATCTGAAACATTACTGATTTCAGTTTAAACTACTGAGCTTGTATTTGTGGTCTGACTATCCTTGGATTCAAATCATCCAAAATTGGCACAACATGCTCTTGGATTGGTCTATTTCGGTCATCTATCACCTTATGAACATGAGGATTAACGTACTGACCATTCAGATTATCATTCATATCAGGTATCACCCTATGAATAGGAGGATTAAGATCTTGACCATTCAGATTGTCATTGTGGCCAGGGTCATTCCTATTCCTAGCCATTTTTCGCAGTTATTTCCACCTTCTTCGTAAAGTTCTCTCGATCTCTGGGTGAAAATGATACTCTTTTTTAACAGGAATGCCTTTTCTACTGCACAGATGGAAAACCTATAGAAATTAAATTAAACTAAATTAGATAAAACTAATGGAATTAAATAAAATAACTAAACCCGATTACACCAAAATTGTCGATCCCCGGGAATAGTGCCAAAAACTTGTCGTGTGTGAAATGATTTGTGAATTGTGCAAGGATACACGTCGAATCAAGTAATAAAGTGATAAGTGAGATTGTTTCCATAGCAATTGGATTAGGTATAAGAGTGGTAAAGTTATTATAATGAATTATGATTAATGTTATGGCAAAAACAAGTTAAGTACTCTATGGTAATTTAAACTAGTAAGGATGTGTGCGAAATGTATACTGACTAATACTAGAAAATGTTAGGGTAAAGTAAGAGTGACAATGTAATGGAAATTACAAGAATAATTACATGAATTATCTTTGAGCGAATAAGTAAAAAACTAAGAATACTATGGAAAAGATACTATGGCAAAAGATAGAAGGTCTACGATGTTGATTCAAAAGGTTGGGATTACTAAGAATCTGCATTTACTTTTAGTAATGCCTTAGTAAAATCGTACTTAATCTACTACTCAGAAGAGGCATAAAGAGACCTACTTTTTTCGAGAGCGAGATATCAAGTTACCTGGCTTGTGTCTATATGCCTTAGCATGGTACCCTACATTGTTTTATCTTCATTCTATAAAAATGCTACTCTATGTCTAGGGTCTGCTGCAAGTATTCGGTCGAATACCCACTTGTATAATTTAATTTCAGTCCAACTAACCCAACCTTTTTAGAATTAGATTCAGTTTACGGGCATACTGTACACTCATCTATGTCTGGAGAATGTACGCATACAATGGGGAAATAAAAACAATTGAACGAAACTGTAGATTAAATCGTATATATGCTTCAACCAGTAAAGAAAGTAAAAGTTTTCATCATGTAATCCCAACCCTATGAGATTTAGCTCATAGGTTGGCAATTAAAAATCAAGTTCAAAATAACACCCAACATTGTTTTGATCAATTCAATTCATGGGAGAACATATTAAGAAACAATGGAAGAACTTAGGAAGATGGTTGTCGCCAAATCAATCTTCAATCTAGTAGGACAGTATCCTATGGTGGCTGAAAAGCCCCCACCTTCTATTTTTGCCTCTGGATCTCCAGACCTTTAGGGTTTCCTCCTTTAAAATTTTATAAAATTTTCTTCCTAGGGTAACTCTAACAGCCCACGATATCTTCTCCGATTTTTTAGGTATACTTTTCTGGTAGAAGTAGAGTTAGGCTAAAGCTGGTTTGTAATAAGTGTTGACTCGGTCATCTTTTTGAAATTGCCATGGCATATAAGGTGACTGATAAACCGTAATTTATACATATTATTGTCCCATGCTTAACACATTTATGAATGATTTCTCCTTATATTTGGTGAATTTGATGCTCCTAATCCTTTAATTTCATGTTTTATACTTAGGTGAGCGCAGGAGAGCAAAAAGAACAAGAAATGGGACAAAAATGGAGAAAATGGGCCGACGTGGGAAAACAACACGGCTTGGACTTCGTCACACGGGTAGCACACACACCTATGTCATTCTAGCAGGCTCAAACATGGCCTAAAACAACCTCAACACGGGCGTGTCTATCTCTCAACCTTGACCACGGCTTGAAGCAATCGCACACGAGCCCGTCCCTGTCCAGCCCAAGTTAAGTTCTATTCGGAAAAGGGTGATTTAGAGGGCTTTTAGGCATTCTAAAAGCCTATTTAAACACCCTAGAGGAGGATTAAAGAGGACACACAGAGGAGGAAGCAAGGAATTACTCGAAGAAAGCCGATTGATTCATCTCGAAAGCTGGATTCACCTCTAAGACTGAAGATCTCCCTTTAATTTCCTTCGGGGGTTTTTGGGTTTTTCTTTATGTTTTGTTATCATTCTTCTGAGATGTTTTCTTTTCTAGTTATGAACTAAATCCCCTAAATAGCTAAGGGGGATGAAACCTAAGACGGATCTTGTTAATATTTTCTGAACTGTATGATAAATATTTGATTTGCTCTTAATTATGACTTTAACTCTTGTTTGAATATTCCAGGATATCGATTCAAGTATTGATGTGCTTACTCGGAGGATGTATAGTCCCTGTCTAAGAGTAGATCACTCATAATTAAGCGGAGTTGCATGCAATCCTACAGATAGGACGGCATAAATCTGCTGGATTAGAGTCAAATCTAATAAGGGAACCCATAGATCGAGTTAATGCAAAACTAGGAGTTTTAATTAGAAAGAGATTTCAATTAATCAACCTAGGGTTAGACGTTATTAGTCTTGAATAGGGATAATAACATAACTTAGGGATTCCTATAGATCAAGTCAAGTGAATAAATTGTCTGGCTCAGAGTCAGTTAAAAAGAGAAGTCTAGGTGGATTCTTCCTTGGGTATTGTCTTAAATCAATCAGTTTTCCAAAAGTATTTTCCCCAAATATATTTTCCCCAAATCTATTTTCTGTGCATCCTTAGATTAGTTAATTAATTAGTTAAAACGATCTCATTATTCTTAGGCTAGATAATAGAAAGAAAGTTAATACTGATACTTTTAGTTCCTTTGGGTTCGACATCCGGTCTTGCTAAAATTATACTACTGTTCGATAGGTGCGCTTGCCTTCATCGTGATAATAGTTAGTTCGGGTACGATCATTTATAAATTTTAAAACTTATCGCGAGTGACAATCAAGTTTTTGGCGCCGTTGCCGGGGAACTAAGATATTAGGAACACTCAATTTTTATTACTTTAGCCATTTACTTTTATTGCAATTTAAATTTTGTTTTGATTTTCATTACTAAATTTTCTTTTGCTTTCTTCTGGCAGGTTCTTATAGTTTATGACTAGAAGAAACCCGTTAGGACCATTACTTTTTGACGAAGAAATCGATCGCACAGCTTGTAAAAACTGAAGAGAAATAAGGCGAAGCCTAAGATACACAGAGGAAGAGCAAGAGGACGATATTCCAACTACAACCGAGGAGATGGCCAAAAATCAGGAAAATCCGCTACCTCCTGCGATTGATGTTGACCCAGTAAATCAGAATCCTGCTCCTCGTACTATGTATGATTATGCTAAACCTACTTTAACAAGAACTAAATCGAGTATAGTTAGGCCTACTATTACTACAAATAATTTTGAACTGAAACCTAACACAATTCAAATGATAACAATAGTTTGTTCAGTTTGATGGTTTGCAGGATGAAAACCCAAATACTTATTTAGCAAATTTTCTGGAGTTTTATGACACATTCAAGATCAATGGTGTTTCTGATGATGCCATTCGCCTTTGGCTATTTCCCTTTTCATTAAGGAATAAAGCTAAACAGTGATTGAACTCGTTACCACGAGGATCAATCACTACTTGTGAACAAATGACCGGAAAGTTTTTACTAAAATACTTTCCACTTTCTAAAATAGCTAAACTAAGGAATGATATTTCTTCTTTTGTGTAGATGGATTTAGAAACCCTTTACGATGCATGGGAGAGATACAAGGATCTACTGTGAAGGTTCCCTCACCATGGGTTACCTTTATGGCTGCAAATTCAAACATTTTATAATGGTGTGAACCCATCGACAAGACAGATGATTGATGCAGCAGCTGGTGGAACCATCAAGAACAAAACACCTGAAGCAGCTTATGAATTTATTGAGGAGATGTCACTGAATAACTATCAATGGCAAGTCATGAGGACTAAGCCAACCAAAGAAGCAGGCGTTTATAATGTCGACTCGGTTACTATGCTGTCAAATCAGGTAGAACTTTTAAATAAAAAGATTGATGGTTTACTTAGTTCCACGTAGGTACATCTAATTATGCAATGCAATGCAAGTGGAGGTGGAATGAGCAACCCAGAATATCCAACCTATGGCCACAACATGGAGAACGAACAACTGAATTACATGTGTAACAACTCTAGACCTCAAAATAATTCTTACAATAACACTTACAATGCAGGTTGGAGGAATCACCTGAATTTCCTATGGGGAGGCCAAGGAAATCAAAGACCACCACCCTCTTCAGGCTTCTAACAACAACCTTACCAACTAGAGAAAAAGTCAAACCTTGAGGAGATGATGACAAAATTCATTTCAGTAGCAGATACTCATTTCCAGAACACTGAAACTACACTAAAAAATTAGCAAGCATCAATTCAAGGGCTCCAGAATCAAATTGAATAGCTGACTAAGATAATTTTAGAAAGACCACCAGGAAGCTTACCTAGCAACAGCGAAACCAATCCAAAAGAGCATGTGAAAGCAGTTACACTAAGGAGTAAGAAAGTATTAGCTGAATCTAAAAAGAAGCTACCATAAAAAGCCGACAGAAGCGAAAGAGAGGAGGTAAAACCTGAAAACAATGACAAGCTGTAACACCTCTTACTCGTATCCGACGCCAGAACAGAGGTATTATCGGACTTGAGTACTTGTAATCATTTAAAACCGAGACACAAAATTTCATCAATTTTAAACTTTTCAAACATATTCAAGACTATCTACATTAAATGACTTTATACAATAGAGACCTTCAAATAATATAGGTCAGTATTTTAGGCCAACTCCTAGCAACTTAATAACAATTAAACGAGTCCCCATACATGCCAAAGACTTAAAAATACTTTAAAACCTTTATATATGGATCAATAGTTTGACAACAGTGATTTAACCTCCGCGACCTCCAACTCGAGCTAACATCCTGTGACACTATAGGAAAAAGGAAAGGAAGGGAGTAAGCATTATAGCTTAGTAAGTAAATATGTAAAAATTAATAAATAGTACATTATCATACATTAAACAAAGTCACAATATGTTCCCGGAATATTACCATCACAAGCACACATATTTTCACTATTACAATTATAAACAGGTTCAAAATAAGCTGTCTAGCAGGGTACCAGCAGCTAAATTATTTATTTCTAGAGCTACAGAACTCCAAATTACAAATCGTTAATTTTCCATGAAACTATATTCATGTAAATTTTTACCTTCAAATTTTCAGAATTTTTGGTCCAGCCAATTAGTACAGTTTATTCATTGAAATTACCCTTGTTTCACTATTCAACTGCCCTGACCACTCTTCACTACAAATAAATTTTCTCTTCGTACAGAACTCATATTATGTTATAGTTTATTTTATTTGAAACTAGACTTATTAAGGATTTCAAAAATACAAATTATATCCCATAATTATTTTTTTCAATTTTTAATGATTTTTAAAAGTCAGAACAGGGGTTCACATAGTCATTCTGAACCAGTCTCACAGAAACTTAAATATCTTAGAATATAGAATTTTTTTTCTTGCTCTGTTTCTATTATATGAAAATAGACTCATTAAGCTTTAATTTGATATCTCATTCAGTCTCTGATTCAATTTCTACTATTTTTGGTAAATTTTTAGATTCACGTCACTGCAACTATCTAGAACAATTTTATTGTCAATTTTGATCTTTCACACTTCAATTGTATTCATCACTTACCCATAACAATCTTTCCAATTTTCAATCACATATCGAGCATATTGCTCATGAGTTACACACATATATACTTACATTTATCATCACAAAGTCTTACACAATTTCATTTAATCAATTTCCCAGTTGAACGCTTCGGAATAATAAGAGATACGTGATGGTATCGCACACAGCCCACCTTTAAAATCAAAGCTCTCTTGTACACATAGTGGCCTTCACTTAGCACCACTCATGTGACCTAGCTCGATTGTACACATGATTTTGGCTCTCTTGTACACATCGTGAACATTTAGTACCACCTATGTGACCTAGCCACTTTATCTCGTAGCTCTCTTGTTTACATGGTGTCCTTCACTTGGAACCACACATGCAACCTAGCTACATTTATCTCATAGCTCTCTTGTCTACATGGTGTGCACATAGTATCACCCATGCGACCTAGCTACATACCATCTGTATCTTTCGATTCCGAAAGTTCAAACGGGAAGTTTCCACTTTCTAATACTTTATTCCATTCTTCCAATAGTCAATTATAGTTCAAAAATCAGCTGCAATACATAAAAAATGCTGAAATATAAAAACGTGATAAAAATAATGTATTATTTACATACAAACTTACATACTTTCTCATTTCCATGTCGAATTAATATTGAACATTTAAATCATCATAACTATACTCAATTTCAACACCTCGGCAATCATAGTAAATATATAAATTTTACATTGAAGCATGCATAAATTAATGCTTATTATACATATGAACTTACCTCGAGACTAAAACGGTCATTTTACCAACTTTCCCGATTTTCAATTTTTCTCCCATTCCAGGTTCAAATCTCATTTTTCGGGATCTAAAACATCATATTTTACTTATTTAATTAATGTACTATTCAAACAGTCCTTAACTCAAAATTTGGTAAAATTACAATTTTGCCCCTAAACTTTTGCATATTTACACTTTTGCCCCTAGGCTCGGGAATTAAACTTCATCCCTTATTCTTATGTTTTATGACACGCTGATCATTTTTCCCTTCTATGGAAACACCAATTTCTCACTCTAACATATAGTTATGAGCAATAACAACTTTTACCGATTAAGCCGTTTTACTCATTTTTGCTTAAAACCGCTTAGCAAAAGTTGTTTAACATAATTTCAGCCTTCATATTCTACCATAAAACATTAAAATAAACACATTTAACCTATGGGTATTTTTCCAAATATGAACCCTAGCTTAAATTATTGCTAGAATAAGCTTAATCAAGTTACCAAGATTCCAAAAACGTAAAGAACTTGAAAAACGGGGCTAGAACAGGCTTACTATTGAGCTTGGAAAGCTTGAAAACCCTAGCCATGGCTTCCCCTATGCTAATTTCGGCCTCCATGAGAAAGATGAGTCAATTTTGGCTTTATTTTCCCTTTTTATTTCTTTTGATTACCAAATGACTAAAATGCCCTTAAGGCATTTCTTTTAAAATTTTGTCCTATTCATGCCCATTTTTGTCCAAACGAAATATAATGGTCTAATTAACATTTAAGGAACTCCTCTTTAAAACCCCATTTCAATCAAGTACTTATGAATTAGAACACATATTTTGCAACTTTTGCAATTTAGTCCTAAAAGTCCAATTAAGCACTTTATCAGTAAAATTTCTTAACGATATTTTTACACAATATTTTAATCAATAAATAAACCTTAAAACTTAATCGGAATAAATTTTTTGACTTCAAAATCGTGGTTCTAAAACCATCATTTCGTTTAGGCCCTAAATCGGGCTGTTACAGCAATTTCTGCAAATAAGCCCTAATAGGCAAATTAAACATGCAATCTATAAAATTTCTTATCAATACTCTAACACATGCATCTAATCACTCGGTAAATCATAAAAATTAATCGAAATAAACTTTTCTATCTCAGATTTGTGGTTTCACAACCACTATTCCATTTAGGCCCTATTTCGAGATGTTACACAAGCCAGCGCCAAAGGAATATAAACCACAAGTTCCATACCCAGCTAAGTTAAAAAAAGACCGCATGGATGCACAATTCGGTAAATTTCTTGAACTTTTTAAGCAATTAAATATCAACTTACCTTTTGTTGAAGCCATCTCGCACATGCCGACATACGCAAAATTTTTGAAGGAGCTTCTAACAAATAAAAGAAAGTTTGAGGACTTATCTACAGTGGAACTCAACGAGGAGTGCTCGGCCATACTCCAAAATAAACTGCCAACCAAACTAAAAGACCCAAGAAGTTTTACTAGCCCCTGCTTAATTGGTAGTTTGAATGTTGAGAAAGCACTAGCTGATTTAGGCGCTAGCATTAATTTGATGCCATATAAGATGTTTAAACAACTTGGTCTTGGGGAACCTAAACCCACTAGGATGAGTATTCAATTAGCTGACAGATTTGTTAAATATCCTAGGGGTATCATAGAGGATTTACTTGTAAAAGTAGATAAATTTATATTCCATGTTGATTTTGTTGTGCTTGACATGGATGAGGATGTTGAAGTGCCTTTAATTTTAGGTCGTCCATTTTTAGCCACTGCTAGGGCAGTTATTGATGTGGGAGATGGTAAACTTGTACTTAGAGTAGGTGACGAAGAGATTATTTTTAAGATCTATGATGCCATGAGATTTTCTAGGGAGCAAGATGACTCATGTTATTTTATTGACTCTATTGATCATGCTACTCAAGATTCTTTTCAGGAAATCATACATGAGGACATGTTGGAACTGTGTCTTGCCTAAAACGAGGAGGTAGATGATGATGATTCTGAGATAGGTAAGGAAAAAACTGAACTGAACTCGAATAAACCAGTCTCAAGACAAGTAGAACATGAGGGTATCAAGACAAACGATGAACTTAAGCAAAAACCCTCTATTGAAGAACCCCCCAAACTGGAACTTAAATAGTTGCCAAATCACTTGGAATATGCATTCCTTGGAAATAATTCTACATTGCCAGTGATTATTTCTTCTAACTTACAACCCAAGGAAAAAGAGGGATTACTCCAAGTATTAAGAGAACTTAAAAGGGCCATATCTTGGAAAATTTCTGACATCAAAGGGATCAGCCCCTCTTTTTGCACCCACAAAATTTTAATGGAAGATGAATATAAGCCATGTGTGCAAGCCCAAAGACGAATGAATCCCAACATGAAAGAAGTTATGAAAACTAAGGTAATTAAACTTCTAGATGCCGAGATTACTTATCCTATTTCTGACAGTTCTTGGGTAAGTCCAGTGTAGGTTATTCTAAAGAAGGGAGGCATGACGGTTGTAACCAACGAGAAGAATGAATTAATCCCAATAAGAACAGTCACATGTTGGAGAGTTTGCATTGACTACAGGAAGCTGAATGATGCCACGAGAAAAGATCACTTTCCCTTGGCATTTATTGACAAAATGTTGGAAAGATTATTAGGGCACATGTACTACTAATTTTTAGACGGACTCTCTGGTTATTTTCAAATCCCAATAGCTCCTAAAGATCAAGAAAAGATGATATTTACATGTCCATATGGTACGTTTGCTTATCGTAGAATGCCTTTTGGATTATGTAATGCTCCTGCCACTTTTTAGCGCTGTATGAGGGCCATCTTTGACGAGCTCGTAGAAGACATCATGGAGGTATTTATGGATGACTTTTTGGTATTCGGTAACTCTTTCCATCTTTGCCTTAAAAATTTAAAATGAGTTTTAATAAGATGTGAGAAAACGAACCTTGTTCTTAACTGGAAGAAATGTCACTTTATGGTTCAGGAAGGTATTGTATTAGGACATAAAATTTCTAGTAAAGGGATTGAAGTGGACAAATCTAAAATTGAAACAATCAAAAAATTACCCCCTCCTAGTTCGGTCAAGGCTATTAGAAGCTTTTTAGGACATGCTCGTTTTTATAGAAGATTTGATAAGGATTTTTTTAAAATAGCTAAGCCTTTGACCAAATTACTAGAAAAAGATGTACCTTTTAATTTCGATCAGGAATGCTTAGAAGCATTTAATACCTTAAAGGATAAATTAATTAATGCTCCAATCATAATTGCACTTGACTAGAATTTACCTTTTAAATAATGTGTGATGCGAGTGATTTTGTAGTAGGTGCAGTTTTGGGACAGCGAAGGGACAAGCATTTTCAACCTATCTATTATGCTAGCAAAACTTTGATAGCTACATAAGAAAACTATATCACCACGGAGAAAGAGTTGCTAGTTATGGTTTTTGCATTCGATAAATTTCGATCGTATCTCATATTGTCTAAAGTTATCGTTTACACTGACCATTCTGCCTTTCGCTACCTTTTAACTAAAACTGATGCAAAACCTCGACTCATTCGATGGATTCTATTGTTACAGGAATTTGATTTGGAGATTCACGATAAGAAAGGAGCTGAAAATCTCGCGGCTAATCATATTTCCAAGCTTGAGAACTCAAATACCAAAGAACTAAATGAAGTTGAAATAAATGATACGTTTCCTGAAGAACAATTCTTTGCTATATCTGATTCTGAGGTACCTTGGTTTGCAGACATTGTAAATTTTCTAGCCGCTAACATTATCCCAAAAGGGTTGACACACCAGCAAAAGAAGCGATTCTTTAATGATGTGAAAAACCATTTCCGGGATGGCCCTTTTCTTTTTCGCATATGTGCAGATCATGTCATTAGGAGATGTGTTACAAGGTCAGAAGCATTAAAGATTTTGGAACATTGCCACTCAAGACCAATTGGAGGACACTACAGTGGAACTAAGACCGCACATAAAATACTTGAATCAGGTTTCTATTGGCCTTCATTATTCAAAGACGCTAATAGGTACGTTAATTCTTGTGACAAACGCCAACGGACAGGTAATATCTCCAAAAGTGATGAAATGTGATAAACCATAATTTATACATATTTTTATCCCCTGCTTAACACATTTATGAATGTTTTCTCCTTAGATTTGGTGAATTTGATGCTCCTAATCCTTTAATTTCATGTTTTATACTTAGGTGAGCATAGGAGAGCGAAAAGAACAAGAAACGGGCCAAAAAAAGAGAAAATGGGCTAAGGTGGGAAAACAACACGGCCTGAAATTTCCCACACGGGTAGAACACATGCCCGTGCCATTCTAACAGGCTCGACCACGGCCTAAAACAACCTTAGCACGGGCGTGTTGATCTCTCAGCCTCGACCATGGCATGAAGTAATCGTACACGGGCGTGTCCCTGCCGAGCCCTGGTTAAGTTCTATTCAAAAAAGGATAATTTTTAGGGTTTTTAGGCATTCTAAAGCCTATTTGAACACCCTAGAGGAGGACTAAAGGAGAGACGGAGAGTAGAGAGCAAGGAATTACTCCAGGAAAGCCGATTGATCCATCTCAGAAGCCGGATTCATCATCAAGGCTGAAGATCTCTCCTCAATTTCCCTTCAGGAGTTTTGGGTTTTTTTTTATATTTTGTATTCATTGTTCTTCTGAGATTTTTCCTATTTAGTTATGAACTAAAACCCTTAAATACCTAAGGGGATTGAAACCTAAGACAATCTTGTTATTATTTTCTGAATTGTATGATAAATATTTGACTTGTTCTTAATTATGTGTTCTTAATTCTTGTTTCGGTATTTCAGGATATTGATTCAAGTTAATGCTCTTAGTTGGAGGACGAATAGTCCCTGCCTAAGAGTGACTTCGTCATAATTAAGAGAAGTTGATTGCGCGCCTAAAGATAGGGTGACAAGATTTTGCCGGATTAGGGTGAAACTTAATAAGGGGATCCATAGATCGAGTTAATGCAACCCTAGGGTGTTAATTAGAAAGAAATTTCAATTATTCAATCTAGGTTTAGACGTTATTAGTCTTGAATAGGGATAATAACATAACTTAGGGATTTCTACAGAGTAAGTTAAATGAATAAATCGTCCGATTTAGAGTAAAAAAACAAGTGAAGTCTAGGTGTATTTTTCGTTAGGTATTGTCTTAATTCGATCGTTTTTCCAAAAGTAATTCCCCGATTCTATTTTCTGTGATTTCTTAGTTTAGTTAATTAGTTAATTAAAACAAACCTCATTATTTTTAGGCTAGATAATAAAAAGACAGTCAATACTAGTACTTTTAGTTCCTTTGGGTTCGACAATCTGGTCTTGCTAAAGCTATACTATTGTTCGATAGGTACACTTGCCTTCATCGTGATAATAGTTAGTTTCAATAACGATTAATTATAAATTTATAAAACTTATCATGAAAAATCACGATCAAGTTTTTGGCGCCGTTGCCGGGGATCTAAAATATTAGGAACACTCAATTTTTATTACTTTAGCCATTTACGTTAACTGCAATTTAATTTTGTTTTTGTTTTTATTTTTATTTACTAATTTTTTTCTTTCTTCTGGCAGGTTCTTATAGTTTATGACAAGAGGAAACCCATCAAGACCATTATTGGTTGATGAAGAAATCGATTGCACCGCTCATAGAAACCGAAAAGAAATAGGGCGAAGCCTAAGATACACAGAGGAAGAGGAAGAGGACGATATCTTTACTACAACTGAGGAGATGGCTGAAAATCAGGAAACTCTGCTACCTCCTGCGATACCCGCTGGTCTAGTAAATCAGACTCTTGCTCCTCGTAATATGTATGATTATGCTAAACCTAATTTAACAGGAACTGAGTCAAGTATAGTTAGGCCTGCTATTGGGGCAAATAATTTTGAACTGAAACCTAACACGATTCAAATGATACAACAATTTGTTCAGTTTGATGGTTTGCAGGACGAGGACCCCAACACTCACTTGGAAAATTTTTTAGAGTTTTGCAACACATTTAAAATTGATGGCATTTCTGATGATGCCATTCGTCTTCGGTTATTTCCTTTTTCACTGAAGAACAAAGCTAAAAAGTGGTTGAACTCGTAACCACGAGGATCAATCACTACTTGGGAACAAATGACCGAAAAATTTTTATTAAAATATTTTTCGTCGGCTAAAATGATGAAATTACGTAATGATGTTTCCTCCTTTGTACAGATGGATTTAGAAACACTCTACGATGCGTGGGAGAGATACAAGGACCTTTTAAGAAGATGCCCTTACCATGCCCTCACCATGGACTACCACTCTGGCTACAGGTTCAAACATTCCACAATGGCCTAAATCCTTCGACAAGACAAATGGTTGATGCAGCCACTGGTGGGACTATTAATAATAAAACACCTGAAGATGCTTATGAATATAGAAGAAATGTCACTGAATAATTATCAGTGGCAAGTCATGAGGACTAAACCAACCAAAACAATAGGCGTTTATAACATTGATTCGGTCACTATGCTGTCAAATCAGGTAGAACTTCTAAACAAAAAGATTGATGGTTTATTTGGTTCTACGCAGGTTCATCCAGTAATGTAATGTGAAACAAGTGGAGGTGGATCGAGCAACTCAGAATATCCACCTTATGGCTACAACATGGAGAACGAGGAATTAAATTACATGGGTAATAATCCTCGATCTCAAAATAATCCTTATAGCAATACTTATAATGCAGGTTGGAGGAATCACCCAAACTTCTCATGGGGAGGTCAATGGAATCAGAGACTACCACCACCCTTAGGCTTCCAACAACCACCTTACCAACAAGAGAAAAAGCTGAACCTTGAGGAGATGCTATCTAAATTCATCTCGGTGTCAGAAACTCATTTCCAGAATACCGAGACAGCACTTAAAAAATCAACAAGCGTCAATCCAAGGGCTCGAAACTCAGATAAGCCAGCTGTCCAAACTAATTTCTGAAAGACCATCAGGAAGCTTACCCAGTAACACCGAACCCAATCCAAAAGAGCATGTGAAAGCAGTTACACTAAGGAGTGGGAAAGTGTTAGCTGAATCTGAAAAGAAGCTAACACAAGAAGCCGTGATAAGCGAAAGGGAGGAGGAAAAACCCAAAAATAATGACAAAATAAACCACCAGTTTCATACCCAGCAAAGTTGAAAAAGGACCACATGGATGCACAATTCAGAGTGTTTCTTGAACTTTTTAAGCAATTACAAATCAGCTTACCTTTTGTTGAAGCCATCTCGTAGATGCCAATATACGTAAAATTTTTGAAGGAGCTTCTAACAAATAAAAGGAAGTTTGAGGGCTTATCTATAGTTGAACTCAACGAGGAGTGCTCAGCCATACTTCAAAATAAACTGCCAACCAAACTGAAAGATCCAGGAAGTTTTACTATCCCTTGCTTAATTGGTAGTTTGAATGTTGAAAAAGCACTAGCTGATTTAGGCGCTAGCATTAATTTGATGCCATATGAAATGTTCAAACAACTTGGTCTTGGAGAACCTATACCCACTAGGATGAGTATTCAACTAGCCGATAGATCTGTTAAATATCCTAGGGGTATTATAGAAGACGTACTTGTGAAAGTAGATAAATTTATATTTCATGTTGACTTTGTTGTGCTTGACATGGACGAAGATGTGGAAGTGCCTTTAATCTTAGGGCGTCCATTTTTAGCCACTGCTAGGGCTATTATTGATGTGGGTGACGGTAAATTGGTACTTAGAGTAGGTGAAGAAGAAATCATCTTTAAAATTTATGATGCTATGAGATTTACAAGGGAATAGGATGACTCATGTTATTTTATTGACTCTATTGATTATGCTACTCAAGACTCTGCTTAGGAAATTATACGGAAGGACACGACAGAACTGTGTCTAGCTCAAGGAGAGGAGATAGATAATGACTCCAATGAACATTCCTCAAGACGAGTAGGATATGAGGGTATTAAGATAAACGATGAACTTGAGCAAAAACCCTCTATTGAAGAACCTCCCAAACTGGAACTTAAACAATTTCCAAATCACATGGAATATGCATACCTTGGAAATAATTCTACATTTCCAGTGATTATTGCTTCTAACCTGCAACCCAAGGAAAAAGAGGAATTACTCCAAGTATTAAGAGAACATAAAAAGGGCCATAACTTGGAAAATTTTTGACATCAAATGGATTAGCCCCTCTTTTTGCACCCATAAAATTTTAATGGAAGATGAATATAAGCCATGTGTGCAAGCTTAAAGATGACTGAACCCCAATATGAAAGAGGTTGTTAAAGCTAAGGTAATTAAACTTCTAGATGCTGGAATTATTTATCCTATTTCTGACAGTTCTTGGATAAGTCCAGTGCAGGTTGTTCCTAAGAAAGGAGGCATGACGGTTGTGACCAACGAGAAGAATGAATTAATCCCAACAAGAATAGTCACAGGCTGGAGAGTTTGTATTGACTACAGGAAGTTGAATGATGCCACAAGAAAAGACCACTTTCCCTTGCCATTCATTGATCAAATGTTGGAAATGTTATCCAGGCACATGTACTACTGCTTTTTAGACGGACCCTCTGGCTACTTCCAAATCCCAATAGCTCCTGAAGATCAAGAAAAGATGACATTTACTTGCCCGTATGGTACATTGGCTTATCGTAGAATGCCTTTTGGATTATGTAATGCTTCTGCCACTTTTCAGCGTTGTATGATAGCCATATTTGATGAACTCGTGGTAGACATCATAGAGGTATTTATGGATAATTTCTCGGTATTCGGTAACTCTTTTCATATTTGCCTTAAAAATTTAAAATGAGTTTTAATAAGAAGTAAGGAAACGAACCTTGTGCTTAACTGGGAGAAAATTCACTTCATGGTTCTAGAAGGTATTGTATTAGGGCATAAAATTTCTAGTAAAGGGATTGAAGTGGACAAATCTAAAATTGAAACAATCGAAAAATTACCCCCTCCTAGTTCGATCAAAGCTATTAGAAGTGTTTTAGGATATGCTGGTTTTTATAGTAGATTTATTAAGGATTTTTCTAAAATAGCTAAACCTTTGACCAAATTACTAGAAAAAGATGTACCTTTTAATTTCGATCAGGAATGCTTAGAAGCATTTAATACCTTAAAGGATAAATTAATTAATGCTCCAATCATAATTGCACCTGACTAGAATTTACCTTTTGAACTAATGTGTGATGCGAGTGATTTTTTAGTAGGTGCAGTTTTGGGACAGCGAAGGGACAAGCATTTTCAACCTATTTATCATGCTAGCAAAACTTTGACAGCTACACAAGAAAACTATACCACCACGGAGAAAGAGTTGCTAGCTGTGGTTTTTGCATTCGATAAATTTTGATCATATCTCCTATTATCTAAAGTTGTTGTTTACACTGACCATTCTGCCCTTCACTACCTTTTAACTAAAACTGATGCAAAACCTCGACTCATTCGATGGATTCTATTGTTACCGAAATTTGATTTGGAGATTCAGGATAAGAAAGGAGCTGAAAATCTCACGGCTGAGCATCTTTCCAAGCTTGAGAACTCAAATACCAAAGAACTAGATGAAGTTGAAATAAATGATACGTTTCCTGAAGAACAATTCTTTGCTATATTTGATCCTGAGGTACCTTGGTTTGCAGACATTGCAAATTTTTAAGCCGTTAACATTATCCCAAAAGGGTTGACACACCAGCAAAAGAAGCGATTCTTTAATGATTTGAAAAACCATTTTTGGGATGACCCTTTTCTTTTTCGCGTATGTGTAGATCATGTCATTAGGAGATATGTTACAAGGTTAGAAGCATCAAAGATTTTGGAACATTGCCATTCAAGACCGATTGGAGGACACTACAGTGGAACTAAGACCGCACATAAAATACTTGAATCAGGTTTCTATTGGCCTTCGTTATTCAAAGACGCTAATAGGTACGTTAATTCATGTGACAAATGCCAACGGACAGGTAATATCTCCAAAAGTGATGAAATGTGATAAACCGTAATTTATACATATTTTTATCCCTTGCTTAACACATTTATGAATGATTTCTCCTTAGATTTGGTGAATTTGATGCTCTTAATCCTTTAATTTCATGTCTTATACTTAGGTGAGCATAAGAGAGCGAAAAGAACAAGAAACGGGCCAAAAAAAGAGAAAATGGGCCAAAGTGGGAAAAGAACACGGCCTTAAATTTCTCACACGGGTATAACACATGCCCGTGCCATTCTAACAGGCTCGACCACAGCCTAAAACAACCTCAGCACGGGCGTGTTGATCTCTCAGCGTCGACCATGGCCTGATGTAATCACACACGGGCGTGTCCCTGTCGAGCCCTAGTTAAGTTCTATTCGAAAAAGGATAATTTTTAGGGTTTTTAGGCATTCTAAAGCCTATTTAAACACCCTATAGGAGGACTAAAGGAGAGACGGAGAGTAGAGAGCAAGGAATTACTCCAGGAAAGCCGATTGATCCATCTTAGAAGCCAGATTCATCATCAAAACTGAAGATCTCTCCTCAATTTCCCTTCAGGAGTTTTGGGTTTTCTTTATGTTTTGTATTCATTGTTCTTCTGAGATGTTTTCCTTTTTAGTTATGAACTAAAACCCCTAAATACCTAAAGGGAATGAAACCTAAGACGAATCTTGTTATTATTTTCTGAATTGTATGATAAATATTTGACTTGTTCTTAATTATGTGTTCTTAATTCTTGTTTCGGTATTTCAGGATATTGATTTAAGTTAATGCTCTTAGTTGGAGGATGAATAGTCCCTGCCTAAGAGTGACTTTGTCATAATTAGGCGGAGTTAATTGCGTGCCTAGAGATAGGGTGACAAGATTTTGCCAGATTAGGGTGAAACCTAGTAAGGGGATCTATAGATCGAGTTAATGCAACCCTAGGGTGTTAATTAGAAAGAAATTTCAATTATTCAATCTTGGGTTAGACGTTATTAGTCTTGAATAAGGATAATAACATAACTTAGGGATTTCTATGGAATAAGTTAAACGAAGAAATCATCCGATTCAGAGTAAAAAAAACAAGTGAAGTCTAGGTGGATTTTTCGTTAGGTATTGTCTTAATTCGATCGTTTTTCCAAAAGTAATTCCCCGATTCTATTTTCTGTGATTTCTTAGTTTAGTTAATTAGTTAATTAAAACAAACCTCATTATTTTTAGGCTAGATAATAAAAAAATAGTCAATACTAGTACTTTTAGTTCCTTTGGGTTCGACAATCCGGTCTTGCTAAAGCTATACTATTGTTCGATAGGTACACTTGCCTTCAACGTGATAATAGTTAGTTTCAAGAATGATTAATTATAAATTTATAAAACTTATCATGGAAAATCACGATCAAGTTTTTGGCGCCGTTGCCGGGAATCTAAAATATTAGGAACACTCAATTTTTATTACTTTAGCCATTTACTTTTACTGTAATTTAATTTTGTTTTTGTTTTTATTTTTATTTACTAATTTTTTTTCTTTCTTCTGGCAGGTTCTTATAGTTTTTGACAAGAGGAAACCCATCAGGACCATTACTGGTTGACGAAGAATTTGATGGCACCGCTCGTAGAAATCAACGAGAAATAGGGCGAAGCCTAATATACACAGAGGAAGAGGAAGAGGACGATATCTTTACAACAACCGAAGAGATGACT
Source organism: Gossypium anomalum (assembly GCA_025698475.1). Taxonomy (NCBI): domain Eukaryota; kingdom Viridiplantae; phylum Streptophyta; class Magnoliopsida; order Malvales; family Malvaceae; genus Gossypium; species Gossypium anomalum. Next base: position 65,927,733 of record CM046966.1, read on the forward strand.
GAAAATCAGGAAACTCTGTTACCTCCTGCGATACCCGCTGGTCTAGTAAATCAGACTCCTGCTCCTCGTACTATGTATGATTATGCTAAACCTAATTTAACAGGAACTGAGTCAAATATAGTTAGGCCTGCTATTGGTGCAAATAATTTTGAACTGAAACCTAACACGATTCAAATGATACAATAATTTGTTCAGTTTGATGGTTTGCAGGACGAGGACCCCAACACTTACTTGGCAAATTTTCTGGAGTTTTGTAACACATTTAAAATTAATGGCGTTTCTGATGATGCCATTCATCTTCGGTTATTTCCTTTTTCACTGAGGAACAAAGCTAAACAGTAGTTGAACTCGTTACCATGAGGATCAATCACTACTTGGGAACAAATGACCGAAAAATTTTTATTAAAATATTTTTCGTCGGCTAAAACGACGAAATCACATAATGATATTTCCTCCTTTGTGCAGATAGATTTAGAAACACTCTACGATGCATGGGAGAGATACAAGGACCTCTTAAGAAGATGCCCTCACCATGGATTACCACTCTGGCTACAGGTTCAAACATTCCACAATGGCCTGAATCCCTCGACAAGACAAATGGTTGACGTAGCCGCTGGTGGGATTATCAATAACAAAACACCTGAAGATGCTTATGAATTTATAGAAGAAATGTCACTGAATAATTATCAGTGGCAAGTCATGAGGACTAAGCCAACCAAAACAATAGGCGTTTATAACATTGATTCGGTCACTATGCTGTCAAATTAGGTAGAACTTCTAAACAAAAAGATTGATGGTTTACTTGGTTCTACGCAAGTTCATCCAGTAATGTAATGTGAAACAAGTGGAGGTGGATCGAGCAACTCAGAATATCCACCTTATGGCTACAACATGGAGAACGAGGAATTAAATTACATGGGTAATAATCCTCGATCTCAAAATAATCCTTATAGCAATACTTATAATGTAGGTTGGAGGAATCACCCAAACTTCTCATGGGGAGGTCAATGGAATCAGAGACTACCACCACCCTTAGGCTTCCAACAACCACCTTACCAACAAGAGAAAAAGCTGAACCTTGAGGAGATGCTATCTAAATTCATCTCGGTGTCAGAAACTCATTTCCAGAATACCGAGACAGCACTTAAAAAATCAACAAGCGTTAATCCAAGGGTTCGAAACTCAGATAAGCCAGCTGTCCAAACTAATTTCTGAAAGACCATCAGGAAGCTTACCTAGTAACACCGAACCCAATCCAAAAGAGCATGTGAAAGCAGTTACACTAAGGAGTGGGAAAGTGTTAGCTGAATCTGAAAAGAAGCTAACACAAGAAGCCGTGATAAGCGAAAGGGAGGAGGAAAAACCCGAAAATAATGACAAACCAGTGCCAAAGGAATATAAACCACCAGTTTCATACCCAGCAAAGTTGAAAAAGGACCACATGGATGCACAATTCGGAATGTTTCTTGAACTTTTTAAGTAATTACATATCAGCTTACCTTTTGTTGAAGCCATCTCGTAGATGCCAACATACGTAAAATTTTTGAAGGAGCTTCTAACAAATAAAAGGAAGTTTGAGGACTTATCTATAGTTGAACTCAACGAGGAGTGCTCAGCCATACTTCAAAATAAACTGCCAACCAAACTGAAAGATCCAGGAAGTTTTACTATCCCTTGCTTAATTGGTAGTTTGAATGTTGAAAAAGCACTAGCTGATTTAGGCGCTAGCATTAATTTGATGCCATATGAAATGTACAAACAACTTGGTCTTGGAGAACCTATACCCACTAGGATGAGTATTCAACTAGCCGATAGATCTGTTAAATATCCTAGGGGTGTTATAGAAGACGTACTTTTGAAAGTAGATAAATTTATATTTCATGTTGACTTTGTTGTGTTTGACATGGACAAAGATGTGGAAGTGCCTTTAATCTTAAGCGTCCATTTTTAGCCACTGCTAGGGCTATTATTGATGTGGGTGACAGTAAATTGGTACTTAGAGTAGGTGACGAAGAGATTATCTTTAAAATTTATGATGCTATGAGATTTACTAGGGAACAGGATGACTCATGTTATTTTATTGACTCTATTGATTATGCTACTCAAGACTCTTCTCAGGAAATTATACGGAAGGACACGACGAAACTGTGTCTAGCTCAAGGAGAGGAGAAAAAGAATGACTCCAACGAACATTCCTCAAGGCAAGCAGAATATGAGGGTATTAAGATAAACGATGAACTTGAGCAAAAACCCGCTATTGAAGAACCTCCCAAACTGGAACTTAAACAATTGCCAAATCACTTGGAATATGCATACCTTGGAAATAATTCTACATTTCCAGTGATTATTGCTTCTAACCTGCAACCCAAGGAAAAAGAGGAATTATTCCAAGTATTAAGAGAACATAAAAAGGGCCATAGCTTAGAAAATTTTTGACATCAAAGGGATCAGTCCCTCTTTTTGCACCCATAAAATTTTAATGGAAGATGAATAGAAACCATGTGTGCAAGCTTAAAGACGACTGAACCCCAATATAAAAGAAGTTGTTAAAGCTGAGGTAATTAAACTTCTAGATGCTGGAATTATTTATCCTATTTCTGACAGTTCTTGGGTAAGTCCAGTGTAGGTTGTTCCTAAGAAAGGAGGCATGACGGTTGTGACCAACGAGAAGAATGAATTAATCCCAACAAGAATAGTCACAGGCTGGAGAGTTTGTATTGACTACAAGAAGTTGAATGATGCCACAAGAAAAGACCACTTTCCTTTGCCATTCATTGATCAAATGTTGGAAAGGTTATCCGAGCATATGTACTACTGCTTTTTAGACGGACCCTCTGGCTACTTCCAAATCCCAATAGCTCCTGAAGATCTAGAAAAGATGACATTCACTTGCCCATATGGTACGCTGGCTTATCATAGAATGCCTTTTGGATTATGTAATGCTTCTGCCACTTTTCAGTGCTGTATGATAGCCATATTTGACGAACTCGTGGAAGACATCATGGAGGTATTTATGGATGATTTCTCGGTATTCGGTAACTCTTTCCATATTTTCCTTAAAAATTTAAAACGAGTTTTAATAAGATGTGAGGAAACGAACCTTGTGCTTAACTGGCAGAAAAGTCACTTCATGGTTCTAGAAGGTATTGTATTAGGGCATAAAATTTCTAGTAAAGGGATTGAAGTGGACAAATCTAAAATTGAAACAATCAAAAAATTACCCCCTCCTAGTTCGATCAAAGCTATTAGAAGCTTTTTAAGATATGCTAGTTTTTATAGAGGATTTATTAAGGATTTTTCTAAACTAGCTAAGCCTTTGACTAAATTGCTAGAAAAAGATATACCTTTTAATTTCGATCAAGAATGTTTAGAAGCAGTTAATACTTTAAAGGATAAATTAATTAATGCTCCAATCATAATTGCACCTGATTGGAATTTACCTTTTGAAATAATGTGTCATGCGAGTGATTTTGCAGTAGGTGCGGTATTGGGAAAGTGAAGAGACAAGCATTTTCAACCTATCTATTATGGTAGCAAGACTTTGACAGCTGCACAAGAGAACTATACTACCACGGAAAAAGAATTGCTAGCTATGGTTTTTAAATTTGATAAATTCGATCATATCTCATATTGTCTAAAGTTGTTGTTTACACTGACCATTTTTCCCTTCACTACCTTTTAACTAAAACTGATGCAAAAACTCGATTCATTCGATGGATTCTCCTATTGCAGGAATTTGACTTGGAAATTCAGGAAAAGAAAGGAGTTGAAAATCTTGCGGCTGATCATCTTTCCAGGCTTGAGAACTCAAATACCAAAGAATTAGATGAAGTTGAAATAAATGATTCATTTTCTGAAGAACAATTTTTCGCTATATCTGATTCCGAGGTCCCCTGGTTTTCCAACATCGCGAATTTTTTAGCTGCTAACATTATCCAAAAGGGTTGACACACCAACAAAAGAAGCGAGTCTTTAATGATGTGAAAAACTATTGGGACGACCCTTTTTTTTTCTGCATATGCGCAGATCAAGTCATTAGAAGATGCGTTAAAGGTCAAAAACATCAAAGATCTTGGAACATTGCCACTCAGGACTGACTAGAGGACACTATAGTGGAACTAAAATCGCACATAAAATACTTGAATCAGGTTTTTATTGGCCGTCATTATTCAAAGACACTAACAGGTACGTTACTTTATGTGACAAATGCCAACGGACAGGTAACATCTCCAAACGTGATTAAATGCCTCAAAACTATCTCCTTTCATGTGAAATATTTGACGTTTAGGGTATCAACTTCATGGGTCCATTTCCTAGTTCATTTGGAAATAGATACATCTTAGTAACAGTTGATTATATGTCCAAATGGGTGGAAGCCCAAGCTTTACCTACTAATGATGCTAGAGTGGTAGTACGTTTCATTAAGAAACTCTTCTCGAGATTTGTAACACCTAGAGTAATTATCAGTGATAGGGGCACTCATTTTTGTAAAGCCCAATTTGAAAAAACCCTTAAAAAATACAAAGTTCATCACAGAACAGCCACCCCATACCACCCCAAACTAGTGGACAAGTTGAAGTGGCAAACCGAGAAATCAAATGGATTGTTGAAAAGACAGTAGAATCAAACAGGAAAGATTGGGCGATGAAAGTAGATGATGCTTTATAGGCTTATAGAACTGCTTTTAAGACCCCCATAGGGACATCACCTTACAGACTTGTGTATGGAAAAAGTTGTCATCTACCATTTGAACTAGAGCATAGAGATTTTTGGGCTATTAAATTTCTAAACCTTGATCCTGGACTTGCAGGAAAAAATAGGTTGATGCAGCTGAACAAGCTAGATGAGTGGCGAGCCAATGCATACGAAAACTCACGCCTATACAAGGAAGCAACAAAGCGGCGCCACGACACTCGTTTAAAGCAACGAAAACAATTTGAAGTTAGAGATCTTGTCCTACTATACAACTCGAGACTCAAATTATTTCCTGGGAAACTTAAATCACGATGGTCAGGACCTTTCGTAGTTCAATCTGTTCTTCCATATGGAACAGTAGAGATAAGTCACCCATCATAAGGAAATTTCAAGGTAAACAGTCATCGTCTCAAAATTTATAACGGTGAGAATTTTAAGGACGATAGAGAGAAGCTACGATTCCACGAACCTCTTTGAATACACCAATAAGGGAAAGTCGAGCTTAGACTATAAATAAGCGCTTCTCGGGAGGCAATCCAAGTACTAACAGTTTTTATTTACTTAAATTTTATTTAAATTTCAAAATTTTTAAAATTTAGATCACTAACTGAATCTTTGAACTTTAAGACATTAGAGAATTAAGCATGATGAGTTGAATTTTAAGAATTTTAAATTTTAGGTTGTTTTCCCCAAGTTTAGGTATTATCTTGAATTGAAATCCACAAGTTTAAACAGCCTGTAAGAGCATCTATTATTTCTTTCATGCTCACTTTTATTATTGCTTTGAGTGTGTCAATATCAAATTGTTATTCTAGAACTTGGTTGATTATGCATGTCAAGACTACACCATTTGATTTGATATGTCAAGATGATAGAGGCACTTAGGATTAACCCACTCATGCCATGAAAATCCTACCTCCACGATTAACCTTTAGTAAACCCCTTTGAGCCTAACATCCCATTCATTGTATTACCCTTAATATTAACCCTTAACTCATTATTGTTGAAATCCCCTCAATTAATTTGAAACCCATTTTTGTCGAGACTTGATTGAATAAATTGCTTAGCTATGTTTTGTTCTTAGTAACTAGTCTCTGTTTTTTGGCTTGTTCTTAAAAAATAATAATAATACATATTAGTAGTAGTGATCTTTTTGTTTTTAAGCTTAAGTTTTTAAATTCCATATTCCGAGAAGAAGCTCTGTTGTACGCAAGTGATGATTAAATATTTTTCTAGTTAAGTAATTTTCCATTTAATCTTGATTCTAACCTTTTCTTTGAGCCTGTGACCACACCCCCTAACCGAGCCTCATTACAACCCTCTAAAGACCTTTTGATTGATGTATCACCTTAATATATAGTGCTGGAGATTTGATTTTCATGCAAGCCTATGGTAATAACTTTTCATATTGACTGTTGAGTGCTGATTTCATTATCCTTAAACACTGTGAGTGAGTTGAGTGAATCTTTAGTGAGGATGTTAAACCCTGTGAGATTTCGAATCAATGGTAACTACTTAGATAAGGGGAGATGCCTATGTTCTCCGTGATTAAATACTCAACTTGGAATGTTTGAAACTTTAATACTCTTCAAGTTGAATTTTCAATGTATGATTGCTTATGAATTAGTTTGAGATATTATTGATAGGAGTTATAAGTTGAGATAAAGTAATTCTTAATTGTGAATTGAGGATTTCTCTTGAGGACAACCAAACGCTTAAGTTTAGGGGTATTTGATAAACAGTAATTTATACATATTTTTATCCCCTGCTTAACACATTTATGAATGATTTCTCCTTAGATTTGGTGAATTTGATGCTCATAATCCTTTAATTTCATGTTGTATACTTAGCTGAGTATAGGAGAGTGAAAAGAACAAGAAACAGGCCAAAAACAGAGAAAATAGGCTGAAGTGGGAAAACAACACGGCCTGGACTTCCTCTTTGGCGAGAACCTGCGCTGTGCCATTCTAATGAGCTCGATCATGGCCTAAAACAACTCAAGACGGGCGTGTTGATCTCTCGACCTCGACACTGGCTGAAATCGTGACTACGGGCGTGTCACACGGGCGTGTCCCTGCCGAGCCCTAGTTAAGTTCTATTCAGAAAAGGGCAATTTTTAGGGTTTTTAGTCATTCTAAAGCCTATTTAAACACCCTAGAGGAGGACTAAAGGAGAGACGGAGAGTAGAGAGCAATGAATTACTCTAGGAAAGCCGATTGATCCATCTCAGAAGCTAGATTCATCATCAAGAATAAAGATCTCTCCTCAATTTCCCTTCAGGAGTTTTGGGTTTTCTTTATGTTTTGTATTCATTACTCTCCTCAGATGTTTTCCTATTTAGTTATGAACTAAAACGCCTAAATACCTAAGGGGAATGAAACCTAAGACGAATCTTGTTATTATTTTCTGAATTGTATGATAAATATTTGTCTTGTTCTTAATTATGTGTTCTTCATTCTTGTTTTGGTATTTCAGGATATTGATTCAAGTTAATGCTCTTAGTTGGAGGACGAATAGTCCCTGCCTAAGAGTGACTTCGTCATAATTAAGCGAAGTTGATTGCGTGCCTAGAGATAGGGTGACAAGATTTTGCCGGATTAGGGTGAAACTTAATAAGGGGATTCATAGATCGAGTTAATGCAACCCTAGGGTGTTAATTAGAAAGAAATTTCAATTATTCAATCTAGGGGTAGACGTTATTAGTCTTGAATAGGGATAATAACATAACTTAGGGATTTCTACGGAACAAGTTAAATGAATAAATCATCTGATTCGGAGTCAAAATAACAAGTAAAGTCTAGGTTAATTTTTCGTTAGGTATTGTCTTAATTTGATCGTTTTTCCAAAAGTAATTTCCCAATTCAATTTTCTATGATTTCTTAGTTTAGTTAATTAGTTAATTAAAACAAACCTAATTATTTTTAGGCTAGATAATAAAAAGACAGTCAATACTAGTACTTTTAGTTCCTTTGGGTTTGACAATCCGGTCTTGCTAAAGCTATACTACTGTTCGATAGGTACACTTGCCTTCATCGTGATAATAGTTAGTTTCAAGAACGATTAATTACAAATTTATAAAACTTATCACGAAAAATCACGATCAAAATGCCTCAAAACTATATGCTTTCATGTGAAATATTTGACGTTTGGGGTATCGACTTCATGGGTCCATTCCCTAGTTCATTTGGGAATAAATACATCTTAGTAGCAGTTGATTATATGTCCAAATGGGTGGAAGCCCAAGCCTTACCTACTAATGATGCTAGAGTAGTAGTACGATTCCTTAAGAAACTCTTCTCTAGATTCGGAACACCTAGAGCAATTATCAGTGACAGGGGTACTCATTTTTGTAACGCTCAATTTGAGAAAACCCTTAAGAAATACAGAGTTCATAACAGAACAGCCACCCCATACCATCCTCAAACTAGTGGACAAGTTGAAGTGGCAAACCAAGAGATCAAACGGATTCTTGAAAAGACAGTAGAATCAAACAGGAAAGATTGGGCGATGAAATTAGATGATGCTTTATGGGGTTATAGAATTGCTTTGAAGACTCCCATAGGAACCTCACCTTACAGACTTGTTTATGGAAAAATTTGTCATCTACCATTCGAACTAGAGCATAAAGCCTTCTGGGCTATTGAATTTCTAAACCTTGATCCTAAACTTGCAGGTGAAAATAGGTTGATAGAGTTGAACGAGCTAGATGAGTGGCGAGCTAATGCATACGAAAACTCATGCCTATACAAGGAAGCAACAAAGCGACGCCATGACGCTAGTTTAAAGCAACGAAAACAATTTGAAGTCGGAGATCTTGTCCTGCTATATAATTCGAGACTCAAATTGTTTCTTGGGAAAATTAAATCATGATGGTTAGGACCTTTCATAGTTCAATCTGTTTTTCCATATGGCACAATAGAGGTAAGTCAACTGTAACACCCCAAACCGGGCCCGGACGTTACGGCCAAATCTGGCACATCACATTGAAGTGTTTTAGCGAAAACTGTGTTTTCATTGAAAACCCTTCTTAAAATAAAAGAAACCTTAACTACCTTTTTTTTTAAAAAACTCCTTTCAACCACTTGTTTAAAATATATGATTTTATGAAAACATGTCATTTTAAAATGTAGTTGCGGAAACGTAGAAGAGACATACTATGGATGAAGAAACCATGCTCAACTTCTTATAATTACGTCACATAAAAATAATAATCCAAATAATAACCAAATGGAAAGCCTTATTACAATCCAATCTGAAATCACTTAATAACCAGAAACTTATATGCTTTAAAAAGAAAAAACAAATCTAAATTGTCTTGCTAGTGCCACAGAGTCCTCCAAACATCAAACCTTCTCACGAGCATCACACCGAAAATAAAATAAAAGAGGGGGTGAGTTTTCACAAACTCAGTGTGTACAATCCTCGACGAAAACAATCATTCAAAAGTCATCATACATCAAACATGCAATGTAATGCAGTGCAACCCACCCCAATAATCCAACCGGTACACTTTTGCTCCGTCCCCCTTTTCACAACATATGGGGATATAAATATCGACCCACCCAACTGATACATATCAATGGTAGCCCAGTTGAGGAACTACCCAAGTTGCAGCAAGTTGCCAATCACATATTGGGCTTAAAAGCCGTCGGTGGATCCACGGTTGTCAAGCAACCATGTGACCCTCATATACTCCCTCCGTTCCATAATTCACAACCCATATGCAACCTAAACAGGATATCACATGAATACATATGAATGCATGTAGCAATCATAAATCTTACACACAACACTTGGGGGTATTTTAGTCATTTTTGCCCTTAGGGGCATTTCAGTAAATTTCTTTTATTACTGGTTTTTTACTTACCTTGGCCCGTTCAAAAATCCCGTGAGCTAATATGAACGAACACTATGCACCAGGTAGGATTCCAGAGAAGAGGAGGTGAGTCATTAAGACTGCTTAAGTACCAAGCTCTCCCTAGATCCAATCCTAGACATGCATATACCCGTTGCCACACCTTAACTCTATAACTTGTCCACGGTCACAATATATTAATTAAGTTTTATGTGGTTATCATATACTAGGCCTATAACCCCTACATACATGCATATGGCCCTCTTGGCCCAATCTCATACATATGGCCCATTAGGCCCAATTCACATTCATATGGCCCATCAGGCTCAATTCACGTTCATATGGCCTATCAGCCTAATCTGATTTATATGGCACATCCGGCCCAACTCACATTATATTCATGCTCACATACAAATTTTCTATCACATAGCATCGCTTATCAAATTTTGCCTATTATGGGCCCAACAGCCCTTCGGGCACATTTAGCCCATTTCGGCCCACTTGGCCTACTCACAACCCAAGTCCATGGAATCGCCCATGGGCCTCAGGCAACCTATTAATCTGCCCTTACGAGTATTCGCGCACTTGCAAGACTACCGTAGCCAAACTTTCGGCTTTTCAGCATTTTAATTTTTTGGCATTTTGATTTTTTCGCATTTCGGCTTTTGCCGATCTACTAGTGTGTGCAGTGTAAGTACACTCCTGGTAAGCAAGCGTGATGCGATCTCTTTAGCCCTAAACCTTGCGCGATAAGTATAATAACCCCTTCTTAAATCCCTAACCACGATCAACTCCCAGATCTGCACCAATCTTAACTATTAAAACAGAATAATAGGTGGCTCATATCCAACACAAGTCCCCTTACCTTAACTATGAACAATTGGCCACCTTAGCCAAAGGGAGAGGAATACTTACCAAAATCGCAAACACCTAAAGAGCAATTCCGACAGAGAGCTAAGATCTGAGATCCGATACTAATTCCCTACCATACTCAATTAGAAAGAGTGAGAGACAATATTTGATACTTAGCAAAGAAAACCGATTGGAAGAGTAACACTAGATTCAGTCAAAGAGTACTCAGCTCAAGAGATCTGAATGACACAATTGCTTATTTGGCACCAAGGGAGAGAGGAAGAAGAATTGGCTAAACCCAGAAGTGAAGTAAGGAAATCGGTACAAGAAAAATAAAAAAGAGAACAAGGGTTTTCGGCTTTTGGAGAAATCGACAGAAAGAAAAGGAAAAAAAAAGGTTTTCGACTTTTAGGGAAAAGGGTTTCCGATAACAGGGTGAAGGAAATTCGGCACTAGCCTGGCAAACCTGCATTCGACACTTATTTATCGCCCTTATAGCTGAATTACCTGGCCCTCAGTTCCCCATTTGGCTCCATCACTTCCTTATTCTCATCTCCTCGTTTTTCTCCCTGATAACCCTTTCATCTTTTCCTTAATTTTCTCTCCTGAACACTCCCCTTAGAGTCCATCTTCACGCCACTTCCAACCTTCTAGAAGGCCAAAATTAAACTCTTAAAAATACTAAGCTAGGATTCGAACCTAGGATCTCCTTGCTAGCCACTAACGCCACCTCCCTACACTCTAAGTGGCATCACTTAGCCACTCCACCACAAGGCTTTTTGATGCCATTTTTCCCTATCTTTATTTAAAAGCCCAATTACTTGCCAACAAGGCCCTTTTAATTATTATACTTTAATTTCTTCTACCCCTAGATTCGAACTCAAACCTTGACCAAGACCTACCAACACGTAATTAACATTTAACCGTGATTGCTAAGCATAAAAAGAAAAATTCATGATTTCGGGATTTTTGGGTTTTGAGATTTTTGGGGCGTTATACCACCCATCAGAAGGCACTTTCAAGGTAAATGGACATTGTCTCAAACTTTATAACGGTGAGAATTTTAAAGACGATGGAGAGGAGCTACGACTCCACGAACCCCCCTAAATACACCAACAAGGTAAAGTCTAGCTTAGACTATAAACAAAGTGCTTCTTAGGAGGCAACCCGAGTACTAACAGTTTTAATTTATTTAAATTCTATTTAAATTTCAAGTTTTAACATCTAGATCACTAACTGAGTCTTTGAACACAGGTTCCCAAAAATCCACACAGCCAGGCACACGGGTGTGCCTTAGACCGTGTCCATAACATGAGAAAAGACACGGCCGTACGATACGGCCGTGTAAAAATAGAGCAAAATTTTTCCCAAAACACGGGATGCAATAAATTACCATGGCCGTACGACATGACCGTGGGCGAACCTGCCAAAACAAGAGGGCGTGCGACATGCCTGTGGCTTAGAACCGTGGTTGAATCTGAGAAAGTAACACAGGCATGCGACACGCTCATGCCTAGCACTCGTGGTCAACATGGTCAAACTAACACGGGCGTGGGCCTACATGCACGGGCGTGGGAGAAGCGAACGAAGCAAGACACAGCCGTGCGACACGTTCGTGTACACCAACACGCCCAAAATTTGAAACCCACGAAGAACACGGGTTAAATAAAAGGCACACGGGCGTGCCCCACGACCGTGTGGCCTAATTACCTATTTTTCTAATTTTATCTTTCTTTAGAACTATTTAATCTCATTTTTTTAGGATTGTTATAATTATTAAGTACTTTATATTTGCAAGTATTTCTTCATGAGTAATCCTATTCCTTTATATTCCTAAAAAGTTCCTGATTCTATCATAGTTATAAAGAGCTCCAAAGCTCACTATCACTACAGCAAAATTGACTTTTAGCGGCATTTTTTTAGGCCTTTAGCGGCACTTTTAAGCGCCACTAAAACTATTTGCGGCATTTTTACAAGCGCCGCAAAAAACGACGCTATAGATGGCACCGCTAAATTTTACGGCGTTTATTTGGAAAAATGCTGCTAAAGGTCATGGCCTTTAGCGGCGCTTTTCCCACAAACGCCGCTAAAGGTCATGGCCTTTAGTGGCGCTTTTCCCACAAACGCCGCTAAAGGCCATGAAATTTAAAAAAAATAAAATATTAAAAAGATCATAAAAATATAAAAAAATTAAAATTCATTATCAAAATATTGAGAAGAATAATGTCCATGATTTAAATATAAAAATTTTCTATTAAAATTTATTATCAAATAAAAAAAATAAAAATATAGAATCAAAACTAAAATAAATAATAAAAATTAGATTAAATATAAATATAGAATCAAAATAATAAAGCACCAAACTTGTATACTGCCCACCATTATAAGTCACTAAAAGCAAGAAAAACAAAATGACTTAATTCATGGAATTCACGGATGTTCAAAACCAGAATCCACAATAGATCGGAAGGCGACTCAGGTGTCACAGAAAGTTTCGAAATCTGAATCGTGAATTCCAACATACCCCTACACACATAAAAAGAACATTGCTTTACACTAAAACTAGCAGATTATATTAGAACATTGTTTACCTTAAAAATATGTATAAATTAAAATCAACTAAGGCTAAAATACACGAGGAAGTGCTTTGACACAAGCTGCGATAAGTATAAAGCGCATGCGATGCCATCTCCTTCCCATCCTAGATAAGTGTGTTCTGCCATGCCATCAAATACAAGATCAGAGACTAAAACAAAACACTAAAAAGTTTATCAAAATTTTGCAATTAACTTTAGACTCTAACTAGCTTGGGCAAAAAATAAGTATTTATGCATATAAGCAAAAAGGAGAAAAAATAAAATAAATTGACATACAAGTTGATTGAGAGCTTTTGTCCTCTCTGTAAAGAGTGAAACAATAAGCGAAGTAATCATGATGTGGTTCATATTCTTGTCCAACTTCATAGTGGAGAACTTGAAGAACTTCTCCATGCTCTGTAGATTATGAAATTATCCAACTCATCAGAAAGAAAAGAAAAACAATCAGCCAAAAGAAAGAAGCAATAATTGGAAAAATAAGGACAATCCATTTAATTGCAAAAGAAAGAATGCTGACAAGTAAACCAGGAAGTTTATCTTACAATGCAACTGAACATTAGCATTTTGAATTCAAGCAACATATATCAACATTTTCAGTTTCATTTATGAATTTAAACAATGTTGAAAAACATTCAACTTTTGTGATAATTGATGGATAGAATGAATATTCAGAGGTCTAGTGCTCTACCTTCCAATAGAGTGACGACTTGACATAAAAAAACATAGAACTGGTAGGCCAATTTGCACAAATTTATAATAAGCAGTACTGTAAAATATCACACTTGGCAAGTGAACGATGACGGGGCAAAAGCAATGTTTCCTATTTCTTTTTCAAATTCTGTTTGAGATTATACAAGGTATAGGGTTTATGGCTTAGGTGCATCATATCTACTCTTCTCTTATCTTCCCAACCACAGGTTTAACAGGTCTTTTACCAACTTAATCTTAACATAAACATTGTATTAGTTAAACTCAAGTATGTTATTCAAGTAATAACAAATAAAAAAACAAGGCAATTAAAAAATGTAGTAGTTAAACTCAAGTATGTTATTCAAGTAATAACAAAAGATTCAGGTTTAATTATGAGCCCGGGAAGTGAGATGAAGTACTTTTCCACTACAATCAATGAAATCTCTTCAGCCTGGTGTGAACTCAGTAAGCCTACAGTAGCAACAAAAAGGTACCTACTTCTATGGTCTTAAAGTTAAAAGAAAAAACAGAAACCAATTCCATAATTTCATTCTATGGCATGAAAATAATCAGAAGCAAGTTCAATTTTACATCAGGCTTCACTTTGAAATAGAGGTTTTTTCATATCTAACTCAAATCCTACTGTTTTTCTTAATGGCCTACCTAGGCTTTCAAATAAGCTCCTCAGGGTCATCATGATTTGATGAAATTGGATTTAAAACTCGTCTGCAATTGAACCTTTTAGATGAGCCGACTTCAATTTACAAACAACTTGGACTAGAAAGAAAGAAAGAAAATATACCATTTAACTCATAGATTTAACGATATTTACATTGATACTAAAATTTTAAAATTTTAAAACTATAAGAATTATGAATAATCAAATTGAAAAACATGTATTAAATATACAGTTTTACGTTTAATACATTAATAAAATTTAATTAAACACATTTAAGTGTTTAATATTAAAATTTTAAAATTCAAATAATATAAAAATTTATGTTTAATCACACGTAGCTTAACAATTTATGTTTCGCTTTTAACATATTATGAAAATAAAAAAGCACAAGATCTTTTTATGATTGAAAGTGAGGTTGCTAGAAATTAAATTGAATCACAACCCAACCAAGAAATTATTGAAAAAAAAAGAGTATAGTAAAGAAAACGAAATTCATCATTCATAATCTTTTTTAATATTTTATTTATTTTCACTATCCAATTTTCGTCAAGTATCTTCTCCATTCTTTGCTCATTATCAAACAATAAAAAGAATTCAATTTATAATTTATAAATAAATAAATAAATAATCAGAATTGAATTAACATATAATGATAAATCAATAGCAATGATTTTTAAAAAAATAAAATTTATTATTAATGTTTGGTTGATGAAGATTAATATGCATGATCATTCCAATTCCAATAATTTGGTTGGTATATATTCTAACATGGTAATAAATTTCTTTAAAAAAAAAATAGAACTTTAATTTTGTTTTCCATCCCTATAAGGAACTGTGACTGAAATTGAGTTTGGGATTCTGGGGAAAGTAGTTCAACTCAACTCCACTCCACTACTCCAGTTTGCATATAGGTATTTAGTGCAATATAAATGAACAAAAGCATTGAAGGCTTTTTGAGTTAGCTTGACCACAGTTCAGCACCATAGCTTATTTCGAGCTCAAGAATGAGATTACAAAATCATTCTCTTTAACTTATATGATCAGCCATATACGGCACGCCTCTCTACGTCAAATCAACAAAAAAGTGTCAAATGTAACAACAGCAATTCTGTTTCCTATGTTACATCGGTTCAGATAGTGTTTCAAAGCTTCCTATCATCAAGTTTTCTATGGCACGGCACAACAAATGATCCATATGCAAGTCTCAGCATCAAGAATACATATCAAAGACTTCACAATTAAGAAAATCAACAAAAGCATGTTCCTAACTTTTACCCCACCAAAAGTTCCGAATTGGTCATTCCCCTTTCTGCAAGTATAGGACACTTGCTAACTAATAAACATTTGCTATAGAATCCTAGAAGCAGCCTCATGATTAAAAAAAATTTCACATTCACACTAGTCATAGGTCATATCCCAATATGTTTTTATATATATATATATATATATATATATATATATATATATAACCTTAGCTAATCCAGTAAATATCTGCCACTTCCTATGTTACAATGAAATAAAGTTCCATCCATCATGATTCCAATCTGAATTTCCCAACGTATCTAATGCTTATGAAAAATTAGCAATTAGTATGGCCAGAATAAAAATGAATAAAATCCATTTCTTTAAAACTAATGAAAAGCTCAAAATTGCAAACCCAATATAAATAATCAGAGTCATAAAATCTCAAACCAAAAACCATACTGAATCCAAGTCTCTTTCACAACAAAATCTAAACACCAATAAATTAAAACCATAAAAAATAAAAGTAAGATCAAAGCTTTTTAATACCGATGTTCCATTTTTCAATGGTATAAACAATCAATATTATTGCTTAACCCAATAAATGTTTTAAAAGAACTTACCACTATCACCAATCAAAGAAGCTTAATGAGGTAATCATAATCAGCCCGAGCTCTTGCCGGTGGTGCAGCCATGGATCCTCTCAAAAACCACACACAAACAAAAAAAAGAAATCCCAATTTAAAATAGAAAAATCTGATCTTTTCTCTTACTTATCTGCATTTATAAAACCAAAAAAAAAAATTCATTTCCAAATTAAAATCAAAGAAAATAATTTCATTAATTTTGTTGAATATAAAATTTGGGGTAACACCAATATCAATAACAAATATTAGAAAACAGTCCAAACAAGATCAAAATCGATCTGATTCAAGACAAAAACACTAGAAGCTTGATTCGAAGCTCAGGCATAATTCAAGATTCAGGAAACATATATAATTAACCAAAAAAGATAGCACTACTGAAATCAATTTGACCCTAAATCTAAAATATTAACAAATGAATAAGAAATTAAATGAAAACAAAATTCACCTTCGGCATCATCTTCATCCTTGTCATCGTCATCATCGTCGTCATCATCGTTGTCGTCGTCATCTTCAACTACAGATTGTTCGGGTTGCTCGGACTGTGAATCGAAAATAATAAAAATAAATAAATAATAATCAATAAAAAGAAAAATAAAATTTATTTTGGGAAAATGAAAAGGGGAAAGAAATTACATGGATTTTCTGTTGATCGAGATGAGTGGCGAGGATCTCTTCGACCTCTTCGTCTGTTTGAGTAGTCATTTTTTTAGTTGAGGGAAATAAGCTGAAGCAAAAATAAAAAAAAAGAAGGAAATATAAATAGCCAAGAAAAACCCTAAAAGCCCCCGGAAGCTATACGAGACCTCATAAATAAAGCAGAACAAATGCTCCCCTAAAGGTTAAAATATGCTATTAGCCCTTATACTTTTACAAATTTTAAGATTTAATCTCTATTTAAAAACTTAAAAATTAAGTCCTCTTGCTTTTTTATATTTAAAAAGCTTAGTCTTGACATTAAAAATTAAATATTTTTTTGTCAAAATTTGTCAATTTAGAATTTCGATTAGAGGAAATTTGGGTTAAAAAATATGCATTGAATTTAACGAATTAATATTGAATAAAAAATAAGAATTTTAAAAGCCCAAAATAAAAAAATTTATTTTTAATTTAATAAATTAAAATAAAAGTAATTGGACATTTGAAATACAAAAAGAAAATATCATATATTCAATCACATGTTGATCATTCATTGATTATTTTTATTATCTCATAGAAAATAAAATTATTAATATACTGGAGATATTGGTATAACATTCGACAACTTTCGATACCAAATCGGACAAAAAAGAGATTAGATACCAAATTAAGAATTTAGTCATTATATTTCTATTCTTAAGAATTTAATTCCTCTATGTTTCAAATTTCTGAATTTAAGTTTAATTATTAAAATTACTTTTTTATTATTACTAAATTCGTTAGGGATTTAGGATGTCGAATTTGGGAATGGGTGATAATACTTTAGGGATTTAGGATGAGGAAGAAGGGGGAAATAGAACTGGGGAAAACGGAGAAAATGTTAACTGTATCAGGTGTGGGTAAAAAATAAGACAACTAAACGACGAAGTTTTGAACAAAATAATTTAACATTAGCAGCGTTTATAACCTAGCGCCACTAAAAATGCACCAATTATGGCGTTTAGGGTTTTAGGGGTTATAGTTTAGTGTTTAGGCTTGTTAGGGTTTAAAGGTTTACTATTTTAGGGGTTATAGATTAATGTTTTATATTTTTTTTGGGTTTAGGATTTTGGGAGTTATATAACTTTTAGTGGCGTTTTACTAAAAGCCCCACTAATGCTGTGGTCTTTAGCGGCGTTTTACTAAAAGCGCCGCTAATGCTCTGGTCTTTTAGCGGCGTTTTACCAAAAGCGCCGCTAATGCTCTGGTCTTTAGCGGCGTTTTACCAAAAGGGCCGCTAACGCTCTGGTTTTTAGCGGCGTTTTACCAAAAGCGCCGCTAACGCTCTGGTTTTTAGCGGCGTTTTACCAAAAGCGCCGCTAGTGATCTGTTTTTAGCGGCGTTTTAACAAAAAACGCCGCTATTGCTCAGTTTTTAGTGGCATTTTAACAAAAACGCCACTAAATCCCTATTTTCCTGTAGTGTATTACTTAGGAACTTGAAACTCCACTGGAAAAGGTTCTCCACGACTGCCACTTGTGGAACGCAACCTCTACCACCATCGGAGTATTCTCCTCCAATCTGCATAACTCCAACCTAAGGAGTTCATTCATTTAACAATTTAGTCCTTAAGCTTATAACTTAAATATAACCATTTTAATATAAAACCATGTTAATAAAACATGCAAGGGACCTTGAAACAACTTATACTTACCATCATTTCACAATAAAACTCTAGAATTTATACCTTTAACAAATTAGCATATACTCACATAAGCAGGGAGTTGAATGGCAATTGAATGTTAGAGCAAAAAGACTATATGAACAATTAATAATGAAGTCTATATGCACAACACACCCCCAAACCTAAGTGATGCATTGTCCTCAATGCATGAACATGACAAAATACATTGAATAAAAGATATATGAATGCATGAAATAGATAAAAACCAAAATGAATGATCATAAAAATATAAAAATCCAAGCTTGGAAGGGAAGGAAATTGATCACTTGGGTTGTGTGGATTTCCTTGCAGCTCTTTCGTAATGTTGCGACTTTTCCTGGTCATCACTATAAGCTTGAACGATTTTACCAGCAGCCTTCTTGAATCTTTTTCTCTTAAGTTGGTTTATGGGCACCTCTTCGTTATCATCATCGGTATCTGACTTTGTGAGCTCATCAATCAGTTGATGAACTGCACATTCCTAGGCAGTCATAGGGGTCTTGGATTGCGCACGTGCAGTAGTTTGAGTGGTATCTATTCCCTTATTATCATATTCAATGTGGACATATTTTGTCTTGGCTTCATCTCCCTCTGGTTTTTGGTTGTGCATGGGAGAAGTAGAAGGTTCTTCATCTTTTGCATCAGGATTCAATAACAGTTCCTTAGGAAAAATAAGAAATGGTGGCATTGGGCATGACAAATTCTTCCACAAGGATATACGAATAGAAATATCACGTTGTAAACTAAAAAATATATATGATTTTTCCTATGTAATGTATCACCTTTTACTTAAATTCATTGTTAAAATTAAGTAATTGTTTAATAAATTAATGAAATATATGAAAATATGAAATTAGGACATAAAAATTATTAAAATGTGATTTTATGCTCTATTATATAGTTTTCATGTAATAAATGGCTTATTTTATATTAAATTGAGCACATTATATTTTTAACGCATAAAGTGGGCCATGCATGATTAAATTAAATAATAAAATATAAAATTATATTTAATAATTCATTTTAAGATATTTCATTAATAATTTGGGTTTTAATTAATTATTTAAATTGGTTAAATTTTATTCTTTGGTCCTCTAATTTATTGATTTATTTTTGACAAGTCTGATAGCTTTTTGGATTACAAAACTATCCAAATTGGAGACCAAGTCAACCCAATTTTTGGCTACACTTGGTTGTCCACATAAACCACTTTTTGGTTTAATTGCACAAGGTCCTAGCAATGTTGAAGAAATTAGAGATTTGCCTGAAGATTTACACTTGACCGAGTCTCAGTCCTGAGTTGTTATGGCACTTAAATTGAGAAAAAATCAAGCAAAAATAAGCTCAATTTCCTCAGTTCATGGCCGACCACCCATTGAAGATGCTTGAAGAGATGAAATCTCTTATTTTTAGCAAACTATTCTCCCCCCTTCACCTATAAATATGACCCCTTCATTCCCTCATTCATTATCCCTCAACATTCATCATTCTCTCTTCTCTCCAAATTCTCTTAGCCTTTTCCATTCCCCACGCCTAGCATCATCTCTTCATAGAGATTTTAGCTATTAAGCCTCTTAAAGAGCCCTTGGTTAGCCACCTTGGAGAGCTATTAGCAAAGGAGCAAAGCAAAGAAGCGAATGAGCCTAATCAGTTAGAGTCTTGGGTGACAGCCACTTTGATCTGGGTTTAATATTTCCTTTCTTAATTTAATCTAAAAATGTTTGCTATGAGTTCTTTGTTCTTGTTTACAACAATGTTAGCTTAATTTTATTTAAGCTAGGATAATTATTTTGATTAAATAATATTTATTTGATTCATGCTTATAATGTTTGTGCCTCAATCGATCATGTTTTCAATTAAAATCAAGTACGTATTTCATTCATATGTGATTGAATATAGCTGAATTAGCTGAGCAATCCTAAACAGACGATGGATAGTGGATGCCTAATTGAAATGTGCACACTCAATTTAGATCCTAACCTGATTAAATTGCAGGTTGCATAACAACTCTAACCAAGCTCTGTTATCTACATAGTTTTTAGATTTGTGTGATTAAACTATTGCACACCTAACACATCCCTGTTACCTCACACGAATGCTAAGAAACCCTTAGTAAATAAGGATAAGTAAAATGCTTATTTACTCAGTAAAGGATTTCGAAAGGACCTAATGTGGTTTACAAACTCATGAAAGATTGAGTTTCCATGGAATGTTTTTCCGAATGTTATTAAGCATTTTGATAATAAGTTGAGTTTAACTAAAGTAATGGTCCTAGTTTATTTATGTCATAATTGTTGCAAATTGTGTTTAATTTTGCTAAAATCTATTTCATTCATATAGTTTGCATACTTAGAATAATTTGCATTAGGGATCATTGCATTTAGTTGAATCATCACTTCTCAAATATATTATGTTTTTATATAATTTTACAAATTAAGTGACTTAGCACAAATACATTCCATGTAGAGATGATAACTCGATAGTTACTTATTACTTGATAATGACTGTGTACAGTTGCACAAACCTACGCGTTACAAGTTCTTAGCATCGTTGCCGGGGATTGTTAACTGTTGCCATAGTCATTTTTTTTTGTGAAATTATTTACTTCCAATTTGGTTTATTTCTAAGATTACTAAATTATTCTTTTTAATTTTGTGATTTTCTTTTCAGATGTTTATGAGCATAGATTAGATTATCGATTTACTCCCTGTAGACCCTGAAATTGAGCGAACTTTCAGACAAAGAAGATTTGAATGAACAACTCAAAGAAAAGTCGAGATGGACCTTGGAAATCAGAATCAAGACCAAGGTAATGAAGCCGGTTATGTACGAAATCTCATCCTCATTACTGATGATAGGGATTGATGCATCAGACAATATGCTGTGCCACTTTTCAGTGAGTTAAGTCTAGGAATTAGATGTTTCAAATGCTCCAAACGGTGGGCCAATTCAGTGGTATGCACACTGATAAACCGTAATTTATGCATATTTTTATCCCTCGCTTAACATGTTTGTGAATGATTTCTCCTTAGATTTAGTGAATTTAATGCTCCTAATCCTTTAATTTCATATTTTATACTTAGGTGAGCATAGGAGAGCGAAAAGAACGAGAAATAGGCCAAAAACAGAGAAAATGAGCCGATGTGGGAAAACAACATGGCCTGGACTTCCTCACACGGGTAGAACACACGCCCGTGCCATTCTAACAGGCACGACCACAGCCTAAAACAATCTAAGCACGGGCGTGTTGATATCTCAGCCTCAACCACGGCCTAAAGTAATCGCACACGGGCGTGTCACACGGGCGTGTCCCTGTCGAGCCCTAGCTAAGTTCCATTCGTTAAAGGGCAAGTTTAAAGCCTATTTAAACACCTTAGAGGAAGACTAAAGGGAGACGGAGAGTAGGGAGCAAGGAATTACTCCAAGAAAGCTGATTGATCCATCTCAGAAGCCGGATTCATCATCAAGACTGAAGATCTCTCCTCAATTTCCCTTTAGGAGTTTTGTGTTTTCTTTATTTTTTGTATTCTTTATTCTTCTGAGATGTTTTCCTATTTAGTTATGAACTAAAACCCCTAAATACCTAAGGGGGTGAAACCTAAGACGAATCTTGTTATTATTTTCTGAATTGTATGATAAATATTTGACTTGTTCTTAATTATGTGTTCTTAATTCTTGTTTTGATATTTTAGATATCGATTCAATCTAATGCTCTTAGTTGGAGGATGAATAGTCCCTGTTAAGAGTGACTTTGTCATAATTAAGCAGAGTTGATTGCGCGCCTAGAGATAGGGTGATAAGATTTTGCCAGATTAGGGTGAAACCTAATAAGGGGATCCATAGATCAAGTTAATGCAACCCTAGGGTGTTAATTAGAGAAAAGTCTCAATTATTCAATCTAGGGATTAGATGTTATTAATCTTGAATAGGGATAATAACATAATTTGAGGATTTCTACGGAACAAGTTAAATGAATAAATCGTCCGATTCGGAGCCAAAATAACAAGTGAAGTCTAGGTGGATTTTTCCTTAGGTTTTGTCCTAAATCAATTGTTTTTCCAAAAGTAATTTCCCAATCCTATTTTCTTCAATTTCTTAGTTTAGTTAATTAAAACAAATCCCTTAATTCTTAGGGTAGATAATAAAAAGACAGTCATTACTAGTACTTTTAGTTCCTTTGGGTTCAACAATCTGGTCTTGCTAAAGCTATGCTACTGTTCGATAGGTACACTTGCCTACATCGTGATAATAGTTAGTTTCAAGAATGATTAACTATAAATTTATAAAACTTATCATGGAAAATCCCGATCAAGTTTTTGGCGCTGTTGCCGAGGAACTAAAATATTAGGAACACTCAATTTTTATTACTTTAGCCATTTACTTTTACTGCAATTTACTTTTGTTTATTTTTATTTTTATTTACTAATTTTTCTTTTCCTTTCTTCTGGCAGGTTTTTATAGTTTATGACTAGAAGAAAGTCGTCAGGACCATTACTTTTTAACAAAGAAATCGATCGCACCACTCGTAGAAACCGACGAGAAATAAGGCGAAGCCTAAGATACACAGAGGAAGAGCAAGAGGACGATATCTCAACTACAATCGACGAGATGGCCGAAAATTAGGAAAATCAGTTACCTCCTACGATACCCGCTGACCTAGTAAATTAGAATCCTGCTCCTCGTACTATGTATGATTATGCTAAACCTACATTAATAGGAACTGAGTCAAGTATAATTAGGCCTGCTATTGCTGCAAATAATTTTGAACTGAAACCTAACACAATTCAAATGATACAATAATTTGTTCAGTTTGATGGTTTGCAGGATGAGGATCCCAACACTCACTTGGCGAATTTTCTACTGCGAAGGTGCCCTCACCATGATTTACCTCTGTGGCTGTAAGTTCAAACATTCTACAATGGTGTGAATCCCTCGACAAGACAGATGATTGACGCAGCCACTAGTGGAACCATCAACAACAAAACACCTGAAGAGGCTTATGAATTCATTGAGGAGATGTCACTGAATAACTATCAGTGGCAAGTCATGAGGATTAAACCAACTAAAACAGTAGGTGTTTATAATGTCGATTCGGTTACTATGTTGTCAAATCAAGTAGAACTTTTAAATAAAAAGATTGATGGTTTACTTGGTTCTATACAGGTCCATCCAGTAATGCAATGTGAAGCAAGCTGAGGTGGATCAAGCAATTCAAAATATCAACCCTATGGCCACAGCATGGAGAGCGAGCAATTAAATTACATAGGTAATAATCCTCGATCTCAAAATAATCCTTACAGTAATACTTATAATGCAGGTTGGAGGAACCACCCAAATTTCTCTTGGGGTGGTCAAGGGAATCAAAGATCACAAAATCCTCTGGGTTTTCAACAACTGCCTTATCAACATGAAAAGAAACTGAACCTTGAGGAGATGCTGTCCAAATTCATCTCGGTGTTAGAAACTCGTTTCCAGAATATCGAGATAGCACTTAAAAATCAACAAGCGTCGATCCAAGGGCTCGAAACTTGGATAGGCCAGCTGTCCAAACTAATTTCTGAAAGACCATTAGGAAGTTTACCTAGTGGCACCAAACCAAATCCAAAAGAGCATGTGAAAGCAGTTACATTAAGGAGTGGGAAAGTGTTAGCTGAATCTAAAAAGAAGCTAACACAACAAGCTGTGATAAGTGAAAAGGAGGAGGAAAAACCCGAAAGTAATGACAAACCAGCACCAAAAGAATATAAACCACCAGTTTCATACCTAGTAAAGTTGAAAAAGGACCGCATGAATGCACAATTCGGTAAGTTTCTTAAACTTTTTAAGCAATTACATATCAACTTACCTTTTGTTGAAGCCATCTCGCAGATGCCCACATATGCAAAATTTTTGAAGGAGCTCCTAACAAATAAAAGGAAGTTTGAGGACTTCTCTACAGTGGATCTCAACGAGGAGTGCTCAGCCATACTCCAAAATAAATTGCCAACCAAATTGAAAGATCCAGGAAGTTTTACTATCCCTTGTTTAATTGGTAGTTTGAATGTTGAGAAAGCACTAGCTGATTTAGGCGTTAGCATTAATTTGATGCCATATAAAATGTTCAAACAACTTGGTCTTGGGGAACCTAAACCCACGAGGATGAGTATTCAACTAGCCAATAGATCTGTTAAATATCCTAGGGGTATTATAGAAGACGTACTTGTGAAAGTAGATAAATTCATATTCCCTGTTGACTTTATTGTGCTTGACATGAACGAAGATGTGGAAGTGCTTTTAATCTTAGGTCGTCCATTTTTAGCCACTACTAGGGCTGTAATTGATGTGGGTGATGGCAAATTGGTACTTAGAGTAGGTGATGAAGAAATTATCTTTAAAATTTATGACGCTATGAGATTTTCTAGGGAACAAGATGGTTCATGTTATTTTATTGATTCTATTGATCATGCTACTCAAGACTCTTTTTAGGAAATTTTACTGAAGGACACGACGGAACTGTATCTAGCTCAAGGGGAGGAGGCAGATTATGAATCCAATGAACATTCCTCAAGACAAACAGAATATGAGGGTATCAAGATAAACGATGAACTTAAGCAAAAACCCTCTACTGAAGAACCTCCCAAACTGGAACTTAAACAATTACCAAATCACTTGGAATATGCATATCTTGGAAATAATTCTACATTACCAGTGATTATTGCTTCTAACCTGCAACCCAAGGAAAAAGAGGAATTAATCCAAGTATTAAAAGAACATAAAAAGGCCATAGCTTGGAAAATTTCTGACGTAAAAGGGATCAGCCCCACTTTTTGCACCTATAAAATTTTAATGGAAGATGAATATAAGCCATGTGTGCAAGCTCAAAGATGACTGAACCTCAATATGAAAGAAGTTGTTAAAGCTCAGGTAATTAAACTTCTAGATGCGGGAATTATTTATCCTATTTCTGACAGTTCTTGGGTAAGTCCAGTGTAGGTTGTTCCTAAGAAAGGAGGCATGACGGTTGTGACCAACGAGAAGAATGAATTAATCCTGACAAGAACAGTCACAGGTTGGAGAGTTTGTATTAACTATAGGAAGCTAAATGATGCCACAGGAAAAGATCACTTTTCCTTGCCATTCATTGACCAAATGTTGGAAAGATTATCTGGGCACATGTATTACTACTTTTTAGACGGACTCTCTGGCTACTTCGAAATCCCAATAGCTCCTGAAGATCAAGAAAAGACGACATTCACATGCCCATATGGTACATCTCCAAATGTGATGAATGCCAACGGACAGGTAACATCTCCAAACGTGATGAAATGCCTCAAAAATATATGCTCTCATGTGAAATATTTGACGTTTGGGGTATCGACTTTATGGGTCCATTTCCTAGTTCATTTGGGAATAAATACATCTTAGTAGCAGTTGATTATAAGTCCAAATGGGTAGAAGCCTAAGCTTTACCTACTAATGATGCTAGAGTGGTAGTACGTTTCCTTAAAAAACTCTTCTCGAGATTTGGAGCACCTAGAGCAATTATCAGTGACAGGGGCACTCATTTTTGTAACACCCAATTTGAGAAAACTCTTAGGAAATACGGAGTTCATCACAGAACAGCCACCCCATACCATCCTCAAACTAGTGGACAAGTCAAAGTGGCAAATCGAGAAATCAAACGGATTCTTGAAAAGACAGTAGGATCAAACAGGAAAGATTGGGTGATAAAAGTAGATGATGCTTTATGGGCTTATAGAACTGCTTTTAAAACTCCCAAAGGAACATCACCTTACAGACTTGTATATGGAAAAAGTTTCCATCTACCATTTGAACTAGATCATAAAACTTTTTGGGCTATTAAATTTCTAAACCTTGATCCTGAACTTGCAGGTAAAAACAAGTTGATGCAGTTGAACGAGTTAGATGAGTGGAGAGCCAATGCATATGAAAACTCATGCCTATACAAGGAAGCAACAAAGCGGCGCCATGATGCTTGTTTAAAGCAACGGAAACAATTCGAAGTCAGAGATTTTGTCTTGCTCTATAATTCGAGACTCAAATTGTTTCTTGGGAAACTTAAATCACGATAGTCAGGACCTTTCGTAGTTCAACCTATTTTTTTATATGGCATAGTAGAGATAAGTCATCCATCACAAGGAACTTTCAAGGTAAATGGTCATCGTCTCAAAATTTATAACGGTGAGAATTTTAAGGATAATGGAGAGGAGCTACCACTCCATGAACCTCCCTGAATACAACAATAAGGGAAAGTAGAGCTTAGACTATAAATAAGCACTTCTCGGGAGGCAACCCGAGTACTAACAGTTTTCATTTACTTAAATTTTATTTAAATTTCAAAATTTTTAATATTTAGATCACTAACTAAATCTTTGAACACAGGTCCACAAAATCCACACAGCCATGCACACGAGCGTGCCTTAGGCCGTGCCCGTAACACGAAAAGAGACATGGCCGTGTGAAAATAGAGTAAAAGTTTTCCCAAAACACGAGATGTGATAAATTAGCACAGCCGTGTGAGTGGGTCGTGGGCAAATCTGCCAAAACGACATGGGTGTGCGACATGCTAGTGCCTAGCTTCTGTGGTCGACACTGCTAAGTAACACGGGTGTGCGCATAGGTACACGACCGTGGGAAAAGTGAACCACATCTCGTATGGTCGTGTGATACGATCATGTAGCCACACGACCTAGACACACGGGCGTGTCTGACGGCCGTGTGATGATATCTCAATTCGTGACAAACACGGGCTAGACACGATCCACACAGGCGTGTTATCCAGCCGTGCCACTTGAAAACACGACTTATCTTTATGATTATTATTATATTATTCCCTTAATTCTCCCTCAGAATCATGTTTTCCCTGTAGCTTTATTTCCAATCCTCGCTCTCGCTAATCCAGGGATTCCATTCATTCATTTAACACTCAGGAAGTTTCACTTCTCTCCCTATCTTATGATCTTATATTTATATTTTTCTATAAATCTTTGTACATTGAGGACAATGTACATCTTAAGTGTGGGGGGATATTCATTTCATTATCAGAAAAATCCCTGAATGTTGCCTTGTTCTCTTGTAAATCTCTCATATCATGATTAGGATAAATTTTGATCGATTTATGATTTTTATTGAAATATCCTGAATTAAAACATAGGCATTCATGCATTGATTATTTAAACTTTAAGATATTAGAGAATTAAGCATGATAAATTGATTTTTAAGAATTTTAAAATGTTAGGTTGTTTCCCCAAGTTTAAGTATTATCTTGAATTGAAATCCACAAGTTTAAACATCAAAAAGGCATAATTTTTGTGAGATTATTGAGCCTTTAAGAGCATCTATTATTTCTTTCATGCTCACTTTTATTATTGCTTTGAGTGTGTCAATATCGAATTTTTAGAACTTGCTTGATTATGCATGTCGAGACCACACCATTTGATTTGATATGTCAAGATGATAGAGGCA
The DNA here is from genome assembly GCA_025698475.1 of Gossypium anomalum. Taxonomy (NCBI): domain Eukaryota; kingdom Viridiplantae; phylum Streptophyta; class Magnoliopsida; order Malvales; family Malvaceae; genus Gossypium; species Gossypium anomalum. The sequence continues at coordinate 65,955,793 of CM046966.1, forward strand.
CTTAGGATTAACCCACTCATTCCATGAAAAGCTTACCTCCACGATTAACCCTTAGTAAACCCCTTTGAGCTTAACAAGCCATTCCTTGTATTACCCTTAATATTAACCCTTAACCCATTATTGTTGAAATCCCCTAAATTAATTTGATCCCTATTTTTGTCGAGATTTGATTTGAATAAATTGCTTAGCTATGTCTTGTTCTTAATAGTTAGTCTATGTTATTTGACTTATTCTTAAAAAAAATGTGTTTACATATTAGTAGTAGAAATCTTCTGTTCAAGTATTTAAATTCCATATTCTGGGAAGAAGCTCTGTCGTACGCAAGTGATAATTAAATATTTTTCTAGTTAAGTAATTTTTCAACTCAATCTCTCAATCTCGATTCTAACCTTTTCTTTCAGCTTGTGACCACACCTCCTAACCAAGCCTCATTACAAACCTCTAAGGACCTTTTGATTGATGTATCATATCAATTTATAGTGGTGGAGATTTGATTTTCATGCAAGCCTATGGCAATAACTTTTCATATTGACTAATGAGTGCTAATTTCATTGTCGTTAAACACTTCGAGTGATTTGAGTGAATCCTTAGTGAGGATGTTAAACTCTGTGAGATTTCGAATCGATGGTAACTACTTAGATGAGGGGAGATGCCTAAGTTTTTCATGATTAAATACTCAACTTGGAATGTTTGAAGCTTTAATGTTCTTTTAGTTGAATTCTCAATGTATGATTACTCATGGATTAGTTTGAGATATTATCGATAGGAATTATAAGTTGAGCAAAAGGAATTCTTAATTGTGAATTGAGAATTTTGCTTGAGGACAAGAAAATGCTTAAGTGTGGGGGTATTTGATAAACCATAATTTATACATATTTTTATCCCTCGCTTAACACGTTTATGAATGATTTCTCCTTAGATTTGGTGAATTTGATGCTCCTAATCCTTTAATTTCATGTTTTATACTTAGGTGAGCATAGGAGAACAAAAAGAACGAGAAACAGGCCAAAAACAGAGAAAATGGGCCAACGTGGGAAAACAACACGGCCTGGACTTCCTCACACGGGCAGAACACACACCCGTGACATTATAACAGGCTCGACCACGGTCTAAAACAATCCAAGCTTGGGCGTGTTGATATCTCAGCCTCTACCACGGCCTGGAGTAATCGCACACGAGCATGTCACACGGGTGTATCCCTGCCGAGCCCTAGCTAAGTTCCATTCAGAAAAGGGCAAGTTTGAGGGCTTTTAGGCATTCTAAAGCTGATTTAAACACCCTAGAGGAAGACTAAAGGGAGACAGAGAGTAGGGAGCAAGGAATTACTCCAAGAAAGCCTATTGATCCATCTTAGCAGCCGGATTCATCATCAAGACTGAAGATCTCTCCTCAATTTCCCTTCAGGAGTTTTGGGTTTTCTTTATGTTTTGTATTCTTTATTTTTCTGAGATGTTTTTCTATTTAGTTATGAACTAAAGCCCTTAAATACCTAAGGGGGATAAAACTTAAGACAGATCTTGTTATTATTTTTTGAATTGTATGATAAATATTTGACTTGTTCTTAATTATGTGTTTTTAATTCTTATTTTGATATTTCAGGATATCGATTCAAGTTAATGCTCTTAGTTGGAGGATGAATAGTCCCTGTTAAGAGTGACTTTGTTATAATTAAGCAGAGTTGATTGCGCGCCTAGAGATAGGGTGACAAGATTTTGCCAGATTAGGGTGAAACCTAATAAGGGGATCCATAGATCGAGTTAATGCAACCCTAGGGTGTTAATTAGAGAAAAGTCTCAATTATTCAATCTAGGGATTAGACGTTATTAGTCTTGAATAGGGATAATAACATAACTTAGGGATTTCTATGGAACAAGTTAAATGAATAAATAGTTCGATTCGGAGCCAAAATAACAAGTGAAGTCTAGGTGGATTTTTCCTTAGGCATTGTCCTAAATCAGTCGTTTTTCCAAAAGTAATTTCCCAATCCTTTTTTCTGCAATTTCTTAGTTTAGTTAATTAGTTAATTAAAACAAACCCCTTTATTCTTAGGCTAGATAATAAAAAGACAGTCATTACTAGTACTTTTAGTTCCTTTGGGTTCGACAATCCGGTCTTGCTAAAGCTATACTACTGTTCGATAGGTACACTTGCCTACATCGTGATAATAGTCAGTTTCAAGAACGATTAATTATAAATTTATAAAACTTATCACAAAAAATCACGATCACCCATGGAAGATCCACATCTCCACTTTCAATTGTTTATGGAGGTGAGTGATTCATTCAAGATAGCCAGTGTGACTAAAGACGCACTGAGGTTGAAGTTGTTTCCGTACTCATTACGAGATCAAGCACAATCATGGCTCAATTTATTACCACCAAGTTTCATATCTACATGGCAAGAATTAGTAGAAAGATTTTTGGTTAAGTATTTCTCGCCTAGCAAAAATGCTAAGTTAAGGAACGAGATCACAACTTTCCAACAATTGGATGACGAGTCTTTGTATAAGGCTTAGGAGCGATTCAAGGAGTTACTTCGTAAGTGTCTTCATCATGGGATTCCTCATTTTATCCAGTTGAAGACATTCTATAATGGTCTCAATGCACATACAAGATTGATGGTAGATGCTTCTGCGAATGGTGCAATTTTGTCTGTCTTATAATAAGGCTTAGAAGATCATCGAGAGGATCGCGAGTAATAACTATCAATGGTAAACAAATCAAACAGCTTCAGGAAGATGTGTAGCCGGAGTTCATAAAGTTGACACCCTCACTTTGTTATCAGCTCAGGTATCGTCTATTTTCTCTATGTTAAAACAGTTTACCGCTAATAGTGTTAATCATTTTGCAGTTCAGCCACCAAGTCCATTTGAAGTAGTTTCCTGTGTGTTCTATAGGGAAGTTCATTCTTTTGAGAGTTGTCCATAAAATCTCGAGTCAGTGTACTATGTGGGGAACCAACATCAAAATAGGAGTGGACAAGGACCCCAGTCCAACTTCTACAATCCTTCATGGCGTAATCATCCAAACTTTTCTTGGAGTAACCAAGGAAATGGGCCGAATAACAACTTCTTGCAGCATAGACCCAACCAATCTCAAGGCAAGCTCCAAAAACACCTCAAGCTGAGACATCAAATAGTTTGGAGAACTTGTTGAAAGCGTACATGGCAAAGAATGATACTTTGATCCAAAGCCAAGCAGCAACATTGAAAAATTGGGAAAACCAAATGGGTCAGTTAGCTACAGAGCTTCGTAAAAGACTGCAAGGAACCTTGTCGAGCGATACTGAGAATCTAAGAAATTTGGGTAAAGAACATATCAAGGTAGTGGCATTGCGAAGTGGTAAAATTTTGGAACCCCGATTGATTGATGTCGAAGATAAGCCCGTTGAGAAGAATCAACCAGCTGTTAAAATTCCTACACCAAAAAAGTTAGAATATGCAAAAACTGACAAGGTAAATCTTAACTTAGTGAATTCAGATACTTTAACATCTTCTTTGGATGTAGATTTACCTACTTAGAAGAGTTATCTGATTCAACCTAAAGTTCCATTACCTCTATATCCGTAAAGATTGCAGCAACACAAGTAGAAACAGGAGGTGCAACTCAAGAAATTTTTGGATGTTTTGAAGTAGTTACACATCAATATTCTGTTGGTGGAGGCTTTAGAACAAATGCCAAATTATGTGAAGTTTATGAAAGATCTACTGTCCAAGAAAAAATGGCTGAGTGAGTATGAGACTGTTGCCTTGATGAAAGAGTGCAGTGCGTTCCTGCAGAGCAAACTACAACCGAAATTGAAAGACCTAAGAAGCTTTACTATACCCTATAACATTGGTGAATCCTACTGTGGTAAAGCTTTGTGTGACTTAGGAGAAAGTATCAACTTGATGCCTAAGTCTATTTTCAAGTTGCTAGGGATAGGTGAAGTAAGACCTACAACTGTGACACTTTAGCTAGCGGATCGATCTTTAGCATATCCCGAAGGAAAGATTGAGGATGTTTTGGTAAGAGTCGATAAATTCATTTTTCCTGCTGATTTTATTGTCTTAGATTCTGAAGTAGATATTGAAGTGTCGATCATCCTTGGGAGACCTTTCTTAGCCACAGGAAGAATGTTAATTGATGTACAGAAAGGTGAACTCACCATGAGAGTTCAAGACGATCAGGTAACCTTTAACATTCTTAAAGCGATGAAATTTCCTGATCCGGTAGAAGAGTGTTTAGTTATGGAAAAGATAGAAACCTTGGTGTCTATGGAAAGCAATTTTGAAGAAGATCCATTAGAGAAAGCCTTGAATCTTGACCCTTTGGAGGATGAAGAAGGTGAAGAAAACATGGCTTTGATGGAAGCCAATCCGAGAAATTTTATTCAATCCACATGGTTTGAACCGTTGGAGTTAGAAGTCAGAGAATTTGTCCAACCCAAGTTGTCAATTGAAGAACCACCAAAACTTGAGCTAAAGGTACCTTATTCCCATTTGAAATACATTTATTTAGGTGACTGTTCCACTTTGCCTATGATTATTTCAGCAGAATTGATGAAAGATCAAGAGGAGAAACTAATTGCTATTCTAAATAAATTTAAGAAAGCAATTAGTTGGACCATAGCTGATATTCGAGGTATAAGTCCTTCTTTTTTGCATGCATAAAATTATTTTAGAAGAAGGTGAAAGAGCTTAAATTGATGGGCAAAGGAGGCTCAATCCTATTATGAAAGAAGTTGTGAGAAAGGAAGTGATCAAATGGTTAGATGCAGGAATCATCTATCCTATTTTAGATAGTTCTTGGGTAAGTCCGGTGCAGTGTGTTTCGAAGAAAGGTGGAATCACGATTGTTGAAAATGAGCGTAACGAGTTGATTCCAACGAGAACTATTACTGGTTGGAGAATCTGTATTGATTACAAAAATTTGAATAAAGCCACTCGGAAGGAGCATTTTCCGTTGCCTTTTATGGATCAGATGTTAGATCGATTGGTAGGTAATGAATTCTATTGTTTTTTAGATGGCTATTCGGGATATAACCAAATAGTTGTAGCTCCAGAGGACCAACATAAAACAACCTTTACTTGTCCATACGGTACGTTTGCTTTTAGGCGAATGCCTTTTGGTTTATGCAATGCACCTGCAACATTTGAACGATGCATGATGGCAATATTCACTGATATGGTTCAAAATTTTGTTGAGGTTTTCATGAATAAATTTTTTTGTTTTTGGTAACACTTATGTTATTTGTTTGATAATTTGCTAAGGTATTGAAGAAATACGAAGAGATAAATCTTGTCCTTAACTGGGAAAATGTCATTTTATGGTTAATAAAGGGATTGTCTTAGGGCATAAAATCTCAAAGAGAGGAATTGAAGTCGATAAAGCAAAGGTGGATTGTAACAGCCCGATTTTGGGCTTAATCGGAACAGTGGTTTTGGGACCACAAATTTGATGGTCAAGAAATTATTTTTAATATTATTTTGGTGTTATAGCATGATTATATGGTTGCATGAAAATTTTGGTAAATTAATTTTAGTGTTTGTGAGCTTAATTGAGAAAAAAAACTAAATCGCATAAAGGGCAAAAGTTTTGTTTTGCTTGCTAAATGTGTTAAACAGCTAGAGAACCATAATTAGAGGTCTTTAAAGAGCAAATAGACCTTTAAGAAAGGCTTGGCCTGCCATAGAGACAAAAAAATTAAAAAGTCAAAGTTAGGTGGGCATTAGGTGACTTATTTGGTAATAAAATAAAACAAAAAGGTTGTCATCTTTTCATCTTTCTTCTTCATCCACCGAAAATGATAGCAAACATGGGGGTTTTGAGAGCCCAAACTTTCAGCCATTTATATCCCTTACAAGTAAGTGATTTTGATGGCTTTTCTTGATGATTTTTGTACTTTTGGGACCCTTGTAGCATAGGCTAGCTAATGAGGGGACTATTTTGCAAAATGATTGAAAGTCTAGGGTTTTCCATGAGAGTATTTATATTGTTAGCTGAAACTTTATGGAAGAAAATGAGTCATGGTTGTAAAATAAATAACTTTTGTGAAAGGATTTTCATGAAAACTCCTAATATGAACCATTTTGTAAAGTTTATTAAATGGATGGGAATTATGTGAAATAATTGGAATTTTGAGTTGCTACAAGAGTATTAAAGGTTGGGCTAGGCTTGGTTAATGAGGAAATTTGATAAAAATCGTTTTACGAGCTTAGGGGCAAAATGGTCATTTTTCCAAAGTATGAATTGTGGAACGATTAATTTAATGTGATGATTAAATGAGAAAATTTTATTATTTTAGATCAAGAAAATCGAGATTCGGGCTTAAATCAAGAAACTACGTGGTTTAGGACAAAAAGGGAATAATTAGCCATTTTTGCATTCGAGGTAAGTCTGTGTGACTAAATAAGCATGTTATCCTTGTTATTGTTATTATACTTGAAATCTATCTTGCTATGATTGTATTGAATTATATGTTGATGATATTGAGTATGAGAAAGTGATGCCAAATGTTAATAACATTTATGTGATGATTGAAGACATTGGAAAACTGATGGAATATGATATTCCATTGAATCGAGTAAGATATGCGTAAATATTACAACTTTATCATTATTATGCATTTAATGATTGATTTTGCATAAAATGTTTGAATGTGGCTATGAGCAATGTATGATGAGATTAATATGGGAAACTCTCGGTTGAATCGTAGGAATAGATCAGATATTCATACCATGATGCTAGGGAGATATGAAAGCTAGTGTAAAACCATGTCTGGGACATGACATCGGCCTCGAGATATGAGAGATAGTGTAAGACCATGTTTGGGACATGGAATCAGCCTCGAGATATGAGAGCTAGTGTAAGACCATGTCTAGGACATGGCATCGGCCTCGAGATATGAGAGCTAGTGTAAGACCATGTCTGGGACATGGCATCGGCTTGATATGTGTCAGTATAAGACCATATCTAGGACATGGCATCGGCACTGATTGATGAGAGCCAGTGTAAGACCATGTCTGGGACATGACATCGGCTTTAATGTGTGAGCCAGTGTAAGACCATGTCCAGGACATGGCGTCGGCACCTTACCCTATGATTGAGGCTTATTGAATATCTTGTAGTATTCCAAATGGTTCAACTGGAATTTACGGTTTATGTCGGAATAAGAGAGGTTATGACCATGTTGTGAGTGGTACAGGTACTTACATGAAATTCATGAAATACGTGCTCAGTTTATGTTGTATGATTAGTAAGGAATGAAAATGAGTAAGCTATGTTTATGATCATGTTTAAAGGGTACAGGTATGTACTAAAAATTCATGAGTGATGAGCTCGACGTATAGTGGATTTTTGGTGAGAATGTAAATAAGTCATACTTATGAGAATAACTTTGTAACGACCTTGTAAATATTAGGTCGATACCTATGGTGTATAATTATGTGGTAAATTTGATGGATGATTATGTGTGAGGCTTTTAGGTCAAATTAAATTGGGACATGATATGTTTATCCCTTCACCTTATGGCCTAATGAATATGAAAAGAGAAATTGATTGGCATAAAAGCCTATTTAAAGATAATTATGAAAGGGTAAAATTAGCATTGAAACAGTTTTGGATAGCAGTAGCAGTCCGACTTTGAAAATCCACCAAAAAATTTGGAAATTGAATTAGAGGTTGAATAAAATATGAAATTAAATTTTTATTGAGTCTATTTTAATATAGAAGAAACGGTGTAAGTAAAAGAAGTTCATATGAGATATTTGAATTGTTGTGATACAGAGTCAGAATGATTTCGAAATCCCCTGTTCCAATTTGGAAAAATCATTAAAAATTATAAAAAAATAATTATGGGTTATAATTTATATGCTTAGAATCATTAATTAGTATAGTTTAAAAAGAAACAGAAGGGAACATCATCTGAATTCTGTATTAGTGAAGAAGGGTCGAAACTGTTAAACAACTGAATAGGGATGACTTTAAATAATAAACTGTACTTATTGACAAGACCAAAAATTCTGAAAATTTTATAGTAAGAAGATATTTGAGTCTAGTTTCAGGGAAAATTAGAGGATCTTAATTTGGAGTTCCATAGCTTAAGATATAAATAATTTAATGAATGAGACTCGAGAAAACAACTTGACCTGAACATAAGTAAAAGTGCAAATATGGTTGTATTACCTTGGGAAGCAAATTGATAAATTGATTATTATTTTCATACGGTCTTACTAAGCTATAAAGCTTATTCCCTTCTTGTCCTTTTCTTTAGTGTTATTAGGTTAGCTCGAGATTGGAGATCGTGGGAGGCAGCACCACACTATCAAGCCATAACCTTTGGAATATTGATATATATATTAAGCGTTTTCAAGTGAGTGCCATGTATAGGGGTTCAGTTTTTATAATATGTGTAATTATGATTAGCTGAATGTATTGGCCTATATTGAGCTATTTGCACATGGCCAAGAGGTGTGGCTTATATGGATTATTGTTATGAACCTATCTATCTATGCTATGTCCTAATGCTTATGAATGTCCCTTAATACGGGATGCTAAATCATTGAAATGATGTCATGATATGTGTCCTTGGTGTGTATATAGATGTGAATGATTAAGGGTAACATAAGGGCTTGGAAAATTGCCTAAGTGTTGGCCACACGAGCTGAGACATGGTCATGTGGGGAAAACGACCTTAGAACACGAGCGTGTGGCTTGGCCGTGTGGTTCAATTTGTTTGCTGACATCATAAAAAGAGAGTTACACGGCCTGAGGACACGAGCATGTCAAAAGGCACACGGGCGTGCCCCTATGTCTACACGGGCGTGTGACCCTATTTGCTTGAAATTTTACAAAGTTTTCTAGAGTGCACAGTTTAGTCCTAAATTAATTTCAAAGTGTGTTTGGAGCCTCGTAGTCTCATAGTAGGGACATTATGGGGGATTGTGAAAAGTTTTAATTTGGAATGAAATTTTATGACCCGAAAATATTTGTAAGTATCTGTTCAAGCCCGGTAATACCTCGTATCCTGTTCCGGCGTCGAACTTGGGTTAGGGGTGTTACATGGACGTAATTGAAAGATTACCAGTCCCAATTAATGTGAAAGGAGTAAGAAGTTTCTTAGGCCATTCCGGTTATTACTGAAGGTTTATCAAAGATTTCTCAAAAATTTCTAAACCGTTGTGTTTGTTGTTAGAGAAAGATACAATGTTTGATTTTAGCAAAGCATGTTTGGAAGGTTTTGAAGATCTGAAAAAAAGGTTAATCTCAGCCCCAATAATCATTGCACCTAATTGGAGCTCACTTTTTGAGTTAATGTGTGATGCAAGTGATTATGCTGTTGGAGCTGTGATGGGTCACAAAAGAAACAAAGTGTTTCACCCTATTTACTATGCAAGTAGAACTTTGACGGGAGCCCAACTCAATTATACGGTAATTGAAAAGGAACTCTTTGCCATAGTTTTTACTTTTGACAAATTCCGCTCATATCTTATAAGTACCAAAGTTACAGTATTTACTGACTATGCGGCCATTAAATACTTGCTTACAAAGAAAGATGTGAAACTGAGGCTAATTTGTTGGAAATTGTTACTCCAAGAATTTGACCTTGAGATCCAAGATGGAAAAGGTGTCTAAAACCAAATAGTTGATCATCTATCGACGTTGGAGCAAGATGAGGCAACTCAATCATGTGTGCCTATCAACGAGAATTTCTCAGATGGGCACTTATTTTGAGGTAAGTCGAATTCACGAAACACCTTGGTTTGCTGATTTTGCCAATTATCTTGCATTTGGAATAATTCCTCGAGAAATGACATGCCAATAAAGGAAAAAATTCTTTCATGATAGTCGGTATTATTTTTGGGAGGATCCGTTTTTGTTTAAACAGTGTGCAGATAATATAATCCAGAAGTGTGTAGCTGAAAGTGAGATTACTGAGATCTTGTATCATTGCCATTCATCTCTAAGTGGGGGACACTTTTGTGGTTCACGTACTGCAGCTAAGATTTTGCAAGCAGGTTTCTTTTGGCCTACACTATTTAAAGATGCTCATGTTTATGTGAAGAACTATGATAAATGCCAAAGGACTAGAATATATCAAGAAGGAATAAGATGCCCTTAGCAAAAATTTTGGAGATTGAAGGGCATTGACTTCTTAAGACCGTTTCCTTCTTCGTATGGGAACAAATACATCTTAGTTGCTATGGACTATGTATCCAAGTGGGTTGAAGTTGAAGCATACCCTACAAATGATGTTAAGGTAGTCATGCGATTCCTACATAAGCATGTGTTTACACGATTTGGGACACCAAGAGCTATTATTAGTGATGAAGGTTCTCACTTTGTGAACAAATGGCTTAAGTAGTTGCTTGACAAATATGATGTGAAGTACAAGATTGCTACTGCTTATCACCCCCAGTCTAATGAGCAAGTTGAAAGAGTGAACCGTGAAATCAAAGGTATCCTTGAAAGGGTAGTACGCCCTAGCAGAAAAGATTGGTCTCGAAGGCTCGATGATGCATTATGGGCCTATCGAACAACATTTAAGACACCGTTAGGAATGAATCCTTATTGGTTAGTCTTTGGAAAGGCATGCCATTTGCCATTAGAGTTGGAGAATAGAGCTCACTGGGCTTTGAAGCAGTTGAACTTTGATCTTAAGCAAGCCGGTGAGAGAAGGATGATACAACTTGATGAGTTGGAGGAGCTGGGGTTGTTTTCATATGAGAATTCCAAAATGTGTAAAGAAAAATCAAAGAGATGGCATGATAGTCATATACAACCTCACGAGTTTAAAGAAGGTTAGAAGGTTTTGTTGTTTAATTCAAGGTTGAAGCTATTTCTTGAGAAGCTTAAATCTATATGGAAAAGACCCTATACCATATACCGAGTTTATCCTTATGGAGCTATTGAACTATACGACAATTACGGAGGTACATTTAAAGTTAATGGTCAACGTCTCAAACAATACTGGGATGGTGAAGTTGAGCGAGTTGAATCCTCGTTTAAATTAACAGACCCTTGGTTTTTCATGAACTCATTTTGTAAATAAATAAATAATTAGAACTTATTTTCTTAACTCAGTACATTTAATTAATTCTGTCTAAGGAGATTGGAACTTATGCGGGACCGCTGTGATTGGAACTTATGCGGGACCGCTGTGAGCCCTCCAACCTTTCCTGGGAATTAATTTAATGTAATTTGTTAAGAAGAAATTTGTAACATCCCAATTTTGGGCCTAGTCGGAATAGTGGTTTTGAGACCATAAATTTGAGGTCAAAAAATTTTATTTTAGTATTATTTTGAGGTCTACAACATGATAATAGGATTTTGTAAAAATATTGTTAAGAAACTTTATCGTTTGAATGCTTAATTTGTGAAAAAGGACCAAATCGCGTAAAATGTGAAAGTTGTGTTCCTTTAGCTAAAGGTGTTAAATAGCTATAGAACTTAAAAGTTGAGGTCCTTAATGAGTATGTCTATGGATGTACATGAAGTGTAATAAATGAAAAGTCAAAAAGTCAAAAAAATGGGCATGAGTTGGTATTTGATGACAAAAGCAAAAACTAATAAAATAAAAATCAAATGGTCATCTTCTTCTCCATATTTTTGCATTGAAAATTCAAGGAGAAAAACCCCATGGAAGCTTGAAATTTTCAGCATAATAAACCCTCTACATGTAAGTCATTTTGGTGATAGTTTTTGATGTTTTTGTGATCCTTGAAGCATAACCATTATTTTGAGCTAGGGTTTATGTTAAAAAATTTACCCATGTGTGTCATGCATGTTTTTTGATGATAATGGAGGAATATGGAATTTTGGTGATAGATGGAAATCTTTTTCTAAGCTATTTTTCATGAAAACACCTAAAAGAAATTGTTTGTAAAACTTGTAAAAATAAGTGTTAAAAATGTGATTTGATGAAAAATGTGGGTTCTTATAAGAGGGAATATGAATTGGCTATGCTTGGGTAACCAAGAAATAGACACGTTTTTTTACGAGCTTAGGGGCTAAATTATAATTATGTGAAAGTTTAGGGGCAAAATTATAATTTTTCCAAAATATGATTTATGGGCTATTTTGAATAATGTGGTAACTAAATAAGTGAAATTTGCTATTATAGATAAAGAAAAATGGAATCTGGGCCTAGACGGGGGAAAGAGCAAAATCTTGGACTAAATTGAATTGATTGTCCATATTTTTGTACCGAGGTAAGTTTGTGTGTGATTGATACAACTTTTTATTATGCATTTAGCATTAAGTGTTATATGAATTGTATAATTGTCTTCATGAGTATTATTGTTGTTGTTCGATAAAAATTTGAGGTGATAAAAGTCGGTTGAACCTTAGGAATACTTAGGGTACAAATATTATGACATTTGGGTTGATGAGATCCCGTATAAGACCATATCTGGGATATGACATTGGCACCATATTTGGGATATGGCAATGATATGAGATTTTGTCTAAGGCCACGTCTAGAACATGGCATCGAAATGAGACTTCGTATAAGACCATATCTGGGATATGGCTTCGATGTGAGATCCCATGTAACATCTCGAATTAGGGCCTACTTAGAATAGTGGTTTCGAGACTACAAATCCGAGTTGCTAGTAATTATTTTATGATTATTATAAGGTCTATGATATGTCTCTATGCTTGTGCGAAAATTTCATGAGGAAATTTTATGTGAAAAGTGTTTAAGTAGACTTTAAGGACTAAATTGAATAATTTTTAAAATTTGTGTTCTAGAAGCAATTTGTATGAAATTGAATTAGATTATTATTTAGAGGTCCTTAAAGAGTAAATTTACCAAGTTCTAAAAATTTGGACAAAAATAGGCTTGGAAGGGTAAAATTTGAAAGAATGTCAAAAAGGGCATTTTGGTCAATTAGGGGTAAAATAAATTAAAAGTCAAATGTGTCCATCTTCTTCCCATGGCCGTGTGAATCAAGAGGGGAGCCATGGCTAGGGTTTCCAAGATTTTAAGCTCAATAGAAAGTGATCCCGAGACCCGTTTTTAACGTTCTATGCATTTTTGAAATCCTGGTAACATGCTCTACTCATTTCTACCATTATTTTGAGCTAGGTTTATGTTTAGAAATTTACCCATGCATGAAATCCTAGTATTTTGATTTCTAATGGTAGAATATGAAAGATTGGAGTGTATTTAACACCTTTTACTAAGTGATTTTTCATGAAAAAGCCTAAAAAGGACTAAATTGAAAAAGGTGTAAAATAGGTAACTAAAAACATGTTTTAATGAGAAATGTGGGCTGCCATAAGCTTGAATATGGTTTGGCTAGGCTTGGGTAATCAAGAAATTGAACACATTTCATTTTACGAGCCTAAAGACTAAATTGTAAATATGTAAAAGTTAAGGGGAAAAATTGTAAATTTGCAAAAATATGATTTTTGGGTCAATTTGAACAATGTGAGTCCTAAATAGGCTATATTTGAAATGATAGATAATGGAAATCGAGAGTCTGGCTTAAATCGGGAAAAAATAAGATTATGGATTAAAATGGTAACTTTGTCGTTTTCGTATTCGAGGTAAGTTCGCGTGATTTAATAAGCCTATTATTCATGTTATTATTGTTATACATGAAATATATCTTGCTATGATTGTATTGAATTTGGTGTTAATAGAAATTTGGTGGAATATGATATTTTAAATGAAATGAGTAAGTTTGTATAGAAACAAGGTGACATTTTATTTTGATTGTATGGATTTATGCTCAAATAAACATGGAAATGTGTTGATTTGAATGTACATTGCATGATCATCTATGCATATTGATATACTTGATGAAAAGAGAAAATCCCGGTTGAATAAAAAGGATAATCGATGGATTTCTAGAAATGAATTGACAGTAAAAAGGATCTAGCCGGGACGAGTGTTCTTATAGTGATCAAGCCTCCCAAAGAATATGTGTGCATTATGGATTTAGCCGGGACGGGTAATCCGATTAGGGTCTGAATTTAGCCTGGACTGGTAATTCAGATCCGGCTCATGAAAGTAATTTGTCGTCACAAGGGATTTAGCCTGGACTGGTAATCCCGACATTTACTCTATGAGTTTATACTACGGGGGATTTAGCTTGGACTAGTAATCTCGCCGTAAGAGCAAGGTTGGCGGGAGTGCATACTTGATAATGATCACTTGCATGATTTGATGGTAAATAGGATATCAATTGAGATTCCAAGGAATTCAATAGGATTAATATGAGAAATGGAATGGAAATAGTTGAAATGATAAACTCATCTATGCTTAGTTGATACTAGTATGATGCATATGATTGTCCTGTTTGGATGAGTGGTTGTGCTAAGAGATAGCACAAGTACGTACTCGAAACCCATGAGTATGTGTTTGACATGTGAAATGAAATGGACTTGTGATAACAGTGCAAATGAATGAGTGATATTTATGAGAATAATTTCTACGACAAATTTGTAATGGTTATCATTAGGTTGCACTAAGACAGATTAGGACAATAGTAGTGGTCTGATTTTGAAAATCCACCAAAAATAGTGGAAATTGAGTTAGAGGCTGAATAAAATATGAAATTAAAGCTTATCGAGCCTAGTTTCAGATAAAGGAAATGGTATAAGGAAAGGAATCTCATATGATGAGATATTTAAATTTTTATGAAATAGGGTCATAGTAATCTCGGGCTCCCCTGTCTTAAACTTGGAAAAATCATTAAAAATTGTAGAAAAATATTTATGGGTTATAATTTATATGCTTAAAATCCTTATTGAGTATATTTTCAAGAGTAATAGATGGGAACATTATCTGAGTTGCATATTATGAGATAATTATTTCTTACTGAAGAAAGGTCAGAACTGTCAAACAACAAAACAGGGGTGACTTTAATGAATAAACTGTACTTATTGAATAAACCAAAAATTCTGAAAATTTTATGATAAAGATATATGTGAGTTACTTTCTGGAAAAATTAACAGATCTTAATTTGGAGTTCCGTAGCTCCAGATATAAATAATTTAGTGACTGTGACTCAAGAAAAAAGCTTGACTGGATTTTGAATAAATAGAGAGAAATTGAAATAGCATATTAATTCCTTGCTTATTATTTTCATGCAAGCTTGCTAAGCGTAAAATGTAGTCCCTCCTTTCCATTTCTTTTAGTGTTTTCAGGTCAGCTCGAGGTTGGGGAATGTCGGAGACAACATCATACTACCAAGCTATCACCTTGGGATATTGATACATAGGTTGAGAAGTTTCAACTGAGTGGCATGTATAGGGATTAGTTTTTATGATATGTGTTCTATGATTTGGCCAAATGTATTCGCTTATTTTGATTTATTTGTATATGGCCATAGGGTGTGGCTCATATTGAGTATGGTTTGTAAATCTATCTATCCATGCTATGTTATAATGTTTATAATGAAACAATGTGAACATGATGGTTGGCCATGCATGATTGGTGTTGTGACATGCATGTGTGGTAAATGCTTCATAACTATTCGAAGTGGTCATGACCATGTTTAAGATATAATATGGCAAGTGAGATAGTAATACCTTGAATGTGAATGCTTGATGGATACGTTGATAATCATGGTATAAGAGAATAAGTGCTAAAGTATTTGGTTTGGTCAAATGAATGAGATATGGTATGCCTAGAATCGGTATAATGTGAGAATATGTAAAACGTGTATGATGCCTTGAAAATGTCATTCTGTGTCACAATAAAGAGTGTTTTAATCATTAAAATGATGCTTTGAATTGTGATTATGACATGTATAAAGTTGTATGTGTAACATGAAGGCTTGGAAAATAGCCTAAGTGTTGGCCACACGGGCTGAGACACGGCCGTGTGTCTCAACCGTGTGAAGGACATGGCCTGGTGACATAGGCGTGTGGCCTGGCCGTGTGGTTCAATTTGTGTGCTGACGTCATAAACAGAGAGTTACACGGCCTGAGGACATGGGCGTGCCCTTGTGTCCATACGGGCGCGTGACCCTGTTTTATGAGAAAAAAATTTCTAAGTTCTCCTAGAACTTTCTAAAGTTCTTAGTTTAGTCCCAGACTATTTTAAATGAATGTTATGGGCCTCGTAGGCCCATAATAGGGACATTATGAATATATTTGATTAGTTTTAATTTAGAATGAAATTTTATAGCTCGGATTGCATGATTGTTGGCATTTAAGTCTGGTAATGCCTCGTATCCTGTCTCAGCATTGGACACGGGTAGGGGGTGTTAAACCTGTAACACCCCTAACCCAAATTCGATCGCCGAATTTAGGCTAAGAGGTATTACCGAGCTAAACATTTAATTTTCTCATTCACATTATCAATCAACATAACCAGAGATCGAACTGAATACATATTGATTTTTAAGTTATATATATGCCATTTTCATATGGCCAAAATATTTACAGTTACAAAACATAGTTATCATCAGCCTAACCTATACATGCCACATCTAGACCAAATTATAATTGTACCAAAAAGGTCGATAGTATGATGAACTGCTGATGATCCCCGAGTCGGTGGCCAAAATCAACAATCTATAAAATAGAGAAATAAGAAACCGAGTAAGCTTTCCAGGCTTAGTAAGTTTTTAAGCATTACAAACAATTAAAACTTATCATTTACATTGAACATTAAGTAACACAAAACTTGCATTCTAATTATAAATCACTTGGCTGAATATACTCAAGTACACTAATTATGAAACCAATTGGCCGAATATATATATAAATACACAAAGAAAATCTTCAGCACATACTTCACTCTACTATATGATTCATACCATTAATTTAAGTCATATACTTCCATATAATGATAGACATTGACCGAATAGGTCATTCTCTTATTCGTAGATACAATAATCATCCACACATATAAATCGTTCTTTGATACTAATAATTCACTTTAAAATCAATTCACATATGAGTACATAATATGTACCTGGCCACCATAATGTATCATACATAATCAATAGTAGTTTACCTCGAACATTCGAATTCATAATCTTACTCGAATCACCGGCGTTAAGCCTGCTAGGTTTAAAACCCGAGTCCAGTCACTAGCACAAAGCCTTCGGGACTTTAAGCCCGAATATATTTCCAGCACGTAGCCTGCGGACCTTAAGTCCGGTTATAATTCCAGCATATAGCCTGCGGACTTTAAGTCCGGATATAATTCTAGCATATAGCCTGCGGACTTTAAGTCCGGATATAATTCCAGCATATGGCCTGCGGGTATTTAAACCCGGATATAATTCCAAATATCATGCATATTTAGTCATATTTAACACATCTCATTCAACTTATCACTTCAGTAGTCATTCGCTACATTCGGATATAAGCTCAATATGCACACCATCATTTACATTTCGGCTCAAGAGTCATACATAAATATCACATATCCATTTCACCATTCAAGCTTAAACCCAAAGTGACCATTAGACTATAGGTCATATACATGAATTATTTATTACACAACTTAATTCAGGTAAAAAAAAAAACCAAAAGATCACAATTCACCTAATATACTCATATAAAAACATCATCAATTATATACTAAATGAGACTACTCAAAACTTACCTCAGATATATTTGAACAGTTGCGAATA
The DNA here is from genome assembly GCA_025698475.1 of Gossypium anomalum. Taxonomy (NCBI): domain Eukaryota; kingdom Viridiplantae; phylum Streptophyta; class Magnoliopsida; order Malvales; family Malvaceae; genus Gossypium; species Gossypium anomalum. The sequence continues at coordinate 65,973,374 of CM046966.1, forward strand.
GGCTACTCGATTGCTTTCTCCTTTCCCCTATCTAATTTAGATCCTCTTTGCTCTTGAGCTTAATTTAAACAAATGAATTTGTTTAATTACTTACTCAACTTTACTTCTTAGTAATCACATTTGACAATCATATATATATAACTCCAATACATATTATATTTTATAAAATATGCCATGACCCTATTTCATGCTTATTTAATCTATATCTAATTCGCATACACAAACAAAGATTCACATAACTTACCATACTTTCTTATACATGAATTTAACTATATATCCGAATGTCTCTATAACACAAGGTACATACATAAGGCATATATATATATACCTATGTGTGACTGTCACAATTTAATCGATTACTTATATTTATGCATAACCACGTATACACATGTATATATTTATTGCATGCTTTAATATCATATATAACCCATTCGGCCCTAACTACTCAAACTTAGCCTTCATATTCAATTCCATTTTGTAACCAAATGTAGCAAATACATATAGGTTTCACCTATGCCAAACAATGACCGAATCATTCAATCATGTTTATAGCCGATTCTATCTTGCTGATAGTAAGGTCATAACTCACTTAAAAGAAATTTTAACCTTTCGCACTCTTATATCCAATGTTATAAGTAATGCCGAATGCTCAAACTTAACTAAACTAAAAATTTATCCTACATCACCTTAATTAACCACTACCTATTCTTCAAAACATCGAATACAAGGTAATTAACACCTATACATTTATACCAAATTTGCTAGCACATATAGTCCTTGGCCGAATGTTATTAACTCAAGCCACAAATATCATTCCTTAAGACACATTCAAAGATCACATTTAGCACCTCCCTATAAACACATACTAACCTCAACTTTCAAGTTGAAGACAACTAACAACTCATCATATCCAAGATTACTATCCATTCTAATGACATTAAAGTATCTACTAAGAGTTTCAAGCTCCTTGGCCAAATTTCAAACCTCCAAATAACCTAAATTCAAACCATGAACTAGGTAGAATTCAAACTAATCATCCCAATTATGCATAAATTTCCAAGAGTTGCATTGTACATACCTCATTCTAGTTATCACCTAAGCCGAAATTTAAACAAGAGTTTTCTTCTTCCTCTCTTCTAGTTATGGCAATGGAGGAGCAAAGATGAACCAACTTTGGTTTCTCCTCCCACTAACCATTATTCTATTCTCTTTTATTCATTAACTCATTCAGTAAATAAAAAAAATGTTAATAGAAAATATATATAATATATATTAACAATATCATGGTCGGCCACTATCAAAAATGGATAATTTGACATGCAAGTCCACCTTTTTGATAACATGCATTAATAGACCATTTTAAAATTAACCTATCACATTTCAAAAATGTCTCACATAAGTCCTATTTAATAAATTTCACATACAAATGAAAAAATCAAAGCATGAAACTTTCACACATGCATTTACACATATAATAAGAATAGAATATAACGGTTAATTATTTTTATGACTCGATTTTGTGGTCCCGAAACCACTTTCTGACTAGGGTCAAATTAAGGCTGTCACAACTCTCCCCCACATAAGAAATTTTTGTCCCCGAAAATCTTACCAGTGAATAAGTTAGGATATCGATCTTTCATAGAGTCTTCAAGATCCCAAGTAGCTTCTTCAACCCCATGTTTAAGCCACAGTACCTTCACTAATGAGATTTTCTTATTTCGTAGTTCTTTTACTTCACGAGCCAAAATACGAATCAGTTCCTCTTCGTAACTCAAATCAAATTGAATCTCAACCCCTGATGGATTAATTATATGCGATGGATCAGATCTATAACGTCGAAGCATCGAAACATGAAAAACGTTGTGAATCTTTTCAAGTTTAGGGGGTAAAATCAATCTATATGCGACCGACCCAATTCGTTCAGATATTTCATACGGCCCGATGAACCTCGGACTCAATTTGCCCTTACGGCCAAATCTGTGCACCTTTTTCCAAGGTGAAACTTTAAGAAATACTTTGTCTCTAACCTGATACTCAATGTCTTTCTGTTTTAAATCTGCATGCGACTTCTAACGATCTGAAGCTGCTTTCGGACTTTCACGGATCACTTTTACTTTCTGTTCAGCATCAAATCAACCCCGAAGATTTTTCTTTCACTAAGCTCGGTCCAAAACAACGGTGTACAGCATTTACGACCGTACAAAGCCCATCTTAATGCTTGATTGAAAACTATTGTTGTAAGAAAATTCAATCAAAGGTAAATACCGTTCCCATGAACCACTAAACTCAAGGATGCAACATCTCAACATATCCTCGAGTATCTGAATTATCCGCTCGGATTGACCATCAGTCTGGGGATGAAAAGCGGTGCTAAAATGCAACTTGGTACCCAATGCTTCTCACAATTTCTTCCAAAATCACGATGTGAATCTCGGATCTCTATCCGACACAATAGAAGTAGGTACCCCATGTAACTTTACAATCTGAGAAACATACAATTCGGCTAACTTGTCAAGTGAATAATCTGTACGTACGGGAATAAAATGAGTCGACTTTGTCAATCTATCAATAACAACCCAGATCGCATCTTTCTTGCTTGACGACAATGGCAACCCAGATACAAAATCCATCGTAATTTGATCTCATTTCCATTCAGGTATCATGATCGGCTGAAGTAATCCCGAAGGCACTTGATGTTCCACTTTCACTTGTTGACATATCAAACACTTTGAAACAAAATTAGAAATGTCTCGTTTTATACCAGGCTACCAAAACTAACGTTTCAGATTATTGTACATCTTCGTGCTACCCGGGTGGACTGACATTCGGCTACTATGAGCCTCGCTCAAAATCATCGAAATAAGTTCCAAATTTCTTGGAACACACAATCGACTTCTGAACCTTAAACAATCGTTGTCATCAATTTGAAACTCTGATTCCACATTTGAAACACATTCAGCTCGTTTAGCAACCAATTCATCGTCGACTTTCTGAAATTCACGTATTTGATGAATTAATAATGGTTTGGCTTTTACTTCTGCTACTAACACATTATCGGATGAAACGGACAGGTGTACATTCATCGCTCGCAAAGCAAACAGTGACTTGCGACTCAAAGCATCGGCCACCACGTTAGCCTTTCCCGGGTGATAGTCAATGACAAGCTCGTAATCTTTTAACAATTCAAGCCAACGTCTTTATCGCAGATTCAAATCTCTTTGAGTCATCAAATATTTGAGGCTTTTGTGATCTGAATATACATGACACCTCTCTCCAAATAGGTAGTGTCGCCATATTTTCAAAGCAAATACGATGGCAACTAATTCGAGATCATGGGTCGGATAGTTTTTCTCATGTGGCTTCAATTGCCTCGACGCATAAGCTACAACTCGACCCTCTTGCATCAATACACAACCCAGCCCATGTAAGGACGCATCATTGTAAATGACAAACTCTTTACCGGATTCGGGCTGCATTAACATTGGAGCTTCAGTCAAATAAGTTTTTAGTTGGTTGAAACTTTTCTGGCACTTTTCTGACCATTCGAACTTAACATCTTTCTGAAGTAGCTTCGTCAATAGTGTGGCTATCATCGAGAAACCCTTTACAAACTGTCTGTAGTAACCGGCAAGTCCCAAAAAGCTCTGAACTTCAGTAACATTTCTAGGAGGCTTCCAATCAAGTATGGCTAATATTTTACTCGGATCAACTCGGATACTCGATACGGATACAATATGCCCTAAAAAGCTGACTTCATTCAACCAAAATTCATATTTACTGAATTTCGCAAATAACTGCTTGTCTCGCAAAATTTGCAATACCAACCTCAAGTGTTCGGCATGCTCGATTTCGTCGCGTGAATAGATCAGAATGTCATCTATAAACATGACTACAAACCGATCTAAATAATGTCTGAAAATCCAATTCATTAAATCTATAAAAATAGCAGGGGCGTTAGTGAGCCTAAACGGCATCACTAGGAACTCATAATGTCCGTATCTTGTTCTGAAAGCAGTTTTAGGCACATCAGAGTCTCTAACTCGGAACTGATAATAACATGATCTCAAGTCAATTTTCGAAAATACTGAGGCTTCTTTCAATTGATCAAAAAAATCATCGATTCGCGGCAACAGATATTTATTCTTTACCATTACCTTATTCAGCTGACGGTAATCAATACACATTCTCATAGTTCCGTCTTTCTTTTTCACAAACAGCACTGGTGCACCCCATGGAGAAAAACTCGATCGAGCAAAACGTATATCTGTCAACTCTTGCAACTGAGATTTCAATTCTTTTGATTCGATTGGTGACATGAGGTACGGAGCTATCGAAATAGGTGTAGTCCCAGGTACAAGTTCAATGCCAAACTCTACCTCCCGAATAGGTGGTAATCCCGGTAACTCCTCGGGAAAAACATCCGGATACTCACAAACCACTGGTCCTCATTCAAGCTTCTTTTTTGATTCTTTACTATCAAGTACGTACGCAAGATATGCTTCACACCCCCTTTTTACATAATTCTGAGCCAACATCGAGGATATTATTGCGGGTAACCCATTCACGCCAGCAGACTCAACTCGTATTTTCTCATCATTTGCACATCTCAAATCAATAGTCTTTCCTTTTCAATTCACAACTGCATCATGAACAGTTATACCAATCCATACCGAGAATAACATCAAATTCATCAAACGGTAAAAGCATCAAGTCGGCCGAAAAACAGGAACCTCGGATTATTAGGGGACATTTCCTGCACACTTTATCAACAAGCATATATCGACCCAAGGGATTCGACACTCGAATCACGAACTCAGTAGACTCAACAGGTAGAGTCTTACTGGATGCTAAAGTCTCACATACATATGAATGAGTAGAACTAGGGTCAATCAATGCAATCACATTAGTATCAAAGAGAGTGAAAGTACCAGTAATAACATCAGGCGAAAAAGCATCCTCGTGTGCGCGTATAGCATAAGCTCTAGCAGGAGCACGAGCCTCAGATCTAGTCGTAGCACCTCTAGACCCTCTTTGACCGCTACTAGCATTCCCCATATTCCTAGATGGTCTACCTCGAGCTGTATTAATACCCGGTTTCCCACTCTGATTCACATTCTGTTCAGACAATCTCGGGCAGTCCTTGATAAAGTGGTCAGCTGATCCACACTTATAACAGGAGCGGTCATGAAATCTACAACTCCCCGAATACCATTTCCCACAATAGTTGCACTCGGTCCTATCCCGACGATCGTTTCCAACACTGGCAACCGAAGTGGCTCGCGTACTCACAGAGGGTCGATCACAGTCTCATCTGGAAAAGCCTGAATGTTCTTAGATCGGCCCGGATCATCTCAAAATTTCTTCGGTGACTGCTGAAAGGGCTTTCCTGGAGATCTTTTACGGAACTCTCTAGCTCCATCTTCAGCTTTTCTTTTCTCTTTACTAAGCTCTTTGGCTTTGCAAGCTCGCTCGACAAGTACTACAAACTCTCTGATTTTAAGAATGCCAACATACAGTTTTATGTCTTCGTTCAATCCATCTTCAAAACATTTACACATTATAGCTTCTGAAGAAACACATTCTCGGGCATACCGGCTAAGCCTCACAAATTTTCGTTCATAATCAGTAACTGACATGGAACCTTGTTTAAGTTCAAAAAATTCCTTCCGTTTCTGATCGATGAATCTCTGGCTGATATACTTTTTTCAGAACTCGGTTTGGAAGAACTCCCAAGTCACTCGCTCTATGGGCACAACAGAAACCAACGTATTCCACCAATAGTAGGTAGAATTACGTAGCAAAGATATAGCACATTTTAGGCATTCATCAGGTGTGCAAGATAGTTCATCGAACACTCGGATAGTATTGTCCAACCAAAATTCAGCTTACTCAGCATCATCACTATCTGTAGCCTTAAATTCAGTAGCCCCGTGCTTTCGGATTCTCTCAACCGGGGGCTTATTCAACCTCATCTGATCAATTATCGAAGGTATCGTAGGTGCAGGGGTGTATTATTCGGGAGTGGGGGTTGTGGAACAGCCGTATTAGTTCAAATGTATTGGTTCAACCAATCATTCATCACACTATAAAAAGCCTGTCTAGCCTCATCGTTCTGATTTCTTACGATAGGTTGAGAGTCCATCGGCGCTGTCCCATGCGCGGGAGCAGGCGCTACACCCTCTACATCATCAGCTACTGCTCGATTGGGATTGGGATCCATTACTATACGAAAACACATTTTTTTAACTATCAGAATTCATCACACTATCGTATAAGTACTATATGGCATGTATAGCTAGACTCAATCACTCTACGCTAGTCCTAGAATCGACCAAGCCGTAACTCTGATACCAATAAAAATGTAACACCCCTAACCCGAATTCGATCGTCGAATTTAGGATAAGAGGTATTACCGAGCTAAACATTTAATTTTTTCATTCACATTATCAATCAACATAACCAGAGATCGAACTGAACACATATTGATTTTTAAGTTATATATATATGCCATTTTCATATGGCCAAAACATTTACAGTTACAAAACATAGTTATCATCAGCCTAACCTATACATGCCACATCTAGACCAAATTATAACTATACCAAAAAGGTCAATAGTATGATGAACTGCTGACGATCCCCGAGTCGGTGGCCAAAATCAACAATCTATAAAACAGAGAAATAGGAAACCGAGTAAGCTTTCGAGGCTTAGTAAGTTTTTAAGCATTACAAACAATTAAAACTTATCATTTACATTGAACATTAAGTAACACAAAACTCGTATTCTAATTATAAATCACTTGGCTGAATATACTCAAGTACACTAATTATGAAACCAATTGGCCGAATATATATATATATATAAATACACAAAGAAAATCTTCAGCACATACTTCACTCTACTATATGATTCATACCATTAATTCAAGTCATATACTTCCATATAATGATAGACATTGACCGAATAGGTCATTCTCTTATTCGTAGATACAATAATCATCCATACATATATATCGTTCTTTGATACTAATAATTCACTTTAAAATCAATTCACATATGAGTACATAATACGTACCTGGCCACCATAATGTATCATACATAATCAATAGTAGTTTACCTCGAACATTCGAATTCATAATCTTACTCGAATCACCAGTGTTAAGCTTGCTAGGTTTAAAACCCGAGTCCAGTCACTAGCACAAAGCCTTCGGGACTTTAAGCCCGGATATATTTCTAGCACGTAGCCTGCGGACCTTAAGTCCAGTTATAATTCCAGCATATAGCCTGCGGATTTTAAGTCCGGATATAATTCTAGCATATAGCCTGCGGACTTTAAGTCCGAATATAATTCCAGCATATAGCCTGCGGGTATTTAAACTCGGATAAAATTCCAAATATCATGCATATTTAGTCATATTTAACACATCTCATTCAACTTATCACTTCAGTAGTCATTTGCTACATTCGGATATACGCTCAATATGCACACCATCATTTACATTTCGGCTCAAGAGTCCATTTCACCATTCAAGCTTAAACACAAAGTGACCATTAGACTATAGGTCATATACAAGAATTATTTATTACACAACTTAATTCAGGTAAAAAAAAAAACAAAAGATCACAATTCACCTAATATACTCATATAAAAACATCATCAATTATATACTAAAGGAGACTACTCAAAACTTACCTCGGATATATTTGAACAGTTGCGAATAGGCTACTCGATTGCTTTCTCCTTTCCCCTATCTAATTTAGATCCTCTTTGCTCTTGAGCTTAATTTAAACAAATGAATTTGTTTAATTACTTACTCAACTTTACTTCTTAGTAATCACATTTGACAATCATATATATAACTCCAATACATATTATATTTTATAAAATATGCCATGACTCGATTTCATGCTTATTTAATCTATATCTAATTCGCATACACAAACAAAGATTCACGTAACTTACCATGCTTTCTTATACATGAATTTAACTATATATCCGAATGTCTCTATAACACAAGGTACATACATAAGGCATATATATATACCTATGTGTGACTGTCACAATTTAATCGATTTCTCATATTTATGCCCAACCACGTATACACATGTATATATTTATTGCATGCTTTAATATCATATATAACCCATTCGGCCCTAACTGCTCAAACTTAGCCTTCATATTCAATTCCATTTTATAACCAAATGTAGCAAATTCATATAGGTTTCACCTATGCCAAACAATGACAAATCATTCAATCATGTTTATAGCCGATTCTATCTTGCTGATAGTAAGGTCATAACTCACTTAAAAGAAATTTTAACCTTTCGCACTCTCATATCCAATGTTATAAGTAATGCCGAATGCTCAAACTTAACTAAACTAAAAATTTATCCTACATCACCTTAATTAACCACTACCTATTCTTCAAAACATCGAATACAAGGTAATTAACACCTATACATTTATACCGAAGTTGCTAGCACATATAGTCCTTGGCCGAATGTTATTAACTCGAGCCACAAATATTGTTCCTTAAGACACATTCAAAGATCACATTCGACACCTCCCTATAAACACATACTAACCTCAACTTTAAAGTTAAAGACAACTAACAACTCATCATATCCAAGATTACTATCCATTCTAATGACATTAAAGTATCTACTAAGAGTTTCAAGCTCCTTGGCCGAATTTCAAACCTCCAAATAACCTAAATTCAAACCATGAACTAGGTAGAACTCAAACCCAATTATGCATAAATTTCCAAGAGTTGCATTATACATACCTCATTCTAACTATCACCTAAGCCGAAATTTAAACAAGAGTTTTCTTCTTCCTCTCTTCTAGTTATGGCAATGGAGGAGCAAAGATGAACCAACTTTGGTTTCTCCTCCCACTAACTATTATTCTATTCTCTTTTATTCATTAATTCATTTAGTAGATGAAAAAAATGTTAATAGAAAATATATATAATATATATTAACAATATCATGGCCGACCACTATCAAAAATGGATAATTTGACGTGCAAGTCCACTTTTTTGATAACATGCATTAATAGACCATTTTAAAATTAACCTATCACATTTCAAAAATGTCTCACATAAGTCCTATTTAATAAATTTCACATACAAATGACAAAATCAAAGCATGAAACTTTCACACATGCATTTACACATATAAGAAGCATAGAATATAACGGTTAATTATTTTTATGACTCAGTTTTGTGGTCCCGAAACCACTTTTCGACTAGGGTCAAATTAAGGTTGTCACAAAACCCATGTAAGACCATGTCTGGGACATGGCATTGGCATCTTATTGTGTATGGTAATTCTGAGTGTCCTTAGTATTCCAAGTGGTTCAACGGGCAGTCCAAGGATTTGTCAAGGAAATAATGAGGTATGATCATGTTGAAAAGGTACAGGTATGTACGCCAAGCTTGTAGTTATTGAGATCACAAAATGATAAGACTTCAGTAAAATGAAAATGAAGGAATTAGGACCTTGAATTCCATTGAACTTCATGTAAATTGAATGAGATAGGGTATAACTATGACGGTTATTGAGGATGATATGGTTAAATTATGTTATGTTGTGTATAAAAATGCATATTTTCATTTCTTATTAATTTCATGCAACTTACTAAGCATTATGCTTACTCCCTCTCTCTTCCATTTCCTTATAGTATCGCCAAGCTAGCTCGGGGTTCAAGGGACGTTGAAGGCTCATTCACACTACCAACTAAACCTCTTGGGTTTAGTTAGTCTCAACATTTTAAGTATGGCATGTATAGGGACTTAGTCTTTTTTTGTTATATGTCATATTGGTCTAGCCAAATGTGTTGGCTTATAATGATAGTTGATTCATTTTGTGCATGGCCATGAGATATGGCACTATAATGATTATTGGGTTGTAAACCGATTCATCCATGTATGTATGTGCCGGTTCTATTATGATATGGCTTATGGTTATTGATGATTGAATGTTGATGAATGTCTTGTGTGCGTATAAGATGGTATGAAAATACATGCATGCATGTCTAAGAAATATTACTTATTCATATATGTGTGTTGGTAAGATTTGATTTGTCATATTGGGAAGTTGTCATGCATAAGATATGTTTATGAGTGTTAAGGTATCATTGAAGCTATATATATGTTTATACAAATAAGGGTGGCAATTGGCTTGGAAAATAGCCTTAAAGTTGCCCACACGGGTAGACACACGAGTGTGTGTCTAAACCGTGTGTGACACACGGCTTGCCCCATAGGCGTGTGATCCGACTGTGTGTCCCCTGCACCCTAATTAATACAAAATAGAATGCCAGTAGTAAACACATGGGCAGAGACACGGCCACGTGTCTTGACCGTGTGAGTGACACGACCTCAGAACATGGGCGTGTTCCTAGGTCGTGCGGAGTCTGCACCTAATTTTGGAATTTAATTTGCCACACGGCCTAAGGACACGGACATGTTCCTCGACCGTGCGGCTTGTTTGGTTGATGACGTCATAGTCAGAGAGTTACACGGGCTAAGGACACAGGTGTGTCCCAAGTCACACGGGCGTGTGAGACCACACAGCCTACCCATACGCTAGTATTTTCATATTGCCACTAGCCTCAATTCCCGAAAGAAACCCTAGTTCTCTTCCCTTTCTGCCAAAATCACCTATTGCCGCTGCAAGAAGATTGTCAATGCACCAACTTTGCTTCCACATGTCGCTGTTGTCACCGCCGCACACTGCCATTGCTGTCGTACGCTATCGTTGCAGCTGCACCATCCTTTTCGTCGCACGATTTTTACCGTAGCAAGTCTTTACTACTTTGTCGATTTCTTTTTTTTTCCTTTGGTGCAGAAATTTTTCCAAAATTTTTGGGAAAAGATACCATGTCTCGCAAAAGAACTAGATTTTCGAAGACTACTCTTGAAATCCCGATTTTGATCGATGAAGAAGTGAGAGAGAGATTTGATTCATTCTTCAAGCATCAACCTATGATGCTGGAAAAAGGTTTTGACTTGAAGAGTAATGATTTGATTGTTATTCCTATATTGATTAGAAAGAAAATCAATGCTCTCAAGTAGGAACGATTTTGTGATGCTCGTTCACTTCCTGATGATGAACTAGTTCAAAATTCTATGCTAGTTTGACTACGCAAGACGCTACTGAAGTCATCATTATAAAGAAAAAGGTACCTCTTACTTTAAGTCTATCAATGATTTGTTTAACTTACCTGATGTTGAAGAAGATGAGTACTACCATATGATGAACAACATCAATTGGGATTTTCTTCAACAAGTGATTGATGTTGTGACAAATCCGGGATCCCAATGGCTTATAAGAAAGAATGTGAGCCATTCTTGTTCGAATGGAGTACTTAAAACTAGTAGCAAATGTATGGTTTTATTTTGTTCGCTACAGTTTTATGCCTATCTCACATAGTTCCACCATCTTGATGGAATGGATGCTTTTGTTATTTGCAATCTTGACAGAAAAATCCATTAATGTTGGGAAAATTATTCTCAAGGAGATTCATAATTGTGCTAAAATGAAGGCAGGAAGTGTTTATTTCTTATCATCAATCATTTCATTTTGCTTAAGGGCCCATGTTAAAACACAAGCAAATCTAAAGGGGTGATATGTTCAAGGATGCATTACAAATTATGATCTTGAAAGATTAGTAGAGAGGGTGCATGAGCTGAATCAAGGCGAGCAAGAAGAGCCAACTGAGCCAGATACCGAGGAGTCAATAGATGGAACTAAGACTGAACCTAATTCAATTACAGACACTGAAGAGGAAGAATCTAATAAGGAACCGAACAGTCCTAAAATAGTTGAAGGATCTGAAAACCCTGAACCAAGGGTCGAACTAGAAGAATAACCAATCAAGCTAAGTGTTGAACCTGAATCTGCAACTCCTATGCCGATTTCTGCAAGTGCTTCAAAGAAATCAGAGTTGTCAATTTTGATGGATATGTGCAAGTTCATGCATAATCAACAACAAACTTGCTGGAAATATGCAAAAAATTAGAGATGACTCAATTCAAAATTCTTTTAAGAATATCTCTAATACTTTTGTTCCTAAGTTCCCAGATGCTATCTTTGAGACATGGATGGAAGATATTGATGATGCAAGCAGAGATGGAGCTAAAGAAGATAAGGGGAATGAGTTAGAAAAATAAAGGGGGAGATTCTTATCTTGTTATTTATTTAATTATTTTTAGGTCCTTTGGAATTTATTTCTTTCTAATTAGGATTTAATTTCTGTAGAATAAGACATAGCAAGTATGAATAAACTTAACACTTCTTTAGAAAGAAAAAGACTAAGTGATGTGGTAATGGGAATGAACATGTCTAGGATTGGGTTATTAGGAAAGACTTGGTATTTAAGAAGTCTTAATGACTCACCTCTTTTTCTTTACAACCCTACCTGGTGTTCAATTTTTATTCATTACTTTGTTCTTACAATGAGGACATTACTTCTTTTTAAAGAGGGTAAGGCAAATAAATTGCTCAAATTTTTAAAATTTTCAAGTATGTTTCAATCATTTCTTTCATAAGTATGTTTTAATAAATGAATGTTTAGAGACATTTTTTCTTAATGAGATAGTTTGTATGCAAGTATGAATGATGATTTTATCTGAGTGAAAGTACGTTATTATGAAGAATTGAATGCTTGTATGATCTTAAACTTAGTAATGTTTGCCATGAAAACTTAGTTTCTCTTGAGATTAGACATGCATGAAGGTTTATATCTTTAGAATTGACTTAGTAACTTTTTTGAGGTGAAATTCTAGGGGACATAAAAATCTAAAACGATATAGGCACTATTTCTTTGGATCGTTTGAGCCTTTTCAAGCCAACCCTATGATATTAGACCCTTGAAACTGTAATTTTGAGCTTAAAGGTCTGTTTATTACAATGAACCTACATTATAAGCCACATTACCATCTTTTTAAGTTATCCTAATTTTGTGCATCCATATTAACTAAAGTTGTCTTGGTAATCAACATTTGAGGAAATTTTCAAACAGATGTATGTGCTCATGCTTAAAAAAAAAACGAATGAAGAGCGATGAAAAGTTTGCTCAGTCTCCAAAAAGGAAAAATATATGAGCTTGAGTTCAAAATAAGTTTAGGGGTGTTCCAAAGTTTCACTTAAAGAAAAAAGGTTGTATTACGAGAAAACCAAGAAAAAAGTTAAAGGTTAAGATTTTTTAGAACCGAAATGTCCCATCTCTTAAAATCCCTACCTTTAATCAAGCCCCATTACAACCTTATAAGAGACCTATAGATTTGATGATTATGTCACCTATATTAGTGGAGAGGAAGTCCTAAGTTCAACATATGAAGATCATAAATAAGTCTTATGATTGTTTGCTTGATTAATAAGAAATTATGTTGAATGAAGAATGTTATCTGTGGCTGTGACATACATACAAACTATGATTCATCTTGGCATATTTTGAAACTTAGTATAAAATTCTCAAAATGTTTGCATATGAATTACTTGTTAATTAAAAAGATCGATGAGCATGAAGTTATTAATGCATGATTATGGGACAAAGATTGATGCTACTTACACAATTAGCAATTTTGCCTTAGCGAGACCTTTTGCTATGCATAAACATTACTCAGGACGAGCAATGATTTAAGTTTAGGGGTGTGTAAACTGAAAAATATATAAGATTTTTCCTATGTAATTTATCACCTTTTTACTTAAATTCATTGTTAAAACTAAGTAATTGTTTAATAAATTAATGAAATATGTGAAAATATGAAATTAGGACATAGAAATTATTAAAATGTGATTTTATGCTCTATTATATAGTTTTCATGCAATAATGACGTATTTTATATTAAATTGAGCATATTATATTTTTAAGGCATAAAGTGGGCCATGCATGATTAAATTAAATAATAAAATATAAAATTATATTTTCATTTTAAGATATTTCATTAATAATTTGGGTTTTAATTAATTATTTAAATTGGTTAAATTTTATTCTTTGGTCCTCTAATTTATTGATTATTTTGGACAGGTCTGATAGCTTTGTTGGATTACAAAATCGTCCAACTTGGAGACCAAGTCAACCCAATTTTCGGCTACACTTGGCTATCCACATAAACCACTTTTTGGTTTAATTGCACAAGGTCCTTGCAATGTTGAAGAAATTAGAGATTTGCCTGAAGATTTGCACTTTACCGAGTCTCAGTCATGAGTTGTTGTGGCACTTAAATTGAGAAAAAATCAAGCAAAAATCAGCTCAATTTTCTCAATTCATTGCCGACCACCCATTGAAGATGCTTGAAGAGATGAAACCTCCTATTTTTAGCAAATTATTCTCCTCTCTTCACCTAAAATTATACCCATTTATTCCCTTATTCATCATCCCTTATCATTTATCATTCTCTCTTCTCTCCAAATTTTCTTAGCCTTTTCCATTCCCCATGCCTAGCGTCATCTCTTCATATAGATTTTATCTATTAAGCCTCTTAAATACCCCTTGGTCAGCCACCTTGGAGAGCCATCAACAAAGGAGCAAAGCAAAGAAGTGAAGGAGCCTAGTCAGTTAGAGTCTTGGGTGACAGCCACTTTGATTTGGTGTAACAGTCCGATTTTGACCCTAGTCAGAATAGTGGTTTCGAGACCACACATCCGAGTTAGGAAAAAATATTTTTAATATTATTTTCCGTGCTACTTATAAGTGAATTGACATGTGTGAAAGTCTCGTGTGAAAATTTAACTGTTTGTGTGCTTAATTTGCAAAAAGGACTTAATCGCGTAAAATGTAAAAGCCATTGCTAGATGTTAAAAGTACCTATTTGACTTGAATTTATAATTGAGAGGTCCTTATGTTTTTATTTGACCATTGGAAGTTTGAATGGACATTAATAACCATCCATTATGTGATTTTATAATGGATTAACAAAGGTTATAATGGTAAAATGTTTAATAAGTTAATATATGTTATAATAAAACATGAAAATAGGCATTATATGTTTGCTTGTGCCGAAAATTGAAGAACAAAGGAAAAGAAAAAAAAGAGTTCTAGGGTTCAACTAGTTTAAAGCTTAATTGAGGTATGTTTTTGTTTCGGTTTTTGATAATTTCTACGTTTTTGTGATCGTTGCTTAGTATACTATCAAGCCCATATCTCAATTTCTGATTTTGTTGATGATTTTGAAATGTGCCATTGATGAAACTATGAGTTTTGTGATGTTAGTAGATGAATTATGGAAGCTTGATGTTGGGTTTAAATGTTTTGTCTTTGAATATTTGATGAAATTGAGTAATTTGGGTTAAATTGTAAAAATGTTATTTTGAGGGACTAAAATTTGAAATAAATGAAACGTATGGACTTGTATGAGAGCTATGAAAATTTAGCTAAGCATGTGTATAAGCAAATTTTGTGTATTTTGCGATTTTATGAATTAGGGACTAAAGTGTCGAAATGTAAAAATATGAGGGCTATTTTGCAAAATGCCCTAATTGTGTGTATATGGATTGGTTTGAATGATTTGGTGAATAAAATGGTTAATTTTGAATACATATAGATCAAGAAAAGAGGAATTCAGACTTAGACCGAGGGAAGTCGAAGATTATAGAGTAAACGGTTCTAGCCGACAAATTTCGAGTACGAGGTAAGTTCGTACTTAAAGCATGATGTTAAGTATATTTTGTTGTGTTGATTATACATAAATTGTATATATATTTGGTTCAGATGAATAGGACGATGAATCAATAGTATTTGGCACTAAGTGTGCAATTTACACTATCGGCTATATGAGGCACTAAGTGTGCGATATCGACTTAGCTTCGGTTAACTGAGATGGCACTAAGTGTGCAGAATCGTTCTAGCTTCGGCTAACCTTTATAGCACTAGGTGTGCGAATGTTTGAAGTACGAATAATTTATGGGAATATTTAAAATATTCAAACAAGAGGTGAGAATGAAAATGAATAAGTACGGGAAATTCAGGTATCTACGATACCTATGTGGTAGATGATATTATGTATGTCAAGTTCATTGAATTGGTATGAACATATGGATTGAAAATGTGTAAATACTTATGTGTTGATGTTTTATGTATTATATACTGTTGATGATTTTAGTACGAGCTTACTAAGCTTTTGAAAGCTTACTTTGTGAGTGTTTGCATTGTTTTTTTTAGATATCGAAGCTACTACAAGCTCGGGGATTGTCAAGGATCATCACCACACTATCGAATCTCATTTTGGTACTTTTGAAAATGCATATTTTGAAGTAAGTCATGTATAGGCTAGTAGTAGGGGATTATGCTTTGTGATGTATATACTTAGCCATGTGATTTGGCTAGTTGTGTTTGAACTCATAGTTGATAATAACTTACGGTATGTGATGCTAATGTGTAAATGTGGTATGTTTTAGTTGAACAAAAGAAATGGTAAATGTTGGTAAGTTTTTGGTAAGTTTTAGCATGGGATTGAAGGATGTATGGAAAGAAATGTTTTGATATGATCTTACCTTATGTTTGGCATGAATTGGTAAGGTTTATGAGTATGGATTTGGGTCACTATTATATGATATGAATGGTTTATTTTTTGGTATTGAAATTGGCTGAAATGGTGGTGCAAATATGCTTGTTTTCATTGCTTGTAGGTTGACCAAATTAGGGTGGCAAATTGGCTATTTAAATGGCCTATTTTGACCACACTGGCAGAGACACGGGTGTGTGTCTCAACCGTGTGTGACACATGGCTATGTTGTACGGTCGTGTGTCCTTTGGGGTACCCTACAATTGTAAGTCAGACCCAAGCACGGCCAAAGCACACGAGCGTGTGGCTAGCCGTGTGGCCCAAGTCAGACTCGACCACAACCAAGGCACACGTGTGTCTTGTGGCCGTGTGGACAAGTCAGTATGTATACCCTATTTCACCACGGCTTAGACACATGGGCCTGTCTAAGGCCGCGTGAGTCACACAGACTGTTCACACGGGCATGTGACCTTTTAAAAGTTGAAAATTTTTATAAGTTCTGAAACTTTTATATGTTGTCAATTTGGTCCCGAATGCATGTTTAAGTATTGTATACTTGCTTTTATGATCGTATTGAATGTGAACGAATGAGATTTACTGCAATGAAATGATATTTGATATTCGATTAATCTAAATTGTGTTATAGATTAAGTAATGCCTCTTAACCTATTCCGGCGACGGTTACGGGTTAGGGGTGATACATCTGGGTTTAATCTTTCCTTTCTTTAATTTAATCTAAAATATTTGCTATGTGTTCTTTGTTCTTGTTTACAACAATCTTAGCTTAATTTTATTTAAGCTAGGATGATTATTATGATTAAATAATATTTATTTGATTCATGTTTATAATGTTTGTGCCTCAATAGATCATGTTTTCAGTTAAAATCAAGTCTGTATTTCATTCATACATGATTAAAATGCACCTGAATTAGCTGAGCGATCCTAACCAGACTACAGCTAGTGGATGCATAATTGAAATGTGCATGCTCAATTTAGATCCTAACCCGATTAAATTGCAGGTTGCATAACAACTCTAACTAAGCTCTATTATCTGCATAGTTTTTAGATTTGTGTGATTAAACTGTTTCACATCTAACATATCCCTATTACTTTACACGAATGCTAAGAAACTCTTAGTAAAGGAGGATAAGTAAAATGCGTATTTACTAAGTAAAGGATTCGAAAGGACCTAATGTGGTTTCCAAACTCATGAAAGATCGAGTTTCCATGGAATGTTTTTTCGAATGTTATTAAGCATGTTGATAATAAGTTGAGTTTAATTAAAGCAATTGTCCTAGTTTATTTATGTTATAATTGTTGCAAATTGTGTTTAATTTTGCTAAAATCTATTTCATTCATATAGTTTGCATACTTAGGATAATTTGCATTAGGGATCATTGCATTTAGTTTAATCATCACTTCTCAACTATATTGTGTTTTTAATTACCAAATTGTTAATATAATTTTACAAATTAAGTGACTTAGCACAAATACAATCCCTGTGGAGACGATAACTCAATACTTACTTATTACTTGATAATGACTGTGTACACTTGCACAAACCTACGCGTTACACACGTTGGCAGACATATCCCCAAAAGATGGCCATCTCCTCTTGAGCTTTGCCAAAGTTAGTGACAAGCATTTTCTGATGCTTTTCCAACGCATACAATTGTTGTTTCAAACCCTCTATAGCTTCAATCATTCACAGCTCAAACTCAGTGTGAGAAGTCAAGCGGGCAGCAAAAGTAATCCTAAGGGGAGAAGATGGACATGTGCTAGTTTGACTTAGCATTTCCTTGCCAGCCAATTTTTGTGCAATGAGCTTAGTAATAGCCTCTTTGATCGGAAGGTGGTCTTCATTTGATGACAGGGGAACCTTGACTTTTTGGCACAGTGCAGTAATCAGTAAGGCAAAATTTAATGTGTCGATATTCTTTTGGGCACAATGATGAATCTCACGAAAGATAATTTTGCCATTGTTAATCTTTTGGCCCAGCATCGATCCTTTGAGATTGTAGCATTATGTGTAGAATGAATGAGACGGGTTTTTCAAGAAATGGTACCAAATCTTGCATTGAGGCTTCAATGAGACTCTATCGATATTGTAACAATCATTTCTTGACATTGACCATTGTGTACCTTCCATACAAACATCAGTGAGAACTTAGGCTAAACGCCCTAGGGGCATTATCTTCACAAAGTTAGCATGCTCGTCAAGATCTTCAGATAGTCTATATTAGGCATTGATGGAGTCCTCATCAAATAGAACTGATGCACAATGCAAAATATAAATGCATTGTCAAGAGAAGTAATGTGGGCATAAAACTCTTTAACTAACATTAGGAAGACATCATCAGGATGGAGACAGAATATGCCCCACCCATGTTTTTTGGCAACTGCTAATATGGCCTCTGTATACCCATGAAGGTAATAACTTGGAAAAGGAAATGTAAAACAGTTGTTTATAAATATTTTTGTAGTATTTTTCTTTAGCAAGTTTACTAACGAAAGTGTACGAAGAGGCAGAGGTCGAAGTAGAAGTTGTTTGGGAAGCCATTGAAGAGAATATAGAAAATTGGAAAATGAAAAAGACTAGATTTTATTGCGGTTGTGAATGAAACAAAGAGTAAAAGCAGAAATCGAATCGGGATGAAAATGTAGGAAGAAACTGAATCAGCTAGGTTAAAACGTGGGAGAGAAGAAATTGTGACATTTGTGATAAGACTGGCCTCAATCATGTACTGACAAGGCAAAAGAATTGACATTTAGTGGGAAAAGAAAATGGAATTAGCACAAATTTGTGAGAATTAAAAGAATTTGGGCCAATGGCTTTAATTTGTATGTATTCTGGCCTAAGGGAAAACCTTTTAACAAGAGAAAATAAATAGTTAAATAAACTTATTGGGTAAAAAATAAGAAAAACTGAAAACAAAAAATATCTACAAAAGAACAATTATTAAGTATTGCAAAGAGAAATAAAATTTTTGCCGCGCATTATAGGAGCTCCAAAATAATGTTTCAGGCATTGACTATTGACTTTTAAAGTGGATCCTATTTTTCCATCTTTAACGTCGACAGCTCCATGTGGGTATATACGCTCGACTTTGAATGGTCCTGACCATCACAGCTTTAACTTTACAGGAAATAGTTTAAGTCTAGAATTGAAGAGCAAGACTTGTTGTCTAGGTAGAAATTGCTATGGCAAAATTTTCTGGTCATGCCAGCTCTTTGTCTTTTCTTTGTACAATACCGCATTCTCATAAGCTTGAGCTTGAAATTCATCCATCTCATTAAGCTCCAGTAGGCAATGAGTGCCAACAACAGCACCCCAATCCATGTTTAGTTTTTTGATTGTCCAAAATGTTTTGTGTTCTAGCTCAACTGGCAAATGGCATGGTTTACCATAGACAAGCTTGAAAGGTGACATTCCTAGAAATGTCTTGAAAGCTGTGTGATAAGCCCACAAAGCTTCATCCAACCTTACTAACCAATCCTTGCGGTCGAGATTGACAACTTTCTCCAGAATCTTCTTGATTTCTCTATTGGAAACTTCAGCTTGTCTATTTAGTTGTGAGTGATATGCCGTGGTAGTTTTATGTTTAACCCCATATCTGTTCAGAGCTTTGGCAACTAATTTGCAATCAAAATGTGAACCTTCATCAATAATTAAGGTACATGTGGTACCAAACCTAGTAAAAATATTTGTATGCAGGAATCGCAAAACTAATTTGGCATTATTTGTAGGTAAAGCCATAGCTTCAACCCATTTGGAGACATAATCCACCACGACAAGAATGTAGATTTTTCTCCATGATGGTGGGAATGCACCTATGAAATCAATTCCCAAAATATCAAATAACTCCACCTCTAAAATATTTTCCAGTGACATTTCGTGTCTTCTAGATAAGTTACCAGTTCTTTGACAGTGATCACAGTTTTGACAAAACTCATTAGCATCTTTAAACATGGTGGCCCAATAAAAACCAGATTGGAGAACCTTTGTAGTAGTTTGCATGCTTCCAAAATGTCCACCATAAGGTGCAAAATGACAATGATGCAGGATACTTTGAAATTCATCATCTGGAATACATCTTCGAATTACTTGATTTGCACACTGCTTGAATAGAAATTGCTCATCCTAGTAATATTGCTTGACATCATGAAGGAATTTCTTTTTTTCCTTGATGATTAAGTGTAGGTGGCAACAACCCACTGATTAGAAAGTTGACAATGTTAGCATACAATGGCAATGTCGTAACCAGCCATAACTGGTCATCAGGGCATTTGTCTTTAATCATTTAACTATCACCATAATTATTCCCTGCTTCCAGTTGTGACAAGTGATTAGCCACTTGATTTTCAATGCATTTTCTATCTTTGATTTTTAAATAAAATTCCATCAGCAACAATATCCATCTAATGAGTCTGAGTCTGGGTTTGGCCTCTTTTTTCGTCACCAAGTATTTGATGACAGAATGGTTTATATAAACTGTGACTTTGGTGCCCACTAAATAAGTTCTAAATTTTCAAAGGCAAACACCATTGTTAACAATTCTTTTCGTGGTGGTGTACTTGAGTTGTGGATCTTTCAGCATGCGACTGGCATAATATATAGCATGAAACATCTTGGCTTTTCTTTGCCCTAGCAATGTTTCAAAAACAAAGTCACTTGCATCACACATTAGTTCGAATGATAGAGTCCAGTCTGGTGTAGTGACTATAAGTGCTGTAATTAATCGCTCCTTTAACTCTTCGAATGCTTTTGAACATAACTCGTTAAAATGAAATGGTCTATTTTGCTCCAACAATTGACATAGAGGTTTGGATATCTTAAAAAAATCTTTGATCAAGCAACGGTAAAATCCAGCATGACCTAGGAAGCTTTTGATTCCTTTCATTGAATTGGGTGGTGGTAACTTTTTAATGACTTTTATTTTTGCTTTGTCGATGGCAATTCCTTTATGTGAAATCTTGTGACCCAAAATAATGCCTTTACAAACCATTAATTGGCATTTTTCCCAATTCAGCACAAGATTTATTTCTAAACATCGGCAAAGTACTAACTCTAAAATTTTCAAACAGTCTTCAAAAGTGTCACCAAACACCGAGAAATTATCCAAGAATACTTCAATGAACTTCTCCACCATGTTAGAAAATATTGCTATCATGCAATGTTAGAAGTTTGACGAGGCATTACATAAATGGAATTCTTCTGAAGCAATTGTTCCATAATGAATGGTGAATGTGGTCTTTTCATGACCAGTCGGAGATATGGCAATTTGGTTGTACCCTAAGTAGCCATCTAAAAAATAGTAGAAGGCTTTCCCTACTAGTATGTCCACCATCTGAGCTATAAAAGGCAGAAGGAAATGGTCCTTCTTCGTTGCTTTGTTGAGTTTTCGATAATCCATACAAACTCTCCAACCTGTGACGATACATGTGGGAATGAGTTCGTTGTTATCATTGCTGACTATGGTGACCCTTCCTTTCTTAGGTATACACTAAACAGGGCTCACCCAAGAGCTATTAGAAATTGGGTATATAATTCCAACATTTAACCATTTGATAATCTCCTTCTTAACTACTTCCTTCACGATAAGATTCAGTCTCCTTTGCTGTTCAATAGATTTGCCATAGCAATATTCAAGTATTATTTTATGCATGCAGATTGCTGAGCTAATTCCTTTGATATCCAACAATTGACCATCCTAAAGCTTTCTTGGATTTTTTTAAAACCTTCAGTAATTGCTTCTCCTAGTCTGTTGTAACCACAATAGAGATAACTACAGTCAGTGTATCATTATCTCCCAAGTAAGCATACTTCAAATGCACTGGTAATGGCTTCAAATCCAGCACAGGTGGATCTTTTATTGATGAGGGAGGAGGGTTGAAAGAGTGACTTGATAAGTCTAATGATTGAAAGCTTCTTTTGCATCCATTTTCAAATTACTGAATTTCCATCAATTCTCCATATCCTTTAGTCAATTCTGTTCCATTTATTCGATGGAGTCTGCTTCAAAATTTTTGTGCACATGTCCCACAAACTCTTCCTGAATTACAATGTCAACAAATTCTATAGCATGGCATTCTTCATCTAGGTTTGCACACTTTAAAGCATCAAACACATTAAATGTCAACTACTGATCATTAATTCTCATCGTTAACTCACCTTTCTGTACATCAATCAGTGTTCTACCAGTTGCTAATGATAAACCGTAATTTATACATATTTATAACCCATGCTTAACGTATTTTATGAATGATTTCTCCTCAGATTTGGTGAATTCGATGCTCCTAATGCCTTAATTTCATGTTTTATCCTTAGGTAAGCATAGGAGAGCGAAAGGAACGAGAAACGGGCCAAAAATGAAGAAAATGGGCTAAAGCACGAAATCAACACGGCCTGGACCTCCTCACACGGGCAGATCACACGGCCGTGTCAATCTGGCAGAATTGAAGCACGATTCACACGGGCAGCTCACACTCCCGTGCCAATCTAACAGGCTCGAACACGGCCTGAAGTAGTCGCACACGAGCGTGTCCCTGTCGAACCCTAACTAAGTTCAATTCAGAAAAGGCCAAATTTTAGGGCTTCTTAGACATTCCAAAGCCTATAAATACACCCTAAAGGAGGAAGAAGGGGGAGACGGAGAATAGAGAGTAAGGAATTACTCCGAGGAAGCTGATTGATCCATCTCAGAAGCCGAAGTCACCATCAAGACTGAAGATTTCTCCTTAACCTCCCCTTCAGGAGTTTTGGGTTTTCTTTATGTTTTGTAATTTTTACTATTTTGAGATGTGTTCTTGTTTAGTTACGAACTAAACCCATAAATACCTAAGGGGGATGAAACTTATGACTAAACTTTGTTATTATTTCTGAATCGTATGATTAATTTTTAACTTGTTCTTAATTACGTGTTTTTAATTCTTGTTTTGGTATTTCAGGATATCACTTCAATTTACCACTCTTAGTTGGAGGAGGAATAGACCCTGACTAAGAGTAACTTTGTCGTAATTAAGCGGAGTTGATTGCGTGCCTAGAGATAGGGTGACAAGATTTTGCCGGATTAGGGTCAAACCTAATAAGGGAATCCATAGATCGAGTTAATGTAACCTTAGGGTGTTAATTAGAGATAACTCTCGGTTATTCAACCTAGGGATTAGACGTTGTTAGTCTCGAAAGGGATAATAATATACATTAGGGATTTCTACGGAACAAGTTGAATAAATAAATCATCCGGTTCAGAGCCAGAATAACAAGTAAGAGTCTAGGTGGATTTTTTCTTAGGTATTGTCTTAATCAATCGTTTTCCACAACAGTAATTTCCCAATTTCTATTTTCTGCAAGCTCTTAGTTTAATTAGTTAATCAAAACAATCCTCTTTTATTGGACTAGATAATAAAAAGACAGTCATTACTAGGAGACAATCCGGTCTTGCTAAAGCTATACTACTGTTCGATAGGTACACTTGTCTATATCGTGATAATAGTTAGTTTCAAGAACAAGTCATTACAAATTTATAAAACTTATCACACACGAAAATCGCGATCAAGTTTTTGGCGTCGTTGCCGGGGACTAAGATATTAGGAACGCTTAATTTTTATTACTTTAGCCATTTAGTTTCTTGTAATTTAACTTTAATTTTTACTTTACTAATTTTCTTTCTTTTTCTCCTGGTAGGTTCTTATAGTTTATGACTAGAAGAAACCCGTCAGGACCATTGCTTTTCGACGAGGAAATTGATCGTACAGCTCGTAGAAATTGACGAGAAATCAGGCGCAGCTTAAGATACATAGAAGAAGAGCAAGAGGACGATATGTCAACTACTACTGAAGAGATGGCTGAAAATCAAGACAATCCGCTACCTCCAGCCATACCCGCTGAATTAGCAAATCAGAATCCTGCTCCTCGTACTATGTATGATTATGCTAAACCTAATTTTACAGGAACTGAGTCAAGTATAGTTAGACCTGCTATTGTTGCAAATAATTTTGAACTGAAACCTAACATGATTCAGATGATACAGCAATTTGTTCAGTTTGATGGTTTGCAGGATGAGAACCCTAACACACACTTGGCAAATTTTCCAGAACTGTGCGACACTTTCAAAATTAATGGCGTTTCTGATGATGCCATTCACCTTCGGTTATTCCCTTTTTCACTGAGGAATAAAGCTAAATAGTGGTTGAACTCACTACCACGAGGGTCCATTACCACTTGGGAGCAAATGACTGAAAAATTTCTATTAAAATATTTTCCCCCAGCAAAAATAGCTAAGTTGCGTAATGATATTTCTTCTTTTGTGCAGATGGACTTAGAAACGCTTTACGATGCATGGGAGAGATTCAAGGACCTTTTGCGAAGGTGCCCACACCATGGGTTACCTCTATGGCTGCAAGTTCAAACGTTCTACAACAGTGTGAACCCTTCAACAAGACAAATGATTAATGCAGCTGCCGGTGGAACCATCAATAATAAGACACCTGAAGAGGCTTCTAAATTCATTGAGGAGATGTCACTGAATAACTATCAGTGGCAAGTCATGAGGACTAAGCCAACGAAAACAGCAGGCGTTTATAACGTCGATTCAGTCACCATGTTGTCAAATTAGGTAAAACTTCTGAATAAAAAAATTGATGGTTTACTTGGTTCTACGTAGGTACATCCATCGATGAGGTGCGATTCAAGTGAAGAAGGTGTACCTACAGAATACCCACCATTCAATCCTACAACTGAAGAGGGACAAGTCAATTATATGGGTAACAATAATTTCAGATCTCAAAATAACCCATATAGTAATACTTACAATGCAGGTTGGAAGAACCACCCAAATTTCTCCTGGGGCGATCAAGGAAATCAAAGACCACAGAATCCTCAAGGTTTCCAACAGCCACCTTATCAACAGAAAAAGAAGCTGAACCTTAAGGAGATGCTATCCAAATTCATCTCGGTGTCAGAAACTCGTTTCCAGAATACCGAGACAGCACTCAAAAATCAACAAGCATCAATTCAAGGGCTCGAGACACAAATAGGTCAGCTGTCCAAGTTAATATCCAAATGACCACAAGGTAGTTTGCCAAGTAATACTGAACCAAACCCAAGGGAACAACTCAATGCAATTGATGCTCAAGAAGGATACGTGAGACTTAGCCAGAACCAAGGCAAGAAAATGTGGAAAGCAAAGGTGATGGTGAGGTAAGTCATAATAAAACGATGAACGTAGAATACAAACCTCGTGTGCCATACCTTAAAGCAACAAAGAAAGACCGCTCAGATGAACAATTCGGTAAATTCCTTAAACTTTTGAAAAAATTACATATTAACTTACCGTTTATTGAAGCTCTGTCACAGATGCCAAATGCAATGAAATTTATAAAAGAGCTTCTAGCAAACAAGTGGAAGTTGGATGAAGCGTCACACATGGAGCTAAACGCAGTGTGCTCGGCTATTCTACAAAATAAGCTACCCAATAAATTGAAAGATCCAGGGAGTTTTACAATTCCTTACTTAATTGGTAGTTTAGGTGTGAATAATGCATTAGCTGATTTAGGGGCAAGTATTAATGTCATGCCTTACAAAATGTTTAAACAATTAGGTCTTGGGAAACCTAAACAAACTAGGATAAGCATCCAATTGGCAAATAAAACTATAAGATTTCCTAGGGGTATCATTGAAAATGTACTAGTAAAAGTGGATAAATTCATATTTCCCATTGATTTCATTGTTTTAGACATAGAGGAGGAAACCAACACCCATTTGATTTTAGAGAGGCCCTTTTTAGCAACTGCTAAAACAATTATTGATGTTGTCATAGGTGAACTCACCTTTCACGTAGGAGACGAGACGATCACCCTTCAAGCTCATAGTTCTAGCGTCACATTGAATATGGAATGTAATGATCCACATCATCTTACTAAAACTGACAATATGACGCAACCTACTGTGCAGAGATTGAGCCTGAAAGAAGTGCACGAGCCATGTTTCAACAACACTAGGAGACCCATTCATGAAGAACGAAGGCTACAGATAGAGGAGCTAGAAGAAAGGCGAGTACATAAACTGAGAACACCTGATAATCCGAAACTATGCCAAAATAAGCTCGATACCTCTCCTCATCAACTTAAGGTTGGAGATCAAGTCTTATTAGATGTCGCAGACCCTTACATTGTCACTCCCAAACTGGATGAGGAAACCCCTCTTACGGTACTTAGTATTTTCCCGTTCTGTACAGTAGAGGTAAGTCATCCCAAGTTCGGCACCTTTAAGGTAAACAATTCCCGGCTCAAACTTTATTTTGATAAGAGTGATAACAGGAATGAGGAGTACGAACTCTTAAACCACCTTGACCATTCAACAGAGAGGTAAGTCAAGCTTAGACTATAAATAAGCGCTTCTCGGGACACAACCCGAGCACTAACTGTATTAACTTATTCAAATTTTAGTGTTTAACACTTTTCATGACTAACATTGCCCTTAAAAATAGGTTTACCACAGGGACACGGCTAAGCACACGGGCATGTGTAAAACCGTGTGGAAACAGGGTAAGATTTTCTCAAAACACAGGCAACGATAAACCACCACGACCGCGCGACATGGTCGTGGGTGAACCTGCCAAAACAACACGGGCGTTCGACACGTCCTTGCCTGAGGACCGTGGTCGAAACTAAGAAACTAACACGGGCGTGAGACATGCCCGTGTCTAACACCCATGGTTGACACTGCCAAAATAACACTGGCATGTGCATAGGAACATGGGCGTGGAAGAAATGAACCATATCGCACACGGGCGTGTCTAAAGGCCGTGTGACGAACTCCCAGTTCACGACCCACACGGGCGTGTGCGATGACCGTGCCACTTACAAAATTACATTATTTCTTTTACTTCCACTTTTATTCTTAATTATTTTTTTTTATAATTCATGTATTCTCTAAACATGGCTTCTCTTTATGATTACTACCAGCTTATTTCTTCCTTAACATCATGCCCAACTTTATTGTCAATCATCATTCTCACCAAACTAGGACATTCATTCAGTACTCAGGAAGTTTCAATTCTCTCCCTATCTTATGATCTTATATTTTTCTTATATATCTAACCTTGTACATTGAGGGCAATGTACATATTAAGTGTGGGGGTATTTATTTCATTATCTAAAAAATCCCTGAATATTGCTTTGTTCTCTTGTGAATCTCTCATATCATGTTTAAAATGAATTTTGATTGACTGATAATTTTGATTGTTATATCTTAAATTAAAATATAGGCATTCATGCATTGATTGTTAAACTTTAAGACACTAGAAAATCAATCATGATAAGATGATGTTTAAGAATTTAAAATTTTAGGTTGTTTCCCCAAATTTAGGTATTATCTTGAATTGAATCCCACAGATTTAAACATCAAAAAGCCATAATTTTTGTGAGATTTTTGAGCCTTTTGAGCATCTATTAATTCTTTCATGCTCACTTCTATTATTGCTATGAGTGTGCCAATATTGAACTGTTGTTCTAGAACTTGCCTGATTATGCATGTTGAGACCACACTATTTGATTTGATATATCAAAATGATAGAGGCACTTAGGATTAACCCACTCATGCCATGAAAAGCCTACCTCCACAATTAACCCTTACTAAACCCCTTTGAGCCTAACAAACCATTCATTGTATTACCTTCAATATTAACCCTTAATCCATTATTGTTGAAATCTCCTAAATTAATTCGATCCCCATTTTTTTCGAGAATTGAGTTGGATAAATTGCTTAGCTATGTCTTGTTCTTAATAATTAGTTATGATTATTTAACTTGTTCTTAAAAAAAAACATGTATACATATTAGCAGTTATCTTTTGTTATAAGCTTCATTATTCAAATTCCATAGTCAGAAAAGAAGCTATGTTGTACGGAAGTGGTGATGAAATATTTTTCTAGTTAAGTAATTTTTTAGTTTAATCTCGATTCTAACCTTTTCTTTCAACTTGTGACCACACCCCCTAACCAAGCCTCATTACAACCCTTTGAAGACCTTTTGATTGATGTATCATCTCGATTTATAGTGGTGGAGATTTGATTTTCATGCAAGCCTATGGTAATAACTTTTCATATTGACCAATGAGTGCTAATTTCATTGTCCTTAAACACTTCGAGTGATTTGAGTGAATCTTTAGTGAGGATGTTAAATTCTGTGAGGTTTTTAATCAATGATAACTACTTAGATGAAGGGAGATACCTAAGTTTTTCAGGATTAAATATTCAACTTGGAATGTTTGAAGCTCTAATGTTCTTTTAGTTGAATTTTCAATATATGATTACTTATGAGATGATTTGAGATAATCTTGATCGAAATTATAAGTTGAGAAAAAGGAAATTTTAACTGTGATCCGAGGATTTTGCTTGAGGACAAGCAAACGATTAAATGTGGGGGTATTTGATAAACCGTAATTTATACATATTTATAACCCATGCTTAACGCATTTTATGAATGATTTCTCCTCAGATTTGGTGAATTCGATGCTCCTAATGCCTTAATTTCATGTTTTATCCTTAGGTAAGCATAGGAGAGCGAAAGGAACAAGAAACGGGCCAAAAACAGAGAAAGTGGGCCAAAGCACGAAATCAACACGGCCTGGACCTCCTCACACAGGCAGATCACACGGCCGTGTCAATCTGGCAAAATTGAAGCATGATTCACATAGGTAGCTCACATGCCCGTGCCAATCTAACAGGCTCGAACACGGCCTGAAGTAGTTGCACACGGTCGTGCCACGCGGGCGTGTCCCTACCGAACCCTAGCTAAGTTTAATTCGGAAAAGGCCAAATTTTAGGGCTTCTTAGACATTCCAAAGCCTATAAATACACCTTAAAAGAGGAAGAAGGGGGAGACATAGAATAGGGAGTAAGGAATTACTCCGAGGAAGCCGATTGATCCATCTCAAAAGCCAGAGTCACCATCAAGACTGAAGATTTCTCCTCAACCTCCCCTTCAGGAGTTTTGGGTTTTCTTTATGTTTTGTAATTTTTATTATTCTGAGATGTGTTCTTATTTAGTTATAAACTAAAGCCGTAAATACCTAAGGGGATGAAACCTATGACTAAACCTTGTTATTATTTTTAAATCGTATGATAAATATTTAACTTGTTCTTAATTACGTGTTCTTAATTCTTGTTTTGGTATTTCAGGATATCACTTTAAGTTACCACTCTTAGTTGGAGGAGGAATAGACCCTGACTAAGAGTAACTTTGTCATAATTAACCGGAGTTGATTGCGCGCCTAGAGATAGGGTGACAAGATTTTGCCAGATTAGGGTGAAACCTAATAAGGGAATCTATAGATCGAGTTAATGCAACCTTAGGGTATTAATTAGAGATAACTCTCGGTTATTCAACCAAGGGATTAGACGTTGTTAGTCTCAAAAGGGATAATAATATACATTAGGGACTTCTACGGAACAAGTTGAATGAATAAATCGTCTGGTTCGGAGCCAGAATAACAAGCAAGAGTCTAGGTGGATTTTTCCTTAGGTATTGTCTTAATCAATCGTTTTCCACAACAGTAATTTCCCAATTTTTATTTTCTGCAAGCTCTTAGTTTAATTAGTTAGTCAAAACAATCCTCTTTTATTCAGCTAGATAATAAAAAGACAATCATTACTAGTACTCATAGTCCTTTGGGTTCAACAATCTGGTCTTGCTAAAGCTATACTACTGTTCGATAGGTACACTTGCCTACATCGTGATAATAGTTAGTTTCAAGAATGAGTCATTAAAAATTTATAAAACTTATCACACACGAAAATTTCGATCAGCTAAGAAAGGTCATCCAAGTATTATAGGTACCTCTTTATCTTCTTCACATTCTAGAATAATAAAATCTGCTGGAAAGATGAACTTGTCAACTCTTACTAGTACATCTTCAAATTTACCTTCTGGATGGGCATATGATCTATCAACTAGTTGTAGTGTGACTGTAGTAGGTCTTGCCATTCCTATCCCAAGTTTCCTAAAAATAGATATAGGCATTCGATTGATACATGCACCTAAATCTCATAATGCTTTGCTTACATAATGGTTTCCAATTGAGTAGGGTAGAGTGAAACTTCCTGGATCTTTTAATTTTGGTGGCAGTCTATCCTTTAGCATTGCTGTGCACCCTTTAGTAAGTTCAACAATTTCAAACTCCCCTAACCTTCTCTTCTTGGATAGGATATCTTTCATAAATTTCACATAGTTATGCATTTTTTCTAATGCTTCCACCGAAGGTATGTTGATGTGTAATTACTTTAAGACCTCTAGAAATTTCTTGAATTGAGCATCTTGTTTCAATTTTTGGAAATCCTGGGGAAATGGTGGCTGTGGTCTTCCTTCAATTTGTTGATGTTGCTTTGCCATGACATTTGTATTGGCTCTACAAGATGAAATTACTTCTATATTCTTTTTTCTACTCCTATTTTTTTTGTTTGTTCCACTACTGAATCGAAAGTTGTGCTTTCGAGAAATTTTGAACTTTCCTCCTCAATAAAGGCATCAGTTACAACTCCTGGCAGCTGAATGCCACTCTGAAATGTTATGGCCTTACATTGTTCCTTTCCTTGAGATCGAGAACTTTCTGTGTCACTAGGTAATGCTCCTTGTTGTTTGGAACTTAATGCTGTGGCAATTTGTCCCGCTTGGTTCTCTAGAGCTTTTAAGGAAGCTGTCAGCTCTGAATAATTGCATCATTCTTAGCCATATACTCTTTTAAAAGAGCTTCCACAGCTAATGTTCAAGATGACGAACTTTGTTGCACTTTTTGCCGCAGTATTGGTTGACTGTATCTAGGTGGTACACTAGCCATATTCTGTCTATTAACAGTGCTGGCATTTCCCATTCGCTGATTACTCTAGCTAAAATTTGGATATTGTTTCCACCCTGGATTGTAGGTGTTGGAGTAGGCATTGTTGTTACTATGATTAAAATTTCCCATGTAATATGCAAAGGTTGGATTTGATGGGCATTCATCAAAAACATGATCTTCTCCATAGTATACGCATGTTAGTTTTGCAACCTTCATCTCCTGCACTATAGAGGGTATTTTCAAAGTTTTAATCATATTTGTTAAAGATGATACATGAGCTGTTAACGATGTGATCGCATCAAGTTCCATTGTTCCAGCAACTCTTCTACTAGTACCAACTCTGGTAATGGGGTACTAATAATCATTATTTGTTATTCTTTCTAGAATTTCATATGCTTTATTGTAGGATTTGTCAAGCAACATCCCATTAGCAGATGCATCCACCACCATTCACATATGAGCATTTGATCCATTGTAGAACATTTCTATCTGTGTCCAATGTTGAAAACCATGCATCGGGCATTTTCTAATTAATTCCTTGAAACGCTTCTATGCTTCATATCATGTCTCATCTTCAGATTGTCTAAACAATGTAATGTTGTTCCTAAGCTTGACATTCATGTTGGGAGGATTCTACCTAAGCAGAAATCTCTGACACAGTTCATTCCAAGATGCCACCGTACTTGATAGTAATGCATTCAACCATGATATGGCACAATCTTGCAATGAATAAGGGAAAAATTTTAATCCAAGGGCATCTTTAGGAACACCCTGCTGCCTGAATGAGTCACAGACTTAAAGAAAAAGTCTCAAGCGCAATCTTGGATCTTTAGTAGGTAGACAACTAAACTGCCCTACCGTTTGCAGCATCTGAAACATTACTGGTTTTAATTCAAAGTGTTGAGCTTGAATATGTGCTCTAACAATCCTTGGATTTAGATAATCCAAAATAGGAACTACATGTTCTCTAATAGGTCTGTCTCTGTCATCTATAATTTGGGGATTCCTTTTATTCTGGAGTACCTGATTTCTCTGATTGGATCATTTATAATCCTATCCATTTCTCTTAACTCTTTTCTTCTTTGCCTTAATGTCCTTTCAATTTCAGGATCAAAACAATATTCTGTATCCTTTTGACTACTTCTTATCATGCACTAATACAAACATGAAAAATCAAATAAAACACTAATTAACTATTCTAACAAAAATAACAAGAATAATAACAAATCAACTTTTCACCAATGGTGTAGATCCCCGACAACGATGCCAAAAACTTGTTGCGTGTAAATAACTAATGCAATTGTGCAACTGTACACGTTATTCAAGTAGAAAAGTGAAAAGTAAGTATTGTCTCCACAGGGATCAGAAATTGAGTAAGTTATTATAATCCTATTAACTATGCTAAATAGTAGGAAATACTCTCAGGTTGAATAGGATGTTTATATAATGAATTAATGAAACCAAAAACTAAAAATAAAAAAAATGATTGGGCAAATAAAATGTAGTGGAAAATTACAGATAAAAGCAAGGGTAATTCTGTTGTTGAATGAATAGAGCTAGAATTATTCAGGTGAAATGCTCATATCAAAATAATGCCATGGAAAAATATTGTCTAATCAACTACTCAGAGAGTCACTACTTTAACCTGCCTCTTTCAATAGCTAGATCTTAATATAAAAATCTAAGTTAGTGTATGTATACAGAACTCTGGATTAATAACTACAATGAATGTTCTTCTCTGCATAACTTGCAACATCTATGTCTAGAGTGTAATAGATATTCTGTTGAGTATTTGCTTGCGTCAAATGATTTACGATCCAGTATATTTAAACCTTTTCAAAATTTAAAAAATTATAAAAGAACACAATACACAATCAACTTGTAACACCCCTTATCCCTATTCAACACCGGAATAGGATACGAGGCATTACCCGACTTTCATCTTAAGCAAACATACAATTTTAAGTCATAAATTTTTGACCAAATTAAAACTAGTTGCATTCAATCATAAAGTCTCTAATACAAGCCTATGAGGCCCGAAACAAGCTTTGGAAATGGTTCGGGACTAAATCGAGCACTTAGGAAAAATTTTACAAAACTTAGAAATTTTTTGCCATGCACAGGGATCACATGCCCGTGTGGTTTGGGACACGCTTGTATGGGCAGGACGTGTGGTCACACACGCCCGTGTCCCTAACCCGTGTAACTCTCTGTTTTGCAAAGCATGAAAAAATTGAGGTCACACGGCCAAGTCACACGCTCGTGTGCTAGGCCATGTGGTTAATTAAATTTTCATAAAATAGGTGCAGACTTTACACAGTTGGCACACACACCCGTGCTTGAGGCTGTGTCCCTTACACGGCTGAGACACACGCTCGTGTCTCTGCCCGTGTGCTCAATTCTATGCATTCTGTTTCTCAAAATTAAGGTGCAGAGGACACACGGCCATTTGTTGCCCTCATTTGTACATACACATCCACAATCTTTAATGGCATAAATCATGGCATATTTAGGCAACCAAACTTCCACAAAACAAGGCCAAGTTATGTCATCTCATTATCCACACTCAACATTTTTACAACATCATATTTGCCAAACCAAATCATACCAAACATCACATTCCACAAGTTCTAATATGGCTACCAATAACATGCATAATTTTACTTAGTTTTTCTATCATACCAATGAGCCAATCTTAACTATTCAACAACAAAACCATTAAGCCACATTCAACCATTTACCAAGCATTTATAAACCACATCCCACAAGAGATAATTGTACATATATGCGTATATAGGTATATATAATCTTACAACCAATTCAACCCAAATAAGCCAAGTTACATGGCTAAACACCATATCAAGCCCTTAACAATTTCAAGCCAACACATTTGGCCAAATTCATAATGACACATATAAAAAAATGATCAAGTCCCTATACATGCCATATTCTCAAAATGTTAAGATCATCGATACCCAAAATGATAGTTGATAGTGTGATGCGATCTCTGACGATCTCTAACCCGAGTTAGCTTGGTGACACTATAAAACATGGAAATAAAACGGAGTAAGCTACATAGCTTAGTAAGCTCATATGAAAGAACCAAGAAAACCTTACCATACATTGACATCCAAGTAATATAAGGCAATGTAATTTTCCATAATGTCATGATAAAAAATCACTACCATCACAAACTTACCTTAAAATCGTCATCTCACTACTTAATAATCATAAGCTTTAAGTACATACCTGTACCATCTCGAAATAATCCATACACATTCTCATCCTTGTCATACCCAATGAACCACTCAGAATAATAATATCAGATACTCGGGAAAACCTTGCACATTAGGTGCCACATATGTAGCAATTGCTACCTTTATCTCATATTACATATACATTCGCTCTCGAGTCAACAACGAGCTTGCTCACACAAGCTGTTAGTCAAGACATAGCTATTCGGTGCTGCTCACACAAGTTGTCAAGCAACCACAACATATGCCGTTATACTCGGCTACTGATAGGACGTACATGACCAGCACCCGGATCACATAACATAAAACCCTAGTGACATGTCACTTGCCAAATCATCGTCAAATGTGTCCGTCGACCTGATTACACAAATCATACAAAAATTAAAGCATTTAAAATAAGTTTAAAGTAAAGCTTATTTAACATACGAACTTACCTCGGTTACAAAAACGACCAAAAGGACCGATTTGTCAAATACTTTATTTTTCCCCCGATCTACCCTCGAACTTTATTTTTCTTGATCTATAATACTACATTTAACTTATTTAATAATCACATTATTCAAATAAGCCCAAAAACACATTACGGCAAAATTTACATTTTTGCCCCAAACTTTTTAGCATTTTATAATTTAGTCCCTAGGCTCGTAAAATGAATTACATTTAATTTTTTCACAACCCAAGCCTAGCCGAATGTTGTTTGTACTCATAAAAACCCACATTTTTCATTTATTCACACTTTTCTACACATTTTATAGACTTTTACAAATAAGTCCTTGTTTGACGTTTTTACTGAAAATCACTTTACAAAAGTCGTTTAACAAACAACAAACATGCGTTTTCTACCATCAAACATCAAAATACAAGCATATTCATCATGGGTCAAATTTTAGACTTTAATCCTTCTTCAAATTAGTCCTTGAAATAGCTAAATCAAGTTACAACGATCTCAAAAATATAAAAATCGTTAAAAATGAGACAAGAACGACTTACAATCCAGCTTGAAAGCTTGGCCAAAACCTTAGCTATGATTTCCCCCAAAATTTCAGCTATAAGGGACTAAATTGAAGAAGATGACATCTTTTATTTAGTTATTTTGGCTTTATTTACCAAATTACCTATTTACCCCTCACTTAAACTTTGAAAATTTACCTACTCTATGTCCATTTTTGTCCATCCTAAAGTATAATGGTTTAATTACCATTTAAGGACCTCTAATTTAGAATTTCATAAGAATTTACTACCTTTAGCCTATAGAACTCAAATTTTGCACCTATTGCAATTTAGTCCTTCTAGTCAAATTGAGCACTCAAACGATAAAATTTCTTAATGAAATTTTCACACAATTATTCTATCATGCTGTAGACCATTAAGAAATAATAAAATAAATATTTCTACTTCAAATTTGTGGTCCCGAAACCACTGTTCTGATTTGGCCCTAAAATAGGTTGTTACAACTCTCCCCCTTTAGGGATTTTTGCCCCGAAAATCTTACGAGAAAAGAGGTTAGGGTACTATTTTCTCATAGCTTCCTCGGGTTCCGACGTAGCCTCTTTGACCCTATGTTGTTGCCACAAAACTTTCACTAGAGCTATGCTTTTATTCCTCAACTATTTTACCTCTCAAGCTAACACTTTGATCGGTTCTTCAGCATATGTAATATCGGGTTGAATCTCAATCTCTGTTGTGGAAACTACATGTGAAGGATCTGATCGGTATCGTCGCAACATCAATACATGAAACACGTTGTGAATTCTTTCCAACTCTAACGGTAAAGCTAGTCGATATGCCACTGGCCCTATTCCTTCAATAATCTTATACGGCCCAATGAGACACGGACTCAACTTACCTTTGCGACCAAATCTAAAAAATTTCTTCCACGGAGACACTTTCAGAAACACTTTATCACCAACCTGAAATTCGATATCCTTCCGTTTCAAATCCGCGTATAATTTTTGTCGATCTGAAGCTGCTTTCAAACAATCACGAATTACTTTCACTTTCTCTTCGATTTCTCTGACCAAATCAACCCTGTGAATCTATTTCTTACTAAGCTCAGTCCAGTATAGTGGAGTTTGAAACTTGCGACCATACAATGCTTCATATGGTGCCATCTTAATACTCGATTGAAAACTGTTGTTATAAGCAAATTCAACCAACAGTAGATTTTCTTCCAACTACCTTCTAACTCTAAGACACAACAACGGAGCATATCTTCGAGAATTTGAATCACTCTCTCAGATTGACCATCTGTTTGCGGATGGAATGTGGTACTAAAATTCAACTTCATACCTAACGCTTCGTGTAATTTTTTCCAAAATTGTGACATAAACCTCGGATCTCTATTCGAAATAATAAAAGTAGGCACCCCGTGCAATCTAACAATCTCAGCAATGTACAACTCAACTAGTTTATCAAGTGAATAATCAGTACGTACTGGAATAAAATGAGCCGATTTTGTCAATCTATCAACAACAACCCATACAACATCTTTCTTCTTCGGAGTCAAAGGTAACCCCGTTATGAAATCCATCGCAACTCTATCCTATTTCCACTCGGGTATAGTCACAGGCTAAAGTAAACCCAAGGCAGTTAATGTTCGGCTTTCACTTGCTGACAAATCAAACATCTCGTTACAAACTCTGAAATGTCTCGTTTCATGCCTGACCACCAATACAATTCCTTCAAATCATTATACATCTTGGTACTTCCAGGATGAATAGATAAACAACCATTATGTGCCTAATGAAGAATTATCTGAATTAGTTCGGTATCTCTCGGTACACAAATCCTACCTTGGAACCTCAAACAATCATCGGATCCAATCTGATATTCTGAATCACTATTTGGTTCACATTGAACTCTTTTAACTTGCAACTCATTATCATCTTTCTGGATCTTCATAAATTTTCTGTAGAAATATTAGTCTAGTTTTCAACTCAGCCAAAATTGATCCACCATCAGATAAAGTTAACCTCGTATTCATTGCCCTCAAAGCAAACAAAGTCTTTCTACTTAAAGCATCTATGACTGCGTTCGCTTTCCCTAGGTGATAGTTGATCACTAATTCATAATATTTCAACAACTTGAGCCATTTTCGTTGTCGTAAATTCAAATCTTTCTGAGTCATCAAATATTTTAAACTCTTGTGATCAATAAAGATGCGACACTTCTCACCAAATAAATGATGTCTCCAAATTTTTAGAGCGAACACAATAGCAGCTAATTCCAAGTCGTGCATTGAATAATTCTTTTCATACAGTTTCAACTGTCTCGAGGCATAAGCTATCACTTTACCCTCTTGCATCAACACACAGCCAAGACCATTCAAGGAAGCGTTGCTAAAAATCATGAACTCTTTTCCCAACTCAGGTTGCACTAACACCGGTGCCTCAGTTAACAATGCTTTCAACTGTTCAAAACTCTGTTGACATTTTTTGACCACTCGAATTTCACATCTTTTCGTAACAATCTGGTCATAGGTGTGGCAATCATCGAAAATCCCTTCACAAAATGTTGATAATAACCAGTCAAACCCAAAAAGCTTCTAACTTCAGATACATTTCTCGGTGGTTTCCAATCAACAACTCCCAAAATCTTACTCGGATCAACCCGTATACCTTTCGCTGAAACAATGTGCCCCAAAAATCTGACTTCTCGGAGCCAAAACTCACTTTTGCTGAATTTAGCAAAAAATTTCTTATCTCTCAAAGTTGTAAGACAATTCTTAAATGTTCGACATGCTCAGATTCATTTCGGGAATAAATCAGAATGCCATCAATAAATAAAACCACAAACTTATTTAAATATGGTCGGAAGATTCGATTCATCAAGTCCATAAAAATTGCAGGAGCATTTGTTAACCTGAAAGGCATAATAAGAAATTCATAATTCCCATACCCCATTCTGAACGCGGTCTTCAGCACATCTGACTCTTTAACTTCCAACTGATAATAGCCTGATCTCAAGTCTATCTTCGAGAACATTATTGTCCCTTTCAACTAATCGAGCAAGTCATCGATTCTCAGTAAAGGATACTTGTTCTTTATCGTAACCTTATTAAGCTGGCGATAATCAATACAAAGTCTCATGGATCCATCTTTCTTCTTGACAAATAATACTGGTGCACCCCAAGGCGAAAAACTCGATCTCGTAGAACCCTTATCTGTTAACTCTTGCAACTGAAACTTCAATTCCTTCAATTCGGTAAGATCCATTCTATACAAAGCTATCGATGTCGATGAAGTCCTCGATACTAAATCGATAGTAAATTCAACTTCTTTGATCTATGATAATCCAGGCAACTCTTCTAGAAACACATTTGGGTATTCAAAAACTACTGGCACGGTTTTGATCTTCAATTTAGACACTTTCGTATTCAATACATACGCAAGATAAGCTTTACAACCTTTTCTTACATACCTTTGAGCCGACATCGACGAAATCATAATAGGCAACTCACCCGACTCAATCCAAAGAATTTCATTATTTTGACATTTCAATTCAATAATATTTCGTCTACAAGTCACTATTAC
Organism: Gossypium anomalum; assembly: GCA_025698475.1. Taxonomy (NCBI): domain Eukaryota; kingdom Viridiplantae; phylum Streptophyta; class Magnoliopsida; order Malvales; family Malvaceae; genus Gossypium; species Gossypium anomalum. The sequence continues at coordinate 66,012,508 of CM046966.1, forward strand.
ATCATGCAAAGTCAAACAATCCATTCCAAGAATTACATCAAACTTATCAATTGGTAAAAGCATTAAGTCAGCCAGAAAACAGTGACCTCGAATCATTAAAGGACAACTCTTGCAAACCTTATCAATTAAAACATATTTGCCTAAGGGGTTCGACACTTTAACCACATACTCAGTAGACTCAACAGGCAGATTCTTAGTAGATACCGAATTCAGGCAAATATAAGAATGAGTCGATCCAAGATCAATCAATGCAACTACATTAGTATCATAGAGAGAAAATGTACCAGTGATAACATTAGGGGATGACACATCTTCGTGAGCACGAATAGCGTAAGTTCTAGCAGGTGCTCTGACCTCTGATCTCGTAGTTAAATCTTTCGTTGCACCTCTGCTACTATTCCCATTTCCACTATTTCTCAATGGCCTCCCTCTAGTGGCAGTGTTACTTAGCCTTGCATTCTAAAAATGATCTTTCTTAGTCATTTTAGGGCAATCTCAAATAAAGTGATCTTGGGAGCCACATTTAAAGCAAGCTTGATTATTCATCCTACATTCACTGGGATGCCGTCTACCACAGTGTTGACATTCAGGTCTATTAGACCTAACGTTACCAACGCTTGCTATTGACGTAGTTTGGGCCTTAGAACTCAAATATTGCTTCCCACGATCTCTGTTGGGATACCCAGCTGAAACATTTGAATGAGTAAACAAATCCCTCAATTTCTTTGATGAAGACTGAAATGACTTATTCATCAGCCTTTTTCTTGAATCTCTAGCCTCAGACTTAGCTTTTCTCTTTTCTTTCCTTAGCTCTTCGGCCTTGCAAGTTCGGTCGACTAGCACAACAAATTCTTTCAACTTTAAAATCCCAACTAGTAGTCTGATATCTTCATTCAACCCATCTTTGAATCTCTTGCACATGACAGCCTCGGTGGAAACACATTCCCGAGCATACTTACTGAGCCTAACAAACTCTTGCTCATATTTAGTCACAGATATACGGCCCCATTTCAGCTCTAAAACCTTTTTATGCTTCTGATCAATGAACCGTTGCCTGATATATTCTTTTTAAACTCTTCTTGGAAGAAACCCCAAGTAACTCTTTCTTTCAGTACCAAAGATACAAGAGTATTCCACCACTGGTATGCTGAGTCCCTCAGAAGTGATATAGCACATGTCAAGCACTCATCCAGTGTACAAGAAAGCTCATTACATACCTTGATAGAGTTCTCAAGCCAAAACTCTGCCCCCTCGGGATCATCGTCAATATTGGCTCTAAATTCTTCATCCCCTTGTTTTCAAATCTTATCAATTGGAGGCTTGTTCAGTCTTAACAATTCTATACCTTGGGGAGCTATGGGAACCGGTTGGGGGTTAGGTGGGCGTGGAGGATGTTGGACAGCAGGATTTGTTCAAACAAACTTGGCAAACCACTCATTCATCCTTTGGAAAAAGGCTTCCTAAGCCTCTCTCCTTGACTAACTGTTACTGGTCTACTTTTGGATGGTGCTGTCCCTTGGCCGGGAGCTGGCGCATTACTTTCAACATCGTCAGCTACCTCTCGGTTGAAATCCATTTAATAGATGAAAAGACAATTTAAATTGTCAAGAGTTGTCACACTATCACACATTATATATGACATGTATAGCCAGACTCTCACATGCTCTATGCTAGTCCGAGAATTGACTAAACCATAGTTCTGATACCATTAAGTGTAACACCCCTTACCCGTATTCAATGCCGGAATAAGATACGAGGCATTACCAAACTTACATCGCAAACAAACTTAAAATTCTGAGTCATAAATTTCTAAACAAATAAAAACCATTTGCATTCAATCATAAAGTCTTTAATACGAGCCTACAATGCCTAAAACATGCTTTGGAAGTGGTTTGGGCCTAAACCAAGCACTTAGGAAAATTTTAACAAAACTTAGAAAATATTTTCCATGCAAAGGGGTCACACACCCGTGTGGTTTGGGACACGTCCGTGTGGGCAGGCCATGTGGTCACACACACCCGTGTCCATAACCTCTGTAACTCTCTTTCTTGTAAAGCATGAACAAATTGAGGTCACATGCCCAAGTCACAAGCCAATATGCTAGGCCATGTGGTTGATTAAATTTTCATTAAATAGTTGCAGACTTCATACGCCTGGGACACACGCCCATGCTTGAGGCCATGTCCCTCACACGACTGAGACACAAGCCCGTGTCTCTACCTGTGTGCTCAATTCTGAGCATTTTGTTTCTCAAAATTAAGGTGCAGGGGACACACGTGTAACACCTCTTACCTGTATTTCATGCCGGAACAGGGTACGAAGCATTATTAGACTTATCACACGGACAAACATACAATTTTGGGTTATACATTTGCATCCAAATTAAAACTTTTTGCATTTAATCATAAAGTCCCTAATACAAGCCTACGAGACCTAAAACATACTTTGGAAGTGATTCAGGACTAAACTAAGAACTTTAAAAAATTTTACAACACTTAGAAAATTTTTCACTAAATAGGAGTCACACGCCCGTGTGGATATGGGACACTCCCGTGTAGGCAGGCTGTGTGGTCACAGATACCCGTGTCCCAACCCCGTATAACTCTCTATTTGTCACCCAAGAACAAATTGAAGACACACGGCCAAGTCACACTCGTTTTTGAGACCGTGTGGTCGATTTAAAATTTATGATTTTTCATTAAATTTGGTGCAGACTTCACACGGCCAGGGCACACGCCTGTGTTTGAGACAGTGTCATCCACACGGCTGAGAAACACGCTCGTGTCTCTGCCAGTGTGCTCAATTCTGAGCATTCTATTTCTCAAAATTTAGGTGTAGGGGGCACATGGCCTAAACACATGCCCATGGGGCAAGCCGTGTGTCGCACATGGCCTAGACACACGCCCTGGGGCAAACCGTGTGTCGCACATGGCCTAGACATACGCCCGTGTGTCTACCCATGTGGACAAAAATAGGGCTATTTACCAAGCCATTTTATCACCCTTTAATGCACACACCTACACAACATAACATAGCACCAACCCAAACACATATATACAACCAAATCAACCACAACCAAGACATCAACACATCATTCACATGCTACCATCTATCATACACAACCATCACATATTCATCAACTCAAATCATGTAAATTCCCACATCCATGAAAAGCATCATCATATAAATTACTTATACCAATAGTAGCCAATTTCAAATGACCTTATACAAAATGAGCTTTCAACCAATATAAGCCAACATATTTGACCAAATCAATTATGACACATAACAAAATGACCAAGTCCCCCATACATGCCATAACTCAAAATGTTGAAATCATTGGTACCAAAATAATTGTTGATAGTGTGAGTGAATCTTCGACAGTCTCCGATCCCTGAGCTAGCTTGGGGACACTATAAGACAAGGGAAAGGAAGGGGAGTAAGCTATAAAGCTTAATAAGTCCCTATTTTTAATAATAACCATCATAACTACACTTTTAACATGCAATTAACATGATGAAAATTAACATGAATGTTATTAAAATCTTATAATCATAACTTACTTAATCACAACCTTACCAAGGGTCCATCACATACCGAGCTCATTACGTATGAGATTTACGTACATACCTATACCGACTCACAACATAACCATGGTCTTTCTCAACTTTGACATTCTAGTTAAACACTCGAAATATTAACGGATACTCAAAAATCTTGCACGTAAGTGCCATATATGTAGCCAAAGCTACCTCATATCTCATGATACATATAGGCGCGTTTTTGAGCTATTCACGGGCCTGCTCACACAAGTTGTCAGTCTAGACATATCTACACAGTGCTACTCACACAAGCTGTTAGGTATCCGCAACTCATGCCGGACTACCCAGCCACCAGTAGGACGTACGAGACCAGCACTTGGATCACACAAACACACGTGTTCCTAGTGACATGTGAGTCGTATCCTATTCTATTCCTAAGGCTCAACCGGGAATTCTTGCTTGTTAAAACTTTGCCAATACGTCCAAAGAGTCAATCACATTTCATACAATATTAAAGCATTCAAATCATAGATATAACAATGCATTATTTACATACGAACTTACCTCAGTATAAAATTAGTAGAATTTGACCTAATCGTCAAACACTTTGTTTTTCCCCCGATCTAGGTCCGAACCTTGTTTTTCTTGATCTATAATAACAAATTTAACTCATTTAATACTCACATTGTTCAATTTAGTCCAAAAATCATATTATGGCAAAATTATATTTTTGTCCCTAATGTTTCACATTTTTATAATTTAGTCCCTAGGCTCGTAAATTGAAATGTATTCAATTTCTTCAAAACCCAAGCCTAGCCGAATCATTGTCATACTTATACCAGCCCACATTTTGAACTTAATCACACTTTTACTACTTATTTTATAACTTTTACAAATAAGTCATTTTTAACATTTTTAACGAAAATCACTTAGCAAAAGTTGTTTTTCTAACAACAAACATGCATTTTCTATCATTAGCCATCAAAATACACATATATCTAATGCAGGTCAAACCCTAGACCTTAATCATACCTCAAATTAGTGCTAGCAATAGGTAGATCGAGTTACAACGACTTCAAAAATGTAAAGAGAATTAAAAATGAGGCAAAAACAGACTTACAATCGGGCTTGGAAGATGAACAAACCCCAGCTATTTCTTTCTTAGGGATATTCGGCCATGAGAAAGAAGATGGACAAAGATTTTGGCTTTTTTATTCATGTAATTACCAAATAACCAAAATGCCCTTCATGCATAACTTTAAAATTTTCACCTAATCATGTCCATTTTTGTCCACTAACTTAACAAATGGTCTAATTACCATCTATGGACCTTTAATTTAAAATTTCAAGCAATTAGACACCTCTAGCTTCTAGAACTTAAGTTTTGCATTTTTGCAATTTAGTCCTTTTTGCTAAATTGAGTGCTCAAACATCAAAATTTTTGAACAAAATTTTCACTAAATCATTCTATAAAATTGTAGACCATAAAAATATAATAAAAATAAATATTTCTACGTCAAATTTGTGGTCTCGAAATGACTGTTCTGACTAGACCCAAAATCGGGCTGTTACAACTCTCCCCCCTTTAGGGATTTTTATCCCCGAAAATCTTATCGAAAAATAGGTTTGGGTACTATTTTCTCTTAGCTTTTTTAGGTTCCCATGTAGCTTCTTCGACCCCATGTCGTTGCCATAAAAATTTCACTAGGGTTATACTTTTATTTCTCAATTGTTTAACTTTCCGAGATAAGATCTTGATAGGTACTTCACCATAAGTCATATCAGGTCAAACCTCAACTTCTGTCGGTGAAATTATATGTGAAGGATCTAATCGATAACGGCGCAACATAGACACATGAAACACATTATGAATCATTTCTAACTCTGTCGGTAAAGATAATGGATATGCCACTAGCCCTATTCTTTTAATAACCTCATACGGCCTAGTGAAATGTGGACTTAACTTGCCTTTATGGCCAAATCTCAGAATCTTCTTCCATGGAGATACTTTTAGAAATGCTTTATCACCAATCTGAAATTCTATCTCTTTTCTTTTCAAATCTGCGTGCGACTTTTGTCTATCTGAAGCGGCTTTCAAGAAATCATAGATTACCTTTACATTTTCTTCAGTTTCTCTAACCAAATCAACCCCATGAATCTATCTCTTACTAAGCTTCGTCCAATACAATGGAGTTCGACACTTGTGGCCATACAATGCCTCATACGGTGCCATCTTTATATTCGACTGAAAACTGTTGTTATAAGCAAATTCGACTAAAGGTAGATATTTCTCCCAACTACATTTGAAATCTAGAACACAACATCGGAGCATATCTTTAAGAACCTGTATTACTCTTTCGGATTGACCGTCAGTTTGTGGATGAAAAGCGGTACTAAAATTTAACTTCGTACCCAAAGCTTATTGTAATTTTTTCCAAAATCTCAAAGTAAACCTCGAATCTCTATCCGAAATAATAGAAATAGGCACTCCGTACAATCTAACAATCTCAGAAATGTGCAATTCAGCTAACTTATCAAGTGAGTAGTCAGTACATACCAAAATAAAATGAGTCAATTTTGTCAATCTATCAATAACAACCCAGACGACATCTTTCTTTTTCGAAGTCAAAGGCAAACTCGTTACGAAGTCCATATAATCCTATCCCATACCATCACTAGCTGAAGTAAACCCGAAGGCACTTGGTGTTCGTCTTTTACTTGTTGACAAATCAAACATCTCGATACGAATTCAAAAATATCTCTTTTCATACCTGACCACCAATACAATTTCTTCAAATCATTATACATTTTCGTACTACCTGGATGAACCGATAAACAACCACTGTATGCCTCTGTAAAATTTTTTGAATAAGTTCATCATTTTTCAGTACACGTACTCTATCCCAGAATATCAAACAATCATCTGAACCGATCTGAAAGTCTGTATCACTACTCGATTTACACTGAGTTCTTTTGGCTTGTAATTCACTATCATTTTTCTGAGCTTCACAAATTTTCTGAATAAATAATGGTCTAGCTCTCAACTCAGCCAAAATTGAACCATCATTAGAGAAGATCAATCTTGTATCCATATCTCTCAAAGCAAATAAGGAATTTCTGCTCAAGGCATCTGCGACTACATTTGCCTTTCCCAGATGATAGTCAATCACTAGTTCATAATCCTTCAGTAACTCGAGCCATCTCTGTTGTCGCAAGTTTAGATCTTTCTGAGTCATCAAATATTTTAAACTCTTATGATCAGTAAAGATATGGCATTTCTCACTGTACAAATGATGACGCCAAATTTTCAAAGCAAAAATAATGGTGGCCAATTCCAAGTCATGTGTCGCATAACTCTTCTCGTGTGGTTTCAACTGTCTTAAGGCATAAGCTACCACTTTGCCTTCTTGCATCAACACACAACCTAAACCATTCAATGACACGTCACTATAAATTACAAATTCTTTTCTCGATTCAGGTTGTACTAAAACTGGTGCCTCAGTCAGTAATGCTTTCAATTTCTCAAAACTTTAGTGATATTTTTCAGACCATTCAAATTTAACATCTTTTTGCAACAACTTGGTTATAGGAGTAGCAATCATCAAAAATTCTTTGACAAAACGTCGGTAATAATCAGCTAAACCAAAAAATATTTTAACTTCAGATACATTCCTTGGCGGTTTCCAATCAACAATTGCTGAAATTTTACTTGGATCAACCCGAATGCCATCACTTGAAACAATATGTCTCAAAAATCTGACTTCTTGGAGCCAAAACTCACTTTTACTGAATTTAGTAAATAATTTCTTATCCTTCAATGTCTGCAATATAATTCTCAAGTGCTCGGCATGCTCGGACTCATCTTGAGAATAAATCAGAATATCATTGATGAACACAACCATAAACTTAGCTAAACAAGGTTGGAAAATTCTATTCATCAAGTCCATAAAAATGGCAGGTGCATTAGTTAATTTGAAAGGCATAACAAAAAATTCATTATACCCATACCTTGTCTTGAAAGCAGTTTTCAGCACATTCGACTCTTTAACTCTCAACTGATAGTAGCCAGATCTCAAATCAATCTTTGAGAATACCGTTGCTCCTTCTAACTGGTCAAACAAGTCATCAATCCTTGGCAAAGGATACTTGTTCTTTATAGTCACCTTGTTGAGTTGCTGGTAATCAATACAAAGTCTCATAAATTCGTCTTTCTTCTTTACAAATGACACTGGAGCACCCCAGGGAAAAAAACTCAGTCTCGTAAAACCCTTATCTGTCAACTCTTGCAATTGAGCTTTCAATTCTTTCAATTTGGTCAGAGCCATCCTATACGGAGCGACCGATATCAGTGAAGTCCCGGGTACTAAATCAATAGTAAACTCCACTTCTCTGACCGGTGGTAACCCTAGCAACTATTCTGGGAACACATTCAGATATTCACAATCTATCGATACTGATTCAATTTTCAATTCAGACATCTTTGTGTTCAACACATAAGCAAGATAAGCTTCACAACCTTTCCTTATATACCTCTGAATAGATATAAACAAAATCACAATAGGTAATTCACTTGATTCGTCGGTTTCAACCCAAAGAACCTCACCATTTTCACATTTCAATTCAATAGTTTTCTATCTACAATTTACTATGGCATCATGCTGTGTCAACCAGTCCATACCCAAAATAAAATTGAATTTATCAAATGGCAACAACATTAAGTCAGTCGGAAAACAGTGACCTCAAATCATCAAAAGACAATTCTTGCAAATTTTATCAACTAGCACATATTTGCCTAAGGGGTTTGACACTTTAATCACAAATTCAGTGGACTCAACGGGTAAACTCTTACTAGATACCAATATCACACAAACATAAGAATGAGTCAATCCAAGATAAATTAATGCAATAACATTAGTATCATAAAGAGAAAATGTACCAGTAATCACATCGGGAGATTATGCATCCTCACGAGCACGAATGGCATAAGCTCTAGCAGGTACTCTGGCCTCAGATCTCACAGCTGTATCTTTCATCACACATTTACTGTTAGTTCCATTCACGGTATTTCTTGGTGGCCTACCTCTATTATTAGTATTACTCGGCCTTGCACTCTGAAATTGTTCTTTCTCAGCCATCTCAGGGCAATCTTGGATGAAATGCTCTTGGGAACCCGATTTGAAACAAGCTCGGTCATTCATCCTACACTTTTCGAGATGTCTTCTTCCACAATGCCGACATTTGAGTCTGTTAGACCTAACATTACCCAATCTTGCCATTAGAGTAGCTTGAGATTTAAAACTCGAATATTGTTTCCCGCAGTCTCTGTGCGAATACCCAGCTGATACATTCGAACGAGAACTCATTTCCCTAGATTTTTTTGACTGAGATTGAAATGACTTGCTCATTGGCCTTTTTCTTACATCTCTAGCCTCACTCTCGGCCTTTCTCTTCTCTTTGCTTAGTTCTTCGGCTTTGCAAGCTCGTTCAACCAATACAACAAATTCTTTTAGTTCCAAGATTCCAACTAACAGTCAGATGTCCTCATTCAGCCCATCTTTGAACCTTTTGCACATAATAGCCTCAGAGGAAACACACTCTCGGGCATACTTACTGAGCCTGGCAAATTCTCGCTCATACTCTGTCACTGACATTTGGCCCTGTTTCAGCTTAAGAAATTCTTTACGTTTCTGATCGATGAACCGCTGATTGATATATTTCTTTCGGAATTCCTCTTGAAAAAACTCCTATGTAACCCCCTCTCTCGATACCAAAGATACTAGTGTCTTCCACCAGTGATATGCTATGTCCCTCAATAATGATATAGCACATTTTATGCATTCTTCGGATGTACATGATAACTCATCAAATACCCTAATAGTATTCTCAAGCCAGAACTCAACTCTCTCGGGGTCATCATCTACATTAGCCTTGAATTCCTCAGCCCTTTACTTTCGAATCTTATCAACCGAAGGCTTATTCTGTTTTATCAAATCCACACCTTAAAGAACTACAGGAATCAGTTGGGGATAAGAAGGGAGTGGAGGATGTTGAGCATTCGGATTTGTTTGAACAAGCTCAATATACCACACGTTCATCATGTGAAGGGAGGCTGCCCTAGCCCCTCCTCCCTGACTGACGGTGGGAGGTCTATTTTTAGATGACGCTACCCCTTGAGCGGGAGTCGACGCATTACTTTCTACATCATCAGCTACAGCTCTGCCAGGATCCATTTACTATATGAAAACACAGTTTAAAATTATCAAGAGTCATCACACTATCACAGTTCATATATGGCATGTATAGCTAGACACTTACACACGCTACGTTAGTTCGAGAATTGACTAAATCGTAGCTCTGATACCATTAAATGTAACACTCTTTACTCAAATTCCACACCAGAATAGGGTACGAGGCATTACCGGACTTATCACACGAACAAATAAACAATTTTGGGTTATACATTTGCGTCCAAATTAAAACTTTTTGCATTTAATCATAAAGTCCCTAATACGAGCCTATGAGGCCCAAAACATACTTTGGAAGTGGCTCGAGACTAAACAGAGAACTTTAGAAAATTTTACAACACTTAGAAAATTTTCCACTAAACAGGAGTCACACGCCTGTGTGGATATGGGACACACCCATGTGGGTAGGCCGTGTGGTCACACACGCCTGTGTCCCAACCCCTTGTAACTCTCTGTTTGTCACCCAAGAACAAATTGAAGACACACGGCCAAGTCACACGCCTATGTTTGAGACCGTGTGGTTGATTTAAAATTTATGATTTTTCATTAAATTAGGTGCAGACTTCACACGGCTAGGGCACATGCCTGTGTTTGAGACCGTGTCGTCCACATAGCTGAGACACATGCCCATGTCTCTGCCTGTGTGCTCAATTTTAAGCATTTTGTTTCTCAAAATTTAGGTGCAGGGGACACACGGCCTAAACACATGTCCGTGGGGCAAGCCGTGTGTCGCACATGGCCTAGAAATACCCCCATGTGTCTACCTGTGTGGACAAAAATAGGGCTATTTACCAAGACATTTTGTCACCCTTTAATGCACACACCTATACAACATAACATAACACAAACCCAAGCACATATATACAACCAAATCAATCACAACCAAGACATCAACACATCATTCACATGCTGCCATATATCATACACAACCATCACATACTCATCAACTCAAATCATGTAAATTCTCACATCCATGAAAGGCATCATCATATAAATTACTTATACCAATAGTATCCAATTTCAAATGGCCTTATATAAAATGAGGTTTTAACCAATATAAGCCAACATATTTGGCCAAATCAATTATGACACATAACAAAATGACCAAGTCCCTTATACACGCCGTAACTCAAGATGTTGAAATCATTGGTACCAAAATAATTGTTGATAGTGTGAGTGGATCTCTAACAGTCTCCGATCCCTGAGCTAGCTTGGTGATAGTATAAGACAAGGCAAAGGAAGTGGAGTAAGCTATAAAGCTTTGTAAGTCCCTATGCATAGAATAAGCATCATAACTACACTTTTAACATGCAATTAACATGATGAAAATTAGCATGAATGTTATTAAAATCTTATAATCATAACTTACTTAATCACAACCTTACCAAGGGTTCATCACATATCGAGCTCATTACGTATGAGATTTACGTACATACCTGTACCAACTCGCAACATAACCATAGTCTTTCTAAACTTTGACATTCCAATTGAACACTCAGAATATTAACGGATACTCGAAAATCTTGCACAGAAGTGCCATATATATAGCCAAAGCTACCTCATATCTCATAATACATATAGACGCGTTTTCGAGCTATGCACGGGCCTGCTCACACAAGCTGTCAGTCAGGACGTATCTACATAGTGCTACTCACACAAGCTATCAGGTATCCGTAACTCATGCCGGACTACCCAGCCACTGGTAGGACGTATGAGACCAGCACCTGGATCACATAAACACATGGGTTCCTAGTGACATGTCACTCGTATCCTATTGTATTCCTAAGGCTCAACCGGGAATTCTCGTTTGTCGAAAATTTGTCGAATACATTGAAAGAGTCAATCAAAATTCATACAATATTAAAGAATTTAAAACATAGATATAAAAATGCATTATTTATATACGAACTTACCTCGGTACAAAAATAGTAGAATTTGACCTAGTCGTCAAACAGTTTATTTTTCCCCCGATCTAGGTCCGAACCTCGTTTTTCTTGATCTATAATAAAAAATTTAACTCATTTAATACTCACATTGTCCAATTCAGTCCAAAAATCATATTATGGAAAAATTACATTTTTGTCCCTAATGTTTCACATTTTTACAATTTAGTCCCTAGGCTCGTAAATTGAAATGTATTCAATTTCTTCAAAACCCAAGCGTAGCCAAATCATTGTCACTTTTATACCAGCCCACATTTTGCACTTAATCACACTTTTACTACTTATTTTCTAAGTTTTACAAATAAGTCCTTCTTAACATTTTTAACGAAAATCACTTAGCAAAAGTTGTTTTTCTAACAACAAACATGCATTTTCTACCATTAGCCATCAAAATACACACATGTCTAACATGGGTCAAACCGTAGACCTCAATCATACCTCAAATTAGTGCTAGAAATAGGTAGATCGAGTTACAACGACTTTAAAAATGTAAAGAGCATTAAAAACTGGGAGGGAACGGGCTTACAATCGAGCTTGGAAGATGAACAAACCCTAGTTATGTCTTCCTTAGGGATATCCAGCCATGGGAGAGAAGATGGAAAAATATTTTGGCTTGATTTTGGCTTTTTTATTCATTTAATTACCAAATGACCAAAATGCCCTTCATACATAACTTTAAAGATTTCACCTAATCATGACCATTTTTGTCCACTAACTTAATAAATGGTCTAATTACCATATAAGGAGCTTTCATGTAAAATTTCATAACAATTAGACACTTCTAGCTTCTAGAACTCAAGTTTTGTACTTTTTGCAATTTAGTCCTTTTTGCTAAATTGAGTGCTCAAACGTCAACATTTTCAAACGAAATTTTCACAAAATCATTCCATAAAAATGTAGACGTTAAAATATAATAAAAATAAATATTTCTACGTCAGATTTGTGGTCCCAAAACCACTGTTTCGACTAAACCCAAAATTGGGCTGTTACAACACTACCAGAACACATGCTTATGGGGTAGACTGTGTGTCACACACGGCCTAGACACACACCCATGTGTCTACTCGTGTGGATAAAATAAAGGTTCTTTTCCAAGCCATTTGTCACCCTTACTTGTACATACACATCCACAATCTTTAATGGCATAAATCATGGCATATGTAGGCAACTAAACATCTACAAAACAAGGCCAAGTCATGTCATCTCATTATCCACACTCAACATTTTTACAATATCATATTTGCCAAACCAAATCATACCAAACATCACATTCCACAAGTTCTAATATGGTTACTAATAACATGCATAATTTTACTTAGTTTTCCTATCATACCAATGAGCCAATCTTAACCATTCAACAACAAAAGCATTAAGCCACATTCAACCATTTACCAAGCATTTATAAACCGCATCATAGAAGAGATAATTGCACATGCATGCATATATAGATATATATAAGCTTACAACCAATTCAACCAAAATAAGCCAAGTTACATGGCTAAACACCACATCAAGCCCTTAACAATTTCAAGCCAACACATTTGGCCAAATTCATAATGACACATATAACAAAATGAACAAGTCCCTATACATGCCATATTCTCAAAATGTTAAGATCATCGATACCCAAAATGACAGTTGATAGTGTGATGTGATCTCCGACGATCTCCAACCCGAGCTAGCTTGGTGACACTATAAAATATGGAAATAAAACGGATACTTTGTTTTTCCCCGATCTACACCCAAACTTCATTTTTCTTGATCTATAATACCAAATTTAACTTATTTAATCATCACATTATTCAATTCAGCCCAAAAACACATTATGGCAAAATTTACATTTTTGCCCTTAACTTTTCAACATTTTACAATTTAGTCCCTAGGCTCGTAAAATAAATTTCATTCAATTTCTTCACAACCTAAGCCTAGTCGAATGTTGTTTGTACTCATAACAGCCCACATTTTTCATTTATTCACACTTTTCTGGACATTTTATAGACTTTTACAAATAAGCCTCTATTTGACGTTTTTACCAAAAATCACTTTACAAAAGCCATTTAACAAACAAAAAACATGAATTTTCTACCATCAAACATCAAAATACAAGCATATTCATCATGGTTCAAATTTTAGACTTTAATCCTTCTTCAAATTAGACCTTGAAATAGCTAAATCAAGTTACGACGATCTCAAAAAATATAAAAATCGTTAAAAATGGGACAAGAACGGACTTACAATCGAGTTTGAAAGCTTGGCCAAAACCCTAGCTATGGTTTCCCCCAAATTTTAGGCTATAAGGGACTAAATTGAAGAAGATGACATCTTTTATTTAGTTATTTTAGCTTTATTTACCAAATTACCTATTTACCCATCACTTAAACTTTGAAATTTTACCTACTCCATGTCTATTTTTGTCCATCCTAAAGTATAATGGCCTAATTACCATTTAAGGACCTCTAATTTAGAATTTAGCCTATGGAACTCAAATTTTCCACCTATTGCAATTTAGTCCTTCTAGTCAAATTGAGCACTTAAATGATAAAATTTCTTAATGAAATTTTCATACAATTATTCTATCATGCTGTAGACCTTTAAGAAATAATAAAATAAATATTTCTACTTCAAATTTGTGGTCCCAAAATCACTATTCTGATTTGGCCCTAAAACAGGCTGTTACACAACTATTTCTACAGCTTGCATGTATGTATTTAAAATAAGCGTAAATCGAATGAAACAGTGACATAGGAAATCTCAAATCATAAGCATTAAAGTTGATAAAACATTCACCTAAATAACTCCAACGCAGAAAAGATTTAGTTCATAGATGGAAAAGCTAACACCAAAATAGAATCATTCATCAACATTCTCAAAATAAGTTTGAATCACAGAAATCAGGAAAACAAAGGCAAAAATCTAGAATTTCTCGCCACACTCCAGCTTCTCTCTGATCTTTAGGCTACCTGTGAACCCAGGGTAGATGTCTCTTCCCTTTCTTCATACATGTACCCTGCTCTCTTAGCTGCTACCTTTCTCTTTCTCTGGAATTCTCCAATAGAGTTCTGCTCTTCGCTGGGAGAAACTTCTATCACTAATTTTTCTATTACGCTAATTCTCCTCCTCCTTTCTTTATTCTTCTCTCTCATTCTTTTATTGGGTAGATTCATCCCACCGCAACGCACTTTTTTCATTCCTATTTTTAGGTTGATTTTTTTAGTATACGCACAATTGGCTGAGAGTGACATAGATAGAGTGTTGAGTCATCTTTCCAAAATTGCCATGACAATTCTATTTATAATCAATCTCACCATGTGCCATAGCAATATTTTATTTCCTTTATTTTCTCTCTCTATCTTCTTTCTCTTATTACACTTGTGTTCAGACAAAACGATACATTACCTCCCTAAGTGATAAAAGTAACAACGAATGAGCATTTTATCGTAATCCAAGCTTTGTTCTGCAATGTTCTAAAAATATCCTAAGAAAACAAATGTATTCTCTTAATTACAACCAATTAATTTCATTTAGAGGCCTTAAGTATAACTCTTTTCAAGAGTTATCAGAGGGGAATAGTGAACAAATAGAGCAGCGTAAGAAGAGAAGGGTAGACTCTGTTAGTTTTATTGTTGCAGTGGTTGAAGCTTCAAATTGTCCAAGTTCTCCGATGGAGAACTTGCCATTTGTTCCCCTTGCCAGCTTTTCGATTACCAGTGTTGAGGATACTCCCCATCTTGCCCCATCCTGCCCCTCACGTCTCTCTTTCTATGCCTTTTATCAGAAAAGCTTCAGTTGGAAGCAATAGAGGTTCATTTCCATAGAATGAAGATTTGAGCTCGCAGAAGTACCCTTATAATCCCGATGATATGGCCCTTGGATGGGAAGCTTTTGTGCCAGAGGCTATCAGGCTAAGCATTACTCGATTACCCCTGGCATCGAGCCTACCCTCATCTATGCGATTCTTGCTTTCTAAAGCTAATATGATTGGGTTGAGGTATGAAAAGGCTCACCAGAAGGAGCTTGGAGAGACAAGGTAGAGTTGGCTAGGATTTGCAAGCTGTATCTCAAGGTAAGAGAAGAAAATGAAATCATTAATAAATAGAATAGAGATCTTACAGAACGCCTGGTTGTTGCTGAGATCAAGATGAAGGAGATAGCTTGCGAGGTGGTCGCTAAGAGGTAGAGTAATGAGGTTGCACAGGCTAAGGTAAGGAGGATCATTGAGAAGCATGCAGCCTCCCTTCAGAAAATAATTAGAGAGTGCTAGGACTAGGTGGAGGCCACTATACGGAAGTAGTCTGAGGCCCTAGAAAATTTCAAAGAGAAAACAACTGAGAATGTCTTGAGTTCTATTTCAAAGTTGAAAATGAACATACTGCTGCACGCTTAAGTTGTTGGTGGCCTCTTCGATGCTCTTGATGGGGTGGATATGAGCGAGCTGGGTTTTGACATGCTTTTTCCTTCTGGGATGCATGGGACTCATTTATGTCCACTTGGAAGAACCCTCTAGATTTTTACTTAGAGAAGGACCCAGCTGGGAATGAAGACATGGCTCTCTCTACTGCAAGTGACGACATTGCCCCTTCTGATAATACAAACCAAGGTGCTGATGGAGAAAGTGACCTTATCTTTGTTAAAAAAGCCATATTTGGTGTGGAAAGCTCTCCCCCCTCGTACGTTGGTCTCGATCCTCTCGTATCGTAACAAAAAATCTTAGTCAATTTGTATTTGTCATTGTTTTATTATTTTTTATGGAATGATAATTTATGATTGCAAAAATGTATTTTTGGTAGTCTATTGCCATTGTTTCTTTTGCGAGCTTATCACATTTGTCGCATAGCTATATTGTTTCATAAAGGCTAAAACTTTTGAAAATCACTGGCTGCAAGTTGTTCGAGACTTAATGAGATAGTTAGCTGAGAATATAAATCCACGAGCAGATTTATATTTGAAAAAAATTTTGAAAGATAATCAACTGGGGATGTGAATCCGGGAGCTATTTTATACTTAAGAAAAATTTGAAAAGTAACACAGTTTGGATTTTTTAGGTTTTGCTAATTGCGTTGAAGGCTGTGATTCTTCACCTGCGAGCCTTACTATGAAAGCTAGGAGCTTTGCACTCGCTACCTGTGTTGGAGGCTGCAGCTCTTTGCCTGCAAACCTTAATATGACAGTTCAGAGCTTTATTTTCTCTAACTATGTTAGAGGCTGTAGCTCTTTGCTTGCGAGCATTAATATGAAAGCTAGGAGTTTTGCTCTCACTAACTATGTTGGAGGCTACGGCTCTTCACCTACAAGCCTTAATATGAAAGTTGGGAGCTTTGCTCTATAACTATTTTGGAGGCTATGACTTTTTGAATGCGAGCCTTAATAAATCAACTAGAAGCTTTGCTCTTGCTAACTGCATTAGAGGCTGCGACTCTTTGTTTGTGAGCCTTAATATGACAATTTGGAGCTTTACTTTCGCAAATTGTGTTGGAGGCTATGACTTTTCACCTGTGAGCCTTAATATGATAGCTAGGAGCTTTGCTCTCGCTAACTGTGTTCGAGGTTGCGGCTCTTCATATGTGAGCTTTAATATGAGTCGGATGTTATCGGGGAAAATTTTTCATTCATAGGATAAGGAGTTGTATGTAGTATTTTTTTAGATGTCATGCATTACAAGTTCGTGGTACCATTGTGCCCTCTGTTGCTGCTAGCTTATATGCTCCAAAACCTATTTTTTCTATTAGTTTGTATGACCCTTCCCAATTTGGAGCCATTTTTCCTCATTGAGAAGTAGACAGATTGGTCTTGATATTTCTTAAGACAAGATAACTCACTTGCAATTGTTTGTTTCTGACCTTGGAATTATAATAGCGAGTTACCTATTTGGTGCGCGTTGCGTTTTTAATTTCAGCTGCTTCTCTGAGTTCATCAATCAGATTGAGGTTGAGCTTGGGGGCCTCCTAATTAGTTTCATCATCGAAGTGTTGTGTTCTATGCGACCTCAAACCAATTTCTACAGGGATTACAGCTTCTACATCGTAAACCAGAGAGAAAGTTATTTCTCCTGTCGTAGTGTAGGGTGTCGTTCGTATGGACCATAAAATTCCCAGTAGTTCTTCCAACCAGGCATCATTAACTTTGCAAACTTTTTTTTTTCTTGAGGGCTATTAGAATTTTCTTGTTCATCGCTTCCACTTTCTTATTAGTCTGTGGCATTTTCACTGAGCTTTGTGTTAGAGCTATTTAGAGGTCAATACAATTTCTTTTTTATTTTCCCTGAAATTGTGTGTTTTTGTCATGATGATCGTGTGAGGTATTCCATACCTACAGATAATTAATTTCCAAAGGAAAGACTCCATTTGCTTTTCTATGATGGTTTCCAAAGCTTCAGCTTCAATCCATTTGGTGAAATAGTCTATAGCCACTACTATGAATTTCTTTTGTACTATGGCTATAGGGAACAGACCAAGGGTATCAACCCCCCAATTTTCAAATGGCCAAGGACCTGGCATGACTTGAAGGGGTTCCACCGGTTGTCATAGGACTTTGGCATTTTTTTGGCAAGAATCACATGTGCAAACTAACTAATAGGTGTCTCCCTGGACTGTAGGCCAGTAGTACCCTTGTCTAAAGATTTTCTATGCGAGCAATCTACCTCCTAAGTGATCGCCACAAAACCCTTTGTGGATCTCTCTGAAAACATACTCCGCTTCAGATGGCGATAGACACCGCAATAGCAGATGTGAAAACCCTTTTCTATATAGTACACCCTCTAAGAGGGTGTATCTATCAATCGTAGGATAAAACATGTTTTCTTAATTCATCATGTAATAAGTTTGCAATATTCAAATATTCGATTCCTATATTTGGGGTTTAGAAAATATTTTTAATTTCTGATAATGGCATACCTTGCAACCTTGCATTGTAGTTTTGCGAGCTTTTTTCTATCTTAGTTGTCTTGTTCACTTTAGAGCGTATAGATTATTGGAGCCATCCAGGTCTCCTCTTGAGCTATACAAAGTATGCGGGGCGTGTCATAACTTGGGGTTTCCCTATGTTTGAGTAGGATTTTTCCTCTTTGTTCGATGATGATTGAGGATGCCAATTTTGATAAAGCATCGGTGCACGTGTTGTCACTTTTCTTGAGCTGTTTAATTTGAGCTTTATCGAGTCTTATGAGCAATTGAGTTGCCATTGTATGATATTTTTAGCACTGCTTCATGCATGTCGTATTCATCATTCATCTATTTTACCACCAACTATGAGTCTGTGTGGATAATCAAATCCTTTATTCATAATTAGCATGCTAATTGTAGTCCTGATACCAAGGCTTCATACTCGATAATGTTATTCGATGTTTGGAATCCAAAGGACAGTCCATACTGCCATTCATTGCCACTTGGGTTGATTATGAGTGTGCCTGCCCCTGATCCTATTTTGGCTGTGGAGCCATCAACATAAACTAGCGAACATTTTTAATTGTCAATTATATGTGCACTTTCTAGGGAGAGGTTAGCTAGTAAAAGACGTTCAACAAATGAAAGAGCAATTTTTGTATAAAATATGGAGCACGTGGTGCTTCATCATAAAATATAACTTATTGAATCGTTAGCATGTCATGCTTCATCACAAAATATGATGTAACAGATCAAGTTGTTAACATTCATCAATGTTCATGCAGCATACAATTTTTATAGGATATACATCATCCAACATTTCGAATTGTAACCTACATTACCTGTTGTGTCGACAATTCTTTCAAAAGAACACTCCACTATGAAATCAGCTAGCACCTATCCTTTAATCGTGGTTCGCGAGGCACAGTCTATCCCGTATTCAGGAGTCTAATACTCTAATTTGTTACCCTTCATGAAGTGTCTACCTTGGGTAGCACCTCAATCATAGGTTGATTGGTAACCACAACAAATAGATGGGCTTGGAAGTATGGTTGTAACTTGCGAGCTGCAACAATCAAAGCATAGATACACTTTTCTATTTTGGGTACCTCAATTCATCGTTTTGGAGTACCTTACTGACATAATATACCAGGAATTGGTGGACACCCTATGATTTAACTAGTACTGTCATGATTGTTTCTTCCGAGGTAGCCAAGTTCAGATAGAGTGTTTCTCCTACCCAAGAAGATTTTAGTAGTGGAGGGGAGGTGAGGTATAGTTTCAGTTCCTCGAAGGTTGCCTGACACTCTTCTGTCCATGAAAAGGAAGTTCTTAGAGTTTTCAAGAAAGGAAGGCACTAATATGCCATCTTCGAGATAAATCAGCTCAATGCTACCACTCTTCCCATGAGATGTTATATGTCTTTAATGGTTTGTGGAGGAGACATTTCCATGATTGCTTTGATTTTTTTAGGTTTTCCTCTATTCCCCTCTACAAAATCATAAAGCCTAGAACTTGTCGACTTACAACCCAAAAGCATACTTCTCTAGATTCAATTTCATGCTTTGAGCTCTTAGGACTACGAATGTCTCTGATAGGCTTCGTACAAGCTCTCCCATGGACTCATTTTTCACTAATATGTCATCCACATAGACCTCAAGGCCACGACCTATCTGGTTCTTGAATATCTTGTTTACTAACGTTTGATAGGTTTCCCCCGTGTTCTTGAGACCAAACGGCATGACCCAGTAGCAAAAAAGTCCTTTTTTAGTGAAGAAAATTGTTTCTCTCAATCGCCCTGGTCCAACAGGATCTGATTGTAACCTGAGGAAACATCCATAAACCTGTTGCCCCGTATGAGCATCGACCAATCAATCGATCGAGGGTAGGGGAAAGCTGTCTTTGAGGCATGCCTTGTTGAGGTTGGTGAAGTCGATACACATCCTCCATTTATTGCTCATATTCTTCACCATTATCACGATTGGGACCCAATTTGGATATTCCACCTCCCTATGAATCTTACTAATAATAGCTTAGCAACCTCCTGTCTCACTGCTTCTACCACCTAAGGCACAAACTTTCTTCTCTTCTACTTTACTTGCTTTGGCTCTAGGAGTACATTCAGCTTATGCACAATCACTTAGGAGTCTACACCTTACATGTCCGCTGCAGACCAGGTAAAAATGTTCGAGCTTTTCCTCAAACACCTGACCAACATGCTTTTCTCTTCATTTGTCAGTGCTGGAGATATTTTGACTACTCTCTCTTCGTTACTGCAAAATAGTTGTAGAGTTTCAGTATGCTCCATAGCTTCTGCTTTTTTATTCCGTGCTTGTCTCTTATATCAAAATTGTCCAAATCTAGAATCTGACTTGCTAACTCAGCCTCTAATGAATTTTGTCCTTCAACTACGAGCTCTCTCACTAGCTTGACAAACAACATGTGACACTGCCTTATAGTACATTGATCAGATCGTAGGAATCCAACCCCAGTCTTCGTCAGAAATTTATTTTTCACACAGAATGTTGCAACCAACATCCTCACCATCCTAATTATCAGTCTCCCAAAGATGGAGTTGTATGCCATTGGACGATCCACTATGTAGAACTAAACATATCCCCTGGTGGTATGCTCGCCATCCCCAAGGTGATTGGTAGGGTGATTAAGCCTTTCACCTCGATCAGGTGGTTCAGAAAACTATATAACGGACTATCTCTAGATAGAACCTGTTCTTTTAATCCCATCTTCTAATACGTTTCCCAAGATAGTAACTCCACTGCACTTCTACTGTCAACAAGTACCCTCTTAACCTCGAAACTAGTGATTATTGTTGAGACCATCGGGTCATTTTTGTCCTCATCGCGGATTAGCTATTCATCATCTCCAAACTTGACACTCCATTTTTCCTATCGGCGTGGCCTCTTGGGAGCACTAACTAACATCACACTTTTCATGTGTGCCCTTCTTTTTGTGTTGGAACCTACCCAGTCATCAACCATACCTACAGTCACATGAATGGTGGCTTGAACTTTTTTCTTTCCCTTACCGGTACTGCGTGAGCTCTAACCTTGCTATAACTGCTCTAATTCACGTACACTACAAGCTCAAAATTTTGAACTGCTTCCTCTATGGAATCTTTTAGTGTATTGCAATTCTCGATCTTGTGCCCTATGTCATCGTGGAAAGCACATCAGTCTCTCGAGTTTGCCCTTCTCCCAATACTTCTCATCGAGGGTGGCTTGGGCCAGATGTCGAGGCTCTTAACCTAGCTTAGGATGTTAGTACACGTAGCATTTAGGGGTGTAAGCCTCAAACCTTCCCTACTAGGCGTATCTCATGGCGAGTTCCTGTCGGGGCCTCTAGGGAGCCCTGAGGGTATCACTCTAGGCTTGATTCCTTTTTGGCCTATTGTTTCTTACTCACAATGATTGGTCAGGAGGACCTTATCGACTACGGGGTCCCTCTCTATTTTGGAACTACTTGCCTTCCCTCTGAGACGTGGCACGTGATGCTCTCTTGATTTCTTCTGCTTTAATGAACTTATGAGCTCGCTCATACAAATCAACTAGACTCGGTGGCCTATTATCCGTAAAGGAATATTGTAACACCCTCAACCCGTATTTGTTGCCGGAATAGAGTTTTGGAGAATTATCAAAACATTCAGAAACATTTACAAATAACTGATGTAAATTACTACTCATTTCTGAGATTTTTTGTAACGTCCCTTGATTGGACCCTCAAGGTCCAATACAAGCATTAAAATTGAGTCGGGACTTAATTGGGACCTCTAAGAATTTTTCACGAAATTAAAAAAATTTTCCAAGGTGCAGGGCTCACACGCCCGTGTTAGAGGTCGTGTTCGACTCCGTGTAACTCTCTGACTTTCACAGACAACCATGTCACACGCTCGTGTGCTAGGACATGTGGTTAATTAATTCGATTCAAAAATAGGTACAGGTTTCACACGGTAAGACACACGCCCGTGTTCTAGGCCGTGTGGCACACACGACTAAGACACACTCCTGTGTCTCTGCCCGTGTGCTCAATTCTAAGCATTTTATTTCTCAAAATTAAGGTGTAGGGGACACACGACCTAACCACATGCCCTGTTACCAGGCTGTGTGTCACACACAGTCTAGACACACGCTCATGTGTTTGCCTTTATGGACAAAATGAAGCCATTTCTAGCTTCATTTCTCACCCAAAATTTCACCTAAGACCTGCACTTGAAACACACATCCAATACCAACCAATCCAAGCATTCAACTTAAGCAAATTTCATCATTCACAAGGCATATCACTACAAGCATACATGATCACAACCTTACCTTAGTTTAACTTAGGAATTCATAACATTGATCACATATTCTCAACATAACACATGTGTATATATATATCATAATAATCTACTTAGTCATACCAAAATGAACCATTACTAGCCATTCCAATGGCTAGGTTATAAAATAACATTATCAAGCTACCAATGGTCAAGTTGTCCTGTACATGCCATTATACCAAAATGATTTTTATTAAGTATACCCAAAATGACTAGTTAATAGTGTGACGATGCTCCAATGATCTTCAAATAGAGAGATTAAGCTATCCCTCAAATAGAGAGATTAAGCTATCCCGATTTCAAAAATACCTAAATTACTAAAAACGGGACAAGGAAACTTACCCAATTAGCCCTTGAAAGATTCTTTTCTCTTACCTAGGGTTTCCGTGTATTTTTAGGTTGAAGATGATGAAAATAAAATGATATATTTTCTTTTCATCTTTTAATTAAGTAGGTATTTTTCTATTTCTAATTTAGTCCTTACCCTTTTTCTATATTTCCATAGATGGGTCACCAAGAAAAAATCTACATACTTTTCTTAATGGTCTAATTACCATATAAGGACCTCTAGATTTGAATTTCATAGCTATTTGATCCCTATAGCTACTAGAATTTAACTTGTTCCATTTTTTTACAATTTAGTCCTTATCGTAATTAAACACTTAATCGATAAAATTTTCGTATCAAAATTTTCACACGACATGCCTATTACATTACGGACCATATAATGAAATAAAAATAAACCTTATTTTTGGGTCAGATTTGTGGTCCCCAAACCACTGTTCTGATTTCACAAAAAAGTGGGTTGTTACAACTCTCCCCCTTTTAGGGATTTTCATCATTGAAAAGCTTACCAGTAAAAAGATTCGAGTATTGCTTCCTTATAGTATCCTTCGGCTCCCAGGTAGCCTCTTCAATTTCATGTCGTTGCCAAAGAACTTTTACTAAAGCTACCCTTTATTTCTTAACTCTTTTGTTTCCCGAGTTAAGATTTTGATCGGTTCATCACTATATGTCATATCAGGCTGAATCTCTACCTCTATCAGAGAGATAACATGTGAAGGATCGGACAGATACCACCGTAGGATAGACACATGAAAAACATTATGAATCTGATCAAGCTCTGGTGGTCAAGCTAACCAGTATGCAATCGGTCCAATTCTTTCAATAATCTCATATGGTCCAATAAACCATGGACTCCGTTTTCCTTTGCGTCCAAACCAGAGAACTTTCTCCCAAGGTGACACTTTCAAGAATACTTTGTCACCGACTTGAAATTCTATTTCTTTTCACTTCAAATCAGCATAAGACTTTTGACTATCAGAGGCTGCTTTCAAACTATCCTGAATTACTTTCACTTTTTCCTCGGTCTCTCAGACCAAGTCAACTCCGTGTAACTTTTTCTCACTAAGTTCTGTCCAATACAATAGAGTTCTATATTTACGACCATACAAGGCTTCATATGGTGCCATTTTAATACTATACTGATAACTGTTATTATAAGCAAATTCAACCAAAGGCAAACACCTTTCCCAGTTACCTTCAAACTCAAGTATACAACATCGAAGCATATCTTCTAAGATTTGTATTACCCATTCAGATTGACTATCTGTTTGGGGATGAAATGCAGTACTAAGGTGTAACTGAGTACCTAGAGCTTTTTGCAATTCGTTCCAGAATCGAGATGTAAACAAAGGATCTCTATCTGAAATAATGGAGACAGGCACTCCATGCAATCTGACAATCTCAGAAATATATAATTCAGACAATCTATCCAAGGAATAATTGGTATGTACCGAAATAAAGTGTACAAACTTTGTTAACTGATCCACAATTACCCAAATGGCATCTTTCTTCTTTGGATACAGGGGTAATCTCGTTACAAATTCCCATTTCCATTCTGGTATCGTAACCAGCTATAATAGTCCAGAAGGCAATTGATGTTCAGCTTTTACTTGCTGACATATCAAACACTTAGATACGAACTCAGAAATATCTCGCTTCATTCCTGACCATCAGTACATCTTTTTCAAGTTATTATACATTTTATTACTACCAGGATGTATAGACATGTTACCATTATGAGCTTCATTTAAAATCTTCTATATCAGTTCTAAACTTTTTGGTACACACACTCTGCCTCTAAATAACAAACAACCATCAGCCCCGATCTGAAATTCTGAGCCAAGAGTTGATTTGCTTTGTACTCGTCTTACTTGCAACTTACTATCATTTTCTGAGCTTCAGAGATCTGTTGAAAAAACATTGGTCTAGCTTTTAACTCAGTTATGATTGAACCATCATCAGACAACAAAAATTAGGTATTCATTGCTCGCAAACTATACAGGGATTTTCTACTCAAAGCATCTGCCACTACATTGGCTTTTCCCGAATGGTAGTCAATAACAAGATCATCATCTTTCAGTAACTCGAGCCATCTGCGTTGTCTCAAATTCAAATCTTTCTATGACATCAACTATTTCAGACTTTTATGATCAGTTAATATGTGACATTTTTCACCAAATAAGTAATGCCACCCTATTTCCAATGCAAACACTATGGCCGCCAATTCGAGATCATGTGTCGGGTAGTTCTTTTCATGTAGTTTTAGCTGTCGTGAAACATAAGCTACTACCTTATCGTCTTTCATTAAAACACAGCCTAAACCATGTAATTACGCATCATTGTAAACTATAAATTCCTTACCTGATTCTGGCTGAATAACACTGGAGCTTCTGTCAATAAAGCTTTTAATCTGTCAAAACACTACTGACATTTATCAGTCCACTCAAATTTTACATCTTTTTGTAGCAAACGAGTCATCGGAGAAGCTATCATTGAAAAAATTTTTACAAGTCTCTGATAATAACGACCTAGTCCTAGAAAACTTCGGACTTTAGACACATTCTTCGGTGGCTTCCAATTAACAATGGCTGAAATTTTATTCGAGTCTACTCTAACACCCTTAGTAGATACTATATACCCAAGAAAACTAACTTCTCGTAGCCAAAATTCACATTTACTGAATTTGGCATACAATTGTTTCTCTCATAAAGTTTGCAACACTATTCTTAAGTGCTCAGCATGTTCATTTTCATCCCGAGATTAAACCAAAATATCGTCTATAAATACCACTACAAACTTGTCCAAATACGGGCTGAAAATTCTGTTCGTCAAATCCATAAACACTGCAGGTGCATTTGTCAAGCCGAATGGCATCAGAAGAAACTCATAATGTCCATACCTGGTTCTAAAAGTTGTCTTTGGAACATTTGATTCTTTTACCCGTAGTTGATAATAATCAGAACGGAGATCACTCTTTGAAAATATAGTGGCACATTTTAACTGGTCAAACAAGTCATCGATTTGAGGTAATGGATACTTGTTCTTTATTGTAACTTTGTTGAGCTGTCTATAATCAATGCACAGCCTTAAGGTTCCATCCTTCTTCTTTACAAATAGAACTGGCACACCCCAAGGTGAGAAACTTGGTCAAGCAAAACCTCTGTCAATCAATTCTTACAACTGTACTTTCAGCTCCTTCAACTAAGTAGGAGCCATTCTGTAAGGTGCTATGGATATCGGTGTCGTTCCCGGAACAAGATCTATAGAGAATTCCACTTCTCTATCCGATGGTAAACCAGGTAATTCTTCTAGGAATACATAAGGAAATTCACATACTATTGGCACTGACTGAATCTTTAACTCAAATTCTTTAGTATTTAGCACATATGCAAGGTAAGCATCATAACCCTTTCGGACATATTTCTGTGCTGATATTGCTAAAATCACATTAGGTAATCCATCCAGTTTATCAAATTCAACATGAAGCAATTCACCATTCTCACATTTCAATACAATATATTTCTACTTATGATTCACCACTACATCATATTGGGTTAACCAATCTATTCTCAAGATCGCATCAAATTCATTAAATGGCAATAACATCAAGTTAGCTCGAAAGAAATAACCTTTTAGCATCAACAGACAGTTCTTACAGACTTTATCCACCATAACACACTAGCCCAAGGGGCTTGAAACTTTAACCACAAATTTAGTGAATTCGACAGGTAAAATTTTAACACACACTAGGTTCGTGCATATATATGAATGTGTGGTACCAGGATCAATCAATGCAGTAATATCAGTATCAAGTAGAGAAAATGTACCAGTAATGATGTCTGGTGCAGAGGCATCTTCTCTAGCATGAGTAACATATGTCATTGCAGGTGCTCGTGCCTCAAATCTAACTGTTTTATCCTTGCTAGTACCTCAACTACCACCAACATTACAGGATGGCAGGGTGGTCTACCCCTCGAGATAGGATTACTCAGCTTTGGAGCTAGTTTTATATATTTTTCAACTCTTTCTAGACAATCTCTGAGAAAATGCTCAAGTGAATCACATCCAAACAAGCTCCACTTCTAGGCCAACATTCCCCATGGTGAAATTTGTTACAATGTTTACATTTCGGTTTAGGATTACCAACACTCCCCACAATGGTCACAGATGGAGAGAAATACCTCTGGTTAGAACGTTGAGAGCCCCGCTCTCTTCCAGAATATCCCATAAAGGTGGTCACACGATCATAATACTTCTTTAGTTTCTTAGAAGAAAATGATTATGAATTACTCATAGCTCTTTTCCTAGAAACCTGAGCCTCTCTTTCAGCTTGTCTCTTTTCTTTACTCAATTCATCAGCTTTGTTGGCTCAATCAACTAACAATGCAAATTCCCTTATCTCGAGAATTCCAATCAACAATTTGATGTCTTCATTTAAACCTTCTTCAAAGTGTTTACACATTTCAGTCTTGGTTAGAACCTATTCTCTGGCATACTTACTCAGTCGAACAAATTCTCGTCCATATTCAAACACAGCCATATTTCCTTGTTTGAGCTCTAGAAATTCTTTCTTTTTCTAATCCATAAACCTCTGACTCACATACTTCTTCTTGAATTCAGCGTAGAAGAATTCCCATGTAACATTCACTCTTGGTACCACTGAAGTTATGGTATTCCACCAATGATAAGTTGTATCTTTCAGTAAGGATACTGCATATTTTAGACATTTGGCCGGTGTGCAGGATAGTTCATCAAAAACCCAGATAGTGTTTTCTAACCAAAACTCAGCCTTTTCCGGATCACCATCTGCGGTAGCTCTAAATTCTTCCGCCCCCTGCTTGCGGATTTTATCTATCGGAGGCTTACCAATTCTAACAAGTTCGGCACCTTCTGGTACCTCAGGAACCGGTTGAGGAGCAGGTGTGGGAGGTTATTGTACAGTAGGGTTTGTTCTCAGATACTGGGTAAAATATTCATTCATCATTTGAAAGAAGGCTTGTTTTGCCTCCTCACTTCGGCCCTCAGACACGAGCCTTTCACTACCAGATGCAGACGCAACTCTTTGAACTGAAGCTGAAGCATTGCTCTTAGCTTCTTTAGATTTAGCTCTAGCTCAGTTGGATGACATTACTATATGAAAAATACATTTAAAATGGTCAGGAGTCATTACACTATCACAATTTATATAATGGCATGTATAGCTAAACTCGTATTTCCTACGTCAAATCCAAGAATCGCTAAACCGTACCTCATACCATTAAATGTAACACCCCCAACCCGTATCTGTCACTGGAACAATGTTTCAGAGCATTACCAGAACATTTAGAAACATTTACAAATAACTTATGTAAATTATGATTCATTTACCAAGATCATTCATAATGTCCCTTGATTGGACCCTTGAGGTCCAATACGAGT
This sequence comes from Gossypium anomalum, assembly GCA_025698475.1. Lineage (NCBI taxonomy): Eukaryota > Viridiplantae > Streptophyta > Magnoliopsida > Malvales > Malvaceae > Gossypium > Gossypium anomalum. The sequence goes on from CM046966.1 coordinate 66,041,215, forward strand.
ATTAAAAATTGAGTCGGGACTTAATCAGGACCTCTAAGAATTTTTTGCGAAATTACAAAATTTTTCCAAGGTGCAGGACTCACACGCCCGTGTGGTCCAAGGGGCACGCTCGTGTGACCTAGGGACACACCCATGTTAGAGGCCGTGTTTGACCCCGTGTAACTCTCTGACTTGCATACACGGAAATGCCACACACCCGTGTACTAGGCCGTGTGGTTAATTAATTCGATTCAAAAAAAGGTGCAGGTTTCACACAGCCAAGACACATGCCCATGTTCTGGGCTATGTGGCACATACGGCTAAAACACAAGCCCTTGTCTCTGCCCGTGTACTCAATTCCAAAAATTTTGTTTCTCAAAATTAAGGTGCAGGGGACACATGGCCAGACCAGATGCCCATGTTACCAGGCTATGTAGCACACACGGTCTAGACAGACGCCCATGTGTCTGCCCGTGTAGACAAAATAAAGCCATTTCTAGCTTCATTTCTCACCCAAAATTTCACCCAAGACCTGCACTTGAAACACACATCCAATACCAACCAATCCAAGCATTCGACTAAAGCAAATTTCATCATTCACAAGGCATATCACTACAAGCATACATGATCCCAACCTTACCTTAGTTTAACTTAGGCATTCACAACATTGATCACATATTCTTAACATAACACATGTGCATATCTATATATCATAATAATCTACTTAGTCATACCAAAATGAACCATTACTAGCCATCTCAATAGCTAGGTTACAAAATAACATTATCAAGCTACCAATGGTCAAGTTGTCTTGTACATGCCATTATACCAAAATGATTTTTACTAAGTATATCCAAAATGACTAGTTTATAGTGTGACGAAGCTCCAATAATCTTCCAACCTTCACGAGCTTCTGAGCACTATAAAATAGGGGAAAAATAAAACGGAGTAAGCATTACATGCTTAGTAAGTTCGTATAACGGAAACTAAACTTACCAATCCCGTTTATTACATCTAAACATGCAATAACAAGTTTTCCATCCATTTGGCTAAATATCCTAAACACATGCATTCAATCAAACATGTTAGTCACCAAAATCTTCATATCAATCAAGTAAAATAGATGAGCTCATCAAGCAATATTCTTTCAAGTCATTCTCATTTCATCTCAAGATTTTCATGCCATGTCAAGAGTTTTATGTCCGTTGAATCATTGAATTCTGATGGATGCTCAAGTAGTACACTCGAAGTGTACAATTCAATAATCCGTCAATTTCTTATTCAAGGGTACCCATTAGGGAACTTAACCAAGAAACACTCTCTCAAGCCACATATTGTATAACAGGATTACTAGTCCAGGTTAAATCCTTAATATAATGTAAACTCAAAGGAGCTCGATTAGGATTACCAGTCTAGGCTAAATCCTTAATCATAACGTATACTCGAGAGGTATTATATCGGGATTACCCATCCGGGCTAAATCATTTCTATAACAAGGTCACTGGGATTACTCTTCCGAGTTTAATCCCATCCGTAACAAATGTAGGACCTTATTAGTTTCGAGAAAACGCATATAATTATCGGAATTCAACATTCAATTAGGACTTAACCCTTTATCACCATTCCAAGCATGTATCAAATTCTCCATCATAGCATACAAGTAAAGCACATCAATATAAGCCACATTATATACAAACACAACATTCAATTAACATAACTACATGCTCAATTAGGTTACACAAACTTACCTCGACACTTATTGTGACAACTCAATTTTGGGGCTAGTCAGAACAGTGGTTTCGGGACCACAAATTTGACGTAGGAAAATTCAATTTCATTATATTTTTATGGTCTACAGTTTCACAAAATGATTTCGTGAAAATTTCATTCGAAAATTTTAACGTTTGGGCACTCAATTTAGTAAAAAGGACTAAATTATAAAAAGTGCAAAAGTTGAGTTCTACATGCTAGAGGTGCCAAATTGCTATGAGATTTTAAATTAGAGGTCCTTATATTTTAATTAAACCATTTGTTAAGTTAGTGGACAAAAATGGACATAGTGAGATAAAATTTTAAAGTTTGGCAAAAGGGCATTTTGGTAATTTGGTAAATAAAAGAATAAAAAGGGAAAATCAAGTCAAAATTTTGTCCATCATCATCTACCTTGGCCGAATTTCACAAGGACACCATAGCTAGGGTTTCTTCAACTTTCAAGCTTGATAATCAAGAAAAACGAAGTTTAGACCTTGATCTGGAAAAGAATAAGGTGTTTGATGATTAAATCCTTATCTACTATTTTTGGTACCGAGGTAAGTTCGTATGTAAATAATGCATTGTTTATTTATGTTTTAAATACTTTTATATCGTATGAATTTATGATTGACTCTTGGGATGAAATCGACAATGGATGATGAGTGAGAAATATCCCGGTTGAACATTAGGAATAGTTGGGATACAAATGTCATGACATTATGGTTAGTTGAGATTTTATGAAAGACCATATCTGGGATATGGCATTGATATGAGATTTCGTGTAAGACCATAGCTAGGCTATTGGCATCAATATGATATCTCATGTAAGACCATATCTGGGATATGGCATTGGTATGGTACTGTGTGTGTGAGATTTCCCGAGTATCCTTTAGTATTCTAAGTAGTTCAACGGGAAACTTAATGGCAATTTTAAAGTTGAGAAAGACTATGGTATGTGGTGAAAAATTTTGGTGAGTTGCAAGTTCGTACAGGTATGTACACAAAACCCATGCTTAATGAGTTCAATATGTGACGAAACCTCAAATTGGTTTGATCGAGTAAGTTATGATGTTAAGATTTTAAATACATCTATGCTAAGCTTGATTATGAATTCACAATGACATTTATGCTAATTTACTTTATGTTAAATATTTGTTAAAGTGTGTTTATGATGCCTATTATTTGCATAGGAACTTACTAAGCTTTAAAGCTTACTCCTTTTCTTTTCCCTTGTCTTATAGTGTCACCAAGCCAGCTCGGGGATCGAAGACGGTCAGAGATCTATTCACACTATCAAATTTTCATTTTGAGTACTTATGATTACATTATTTTGAGTTATGGCATGTATAGGGGCTTGGTCATTTTGTTATGTGTCATAATCGATTTGGCCAAATGTGTTGGCTTATAATGGTTGATGATTCATTTTGTAAATGGCCATTGAAATTGGCTAATATTGGTTAAGTATATATATGAATATGAAGATTTCTTTCATGGATGTGGATTTTGCATGGTTTGAGATGATAAGTATGAGATGTTGCATGTGATAGAAAATAGCATGTAATTGATGTGTGGATGACTTGGTTGTGGTTGAATTGGTTATGTGTATCTACTTGGTTTGGTGTTGCTTGTTATTGTGTAGGTTGGTGCAAGTAAGGGCGGCAAAATGGCTTGGTAAATAGCCTTATTTTTGTCCACACGGGTAGACACACGGGTGGGTGTTTAGGCCGTATGTGACACACGACTTGCCCTATGGGTGTGTGATTCGACCGTGTGTCCCCTGCATCTTGGATTTTTAGCTTCGAATTAGCCACACGAGCAGAGACATGGCCGTGTGTCTCAACCGTGTGAAGGACATAGCCAGGGACATGGGCGTGTGCCCAAGGCGTTTGAAGTCTGCAGCTATTTATGAAAAATTATAAATTAAATCGCCCACAAGGCCTAAGCACACGGGCGTGTGACTTGGCCATGTGACTCCAATTTTTTGATGATGTCATAAACAGAGAGTTACACGGGTTAGGGACACGGGCGTGTGTGACCACCTGGCCTGCCCATACGGGCGTGTCCCAAAGACACACGGGTGTGTCACCCCTATTTTGTTGAAATATTTTCTAAGTATTGGGAAACTTTTCTAAAGTTCTCAGTTTAGTCCCGAACCACTCCTAAGGCATGTTTTGGGCCTCGTAAGCTTATTTAAGGGACAATATATATGATTTGTATTGGTTTTAATATGTTTATTGATATGATTTGAAATGTTTGACATTTATTTTTGTTTGATTTGAAAACTCCGGTAATACTCTGTAACCTTATTTTGGCTATGGATATGGGTTAGGGATATTATATTTAGTGATATTAGTGCTACGATTTAGTTTATTTGTGGACTAACGTAACGTGTGTAAGAGTCTAGCTATACATGTCATAAATGAACCGTGATAGTGTGATGACTCCTGAAAATTGTAAATTCTGTTTTCATATAGTAATGGATCCCAATCGAGTTGAGGATGATAAAGTTGAAAGTAATGCACCGGCTCCGGCTCAAGGGGCAGCGCCGTCTGATAGTAGACCCTCTACGGTTAGTCAAGAAGAATGAGGCAGGGAAGCCTTTCTCCATATGATGAATGAGTGGTATAAAGAATTTGTTCGAACAAATTTGAATGCCCAACCTCCTCCACCCCCACCTATTCCTCGACTGGCTTCCGTAGCCTTACAAGGTATGGACTTTGTAAGAATAAATAAGCCCCCAGTTGATAAGATCCGAAAGTATGAGGCTAAAGATTTTTGAGCTAATGTGGATGATGATCCTGAGAGAGCCGAGTTTTGGCTCAAGAACTCCATTAGGGTATTCGATGAGTTGTTCTGCACACCAAATGAGTGTTTAAAGTGTGCTATCTCGCTTCTGAGAGATTCTGCATACCATTGGTGGAATCCACTTGTATCTGTAGTTCTGAGAGAAAGGGTCACATGGTACTTCTTTTAGGAGGAGTTTCGTAAGAAGTATATTAGTCAACGGTTCATCGATCAGAAACGTAAAGAATTTCTTAAGCTGAAAGAGAGTATGCTCGGGAGTGTGTTTCCACCGAGGCCATCATGTGCAAGAGATTTGAGGATGAATTGAATGAAGACATTCGTGTGTTAGTTGGGATCTTAGAGCTGGGAGTTTGTAGTATTGGTTGAATGGGCTTGTAAGGCCGAAGAATTGAATAAAGAGAAGAAGAAAGTTGATCTTGAAGCTAGATATTCGAAGAAGAGACGAATGAGTAAGTCTTTCCCATCTCAATCTAAGAAGTCAAAAAAAATGTATTCCCCTTTGAATTTTCAGCAGGATATTCATGCAGAGATCGTGAGAGGCAACATTCGAGTTTTAAATCTCAAGCGACCTCAATGGCGAGTGTGGGCAATATAAAGTCTAACAGGCCCGAATGTCAACATTGTGGAAGAAGACATCCCGATGAATGTAGAATGAATGAACGGGCTTGTTTTAAGTGTGGTTCTCAAGATCATTTTATCAGAGATTGCCCAGAGATGGCAGAGAAAGAGAAATTCCAAGATGCAAGGCCTAGTAATGCTGCTTCTAAAGGAAAGCCCCTGAGGAATATTGGAAATGGAGCTAGTAGTAAAGGTGTGACTAAAGATTCAACCATGAGATCTGAAGTGAGAGTACCGGCTAGAGCTTATGCCATTCGTGCTCGTGAGAACGCGTCTTCTCCTGATGTTATTACTGGTATTTTTTCTCTTTATGATACTAATGTTAGTGCATTAATTGACCCTGGATCTACCCATTATATGTTTGTATCAATTTGGTAAGTAATAAGAAATTGCCTGTCAAGTTTACTGAATTGTGATTAAGGTGTCAAACCCTTTAGGCAAGCATGTTTTAGTTGACAAAGTATGTAAGAAATGTCCTTTGATGATTAGAGGTTGTTGTTTTCTGACTGACTTGATATTGTTGTCATTTAATCAGTTTGATGTTATTTTGGGTATAGATTGGCTGACGTTGCATGATGCTATAGTAAATTGTAGATAGAAAATTATTGAATTGAAATGTGAAAATGGTGACATTCTTCGGGTTGAATCAGATGAGTCGATGCATTATTCATGGTGATTTCTTCGATTTCATTTGTAAATGTATAAGAAAAGGCTGTGAAGCTTATCTAGCTTATGTGCTGAATACAAAAGAGTCTGAATTGAATTTTGAATCAGTGCCAATAGTTTGTGAATATCCGGATGTGTTCCCAGAAGAGTTGTTTGGGTTACCTCTAGTTAGAGAAGTTGAGTTTGGCATTGAGCTAGTCCCTGGTACTTCACCAATAACTATTGCTCCATATAGAATGACTCCGATTGAATTGAAAGAATTAAAAGCTTAGTTACAAGAATTGATAGATAAGGGTTTTACGAGACCGAGTTATTCTCCCTGGGGTGCTCCAGTATTGTTTGTAAAGAAGAAAGACAGATCTATGAGACTTTGTATAGATTACCGATAGCTTAATAAGGTAAACATAAAGAACAAGTACCCGTTTTCGAGGACAGATGACTTGTTTGATCAATTGAAAGGAGCAACAATGTTTTCCAAGATTGATTTGAGATCCGGCTACTATCAGTTACGAGTTAAAGAGTCAGATGTGCCGAAAATTACTTTCGAAACAAGGTACGGGTACTATGAATTTCTTGTTATGCCATTCGAATTAACTAATGCCCCCGCTATTTTCTTAGACTTGATGAACCGAATTTTCCTACCATATTTGGATAAGTTTGTATTGTTTTTATTGATGACATACTGATTCATTCTCGTGATGAGACCGAGCATGCCAAGCATTTGAGAACAATTTTACAAATTTTAAGAGACAAACAGTTGTATGCTAAGTTTAGTAAAAGTGAGTTTTGGCTTAGAGAAGTTGAATTTTTGGGACATATTGTTTCAAGAGATGGTATTCGGGTTGATCCCAGTACAATTTTGGCGATTGTTGATTGGAAACCACCAAGAAATGTGTCTGAAGTTAGAAGCTTTTTGGACTTAGCCGGTTACTACCGCCAGTTTGTCAAAGGGTTTTTGATGATTGCTACTCCTATGACGAGATTGTTGCAAAAAGATGTCAAGTTTGAATGGTCTGAAAAATGTCAACAAAGTTTTGAGAAGTTTAAGGTATTATTGACTGAGGCACTGGTTTTAGTGCAACCTGAACCGAGAAAAGAGTTTTTGATTTATAGCGACGCATCAACGAATGGACTAGGATGCGTGTTGATGCAAGAAGGCAAGGGGATAGCTTATGCCTCAAGACAATTGAAGCCACATGAGAAGAATTACCCGATGCATGATTTGGAATTAGCCGCTATTGTGTTTGCTTTGAAGATATGGTGACACCATTTGTACGGTGAGAAATGTCATGTTTTTACCAACCATAAGAGTTTAAAGTATTTGATGGCTCAGAAGGACTTGAACTTACGGAAAGAAAGATGGATCGAGTTGCTGAAAGATTATGAGTTGGTGATTGACTATCACCCGGGTAAAGCGAATGTAGTCGCAGACGCCTTGAGTAGGAAGACTTCGTTTGCTTTGAGAGCATTGAACATGAGATTGACCTTATCCAATGGCGGTTCTATTATAGCCAAGTTGAGAGCTAGGCCGATGTTTATTCAGTAGATTTGTGAAGCTCAGAAATGTGACAGTGAATTGAAAGCCAAGAGAGCTCATTGTGAAACGGTTAGTGATTCAGATTTTCATGTTGGATCCGATGATTGTTTGATGTTCTGAGGTAGATTTTGTGTACCGAAGAATGATGAACTTATTCAGAAAATTCTTCATGAAGCGTATAATGGTTGTTTATCTGTGCACCCGGGTAGTACAAAAATGTATAATGATTTGAAAAAAATGTATTGGTGGTCAGGCATGAAAAGAGATATCTCCAAGTTTGTTTCGAGATGTTTGATTTGTCAACAAGTGAAAGCCGAACATCAAGTGCCTTCGAGTTTACTTCAGCCAGTGATGTTACCCGAGTGGAAATGGGATAGAATTATAATGGATTTTGTAATGGGTTTACCTTTGACTCCGAGAAAGAAAGATGTCGTATGGGTTGTGGTTGATAGATCAACAAAATTGGCTCATTTTATAATAGTACATACTGATTATTCACTTGATAAGCTAGATGAGTTGTATATTGCTGAGATTGTGAGATTGCATGAGGTATCTATTTCTATTATTTCAAATAGAGATCTGAGGTTTACTTCGAGGTTTTAGAAAAAGTTGCAAGAAGCCTTGGGTACGAAATTGAATTTTAGTACTGCATTTCATCCACAGACCGACAATCAATCCGAAAGGGTAATTCAGATACTTGAAGATATGCTTCATCGCTGTGTTCTAGAATTTGAGGGTAGTTGGGAAAAATATCTACCATTGGTTGAATTTGCCTATAACAACAGCTACCAGTCGAGTATAAAAATGGCACCTTATGAGGCATTGTATGGCCGCAAGTGCCAAACACCTTTGTATTGGACCAAACTTAGTGAGAAACAGATTCACGAGGTTAACTTGGTTAAGAAAACCAAAGAGAAAGTAAAAGTAATTCGAGATTGTTTGAAAGCTACTTCCGATAGACAGAAATCATATGCGGATTTGAAAAGAAAAGAGGTTGAGTTTCAAGTTGGGGATAAAGTATTTTTGAAAGTATCTCCGTGGAAGAAGATCCTCAGATTTGGCCGTAAAGGCAAGTTGAGTCCACGTTTTGTTGGGTCGTATGAAATTATCGAAAGAATAGAGCCAGTGGCATATCGGTTAGCTTTACCGACAGAGTTGGAAAGGATTTATAATGTGTTTCATGTGTCGATGTTGTGACGGTATCATTTCGATCCTTCACATGTGATTTTTTTGACAGAGATTGAAATTGGACCGAATATGAAGTACGGTGAAGAACCGATTAAGATTTTAGCTCGAGAGGTTAGACAATTGAGAAATAAAAGTATAGCCCTAGTGAAAGTTTTCTGGGAAAGACACGATATTGAAGAAGCTACGTGGGAACCTGAGGAGGCTATGAGAAAACAGTGCCCAAACCTATTTTTTGGTAAGATTTCCGGGGACAAAAATCCTTAAAGGGGGGAGAGTTGTAAAGCTCGATTTTAGGGCTAGTCGAAATAGAGGTTTTGGGACCACAAATCTAACATAGGAAAATTTAATTTTATTAGATTTCTATTGCCTATAATTTCACGGAATGATTTCGTGATAATTTCGTTTGAAAATTTTGATGTTTGGGCACTTATTAAATTGTAAAAAGTGTAAAAGTTGAGTTCTACATGCTAGAGGTGCCCAATTGCTATGAGATTTTAAATTAGAGGTCATTAGATGATAATTAAACCATTTGTTAAGTTAGTGGACAAAAATGGACATAGTGAGATAAAATTTTAAAGTTTGGCAAAAAGGGTATTTTGGTAATTTGGTAAATAAAAGAATAAAAAGGGAAAATCAAGTCAAAATTTTGTCCATCATCTTCTACCTTGGCTGAATTTAATAAGGACACCATAGCTAGGGTTTCTTCAACTTTCAAGCTTGATAATCAAGAAAAATGAAGTTCGGACCTTGATCGGGGAAAGAATAAGGTGTTTGACAGTTAAATCCTTATCTACTATTTTTGGTCCGAGGTAAGTTCATATGTAAATAATGCATTGTTTATTTATGTTTTAAATACTTTAATATTGTATGAATTTATTATTGACACTTGGGATGAAATTGACATTGGATGATGAGTGAGAAATATCCCAGTTGAACCTTAAAAATAGTTAGGATACAAATGTCATGACATTAGGGTTAGCTGAGATTTTGTGTAAGACCATATCTAGGATATGGCATCGATATGAGATTCCGTGTAAGACCATAGCTGGGCTATTGGCAATGATATGAGATCCTATTAAGACCATATCTGGGATATGGCATTGGTATGGTACTATGTGTGTGAGATTTCCCGAGTATCCTTTAATATTCCAATTAGTTCAACGAGAAACTTAATGGAAATGTTAAAGTTGGGAAAGACTATGGTATGTGGTGAAAGATTATGGTGAGTTGCAAGTTGGTATAGGTATGTACACAAAACCCATGCTTAATGAGTTCGATATGTGATGAAACCTTGGATTGGTTTGATCGAGTAAGTTATGATGTTAAGATTTTAAATACATCTATGCTAAGCTTGATTATGAATTCACAATGACATTAATGTTAATTTACTCTATGTTAAATATATGTTAAAGTGTGTTTATGATGCCTATTATTTGCATAGGAACTTACTAACCTTTAAAGCTTACTCCCTTTCTTTTCCTTTGTCTTATAGTGTCACCAAGCCAGCTCGGGGATCAAAGACGGTTGGAGATCTATTCACACTATCAAATTTTCATTTTGGGTACTTATGATTACATTATTTTGAGTTATGGCAAGTATAGGGACTTGGTCATTTTATTATGTGTCATAATCGATGTGGCCAAATGTGTTGGCTTATAATCGTTGATGATTCATTTTGTAAATGACCATTGAAATTGGCTAATATTGGTTAAGTATATATATGAAGATAAAGATGTCTTTCATGGATGCGGATTTTGCATGGTTTGAGATGATACGTATGAGATGTTGCATGTGATAGAAAATATCTTGTAATTGATGTGTGGATGACTTGGTTATGGTTGAATTGGTTGTGTGTATATGCTTGGTTTGGTGTTGCTTGTTGTTGTATAGGTTGGTGCAAGTAAGGGTGGCAAAATGGCTTGGTAAATAGCCTTATTTTTGTCCACACGGGTAGACATACGAGCGTGTGTCTAGGCCGTGTGTGACACACAGCTTGCTCTATGGGTGTGTGATCCGACCGTGTATCCCATGCATCTTGGATTTTAGCTTCGAATTGGTCACATGGATAGAGACACGACTGTGTGTCTCAGTCGTGTGAAGGACACTGCCCAGGGCATGTGAAGTCTGCACCTATTTATGAAAAATTATAAAAATTAAATCGCCCACACGGCCTAAGCACACGGGTGTGAGACTTGGTCGTGTGACTTTAATTTGTTGATGATGTCATAAACAGAGAGTTACATGGGTTGGGGACACGGGCGTGTGTGACCACATGGCCTGCCCACACGGGCATGTCCCAAAGCCACACTGACGTGTGACCCTTATTTTGATGAAAAATTTTCTAAGTGTTGGGAAACTTTTCTAAAGTTCTCGGTTTAGTCCCAAACCACTCCTAAGGCATGTTTTGGGCCACGTAGGCTCATTTAAGGGAAAATATGTATGATTTGGATTGGTTTTAATCTGTTATTTATATGATTTGAAATGTTTGACATTTATTTTTCTTTGATTTGAAAACTTTGATAATACTCCGTAACCTTGTTTCGGCTATGGCTATGGGTTAGGGGTATTACACTTATTCGCGTATAAAGTCTACTAATCCGAAACCTTTTCTTTTCCTTGATCTAACCTCGAATTAGTGTTGTTCGAGTCTATATAAATGAATCTAACCATGAATTTCACACATTTCATATTCAAATGGACTCAATTTATGTCCTAGGAAAATTTACCATTTTGCCCCTTACTTTTCCATAAATTTTGATTTTGTCCCTAGGCCAGAAAAATGAAACTTGTGGAAAATACTACCTATTTCATGCCTAACCAAAGCCCCATTACAAATTTTACAGCACGTGTAGGCATAAAATTTTAGAATTTTTTATCAAATTTTACAACTTTTCATTTTAGTCCCTAAATCATGTTTTCATAAAAAATAACTTAGTAAAAGTTGTTTATCTATCAATAATATTTCATTTTCTACCATAAATTTCTAATTTCCAGCATATACATCCATGACCCATTTTCATACCTTGATAACTTTTCAAATTAATCCCTCAAATAGAGAGATTAAGCTATCCCAGTTTCAAAAATACCAAAATTACTAAAAACGGGACAAGGAAACTTACCAAATTAGCCCTTGAAAATTTCTTTTCTCTCACATAGTGTTTCCGTGTGTTTTTAGGTTGAAGATGATGAAAATAAGATGATATATTTTCTTTTCATCTTTTAATAATTAGGTATTTTGTTATTTTCAATTTAGTCCTTGCCCTTTTTCTATATTTCCATGGATGAGTCACCAAGAAAAATCACTTAATGGTCTAATTCCCATATAAGGACCTCTAGATTTGAATTCCATAGCTATTTGATCCTTATAGCTACTAAAATTTAACTTTCACATTTTATGCGATTTAGTCATTCTCGTAATTAAACACTTAATCGATAAAATTTTCTTATCAAAATTTTCACACGACATGCCTATTACATCACCGACCATATAATGAAATAAAAATAAACCTTATTTTTGGGTTGGATTTATGGTCCCAAAACCACTATTCTAATTTCCCTGAAAAATGGGCTGTTACAAATATTGTACGTGGTCATTTTGCACTCCCATGATAAAGGCATCTACGGACCATTGGTCCTCCAAATTTTTTGTGTTTAGGGTCGCTACATGGAATCCTTTTATGTAATCTTGAAGGGACTCGCCTTCCCTGTAACACCCCCTACCTGTACCCATGCCCGGGTACAAGTACGAGGCGTTACCAGATAGACATACAGGCGGAACCAGAAAATACGAGTCATAAAATTTCTTTTCAACCTTAAGTCGATTTATTTGCGTAGGCCTACGAGGCCTTTATTTAATACCAGGAATAAATCGGAACAAAATTGGATCTTCGACAAGAATTCCTTGAACAATACCCCACACGCCCGTGTAGGGGTTTACACACGCCCGTGGGTAGGGGAACACGTCCATGCCCCCAAGCCGTGGGGCTATACTGACTTATGGACACGGCCATTGCACACGCCCGTGGGTTCACCCCGTGTCCATAACTTGAGCATCCTATTAAATTAACATGGCCAAGACACACGCCCGTGTCTCTAGCCCGTGCTTGATGCTAACTTAAAATTTTAGGTGCAGGGGACGCACGGCCATACCACACGCCCATGTGAGTGGCCTGTGTGTCATACGCGGCCTAGACGCACGCCCATGTGTCTCACCATGTAGACCATATTAGGCTATTTTTCAAGCCCTAGGTCACCCCTTTATCACACTTATACTTATTGGATGTCAATTAACAAGCAATATTCACTTAATACTTATGAATTGTCTCCATAAAACCTTATTGCATGGAAACCTCATATCATTGGTTTACGCATGCCATAATGTTCCTTAGTAGTCTGAGGGATGATAACAATATTTGCCTCAACATTGGATTTTGGCTCGTTATTTGCCATAATGATCCAGTTGTAGCTAAAAACTAACTTTCTGAAGTTAGTCGTGGAACAAAGGAGCTGCAGTGCTCCCTAACTGAAAGTTTGAGATGTGCCATCTCCTTGCTTGAAGATGAGGCATATCAATGGTGGACTACGGTAATCAACATGGTCCTAAGAGAGCAAGTGACCTAGGAATTCTTCCTAAAATAGTTCAAAGAAAAGTTCATCAACAGATTGTTCGTCGAGTAGATGAAGAAAGGATTTTTGAAACTCAAGTAATGAAGGATAACAATATTTGAATACGAGGGGGAGTTTATCAGATTGAGTAAGTACGCCAAGGACCTAGTTCTAGATGAGGAAGGCTTGTGTATTAGGTTTGAAGGAGGATTATATGAAGAGATTAGGGTGTTTTTATCTGCCCTTGAGAGCAAAGATTTTGCTGTCTTATCTGTGAAGGCCCAAAGAATGGAGAAAACCATTTAGGAGAGAAATAAAGTCAGAGACAGAAAAAAGAGCAAGTGTGGAGCTTTCGGCGCAGTTTCTAGCAATAGGTTCAAAAGACTTAGAAATGTAAAAGGGTATTTTGCTGCCTTAGCAAGGGAGTCACAGGCTGTGGGTTTCCACCAAGAGCAAATTTCACAACCCATTTTTTTCACTTATCGTTAGTTTTTAAACAAGATCGGGTTCTATGCTAGTGGTTAAGAACAAGTGTAGCTATCCTTGAGACTTAAGTTCGAGTCCCCTCTCTTACATTTTATTTTAATTTCGACACAACCCCTTGGTCCACCATCTTTTCCACCCAAAACACTTGCCATATAACAAGATTCTTTCTACCCTCTTTTTCCTCCTTCATTACTGCCCTTTTGACTCCCTTTGTTCCCTTTATTTCCTTTTCTTTCCCTGGATTTTCTCCTTTCCATTTTTCCTCCCCTTTGACTATGCTTTTTGTCCCTAGTAGCAAAGAAAACATTCATTTTGTTTTTTTCTCCATCTTTTCTCTCTTCTCTCCTTTTTTTTTTTTTTACTTCTCCACCACTTGTGCCACTATATTTTGTTTCTACTAACAATTTAACCACCATTAGCCACTATTGCACCACCAATCAACCACCATTTCACCGCTATTCTTCGCTTATTTTCCTTTCCTTTTCGCCACTATACCATCGCCAAACCTCCACCGTTGCCACCGTCGCGTCGCCATCGCCATCACTATTTTTTCTTTCTTTCTCCATATCTCTTATTATGTTTTTCCATTACTCCTCCCTCTTCTAAAGTTTTTGGTTAAATCATGATTTTTTGATCTAGTCTAGTAAAGAGTAAGTGATGATTTGTCGAGTGTAATCTTAATCCTTTATTTTATTTGATAACGTTGAATCTAATGTCTATATATGTATATTATGTTTTCATTGAAGTTTCCAAATTGGATCGCTCGAATTTGCTTTAGTGTAAGAGAAGTATTTGGATATTCATTCCAAAGAATAATAAAGTAAGTGTGTAATATCCTGATTTTGGGCTTAGTCGGAATAGTAGTTTCGTGACCACAAAATTTGAGATAGAAATAATTATTTTATGATTATTTTGAGGTCTATGATATGATTGCATGATTGTGTGAAAATTTCGTGAAGAAATTTTATGCCTAAAGTGTTTAAATTGAAAGTAGCGACTAAATCGAATAAGTTGCAAAATTTGCATTCTAGAAGTTTTTAGTATGAAATTGCATTGAAATATTAATTAGGAGGTCTTAAATAGAAATTTGACCAATTTTAAGTTCATGGACAAAATTAGGACATGGAAGGAATTTTTTAAAGTTTAGTAGTAAGGGCATTTTGGTCATTTAGGGGTAAAATGAATTAAAATACAAAATTAAAAGCCAATTTTGCTCATCTTCTTCATGGAGGCCGAAATTAGCATGGGAGAAGCCATGGCTAGGGTTTTCAAGCTTTCCAAGCTCAATAGTAAGTGATTCCAAGCCTCGTTTTTAATGTTCTTCACGTTTTTGGAATCCCGGTAGCTCGATTAAGCTTATTCTAGCAATAATTTAAGCTAGGGTTCATATTTGGAAAAATACCCATAGGTGAAATGTGTTTATTTTGATGTTTTTTGGTAGAATATGAAGCTTGAAATTGTGTTAAACAACTTTTGCTAAGTGATTTTATGTAAAAACGAGTAAAACGACATAATCGGTAAAAATACCTAATGTTCATAAGTACATGTTAGAGTGAGAATTTGATGTTGTTATAGAAGGGGAAAATGATTAGAATGTCATAAAACATAATAAAATAGGCTGAATTTTAATTTACGAGCTTTGGGGCAAAAGTGTAAATATGCAAAATTTTAGGGGCAAAATTGTAATTTTTCCAAAATATGATTTTGGGTCAATTTGAATAATGTGAGTCCTAATTAGACTATATTTTAAATGATAGAGCAAGGAAAACTGAAATTCGGGCTAAAATGGGGAAAATACCAAATTGTGGATGAAATGGTAAAAGTAGCCATTTTCGCATACGAGGTAAGTTCATGTGTAAATAATGTAGTATAATTGTTATTTTTAAATTATTGATGTTAATTATATGATATGCTGATTTTTATCATGAAATATATGCTTTGTGGTTATTTTCGAATAAAATGCAAATTATTTGTGTTATTTGTTAAATATAAAGTGCTACCGAGTATTGGTTTCGGTATTTTACGGAAGATGGCAAGGATATGTGTTCGAGGAAAATCCCGTTTGAACCTTAGGAATAGATTAGGATACAAGTGACATGTCACTAGGATGGTTGAGCATCCGAACTCGTTGAGTTGAGTCCGAGTTCACTTATGGATGCGAATGTTCGAACTCGTTGAGTTGAGTCCGAGTTCGTGAGATGTAACTAGGCATCCGAACTTGTTGAGTTGAGTCCGAGTTCACTTATGGATACGAACGCCCGAGCTCGTTGAGTTGAGTCTGAGTTCACTTATGGGCGGGTTACATGGTAGCTTGGCTACATATGTGGCACTTATGTGCAAACTTTCCATGTATCCGAATTATATTCCGATGTGTTCAATGGGTAAAGTTCTACTCAAATGGAGGAATACTAGAGATGAAAGGGACATATTGGTAAGTGTTGTGAGATGGATACTTTGAACAGGTATGTACTTAACCCTCGGGTTGAAAACTCGATATATCAACAATGTGGTAAGATGATAAATGAAAATATGACATGAATGTCTTGATGATGATTATGCAAATGATATTTTATGTTTGCTTATATGGTTATGTTACTTGCTATTTGCATGTGAACTTACTAAGCATTTATGCTTACTCCCTCCTTTTCATTCCTTGTAGTTTTGACAAGTCAGCTCGGAAATCGGGAACGGTCGGAGGCTCGCTCACACTATCCGTATACCATCTTGGCATAATGGCTTGTATATTTTGAGTATGGCATGTATAGCACTATAATCATTTTGTATATATGGTCTTATGATATGGTTATTGAGTGGTATGAAAATTCTTGGTAATGATTAGCCATTGGAATGGCTAATCATGATCATATTTGGTGTTATGTATGTCAAATTGCTAGCTAATCCATGGAAACCATGAAATAGGTAAAATTTACCATAAAATAGATCCAGACAGCAGTAGTGACGTGAATTTGAAAAATCACTAAAAATAGTAGAAATTTAATTAAATAATGAATAAGTTATGTAATCGAAGCTTGATGAGTCTATTTTCTATGGGATGAATAAAACAGGCATATAAATTATATTTTATGAGATATTTAAACTTTTGTGAAACAGGGCCAGAGTGATTTCTGGATCCCCTGTTCTGACTTTAAAAATTCATAATAAATTTTAAAAAAATAATTAGAAGTTGTTCTTTATATGTACAGATTCCTTATTTAGTCTAATTTTAATAGAAACAAACCTCATAGTCATTTAAATTTTTTATAGAGAGATATATTATTTGAAATACACAGAGGTCAGTGTAGTCAAACCCTGAAACAGGGGAGACTTTAACTAATAAACTGTACTATTTGGCTCAACCAAAAATTCTAAAAACAAATTAGTAGATAGAAATATGAGTCTAGTTTCATATAAAATTTACGGATCTTAATTTTGAGTTTCGTAACTCGAGATATGAATTTTTTAGCGACTATGACGCAGATTTTCAGCTTGTCTGAAAATTTTAAAATTAAATTGTTTGAGCTGTTTAAGTAATGAATTAAGTCTGTTAACACCTCGTATTCGACTCCAGCGACGGTCTCGGGTACGGGGCATTACAAAGTGATTCTCATTTGATTTCATAAGAGAATTTTATTGGACTATATAGATGAAACTAACACATATGTATATTTGGTGTTGGTACCATTATTCTATAACCAGATCGAGGCAAAATTTGGTTAGATATGAAGCGTAGGATTGTGAATGAGTAGATTATTTTAGGACTTTCATTCAAGGTGTGAGTTATAGCCATTAGAAAACTCTGGATGTTTCATCCATAACTAATATATGTGTTTATTCAATAACAATATTAGTATAAACTCTTGCTACACTTATGACTAATCAATTGCATAAGTGTCTTGGTGAAAAATAAATTCTTTCTTAGGATTGGTTACAAGTAAATGCCTTTGATCTAAGAAATTTTTGTTGCCAAATATGTATGTATGTTATTATATAATTTGCTAATATGTAGCATGTTTTATAATGATAAAACATGTAATTGTTTTGTTATTGATACTGATAGCATGATAAATTATGTTCACTGAGACTGATAAATCTGATTGCATGTTAAAGACATGCCACTGTTTCCATTAAATTCGATTACATGTTAGAAACATGATTACTGATACTGAAATATAAGATGCATGATAAATCATGCCTAATGTTCTGCCACTGATTGCACGTTAGAAATCATGTCTACTGGAATGATCTTGTTATTGATATTGCATGTCATATTGCATTGCATGGGGTTGGGTCGATTATGAAACGAGGAAGTAACGGTAGCTTGTCTGCAACACTTGTGGCTTGACCACATATTACTGATAGCTCGTCTCAATACTGGTGGCTTGTCCATAATACTGGCAGCTTATCTGTAATACTGGTGGCTTGTCCACAATAATGGCAACTTGTCTGTAATACTGGTGGCTTATCCACAATATTGGTAGTTTATCTATAATACTGGTGGCTTGTCCACAAAATGGTGTGTTATTGGTTGGATAAGTTCTAGGAAACTCTTATTATTGTATGTAGCGAAGTTGGGTAGAAACTTTTTTGAAAATACTTAATTGACATATTCATGCATGTCATAAGCTGTGGATTATTTACTATTTTTAATACTCTGTATATTCACTAGCTTGAGTGTTATATTTATTGTCAAATATTGTTTACTGGAGTTATGGCTCACATTGAACATATATATAAGTCATTCAAATCTTTGCCAACATCATCCATCTACTAATTGTTAATTTAGTACGAATTACTTAACACAACAAAGTTATATATATAAGCATATCCACAACTAAATTTCCAAAACATGTTCATTAATTTGCAAGATAAACATCCTATATACATGCCACAAGTAACCAACTATCAAACTTCCCAGGTCTATCAAATCGAGTGAGAATAGGTGTGAGCTCTTCGTTGATTTGATCACACATTCTGGACATCCAAAATCTCCAGAAAAGTAGTAACACGAGTAAGTATATATAATACTTAGTAAACTTATACAATATAAACATTCACTTACCTCAATTTCTTATCACATACAAATTCACTATGAAATACAAATATACCTATCAAGATTCAAATCACATCATTAATATATAAAACTTTAAGTTTAATCATATAAATAACCATAATCATTCTCATTTTCAAACAACCTACTTAGATCTCATAATCAATACATATTCATCATTTAGCTAATCTGAAATGGCATACCTATATAAATACAATCACAATTATACCTGATGAAATTTCATAAAAGAACTTTGCATATCGGTGAAAATAATAGTGTATGGTTACCCATTAGGGTTAAACCTACACGATGAATAGCCTATCCAGTGCTTAATATTCCTGTAATATCCTGATTTTGGGCCTAGTCGAAATAGTGGTTTCGTGACCACAAAATCCAAGATAGAAATAATTATTTTATGATTATTTTGAGGTCTATGATATGATTGCATGATTGTGTGAAAATTTCGTGAAGAAATTTTCTGCATAAAGTGCTTAAATTGAAATTAGGGACTAAATCGAATAATTTACAAAACTTGCATTCTAGAAGTTTCTAGTATGAAATTGTTTTGAAATATTAATTAGGAGGTCTAGAAATTTTACCAATTTCCAAGTCTATGGACAAAAATTGGACATGGATGGAATTTTTGGAAAGTTTAGTAGTAAGGGCATTTTGGTCATTTAGGGGTAAAATGAATTAAAATACAAAATTAAAAGCCAATTTTGCTCATCTTCAACCCCATGGCCGAATATAGCTAGGAGAAACCATGGCTAGGGTTTTTCAAGCTTCCAAGCTCGATTGTAAGTCCGTTCTAGCCCCGTTTTTCAAGTTCTTTACGTTTTTGGAATCTCAGTAACTTGATTAAGCTTATTCTAGCAATAATTTAAGCTAGGGTTCATATTTGGAAAAATACCCATAGGTGAAATGTGTTTATTTTGATGTTTTATGGTAGAATATGAAGGCTGAAATTATGTTAAACAACTTTTGCTAAGCGATTTTAAGCAAAAATGAGTAAAACGGCTTAATCGGTAAAAATTGTTATTATTCATAACTATATGTTAGAGTGAGAATTTGATGTTGTCATAGAAGGGAAAAATGTTCAGAATGTCATAAAACATAAGAAAATATGCTGAAGTTTAATTTATGAGCTTTGGGGCAAAAGTGTAAATATGCGAAAGTTTAGGGGCAAAACTGTAATTTTGCCAAAATATGATTTTGGGTTAATTTGAATAATGTGAGCCCTAATTAGACTATATTTTAAATGATAGAGCAAGGAAAACTAAAATTCGGGCTAAAATGGGGAAAATACCAAGTTGTGGACGAAATGGTAAAAGTAGCCATTTTCACATATGAGGTAAGTTCATATGTAAATGTTGGTAACATAGTTATTATTTTAAATTTTTTTATGTTATTTAAATGATATGATAATTATTATGAAATATTATGCTCGTGATAATTGTTTGATTATATGTCAAATTATGTGATATACTTGGAAAATGTGAAATACTATCGAGAATCGGTATCGGCAATCCGTAGAAGATGGTTGATACACATGATTGGGAAAATGGTCCCGTTGAACCTTAGGAATGGAATAGGATACAAGTGAAATGTCACTAGGATATTTGGGCATCCGAACTCATTGAGTTGAGTCCGAGTTTAGTTATGGATGCGAATGTCCGAACTCGTTGAGTTGAGTCTGAGTTCACTTATGGATGCGAATGTCCGAACTCGTTGAGTTGAGTCCGAGTTCGAGAGATGTAACTAGGCATCTGAGCTCGTTGAGTTGAGTCCGAGTTCACTTATGGGTGGGTTACATGGTAGCTTGGCTACATATGTGGCACTTATGTGCAATCTTTTCGTGTATCCGAATTATATTCCGATGTGTTCAACGGGTAAAATTCTACTCAAATGGAGGAATACTCGAGATGAAAGGGACGTATTGGTAAGTGATGTGAAATGGGTACTTTGAACAGGTATGTACTTAACCCTCGGGTTGAAAACACGATATAACAACAATATGGTAAGATGGTAAATGAAAATGTGATATGAATGTCTCGGTGATGATCATGCAAATGATGTTTATGTTTGCTTATATAGTTGTGTTACTTGCTATTTGCATGTGAACTTACTAAGCATTTGTGCTTACTACCTCCTTTTCATTTCTTGTAGTGTTGACAAGCCAGCTCGAAAATCGGAAACGGTCGGAGGCACGCTCACACTATCCGTATACCATCTTGGCATAATGGCTTGTATATTTTGAGTATGGCATGTATAGCATTATAATCATTTTGTATATATGGTCTTATGATATGGTTATTGAGTGGTATGGAAATACTTGGTAATGATTAGCCATTGGAATGGCTAATCATGATCATATTTGGTGTTATGTATGCTAAATTGCTAGCTAATCCATGGGAACCATGAAATGGGTAAAATTTACAGTAAAATAGATTCAGATAGCAGTAGTGACGTGAATTTGAAAAATCACTAAAAACAGTAGAAATGGAATTAAATAATGAATAAGTTATGGAATTGAAGCTTGATGAGTCTATTTTCATATGGATGGAACAAAACAGGTATATGAGTTATATTTTATGATATGTTTAAATTTTTGTGAAACAGGGCCAGAGCAATTTTTGGGTCCCCTGTTCTGACTTTGGAAATTCACCATAAAATTTTCAAAGATAATTAGAAGTCATGATTTATATGTACCGATTCCTATTGAGTCTAGTTTTATTAGAAATAAATGGCATAGTCATTGAAACTCTATACAGGGAGATATCTGATTTATAATACACAGAGGTCAGAGTAGTCAAACCCTAAAATAGGGGAGACTTTAACTAATAAACTGTACTAATTTGCTTGACCAAAAGTTCTATAAAAAAATTAGTAAATAGATATATGAGTCTAGTTTCAGGAAAAATTTACGGAATCGGATTTCGAGTTTCGAAACTCGAGATATGAATTTTTAAGCGACTGTGACGCAGATTGCTAGCTTGACTGAAAATTTTAAAAATAAATTGTTTGAGCTGTTTAAAGTAATGAATTAAGTCTATTAACACCTCGTGTTCGACTCCGGCGATGGTCTCGGGTACGGGGCGTTACAATTCCGATATTCTCAAGTCTGCAACATATGCAGGAGCTCGGAACCTAAAACTGTATTCTTGAGTTTGCAACATATGCAAGATCTCGGAACCTATTCTTGTATTCTCGAGTTCGCAACATATGCAGGAGCTTGGAACTTGGGCAAGAACTCATAACCTCGTATACGAGACGTTTACTAATTTCATCGAGATTTATCTCACATTATAAAATAATTTCCAATTCACCAACAACCAATTTTAATAAATCAAATATAATACACTAGCATAAAAAATTTAAATTATATTTTATAAACTTACTTAACAAAATCGTAGTAGTTTAGCTAATAGGGACTAGTCGATAATTTTTCTTTTTCCTCGTAAGTCATTCATTTGTTGAATTTCTTGATCTAAAACATGGTTTAACTTAATTAACCATTCCAATTAGTTTATATCAGCATAGTAAAGCCATGCCTTAACTCAATTTCATCAATACATTATTTCTCTCTGTTTTGCATTTATTTCAATTTAGTCCTTAATATCGCAAATACTACAATTTTCACATTTGAGCTTCGATTTCAAAATCGATCTCAATTTCATCCTCCAAAAATCCAATAGAACACAAAAATTCAGAATATTCACACACATTTTGAACTTATTTCATTTTAGTCTCTAAGTTCAAAACTAACAAATTTTACTTTACAAACTAGTCCATTAACATATCTAAGCTTCAAAATTAACCAAATAACCACAAAAGCTTCAAGAAAACAAAAATGGAAACTTTAAAAAAGTTTAAAAGTTTCACAAAATATGTAACACCCCTTACCCATATCTAATGCCGAGACAGGTACGAGGCATTACCGGACATAAACACAAGCATTCGTACAAAACCGAGACATGGATTTCAGTCCAAATTTAGAACTTTTCATTCACATGAATATCGTCCTTTATATGGGTCCTCGAGGCCCAAAACATACATTGGGCGTGGTTCGAGACTAAACCGAGAACTTTCAAAACTTTCATATCTCATAAAAAAATTTTCCTCAAAACAAGAGTCACACACCCGTGTGGGTAGGCTAGTGGTCACACACGCTCGTGTGGCTTGGGACACGCCTATGTCCTTAGCCCGTGTAAATCTCTGTTTATGACATCATCAATCAAAATAGGGTCACATAGCCAAGTCATACGTCCGTGTGCAAAGGTCATGTCCCTCATACGGCTGAGACACACGGCCATGTCTCTGCCCGTGTGTTTACTACTGGGCATTCTATTTTACCTAATTAGGGTGCAGGGGACACACTGCCAGAACACACGCCCATGGGGCAGACCGTGTGTCACACATGACCTAGATACATGCCCGTGTCTCTACCCATGTGGACAACTTTGAGGCTATTTTCCAAGCCAATTGCCACCCTTATTTGCACAAACACATACATGACTTCAAAGGAAATTAACATGGCATAATCGAGAACTTAAACATACAAAAACAAAACATGATCATGATCATTTCATCTTCACTAATACATGCATAAGACTTCATACTTTGTCAAGCCAAATTTATAAATTTGCATGCACTAAGAGTTGTAGTTTACTTTTATTTAACATACTCATGTCTCAGATGCCATCATGCCAATCATTCACAATTCCATTACCAAACATCCATAGCCACAACACATTTCGTCACATACACACAACAACCAACCATATCACAATTGCAAAGGCACATGCATGCATATACGAATAGGTTTACAACCCAATACATAATATGAGCCACATCTCATGGCCATATACAAAATGAATCACTAAATCATTATAAGCCAACACACTTGGCCAAATTAATAATGATATAATTAACCAATAGACAAAGCCCTATACATGCCATACATTTAAAACACTTGTGTTCACTTATACCCAAATGATAGCTTGATAGTGTGATGGCATCTCCGGCGGTTTCTAACCCGAGCTAGCTAAATTAACCTATAAGAGATGAGAAAGGAAGGGGAGTAAGCTTCAAAGCTTAGTAAGTTCATATGCAAATAATAAACAACTATTAACATTCATTTATTTTACCCATTCATAAAAATGTTATTAATACAATTTGCATTAAATCTCATGATTACCACTTATTCATTCATAATGCTTGCTCTTTATCTTATAAACACTACTTTCATGTCTTGGCATTAGATTAGCAACTATGATCTCCTCATTATAGCAAATCACATTATTTAACAAGTTATTTAACTCTCTTAACAACATGCACATCATTTACGAGTAATCAAAATTTCCACTTATAGCTTAACAATCTTTCACACATCTATTGAATCACAGTTTAAGTATATACATCATACTACTTCACATTTCGATTAAGCTCATATGCCTATCACATGATTATTATCAAATCTTATCATGCATCTATTCATCATAAATTTAGATCATTTTTCACAAGGTTATCAATGTTTCACAAGCAAAACTTATTCGTGTACATACCTGTACCTCACGTAATATAGTCATATACTTTCTAGTATGCATTCTTACCATATTTTCATTGTATACTGAATCTTTTACTTATGAGTTATACGTACATACCTGTACTAACTCGTAGCACATTCTCATATTTCCTCATCATTGACTTACTTGTCAAATAACTCACTGATTTACCTGTTGAACATTTGGAATACTATTGGATACACGGAAAGCTCGCACATAAGTGCCACATTCGTAGCTAAAGCTACCTCATATCACATAACACATAAATGCTCATTCTCGAGCTACTCACGAGTTTGCTCACAGAAGTTTTCGATCAGGACGTAGCTACACGGGCTGCTCACACAAGCTGTCAGGTATCCGTAACACATGCCGAACTACCCAGCCACCGGTAGGACGTACAAGACCAGCACCCGGAACCCCATAACATGTGTCACATATATCATGAGCTCAGACCACATAACTCATGAGCTCAGATAGCATAGTCACTAGTGACATATCACTTGTATCGTAAACTATTCCTAAGGTTCAAACAAGATTCCATCGACGATACATCTTCGTCGAACTCGTCCACAAAGTCATTCTCATTGACCGTAATATTATTCATACACTCTTTACAATAATTAAACATGTAAATTCATACATTAATAAAGCATTAAAACATGATACAACATTGCATTATTTACACATGAACTTACCTCGACACCAAAATGGCAAAAAGGGACCTAACCGTCAATTTCTCGTTTTTCCCCAGTTCTAGGTTTGAACCTCATTTTCTTTCATCTATAATATCAAATTTAGTTTATTTATTAGTCATATTAGTCAATGTGATCCAAAAATCATCCTATGGAAAAATTACATTTTTGCCCCTAAACTTTGTCATATTTACACTTTTGCCCCTAGGCTCGTAAAATGATTTTCATTCAATTTCTTTAACATACAAGCCTATCCGAATCATTTTCATAACTATAGAAGTCAAAATTTTCCACTAAATCACACTTTTATGACAAATTTTATAACTTTTACAAATTAGTCATTTTTAGCATTTTCACTGAAAACTACTTAGTAAAAGTCATTTAACACACAACAAACATTCATATTCCTCCATTAAACATCGAAATACACACTTTTCACACATGGGTAAAATTTTAAACATGAACCCTACTTCAAATCAAGGGTAGGAATAGGTAAATCTTATTACAAGAATTTCAAAAACGTTAAAATCATTAAAAACGGGGCAAGAACGGACTTACTATGGAGCTTGGAAAGCTTGAAAAAAACCCCAGCCATGGTGGTCTTCAAAATTTCGGCCAAGGGGTTGAAGATGACCAAAATTTGGCTTTTATTTTGTTTATTTAATCATTTAATTACTAAATGTCCAAAATGCCCCTAACTTAAAAATATTCTATTTCACCTATTTAATGTCCATTTTTGCCCAAAAAATTAACCAATGGTATAGTTACCATTTAAAGACCTCCAATTTAAAATTTCATAACAATTAGACACCTCTAGCATATAGAACTCAAGTTTTTCACTTTTTACAATTTAGTCCTTTTGACTAAATTGAGTGCCCAAACGTAAAAAATTTCGAACGAAATTTTCACAAAATAATTCCATAAAATTGTAGACCGTAAAAATATAATAAATATAAATTTTACTATGTCAGATTTGTGGTCCCGAAACCACTATTCCGACTAGGCCTAAAATCGAGCTGTTACAACTCTCCCTTTTTGGGGATTTTCATCCCCGAAAATCTTACCAGAAGATGTTGCTTCCAACTCTTATGAATCACTTTCACTAATTTCTCAAAATCACAAATCAATTTTAGCCTCGTACATCTCTTTCCAATAGTCTTTAAACTTTAGAACATAGTGTCAAAAAATATTGTCAAAATTCTGAATTATTCGTTCGGGAAAACGTAGCTCAGTTGATATGTCAAATAAGAACCCTGTACATACTGGAATGATCGCATGAATCTTTCTTTATCAAATGATCAACCACAATCCAATTAACATCTCCCTTTTCAGAGATATAAAAATCTTGATACGAAATCTATAACAATTCTACCTCATAACACACTAGTATTATCACTGACTGAAATAATCCTAAACGCTCTTAATGTTCAACTTACTTGCTTAGAAATAGACGTTTGAACATAAATTCAAAATATCATGCAACATTCACAATTACCAGAACATCTATTTCATATGACTGCACATTTTATTACTCTTGAATAACCAGATAAGCCACTATTATGAACTTCGTATAAAAATTTCTGCATGAGCCCCGGATATTCTTTGGTATACAACTTCCATCTTGGAATAATAATAACATGAACCCAGTCCAACCTAAAATTTAGAATTAAAAGTCGATCCTCACTGTACTCATTTAGCTAACCACTCACTAACACATTTCTGAGTTTCTCAGACTTGTAAAGAAAACATCACTTTAGCTTTTAATTTATCTATAATCGAATCGTCGTCAAATAAAATCAATCATATGGCCAACATTCACAAAATAATCAAGATTTTTGATTCAAGCATCCATAACTATACTTGTTTTCCCAAAGGTAAATCGATAATTACTCACAATCTTTCGATAGCTCAAGTCGTTAATACTATCTTAACTTCAGATCTTTCTATGACATTCGATGATTTAATTCTTGAAATCAGGGGACATGTGACACTTTTCGCCAAACAAACGATGACATCAAATTCACAACACAATCATAAAAGTGGCTATTTCCAAATCACTAGTCGAACAGTTCTTTTTAATGTGACATTTACCGTCAAAACATTAACTATTGCTTTACATTCTAACAATAAAACACATTCCAATCCGTTTAATAGTGCATCACTGAAAAAAATCATAAATTCCTTACTCAATTTAAACTAAACTCAGAACTAGAGCTTTCGTTAATAATACTTTCAACTGTTTCCAACGTTTGTTATTATGCACAGATCATTCAAACTTTCATAACTATGATAACTTTACCAATTAGAACAACTTTAATTCATAATAATATCATCCGATTAGAACAAATCTAATAGATATATCTCTGTACCATACTTTTAAGAATACCAATTCTTCATTTATACTGTCCGTCCACACACAGAATTCATTCTCTTATCTGATGATATACTTGAATACATGTAACCCAAATCACATTTCAACTGACCAGTTTGTTCTGGCAAAACAACTGAGTCGATTTCAACTATCAGATAATAACATATCAAAATGCTCATTTCTTCATGCTATTAAAACAACTCAAACACACAATCTTTCAAAATTCTCTTATCATACTAATCAAGACCTTTACAATTGCATTAGCTCAGAGAAACAGAGATATCCCGATTGAATGAATTATCTTTAATTAACTTACTTGAGAAAAGAAGTCCATCATACAAATTGGAGCTTGTGATTTCACCACTTATACTATTGCCGATGTCAATTTCTTTCACGGAAGTTGTAGAAATCCGAATATCAGGATTACCACATTCCTGTGATCGATTCAGAAATACAACCATGATAGACACAGTTATCACAAACCAAAGAACACACTTTAAAGATGAGCCCTGATTGATAATTCACAAAATAAAAATGAGAGGAGAACCAGAATACAGAAATCCAAGATACGATGTCATACCAGAAATCCAATAACATAACTCATAAAAAAATAATAAAGATCCTGATGATTCCTCAGAGAAAACCATAAGAAAACAATGCTTACACGCTCTAGAATCAATTGTAACAGAGATAATATCTTTTCCAAATATGTATATAAAACAGAATAATAACTAGTAGAAACAGAAGAATAGCCTCTTATAATTCCACCGTTGACTTTTATTCCAAACATAATAGAATAAAATTCCAAAGAAAGATAAGAAAATACCAGCCATGAACCGACCAGACCAACAGGGCTTTCGTCTAACATCATGGTTAGCTAGCATCCCCACAACATAAGAACTCCATCAGAAACTGAACAATCACACACATATCTCTAAGGATAAAAGAATACATAGATTACCCAGAAAAGATCATCACATTCATTTCAACTGTAACCATCACAAAGACATCTTTACTATTCAACTATCATTTCTCTAATTGATTTTGTCATCATAAACCC
Organism: Gossypium anomalum; assembly: GCA_025698475.1. NCBI lineage: Eukaryota > Viridiplantae > Streptophyta > Magnoliopsida > Malvales > Malvaceae > Gossypium > Gossypium anomalum. The sequence continues at coordinate 66,069,585 of CM046966.1, forward strand.
CATATTATTTCGTTCACTAATGAAAATCATTTCGAGAGAGATTTCGATAAATAAGTACTTTAGACATCATATCTGAATAACTCAATTAGCCAAGGCTAACTTCTTCTTTAACCATAACATTGTAAAATCTGAATAATCTCTAAAACAATATGATATCTCTTTCAGAACTATTTTCACTTTCCAAACTATTCTCAACTCTGTAAGCTTTACTAATTATTTCATCACCAAACTCTTTAGTTCCCACTTATAAGCGTATTCATCATAGTTCTCGCGAACTCTCATCATAACGCAACTCTAGTAAGGGGGTAAGGTCGTAAAGCCTCTAACTCGACTCTCATAAATACACATATATGACTTAGCATTCATCATTAATGTCATATCATCATAATCACATAGTTCACTCCAAGCAAATTATCACACTTATTAATTTTATGAATGTTTTGTATCATCTATAATCTCAAACAATGAATTTACTTACTCGAGCTCAATATTCATATCTAAGTAAATCCCAACACTTAGCTTCAATTTTACTTACCAACATTTGTCAAATTAGAGAACACCTTATGAGTTTGAGTATGTCGTTTACTTGACACCATAGTCTAACTATGGCCTTACACATATTTTGCCATGGCCCTACCAGGGTCTTACACGTATCACAATGCCATAACCCAGTTATGGTCTTTTCACTGGAATGCCATAGCCTGGCTATGGTCTTACATTCCATACTTTACCATGGTCCAACCATGGTCTTATCCACCAATTCATCATCAAATGATCGTACTCATTTCCTGCATTCTACTCAATTTGATCTTTCAATTCAATTTTTATACCATTATAATATTTACGGTTCCACCACAAAGTCATAAGACAAAACATTATATATTCTCTAACTTAACAATTAAACATGAGATTCATCTATATGGACATACTGATTATGTATGATTCAAACAAGTGTACATACACACATTCTGTCCATTGGGTAAGTTTACTTATCATATTCACTTAACCAAGTATGTTGGGCACATAACATCATATGCATGCCATGCAAATATGGATGGCTTATCACAAAATAAACCTTTGTTTGATTTTACTATTCTGCATTTCTCAACTTATGGTTATCTCATTTCATACATCAACACATGCATACTCATGAATTTCTATTCATACCTTTCCAAATTTCAACACATTGTAAGAATATTTCATTCATCTCATTATCATTTTCAGCATTATCAAAAATAGCTCGGTTGGAAGTCATCTCTGGCTTAACAAAATAATTTCGTTAAAGCCGGGAGATATCACACTATCACAAGTAGTAATATAGCATGTATAGCTAGACTCACATACGCTAGGTTAGTCCGGTAATCAACTAAACCATAGCTCTGATACCACTAAATTTACACCCCTTACCTCTATCCAATGCCAGGAAAGGGTATGAGGCATTACTAGACATAAACACAAGCATTCGTACGAAATCGAGATATGGATTTCAATCCAAATTTAAAACTTTTCATTCATATGCGTATCATCCCTTATATGGGTCCTCGAGGCCCAAAACATACATTGCGTGTGGTTCGGGACTAAACTGAGAACTTTCAGAACTTTCATGTCTCTTAGAAAATTTTTCCTCAAAACAGGAGTCACACGCCCGTGTGGGTAGGCCGTGTGGTCACACATGCCCGTGTGGCTTGGGACACGCCGTGTCCTCAGCTCGTGTAACTCTTTATTTATGACGCCACCAATCGAAATAGCGTTATAGGGCCAAGTCACATGCCCGTGTGCTAAGGTCGTGTCCCTCACACGGTTGAGGCACACGGCCGTGTCTCTACCCGTGTGTTTACTACTGGGCATTCTGTTTTACCTAATTAGGGTGTAGGGGGCACGGCAGGAACACATGCCCATGGGGCAGACCGTGTGTCACACACGACCTAGACACATGCTCGTGTCTCTACCCATGTGGACAACTTTGAGGCTATTTTCCAAGCCAATTGCCACCCTTATTTGCACAAACACATACATGACTTCAAAGGCAATTAACATGACATAATCGAGAACTTAAACATACACAAACAAAACATGATCATGATAATTTCATCTTCACTAATACATGCATAAGACCTCATACTTTGTCAAGCCAAATTTATAAATTTGCATGCACTAAGAGTTGTAGTTTACTTCTATTTAGCATACTCATGTCTCAGATGCCATCATGCCAATCATTCACAATTCCATCATCAAACATCCATAGCCACAACACATTTCGTCACATGCACACAACAACCAACCACATCACAATTGCATAGGCACATGCATGCATATATGAATAGGTTTACAACCCAATACACAATATAAGCCACATCTCATGGCCATATACAAAATGAATCACTAAATCATTATAAGCCAACACACTTGGCCAAATTAATAATGACATAATTAACCAATAGACAAAGTCCCTATATATGCCATATATTTAAAACACTTGTGTTCACTTATACCCAAATGATAGCTTGATAGTGTGATGGCATCTCCGACGGTCTCCAACCCAAGCTAGCTAAATTAACCTATAAGAGATGAGAAAGGAAGGAGAGTAAGCTTCAAAGCTTAGTAACTTCATATGTAAATAATAAAAAACTATTAACATTCATTTATTTTACCCATTCATAAAAATGTTATTAATACAATTTGCATTAAATCTCATGATTACCACTTATTCATAATTCTTGCTCTTTATCTTACAAACAATAGTTGCATGTCTTAGCATTAGATTAACAACCATGATCTCCTCATTATAGCAAATCACATTATTTAACAAGTTATTTAACTCTCTTAACAAGATGCATATCATTTAAGACTAATCATAGTTTCCACTTATAGCTTAACAATCTTTCACACATCTATTGAATCACAGTTTAAGTATATACATCATACTACTTCACAATTCGATTAAGCTCATATGCCTATCACATGATTATTATCAACTATTATCATGCATCCATTCATCATAAATTTAGATCATTTGTCACAAGGTTATCAATGTTTCACAAGCATAACTTATTCGTGTACATACTTGTACCTCACCTAATATAGTCACATACTTTCTAGTATGCATTCTTACCACATTTTCATTGTATACCGAATCTTTTACTCATGAGTTATACGTACATACCTGTACTAACTCGTAGCACATTCTCATATTTCCTCATCATTGACTTACTTGTCAAATAACTCACTAATTTACCTGTTGAACACTTGGAATACTATTGGATACACGGAAAGCTCGCACATAAGTGCCACATTCATAGCTAAAGCTACCTCCTATCACATAACACATAAATGCTCATTCTTGAGCTACTCACGGGTTTGCTCACACAAGTTTTGAGTCAGGACGTAGCTACACGGGCTGCTCACACAAGCTGTCAGGTATTCGCAATACATACCGGACTACCCAGCCACCGGTAGGACGTATAAGACCAGCACCCGAAACCCCATAACATGTGTCATATATATCATGAGCTCAGACTACATAACTCATGAGCTCAGATAGCATCTCTAGTGACATGTCACTTGTATCATAAACTATTCCTAAGGTTCAAACGGGATTCTTTCAATGATACATCTTCGTCGAACTTGTTCACAAAGTCATTCTCATTGACCGTAATAGTATTCATACACTCTTTACAATAATTAAACATGAAAATTCATACATTAATAAAGGATTAAAACATGATACAACATTTCATTATGTACACATGAACTTACCTCGACACCAAAATGACAAAAAGGGACCTAACCTTTAATTTCTCGTTTTCCACCGTTCTAGGTCCGAACCTTATTTTCTTTGATTTATAATATCATATTTAGTCTATTTGTTAGTCACGTTAGTTAATATGATCCAAAAATCATGCTATGGTAAAATTACATTTTTGCCCCTAAACTTTATCATATTTACACTTTTACCCCTAGGCTCGTAAAATGATTTTTATTTAATTTTTTTAACATACAAGCCTAGCCGAATCATTTTCATAACTATAGCAGCCAGCAATTTCCACTAAATCACTCTTTTATGACAAATTTTATAACTTTTACAAATTAGTCCGTTTTAGCATTTTCACCGAAAACTACTTAGTAAAAGTCATTTAACACACAAAAAACATTCATATTCCTCCATTAAACATCAAAATACACACATGTCATACATGGGTAAATTTTTAAACATGAACCCTACTTCAAATCAAGGGTAGAAATAAGTAAATCTTGTTACGAGGATTTCAAAAACGTGAAATCATTAAAAATGGGGCAAGAACGGACTTACTATGGAGCTTGGAAATCTTGAACAAAACCCTAGCCATGGTGGTCTTCAAAATTTCGGCCAAGGGGTTGAAGATGACCAAAATTTGGCTTTTATTTTGTTTATTTAATCATTTAATTACTAAATAACCAAAATGCCCCTAACTTAAAAATATTCTATTTCACCTATTTCATGTCCATTTTTGTCCCAAAAAATTAACCAATGGTCTAATTACCATTTAAAGACCTCGAATTTAAAATTTCATAACAATTGGACACCTCTAGCATATAGAACTCAAGTTTTACACTTTTTACAATTTAGTCCTTTTGACTAAATTGAGTGCCCAAACGTCAAAATTTTCGAACGAAATTTTCACAAAACAATTCCATAAAATCATAGACCATTAAAATATAATAAAAATGAATTTTACTTTGTCAAATTTGTGGTCTTGAAACCACTGTTTTGACTAGGCCCAAGATCGGGCTGTTACAAAATAGTCTCTGGGTTAGCTAAATCTGCTCTTGGGATTCCAAAACATAAAAATTACAAGAAACAAACTAAAATAACTTACTCAATCAAGGACCAAAAGCTTAAATAATCAAACCTAACTTCCCACTTTTTTTTATGAAAGTGGATGATGAACCAAGCTAAATAAAAATGTTTTCCTTTTGATTCTCTGTTTTCCTTTTGGGATTTTATAATATAAATTATATCACATTAATAAAATAAAATTCGACTTACTGTCCAACACAATTAAAAATGGTATATTTATCGTTTAAAAACTTTAACAATAGTTAATCATGATTTTTAGTTAATAGAAATCAATAGGGATTAAGTTTTACATCTTTTACGATTTAGTCATTTTTCCTTAATTAACTAGCCAAACATCAAAATTATCGGATCAAATCTTAATATGACACTCACATAAATTTATAAGTATTAAATAAATAATTTTTACAGATTCACATGTCAAAATTGTGGTACTGAAACCACTATTTCTGACACAACTGAAATCGGGTTGCTACAATTACAATTTGACATGTATACTTGCGGACACTGCCGATTTACTTTTATATTTTTTGGTGTGATATTTTTACTATAAACGATAACACATTTATAGGCGGTCACTGGCCTTAAAAGAGTTACTAATTCTCATATACTAGCTAAAAATGCTCTAATAAGAACTAATGTCTCTGTAGGACAATCTATTAGTGCAAATGAAAGTCAGCCTCGCTTGAAGCATGGTAGATTAATCAATTCCAAGGATAAAAATCCTCATAAAAGAAAAGGAGCAAACACTCAATATGATTGTATTGTGGAGGCCAGTACTAATGAAGAAGACCAATACATAACTAATTATAACACCCCAGAAGAAGTTCAGGTTATTAAAACTATGAAAATGAAGAGATCTCCATAAGTTATGTCTCTACAAGAAAAAGATGGAACCGAAATGAAAAAGTTGTTGACAATGTTTTTGCATAAAATACTACAGTTGAAATAAAGAATGAAAATGAGGATCTTGAACCTAAATCTATTGAAGAATGTAGACACAAAGATGATTGGCTAAAATAGAAAGACGCAATTCAAGTAGAATTAAGTTCACTCTCAAAACATGAAGTTTTTGTACCAATAGTTCAAAATCTTGAAGGAGTAAAATTGTTAGTATAAATGGGTGTTTGTGAGAAAACAAAATGAGAAAAATGAAGTTGTACAATACAAAGCACGATTAGTAGCACAAGGCTTTTCACAAAGGCTTGATATTGATTATGAGGAGACATATTCTCTGTGGTGGATACAATTACTTTTAGGTATTTGATGAATTTGGCAGCGTAAAAAATGTTAGATATGCATCTAATGGATGTTGTTATAGCTTATTTATATGGTCCAATTGAAAATGAGATTTATATGAAAATCCTTGAAGGATTTAAAATGTTAGAAGCATGTAAAATTTCTTAGGAAAATTATTCGATACGTTTGCATAAATCTCTATATGGATTGAAATAATCTAGGCGTTTGTTGTATAACCGACTCAGTGAGTATTTATTGAAAGAAGTTTATAAAAATGATCCAACATGCCCATGTGTATTTATAAAAAGATTAAAATTGAAGTTTGTTATAATTGTTGTGTATGTTGGTGACTTGAATATTATTGGAACTCCTAAAGAGCTTCAAAAAGCAATTTTTTATTTGAAGAAATAATTTGAGATGAAAGATCTTGGAAATACTAAGTTTTGACTTGGCTTGTAAATCGAGCACTTATCAAATGAAATTATTCTTAATTAATCAACTTACATAGAAAAGATCTTAAAGCAATTTTATGTGGATAAAACACATTCTTTAAGTAACTGATAGTTGTAAGACCGCTAGATGGGAAGAAATATCATTTTGGTCCTTGTGAAATGATGAAGAACATCTTGGTTTCAAAGTACCATATCTCTGTGCTATAAGAGCATTGGTGTATACTAACAGTACACATCATGTTATAGCATGTTGCAAGCTTTAGCAAGATTTAGTTCTTCTCTGATGCATTGACATTGGAACGTAGTTAAACAAATATTTTGATATCTTCGAGGATCGATTTATATGGGGTTATTCTACCCAAATGGTTCAAAATCATAATTGATAGACTATGCATGATACTTATCTGATCCACATAGAGCTCTTTCTCAAACAAGTTATGTATTTAGAAGCAAAAATACAACTATATCATGGCGCTTAACAAAACAAACCTTAACTGCTACTTCATCAAACCATGACGAAATAATTGCAATGCGTGAAGCAAGTTGAGAATGTGTTTGGTTAAGAATGATGACCCACCATATCTAGCTGATGTGTGGTATATCATCCAAATAAATGGTTCCAACTATTTTGTACGAAGACAGTGCAACATGCATAGCTCAATTAAAAGGACGGTACATCAAAGGAGACAGAACGAAACATATTTCACCAAAATTATTCTTCACTCATGACTTTCAAAAGAATGGTGATATAGATGTTCAACAAATTCGTTCATGTGAAAATGTGTGGGTTTTGTTCATTAAGGCACTACCGAGTAGCACATTTGAGAAGCTTGTCAATGGAATTGGTATGTGTCGACTTAGAGATATTATGTGATATTGTCATGAGGGGGAGTAAATATGCATTATACTATTTCCCCTTAACTGAGGTTTTGTCCCATTGAGTTTTTCTGGTAAGATTTTTAATGAGGCAGCATGATATACATATTATAGATAAGTGTATTTTTTTTTTCACTAAGATTTTTTGCCCACAAGGTTTTTATCTTAGAAAAACTTTAATGAGGCACATTATCTACCGATGGATATTTAAGGGGGAGTTTATGAATATATTATCGTTAAGTGGATGTCCATCAAGCTCAAGATAAAGTTTGATATATTTTTAAAACTCTCTTATTTATTAAAAGTAGAATTTCATTCCATTTATACTTCTTATATCTATAAATATAAATTTTAGAGAAATATTGTAAACATCCATGTTCATCAATAAAATTAAGAAAAACATTTCCCACTACCAAATTTTTTCTTAACTATATCAAAATATTCTCGTATAAAATTTCATCTCTAGTGTGTCGAAATTGTAAGTGCTCAAATTTAAAATGTCATCCAAAAAGATGATAGTGATGAATTTGCACAAAAATTTATAATGATGACGCTTCACTGGAGGCTACCGAACTTAATCAGATAGCAGTCATGGTGTTACTCATAGATTTCAAACGATAAGCTTTCATGACAACTTAAAATTAAGTTTAGTGCTAAGTTTTGGATTCTATTCTTTGCGTCTCCTAAAATTGTACAGGGATGGTAACAATGGCGGCTATGAACCTAACATCTTTATAGCAACTTGTCGACAGTTTGAATTCTATTAGAGGTTAAAAGAAATGAGTTTTAAAAAAAATTTTGTTTAAAATATGAATGTACCTTGAATTTTAAAGTTAAGGTCCACTGATTTATTTTTAATATTGTAATATATTATGTAATTTATATAATATAAAAATGAATTTTTTATTTTATAATATAATATAAATATTTAAAAATATGTTAGTTGTTTATGATTATAATTTTAATAAAAGAAAAATAATAAAATAATTAACTATTAAACTAAAATTAGCATAAATTATTTTTTAAAATACTAAAATATGGGTAGACAAAAAAAAGTATGGTTAATCTAAGGGGTAGAAAAATGGGCCTTAAAATTGGTAATTTTTTCTTAAAGCTCCTTCATAATTTAAAATATTATAAATTTATATAATAATAAATTTATATTTTGAGAATAAATTTATATTTTGAGACTCCAAAAATTTATAATTCATTTTTGACTCTCCTAAAATAATTTTTTAATTTCACCCTTAAATTAATTATTTATAAATATAAATAAATTTTAGGTAAAATTGAAAAACATAAATTATATTATATCATACAATAACTCAAATCCACTTGACCATGGCCTAGCGTTAAATAATAATTTTTCTCTCATTTTGAGTAACTTCAATGAAAAATTTTATTCACAAGAGAGGAAATGATGATATTTTCTCCTATTTTACTCCACTTTCCCTTTCCCACCCCAATCGAAATATAGAATTAAATTATAACTCTAAAATTTTTATACGAAGAAATACGTTAATAAAGTCTAAATTTTTTAATATATTTAAAAAATGATAGTGTAAAAAGTATAAATTCAAATATGGACTCAAATTTTAATACGCATCGAAAATATTATAGTGAGCAAGCATCATCTTCATGTTTAAAAAAACACTTCAATGATGAATATAAAATAGAGTGATTGTTCATATGCAAACAAGCAGAGCAGCAATACCTGAATCAAATCACAAAATAGGGGATTATTCATGGATCCCTAAACTACTTAAGTTTGGTTTGGGGACTTATCAAAGATGCGACAACAGTAGGTAGAAACCAGCATTTCAATCAACAGAGGGAACTGCAACAATGTAAAGAAAGCAATGGGAACGGTTGAAAGAATGATGACCGGAATTGAAACCCAAGCCAGCCGTTCCTGGAGGGTGATGAAAATGGCGGAGCCAAAGGCAACCATCATGGTCACAATAGAGAAGAAAAGAGTGAAGAGACCGAGTATGGATTTCGCCGGTAAGGATTGGAGGAAGTCTTTCTCGGCGTAGTGAGACGTTAACACTCCCAGGAATACCAAAACCGAAGTCGAGGAAGAAAAAAGCGAGAGAGAATTGGTGATGACGAAAACCAGGAAAGCATTGGATCGTAGGAAGATTGGGGAGCCTGTTTTTTCGTCGATGCCACCCGGAACAGTGAAAGCCGACGTGAACATGACGGCGGAAATGAGAGTAGCTACCACCATGCAGGATGCTGCGTTGTTCTTCATCCACTTCTCCCCTTCTTTCATCAGCTCCTTGTGCTCATGAGAAAATAATGATGCTGGCGTTCTATTGTTTTCGTTCAATTCTTCCTCAAATTTTGGTGGTAGAATCCTCCTCAACTCCTAATCCAACATTGTCATACAACTCTTTATATCATTTATGAATCCATTTAATTGTCCACATAAGATAATAATTAAATTCAGATAAAAAAAAAGTAATTGTATATAATACATCACCTCAAACCATTGTAGTTCTCTTTGCATTTGCAGAGCTGCACCAGAGATATGATCAAGTCGAGAAGGAGGGGACAACTTGGCAGCCAGGTGTAAGAAATTGTTACGAAAGATATCATGTCGAAGCAATGTTATACGCTGCTTTTCCCTCAATCTGAAGACATGGTTGAAGATCTTCTCTTGACGTAGAACAATGGCGTTTGCAAAAAGGGTACGACCCTTCTTATCTTTCCTCCATATGATTTCAGGATATAGTTCTATAATTTCATCAATAAATTCAAACATGCCATGCTTGATTGCATCATAGATTGCTTTATCCAATCCAATTGTTTCCAGTTGCTGTTTGCTGAGCTTTGGTATCTCTGTAAATATGCAGTTAAGGAGTTCCACAGCTTCATCATGTTGTAACTTTGCATCATGAATGTGCTTAAATTCTGGAACTGCAATTTGAAATATATTATAAGTCGACATGTTAATTACTCGGGTTTTGGTCCGAAATTCTTTTATCTCTCTTAATTAAGGTTCACTAAAACTTATTATTTTCTAACTAATGTTTGACACTTTGCTCCATTCAAATAATGAGTTATTTCTTTGAATTTTTGTTATACAATTAGTTTTTTTTATTGAAATTGTATTGAAACAAAATAAAGAAAAGAAAAGGATAACAATGAAATTAATAAGACAGTAGGCGGCCCGCAAATTTTCACTTATTCTAATTTTATGTTTTCATGTGAGAATTTTGTGTCTTTTTATTTTATTCCAATTTTTGCTAATTTTGTGTTTTGATTGCCTAGAACAATTCAAATTTTTTTATTCCAATTGTATCTGCATGTTTTTTTTTTTTCCGGGTTGTTAACGATTAACTGAAAAATTGTGTGAAAAAAAATTAAATATTAACAATTTCAACACTAAATTTAATTTATAAAATATGTTTCATACATTACTTAATTATGGAATATAATTAGATTGTTTAATAAATATAATTTTTAAATTATTAAAAAAATTCTATATTATATCATTCATTTGTAAACATTTCACCCTAAAAAAATTCTATATTATATCATTCATTTGTAAACGTTTCACCCTATCCTTAGCAAAATTAAATCTTAATTGTACAGTTTTTATAGGATATATAAAATTGAATTGAATTAACTGAAAATATAAGTGATAAGTAGTTTATCCACTTATCATTTTTCATACTTTTTTACAGAAAAATTCTATTCGATTGTTTTTATTTTAGATTACCAAAGTATGTAAAAAAATTAAATTATTAAAAATATTAATTTTCAATTTATTCAAATTTTCGTTAAAATGTGTCTATAGTCTTTGTACTTGTATTTCTAGGAATTTAAGTCCTGTATTTTTTAGATTTCAAAATTCAAGTCCAATTATTAACACTATTAAATTTTTGGTTAAATTCGTTGTTGTGGCATTCTGAAATAATAAACAAAATACTCACTTGATAGTCATGTAGTAAAACAATATTGTAATTAACCTGAATTTAATAACAAATTTAACAGTATTGACAATTGGACCTGAATTTTAAAATCTAAAATGTAGAGGGATTAAATTCCTAATTTTTGAAAAGTACAAGGACCATAGATATATTTTAACCTCAAACTTTTCAACAATTAGCAAACAATGCCTAAATTGAGAATTTAGGTTAAAATGTTCTCCATATCTTGTAATGCCACTAAAACCACTATGCTATCTAAGTGAAGAGTTATATTGGGAATATGCATAGTGAAATTTCTTACTTAAAAGAAATGTGATATATCTGTGATAGTACAAAAGGGTATTGGATACGGGAGAAAGTTGAAATAAGTATTATGTTGTGAGATATTAATTCGAGGTATGGACTAAATTGTAAAGAAGTGAAAAGTAAAGGGTGAAGGATTAAAGTTGCAATTATACCAAAAGTGGGAATGACTCAATAGTAAATATTAAAAATTGTTAATGGAAAAATGATAATTTTGAAAGTGAGATAATTTTTAATAAATTACCAAAAAGCCCTTGGACTTGTGTATTGAATTTGTTTTATGATGAAGGATTTAATATGAGCCATTGGATCAAAGATAAATGTTGGCACAAGACGAGACATTGGATCTAATGAAAAGTGATATGAAATTATGGTCCTTGGATTGAAATTATGGTGTTGGGATATTTTTATTATTTTATTGTTCTTATTGGATAATATTTAAAGAATAAAAATGGAGAATTTTCTCCATAATTATCCACTTATACGTTCATAAAGAAAGGAAGAAAAGAAACTTTTCCTTTCATTCAATTTGGTCCTTCCCTCACCAAATACTATCTTTCCAACTCAAAACCTTTTGAATTTCCATGGAAGCCAAAGAGAAAAATTAATGTTTAGACCTTGGTAAGCTTGTTCATCATATTGGAATCAAGGAAATCGAAGATAGAAGTGAAGGAGAGTTAAGAAAGTGTAAAAAATCAAGGTGACAATAGGAAAGAGAAGAAAGTAATGTAAGTGTAATAGACAAAGGAATGAAAGTGATGAAAGTGTGAAAGGAAGAAAAGAGAAGCAAAGGAAGTGAAATCTAGATAAAAAAAGGTAAGTACTCCTATAAATCCTATGTGTTTTCTAAAAAACTAGATTGAAATATGTCACAAAACAAGTGTGGTGTATGTGAATTTAATTAAAAATAATATTAGTGTAAACGATTCCATGAGAGTTTATAACTAGAAATTATAAGAATTAAAGTGAGAAAGTGACATGAAACTTGGAAGTATGAACAAATTTATGTGTACACGATATTCAAATTGTTTTGAAAAAAAAACAGCAATGGTACAACTTTAAAAATTTACCAAAAATTGGAGAGTGAATTAGAATGAGAGCTTTATATGCTAAGAAAGCTCAGTGAGTCTAGATTTTGGGCTGGGATAAGGGTTGTTGCATTTTTTTTCGGCAGTAGAGTTATTGTTTAATCGATGCTTGGAGAATGATCGAGTATATAAGTACATGTCACATAAGAAAACGAAAGTGAAAAGATGAAATGTGATTCCAAAACTTAAAGTGTTAATAAAGTGAGACTTAAATTATTATCAAGAAAGTAATGATTTTGACTTGAAATGTCGTGGTAGATATGAAATTTAGACTAGAAAGAGATAAAATTCAAATTCATGATAGTGAATGTCTAATGGGATAGTAGTGATAGTAATGATAGAGTATAGATGAGATAGTAGGTAGTGAATAAGTGAATGAAATAATCATAATGGAAATCATGAAATAAATTAGAAAGTATTAGAAAAGAATTATGAGAATGTGATTATTTGATTACAAAGATTAAAAAATAAGAAGTGATTGAATCTTCAGGAATGAAAATAAGTGGGGCAAGGAAAAAATTTGTAGTGAAAGTTAGAAAGCTACAAATTGTGAAGTTAAAGAGGCAAAGTTAAAAAGGCAAACTTTGATAAGAGAAACTACTTCGAGAAATCTGTTAGTAACAGTCGATTTAGTAGATTCTAAAGGTTTGGACCAGGAGGACATACTCTTGTCCACAACTGAAATGATTCGAAGATTTTCTAAGATAATTCGAGCTTGGATATCTTTGAATAAGAGTTGTTTTCCTCTAGGGAAGATTAAAGGAAGTGTATAAAGGAGTTGTTTAGAAAGATGATAAGTGACTTAGCTATGGTTAAATGATGATAAAAGTGAAGATGAAGGCCTTGAATGCAATGGTAATGCAAAGTTGAAAAAAGTATTAAGCATAAAGACATTGTGGACAGTGTAGTACAAAATTGTAGAAGGACTTAATGCATTTGTGATAGAGTCTAAAGGAATATAGAAGCAAGAGAAAATAAGAGGGACTATTTGAAGGAATTGAAAGGAATTACATGATCAAGGAAGAGAAGAATAAGTGATCTAGATGAGTTATTTAGAACTTGTCACACCTAATTTTCTTTAAACCCAAAAATTAAGAACAATTTGGGGATCTAATTGAATAAAACCGTAAACTGGCGGTCTCCACTAAAAAATTAAGAAAATTTAGAAATAAAATTAGACACGATTGAGTTCCAAATCTAGTTTGGATGGATTAGATGAGATGAGAGTATATTAATGATTATTCGATTCCATATAGCAACACCGTGACGACAAACAATAATATCTATAAGGCAACACCACGACGATGGTAAGGTCCTTCGGGGTGACACTTCAAAAAGGTGTAAGGTGTAAAACCATAGTTCGACTATGGCAACTACTAGAGTCTATCAGAACAATAAGAATAGGGTATATTGTGTAAGACCATAGCCTAATTATGGCAGTATATAGAGTCCACCGGGAGAATAAACATGAGGATTACAAGGTGTAAGACTATAGCTCGGCTATGGCAAACAATAGGGTCCGCAAGGAAATTAATCATAGAGTATATTGTGTAAAACCATAGCTCGGTTATGGTAGCATACCAAGTTCGTCGGGACAGTAAACACGGGATCGTTTGTCGAGACAGTAAACATTGGGTGGTCCACTGGAACACTAATCATGGGATAGTTCGCCATGATGTTAACCATATTATTACATTGCGTAAGACCCTAGCTCAACTGAGGCAGGGACTGGAGACGCTGGTGGATATTCAAGACAGTAGTTATGGGAAATCCTGACAACAAGGAAAAAGGGTTGAAGAAATTTATAAGTAATGGAAAAATCATAGTAAGCCAACGGATTATTGGGGAATCCATTGGATAAAGAAAAAAAGTAGAAAAGGAAACAGTTCGCTAGCATAGGGATCAAAAAAAGGCTAGTAGGGTTTATGGGTGGTAACTCAGTAAGATTTAGACAAGGGAAATGATGTGCTAGTAATGATTGGGTTAAAGGCAAGCGAGAAAGATGTATCCAAGAATTGTAGATAAGGATTCGCTATTAAGTTTACTAGAAGGCATTCAATAAATTTGATATGCAAGAGAAAGGTGCCAATAAGGGGTACCAAGTGATAGATATGTCTGTCAAGACTATTCCTCTCTAAGGGTATACTATCGGATTCGCTATTAAGTTTACTAGAAGGCATTCAATAAATTTTATATGCAAGAGAAAGGTGCCAATAAGGGGTACCAAGTGACAAATATGTCTGTCAAGACTATTCCTCTTTATGGGTATACTATCAAGAAAGTATCAGTCGAATGGTTAGTTCTGTGGGAAACCAGTGTATAATGGAAAATCGTGAAATCAGATAGTCCCTCAAATGATAGTCAGTTGATTACAACAGGCTAAAGCAGTTAGAACAAATGGGTGTGTTACGAAAAAGAGTAAAGTAATGCGAGTAGAGTGGTTACAAGGATGTAATTTGATCTCTATTAAACCCAAGTGGGATTTAGTCTGCCAGAGTGGTGTGGGAACTTGTTAGTTATTCCAACTAATGGAATGTGAGAAAATCCTATGGAATTATGGTAAAGAAATGAGTTTGCCATGGACTAAGCAAAATTTAAATGATCACCAAAAGGAAATATACCCAAGGGCATATGGAGAGTAGGCCCAAAAGGCCACTATAATAGGACATTGTGAAAACAAAAAATCTACCCAAGGGTAGGGTTGAAAGAAAAGATATAAGTAAAGGAACGGCAGAGTTTGCAGATATGAGGACTTGTTCGTGGAACCATTAAACCGGTATGGTTTAAAAAAGGATTGTTTAACGTCCTATCCGCCAAAGGATAAGTTTGAAGATAAATTAGAAATCGTCGAGTCGTATTGAGAGAACTTTCCCTAAACAAGTACAGAGTTTACTTGTAATTTTAATATTATTTATTTGAACCTCGGCAAGGAGGGGCACGTTTTCATGTAATGTAGAAACTCACTAATTCCATTCGAACATACAAGGGTTTAACTTGTGATTGTAGGATTCGAGGGATAAGGAACTCGATGAGGGACCAAGTTAGACCGTGAGAGATCAAGGAGTTCATTAGGAAGATGTCATACATATAAGAAGGGAGATACCTTTAGAGACCAAGCCAAAGAGGCTTAAATGTTGTAGCTAGTTAGTTCCTTCAGAGTCAAGGGTTGAGACAATAAACTTGTATTTTAAAATTTATAGACTCTGTTGTTTATGTTTTTAATTAATAGGTAATATAGTCTAACTTTAAGAGTTACTGAGTTCTAAGTATATACAATTAACCTGATTCAGTTGTGATGCCCTTACTCGAATCTGGCGATTAGTTTAGGTAAGGGTGTTACAAAACTCAAATGATAAGGAAGCTTGACACTTTTGGAGAATGGCAGAGACTAAAATAGATAGTGGTGGTGGATTGAAGGAAAGAATACAAGTGTTATGAAATTGTGAAGTAAGTGATTGCACATGAACGTAGTATGAATGAAATTGAAATGATGGTTTCAATAAAATTAAATGAAGCAAGGATTAAAGAGAAGATTTTGTATGACTACGACAATGAAAGGTTATAGTAATTAGAATAGTAAAGGAGCAAGTTTATGAAAAAGTGAGAATTCATAGAACAAGTTTTGAGAAAGGAACATGATTTACAAGGTAAAGGAATTTTAGAAATATGATAATGTGAAAGAGGTTATCAAGAAAACATAAAGAAAATAAGATAATATTTATGGTTAAACAAATCAAGGAAATTTCAAGGAATAATTTTTTATTAAGAAAGAGGGGAGAAATGTAACTCCCCTAAAACCACTATGCTGTAAAAGTGAAGAGCTATATTAGGAATATGCATCATGGAATTTTTCAGTTAAAATAAATATGATATATCAACATAGTAGGGAAGGGTATTGAATATCAGAGAAAGTTGAAATAAGTAATATGTTATGATATATTAATTCAATGTATAGTCTAAATTGTAAAGAAGTAAAAAGTGAGTGGGTCAAATTATAAATAATCAAAACTGGAAGGGTTAAAATAAAATTTTAGATAGGTTGAAGGACCAAAGTTGCAATATGCTAAGAGTGGGAATGACTTGATAGTAAATACTAAAAATATTTAGGGGCAAAATGTTCATTTTGGAAGTGAGATGATTTTAATAAATTTACCAAAATGCCGTTAGATATGTGTATTGAATTAGAGGTACTGGATTTGCCTTATGACGAAGGAATTAATATGGGCCATTGGATCAAAGATAATTATATTTATTAATTCATGAAACGTTGGCACAATATGAGACATTGGATCTTGACAAAAGGTGAAATCAATTTATGACCTTTGGATTGAAATTATAGTATTAGGATATTTTATTATCTTATTATTCTTATTAGTTAATATTTTAAGAAGAAAAATGGAGAATTTTCTCCATAATTATCCACTTATACGTTCATAAAGAAAGGAAGAAAAGAAACTTTTCCTTTCATTCAATTTGGTCCTTCCCCACTAAACACTACCTTTCCAACTCAAAACCTTTGGAATTTTCATGGAAACCAAAGAGAACAATTAATGTTTATACCTTGATGAGCTTGTTCATCATATTGGAATCAAGAAAATCAAAGATGGAATTGAAGGAAAGTTAAGAAAGTTTAAGAAATCAAGGTGATATGAGAAAAGAGAAGAAAATAATGAAAATATAATAGACAAAGGAATGAAAGTGACAAAAGTGTGAAAGGAAGAGAAGAGAAGCCAAGGAAGTGAAATCTAGCTAAAGAAAGGTAAGTACTCTTATGAATTCTACTTGTTCTCTAAAGGATTAGATTGAAATATATGATGAAATAAATGTGGTGTATGTGAATTTAATTGAAAATAATATTAGTGTAAAGTATTACATAATAGTTTATATCTAAAAATTATAAGAATTAAAGTGAGAAAATGATATATTAAGTGACATGAAAAGTGGAAGTGTGAACAAGTTATTGTGTACACAATATGCAAGTTATTTTGGAAAATAAAAACAGCAACAATGGTACAACTTTAAAACCTTACCAAAAATTGTATAAAGTCAATTAGAAAGAGAGCTTTATATGCTCTGAAAGCTCAATAAATCTAGGTTCGAGCTCAGGTAAAGGGCGTTACAAGTTTATATATTTTTCATACATTTAGAATTTAGTTTATCTACTTTTATTTCAAAAAATTTAGTCCATCTATTTTTGGATTTAGAAATGCAAGTTTAATTGTTAACATTGTTAAAATTTTTTCGTCAGATTTAGATCCATTACTAGTGCATTGTTTTGTGATATGACTACCAAGTGAGTATTTTTTTTATTTTAAAATGGCACACTAATGATTTTTAACAAAAGAAGTTTAACGATATTAACAATAAAAACTTGAATTTTTAAAATTGAAAAGTAAAGAAACTATAATGCTGAAATAAAAATACAAAGATTAAATTTTAAATGTATGAAAATATAGAGATTTGAAGCATATTTGAATAAAAAAATTATTAAATAGTCATTCAGCAAGTCCAAGTCATATGAATCAACCTTTCGGAATGAATTGGTAGTCTGACATTTAGGTTTAATTATAATGCAAGTACTCTTAAAAGCAGTGGCGAAATTAGGGGGGCTGGCAGGGCCACGCCGCCCTGTAAAATTAAAATTTTTTCATATGGCCTATTTAAAATTTTTTAAATTAGTAAAGGTAAAATTACACTTTGGGCCACCTAAAAAATATAAAAATTTGATTTAATTCTTTAAAAATTATAAAGATATAGTATATTAAAACGGTGAAATTATATTTTTTCTATCATAAAAATTATAATTTAATTTTGTTCCTCTAAAAAATTTTCTAATTTCACTCCTATCTTACAGGTGATACCATGAATTTTTGTTTAGGGTAGGATAAGTGTAAAAAGTTTTGGGAGGCGAAACCAAAAAATTTATAATAATTTAAATTGAATTATTAATTTTTTTGAAGAAAAAAAAGTAGAATATTTTCTTTTAACAAAAAGACTAAAAAAGATTAAATTGAACTGTTTAAGTTTTTAGAATAGTTAAAAGTGTAACTGGAACATTTAACCAATGGAAGGCTCCAGTTACCCTAGCTTCGACCAGTTACATTTTGACTTCTAATAGTAATTTGACTTCTTATTATTTTAAATTTAGTTTTCATAAACTTTGAGAAAATATATTTTATAAAAGTTTGAATCTAGCAGCTTTTTAAATTTAATTGAAACAGAAAGATTATGTATTAATATAAAAAGAAAACATAACAACAAAATTCAAAATATTGCAGGAAGTAGATGTTGCATACCAAACCGTTTTGTAAGCTTCCAAATAAAATTCATTAGCGAACTACGCACTGCAAGAAAGGTGAAATTTATATGTAAACTTACTATAATAAATAATAATATTTGATGAAACAGAGGAAAATATTTTAAAAGCAAAATAAAGTTAATTGTATAATAATAACTTTCAACATACCATCACTTGGACGCTGATGCTGCATTGTATTGCTCTCTAAATCTCTCCTTAACTCAACCTTGATTATTTTCTCATCTTCTAATTCTCTGTCTGATATCTTTATACCTGGAGTTACCCACATCACATTTTTCAACAATTATTATACTATGTATATTATTGGCAATAATAAGATAAAAGTATCATAGAAGCTTTTATACAACGAGTTGAATTATATTTTCAGAAAATGAGCAAATTAGTTTCAGTATATTGAATCGAAGAGTAAATTAATCTTCAGTTAAAATTTCATCTATTTCTATTATTAAAAACTGGTCTCATATATCAGAATAAAATACACATGACATGTCACATGTAATTGTCTAGCTATTTTGTTCATCACACAAGTTTTTAATGGTAGAATTTAATAAAATTTTAATAGAAATAATTGACTAATTTATTATTTAATTTAATGTATAAGGATTAACCTATTTTTTTTATAAAAAGAATAAAATACAATCAGATTCTTATTCCATGTATTCATATGGTTTTAGCCACTAGTATAATTAAAATAAATAAATTATAAAGATAAAGTATCAAAACTTACAAGAGTCATAGATCCAACGTTTCCAGAAGACGAAACTCTTACTGCTCATGAATGCCGATGGTTTATGGGCCAACAGCTTAATGGCGTAATTATTGTTTATATCTTCTGTAACCCCAAGTTTTGGATATGTTTTCACCAGACTTATCGCTAAATCTACAGTATTCAGTTCACCGGCACCAGTCATAAACAATCCAAACCATTTGTTAATGTCTCAGCGATTATGGATTCTACTTGTTTATATTATACATAAAAATATGAACTCACCAAAAATGGCATCAGCGATGAGGGAATTGAGTAGTGTGGCACCGCTTCGATCTTCAGTTTCTGGATTCAGTATTTCCTTTGGTGTAATTTGGTAAAGATAACGAACCATATCTTTGGCACTGAACAACGAAGCCACAACCACTGGGATCGCCCCATACCGATTCTTCAGCGTCAGCAAGTTGCTGTTCTTCTCCACCATGTCCTCCACCATCTTCCAGGATTCGTTGATGGTAGCAATGGAAAAGGCTGTCTCCCCCATGTCGTTTTTCATTTCCAGCTCCTCTTTTCCCATCATCTCCACCAATACCTTCACAATGTCCGTTCTTCCAGCCATAACCGCCACGTGAAGCGCCGTGTCATCTTTCAGTGTAATCTTTTCTCTCAGGGCATTAGGGTTTTCACGAAGGAACTCTTTTACTTCCTCCACTTTACCTTCTTCGATTTGCCGGTATAGCTTATCGTATTGGAAGACATTTGATTCCCCTGCATTGCAATATATATCGTATTTCTACTGTTTGCTATTATTATAATTTTTGATTCGTTAAACATCACGCAAATCAGGTTTTGTTTTTTATGTGCCGAGTGACCATTGAATAGCGGCCCACCGTTTTATCTTCGAATCTAGATAAAGTCTCTCGAATGATTGGATTAAACAGGCAAAATCAACGAACAGGGGACTTGAACCCAACTCTATTTATTATTATTCAAGTATCTTCATATACAAAGTTCTTCAATTGTCATAGTTTTACCTACTTTTTTTCAGAGTTGGAGATAAAAAATTTAGGATATATTGCTCTTATGTGCAAAGACACTAAAAGAGAACCAAATTAGATTTGTATGACGTTTTCAGCATGAACAATAATAAATATAAAACCATATATAGAGATTTTAATTACCTTGACGGAGCAAGCAGCCACTGCCTTGTGGCAGTGGGGCGGGAAACTTTTCAGCCAACCGATCCCACTGGCATTTGGCCGATTGGTTATCTCCGAATTTGGCAATAGTGTGAGCCCCGCATGAGATTTGTAAGGCATGCAATGCCTTTGCATTGTTTTTCACCCACAGATCGTATTGGTTTTTATCACTTTGTGGTGGTTCCTTTTCTTCTCCACTCACTATGCCCCAAAGTCCCTGCGATTTCAAATAGCTTGCCAGACATTCCTTCCAATTCTCGTAGTTTTCTTCATTCAGTTTATCACTAACAATGCCTGTAAAAGCCATAGTTGCTTCAATTTATTTGTTATATTGAAAGTTGTTGTGTTTGATTCAAAAAGTGGAATTATGCATAATTGTGTTTTTTTTTATATATATAAATAGAAAACTAGATAGATATATCTGATTTTGTTAAAATAGGTACCTCGTGTTTATCTTCTTAGCTTTGTACTTTGTTCTTCAAAGTAGCATCTAACTTTGAGTTGAGAACAAGCCATGCTTAGCTTCTCTGCTGAAATTCAGCTTATTCTACTTTAATCACAAAACAATAAAATGATAGAACTAAAAAAAGATAAAGTAAAAATTAATTAATCAAACTTTAATATTCCAATTTTGAGTCCTACACTGTATATATCATATATGGGTTCTCACTCCATATGTCCATATCTATTATGGTTTACGTCCAAATATATTAGAGTTAAGGGAGGGATCCCCTTACACCGATGTAAAGTTAAAATAGTTTGTACCCTTTCATAAATTTTTATACAATTAATATTTTAGCAGTTGGTATATTTTAATGAACTAATTAGGGGTGAGTAAAATTCAATTCAGCTCGAAAAAATCGAAAAAAATTTTGAATTTTGAGTTAAACGAATCGAGTTTGGTTTTCAAATTTGAATAACTCGAATAATTCGAATAAACTGAATATCAAACTATTATAATTTACATTATTACTCCAAACTCTTAAACCTCTTCACTTTCCTCCCAAAACTTTTACTCCCTCCCACTTTCCCCCATAACTTTTACTCCCCTCTCATCCCATCCCGTTTCTACCCGAAACCCATTCCCCCCCTCCCAGTTTTACTCTTTCAACCTCCAAAACTTTTTATTTTCCCCTTAAACTTTTACTTCTCACCCTTTAACCCCTAATAAAAAATTAAAATCATCCAAATACAATTCTTAAACCTAAATAATAATAATTTTATTAATATCTACTATTTATATTATTAAATAAAATTTCATATTTTGTACTATTTATATTATTGAATTGTTTTATCATATTGAATCTTTATAAATTTTTTCTAAAATTGAATTATTGATGATGCCATAAAATAATCATGTTAAAATTTTATGTTGGTAACAATTTCATATTTTATCTTTAAGATAATTAAAAAATCACATTTTTTACATTTAATATTTTTTTAATTTCAAAATATATGGTGACAAAAACCAGAAGATAATTGAAGCAACTAAGCAAGCAAAGAAGTTAACTCGTATATAAAAGATTAATAAATAAATTATAATGAGATGAAAGTTAATAATAAATTTGATTACGGTAGATGACAGTGATTACAATAACCTAAATTTTTTTTTAAATTTAACTCAAACAAATATATTCGATTCGATTTGATTTGAATTCCATCTCACTCGACTCTATTCGAGAAAATTTCAAATCTAGTTAGGATGATAAAATATGATTCGTCAACTCGATTAACTTAAAATTTTTCATTCGATTTGATCGAATGTACACCCCTAGAACCAACCGTTAAATACTAATATATACAATATTTTCAATCGATAAAGATATTGGGTTGGTTTGAAATTTAGATGCATGCATGACAAACATATTATATAGAAATATTTCACGATTGAATCATTAAAATATTAATCGTACATAAATATATGAAAGGATGTAAAACTAAAGTAGTTTTACATCTGCACAAGTTGATCCCTTCTTTTCTAACTATAAGTTTATTTATTTGTGCATTATACTAAAAATGAATTTTTGTGACATTTAATGTCACGATAAGAAAAATCATGAAAAGTAATTTTCTTTTTACCTTTCATGACATTTTTGGACAAAAGTAAGAAAACGTCACAAATGTAGCGTAAATAAAAGTCATGACGCTTAAAAAAGTAACAAAAAAGATATTTCTACTGTGACTTTTTTAAATTTAACAAAAAGTCTAAAAATGTCACAGAAAGTTTATATTATGTTACTTTTTAAAGTGTCACATTGACAAATCAAAATAGTCGCAAAGTGATTACCTCTCTTGTGACGGTTAAAAATGTCACAAAAAAATTCAATCTAAAATGCAACAAATTGTTTGCTTATTTGGTGACATTTATAATGCGTCATAAAAAATGGAATACAAATGTCACAAGTGTTGTGTATTTTGTGGCCTTTAGAGAAGGCGTCACAAATACTTAATTCAAACCTTTTTGTTTAAAAATGTCACAAAAAATTCGATCTAAAATGCCACGATTGCTTAGTTTGTGAAATTTAGAAAGCGTCACTAAAAATGGACTAGAAATTAATGTTGTGTATTATGTGACATTTGGAAAGTGTCAAGAATAATCAATTCAAAAACGTCACAATAGTTACTTTTATTTTTTGACTAAAAGGTAATGAAAGATTAATTCGTTTAATTAATTAATTAATTAATTAATTAAACTAATTAAATTATTTCCTCAACTTAGTTCAAATTTGTTAAAATCATGATGACTTTACTGTATTACAATTTATGAATAAATTAATCTAATTAACTTATTATCAAGAAACTATGATGACTTAATTAATTTAATTTCTACTTCGAACTTCAATTATTTAAATACAAATTAAATAATAATTCGAAGAAATTAATTTAATTCTCAAGTCATCTCTTGTTTATATTGAGCAAATGTATTCACCGTGGATAATGATACATGTTATAACATTCAACTGATAGGTCGGACGACCGACCTTTTGAGGTTTCAACTATAATCGTATGCAAAATAATTTAATAATCATTCAACAGTTCTATTGTGGTTTGCTATGAAGTCGCAATATATATATAACAAACTTATGATAATATAAGATCTTCTTATAGAAATCTGATAATTTAGCCTTATGCGTCTAATTAAAATTTGAACTAAGTTTAAAGAGTTCTTATCCAAATACAAAACAAAATTTTAAGACTGCAAGTTGCCCCGATGTCTACACGTGTTACAAAACAAAAAGTGACATGTTCACGATAGACTTTGAAGACTCTGGATTAGTTCCTTTTTTTTTTCCAATGAACAACAACTTAGAATACCTAAAACAAAGGAAAGAAACATGGTAAGTTCATAAGAAACCTAAACTGCCCTACAGTTTGCAACATTTGAAACATTACTGGCTTTAATTCAAAATGCTGAGCCTGAATATGCGGCCTAACAGTTCCTGGATTCAAATCATCTAAGATTAACACTACATGTTCTCTAATAGGTCTGTCTCTATCATCTACAATTCGAGGATATCAACATCCCTTCCATTTTGATGTAATGGCTCTTCTCTAACCTGATCGTTTCTAATTATTTCCATTTCTCACAACTCTTTTCTCATTCGCCTTAAGGTTCTCTCAATCTCTAGATCAAAACAGTACATTGTATTCTCCAGAATATTTCTATGCATGCACTAGCAAAGATCTGAAGAAGAAAAATCAAAACAACTAATTAAACTAAACTAATAGAAATTAATAGATAATAACAAACCAAATTTTCACCAATATTGCCAATCCTCGGCAACGGTGCCAAAAACTTGTTTGCGTGTAAATATATAATGCAAATGTGCAAGTGTACACGTCGATTCAAGTAATATAATGATGAGTAAGTATCGTCTCCACAGGGATTGGAAATTGATTAGAATTGGTAATTATTAATGTAGATTTAACTAATGAAACTGTGCAAAAGAAATAGAGTATAAATTGGTGAAGGGAATTAATAAATGAACCAATAATATCAATTATAACTGAAAAATGACAAAGCAATCTAAATGTCGTGGCAATTCACAAAGAACAAATAGAGAGTATTTCTACTGTTGAATGATAAATGTTGGAATTACTTAAGGAATATTTTCATAACATAATAATGCCATGGCAAAATTTTGACTAAACTACTGCCCAAAGAGTTACTACTACAGTCTACTTCTTTCGAGAGTTAGACTTTAGCTATTATTCGAAGCCTGTGTACATCTACAAGACTCACGAATGATAACCACACTAACGTTCTTCACCTATACAGATCACAACTTCTATGTCTAGAGTGTTGTGAATATTCTTTCGAGTACTCACCTATATCAATCAATTAATAATTTGATGTATTTAATCCTTTAATGTTCAAATCCATCTAAGAACATAACATGTAGTCAACTATGTCTAGAGCTTATATTCATGCATTCGAAATAAACAAGAATCGAATGAAATAATGATTTTAATCAGAATCATATCATTTTCATTACAGATAATTCAATATTCGCCCAAATAATTCCAACCCAAAGATAATTAGCTCATGGGTTGGGAAATAAAATCCAAAATTAAATCATTTATCAACATTCTTCAAGTTTTACGAATCACAGAAATTAAAACCAAGAAAATAGAACAAAGGCAGAACTGCAAAAAGTTCCCACTACACTCCAGCTTATTCTCAAGATTTTACGCAAAACCCAGGGCAGAGTTCTCTTCCCTTTCTCCGTGTCTATGATCTTTTCTTTTTAGTTGCTACCCCTTTCTTCTTTTCTGAATTTTCCACTTCTTTTCTGAATTTTCCACACAGTTTCTCCACAGGATTCTATTGCAAAGAGAGTAACTGCTCTCTTCTTTTTCTTTTCTCCCCACAATCCGTGTGTGTTTTCTTCTCTTCTCTCTCGTCATTTTATGAGGTAGATCCGTCCCTCTCAACATACATATTTTGCTCCTCTTTTTTTAGGGTGATTTATCTGGTACACGTACAACTGGTTAATAGTGACGTGGATTGTAACACCCCTAACCCGTATCTGTCGCCGGAATAAGGTTATGAGACATTACTTATAAAATCACAACATACGACATACATTTCTCAAACATAAATCCATTAATACATAAACATCAATCCAACATAGTCACATTATCCCTTATAAGGCTCTACGAGACCTCAAAACATGCCTGGAAGAGGCTCGGGACTAAACCATAACATTTGAAAATTTTGGAAAACTCATAAAACTTTCATGCATATAGGGATCACATGCCCGTGTGAACAGGCCGCGTGCCTCACCCGGTCACTAGACAGCCCGTGTCATAAGCTGTGTGGAAACAGCTGACTTGTATCACACTGCCGGAGACACGCCCATATGCCATGGCCGTGTGAAATCTAGAGGGTATACTGACTTGGATCACACAGCCGGCCACATGCCCATGTGCCAGCCCGTGTGTCACACACGGCCAGTAAACATGCCCGTGTGTTTAAGCCATGTAACTCTCTGACTTGTTTAAATAAGTTACAGTAGGCACACAGTAGAGTCACATGCCCGTGTGCTCAACTGTGTGGGGCGAAATTAGGCTTGGTTTAAGCCACATTTCTCACCCTCCTCAAGCAAACCAAAACCACATCATTTCATACCATTTCAATGCACTTATAGGCAACCAAAACATGCCAATTCATATACAAATCATGCCATTTCATCTTCAGCCATTTCACTACTCAAATCATAACCATAAACATACCAAAACAATATGTCATTTCCAACAATTTCACCTATCTTCCCTATGCATTTTTCTCATCATTTTATCAACTAATTCATGCCACAAAATATACCAATTCATCATCCCTATATCATACCAAACATGCCAAAACACAAGGCCATATATACATCACATATCACTTACCAAATTCATAAATTAAGCCAACCCAAAGGACCAAATACACACCCACATTTACATATTTATGAGCCAAATCTCATGGCTAATATCATATCTTAAAAAACATCATCATATCACTAGCCTATACATGTCATATACCATATTTACAAAGCATTAAAAATACAAACAAATTGATCGATAGTGTGACAGTGTTCTTGATAATCCCGAGTCCGAGCTATCTTCGATTATCTATAAAACAGGGAAATAACATACAAAGTAAGCTTTAAAAGCTTAGTAAGCCATATACAAATAAAATTACCACATGAATCAACATCATTTCCATCAATAAGTAAAACTATGAGTAAGCACATATAAGCTCACAAACCTTTCCCAATGTATACATATTCAATATCATGAGTGAATTCATCAAATACTTCTCTTTTCAATACTTGTATGAATCTCGTACGTACCTGAGTCACTTAACTCATTCACACATTCTTTCTCTACTTAACTTTGCCTGTTGAACCTTTTAGAATTTTTAAGGATACTCGAAAATCACATATAGCTCGTATAATGCCATATCCCAGATATGGTCTTACATGTTATCACATATCGATGCCGATAGCCCAGCTATGATCTTACACAAAATTAATTAACGATGCCAATGTCCCAGACATGGTCTTACAGATAATCACATCTCATTAATCCTAATGTCATGACATTCGTATCCTATACTATTCCTAAGGTTCGTACGGGACTTTTGGATATTGTAACCCTGTTGATTCTTGCTCGTATTTGATCATTCAACATTCATAGAAATTCAATGACAATTAAACATATATAATTCAATTTAAAGATATTTATTTGCATATGAGCTTACCTCGTATTCGGGATAAATGGACTGGATCGACTATTCGATAACCTTTGATTTTCCCCGATCTAAATTCGATTTCATTCGTACTTGATCTATATACATTCAAAATCAACTCATTTATTCATCAAATCATTCAATTTAGTCCACAAACACCCATTTGGGTATTTTTACACTTTAGCCCCTAAAGTTTCATATTTTTATAATTTAGTCCTTATTTCATAAATACACAAAATTCATGCAATTTAATACCTTCCTAAGCTAGACAAATTTTCCTAGTGCACATATCAGCCCATATTTATCATTTATTCACACATTTAACCACACATTTTCACATTTTCACAAATAAATCCCTATTTGACATTTTTGTCAAAAATTACTTTACAAAACTTGTGTAACTATCAAAAAATATTCATTTTTCATCATCAAACATTCAAAAGCTCAAGTATTCATCAATGAAACTTCACAAAATAATTAACAACTTCAAAAATTAAGGCATGGGCTAGCTAGAATACAAAGCAACGATCTCAAAAATGGAATAAAAAAACTGAGCCAAAATCGTAACTTAATCAAGCTATGCAAGTGCCGAACCCTAAATGAGAAAAAATGGCTCTTTTTCTTCTTGAATATTCGGCTAGATGGTGAAAATTGAAAGAAAAATGGCTTTTTTTATTTAATTAAACTTAATTTACAATTTTACTATTATAACCTTAATGAAACCATTATAAAATCACTTAATACATGCCCATTTATGTCCATTAACCTTTAAAATGGTATAATTATATCTAAGGCCATCGTATTAAAAAGCCAAGGCCAATTGAAACCTATAATTAATAGCATGCAACTTTTACATTTTACGCGATTTAGTCCTTTTATCAAATTAAACATCCAATCGATAAAATTAAATCATGAAACTTTCACACATACATGCTATCATGATGTAAACATATAAAACAATATTAAAATAATTTTTCAACCTCAGATTTGTGGTTTCGAAATCACTGTTCTGACTTAGCTAAAACTAGGCTGTCACATGGATTGAGTGTTGCGTCATCTTCTTGGAATTGCCATGGCATTTCTATTGGCAATCTATTCCGCCATTTTTCATGGAAATGTTTCACCTCCTTCATTCTCTTCTCTTACTCTTTTCCTTCTTCTTGTCTCTTTCATCCTACTTGTACCTACTACCAAAGACTACCAAACCTCTTTCCAACAATTCAAAGTAACATAAATTTACAATTAAAACACAATCCAAGCTTTAGTATGGAATGCTCTAGTAATAAGTCTAAAATGCAAACATATTTTCTTAATTACAAGCAAATACTTCAATTTAGAGGCCCAAAATATAACTCTTTTCAAGAGTTATCATTAGGTAATGGTGTTTTCGATGATAGGGATTTTCCTAAACTCATCGTCATGATTTTTACCCCTCATCACCTGGTACTCACAAACCGTCCTTTTCATCTTTTCTCCACATGGCTCCATAGTCCCAAACTAGGTCTTACACTATGTGGTATTCATTTCCCCATATGATGTCATAGTCCTAGACTAGGTCTTACACTATATGGTCTTCACTTGCCATGGCCATGGACTTCCATATCGGAACTCGTCGGTACTGTCTTGACGGACTCACACATAAGAAGACTTAAAATCCAAACTCAAGCTTGACTAACTCATTGTAACAGACTTCAACATACAGATGTATTTACATTTCCAGACATGCAACCCAGACTCATTATGCAAAGACAATTATGCTTCAAACACACTTGTGAATGCACATACTTTTCAGTAGAACAGAGACTTATCATTCAGCTCATGCTTTCTTACATATTCATCGTTTTCATGCTTTCTTACATATTCATCATTTTAATACTTTCTTTACATATCAGTTTGCTCCTTAGGCATCACACTCGGTCCCATCAAGCACAGATCTTTCACAGAGATAACATATCACACATTCATCATTCATATTTCCATTGCACAGAAGGTCATTTATCAGAGAAGAAATTAGAATATAAACATACATGATAGAAACACTATAACACCTCTAACCCGTATCCGTTACTGAAACAGGGTTATGAGGTATTACTGATCAAAACACAATATATAGCATTCATTCTCATACATTGTTCAATACAACCACATTGTCCCGTATAAAGACCTACGAGGCCTTAAACATGTTTTAAAAATGATTCGGGACTAAACTGATAACATATGATAATTTTTGGAAAACTTAAAATTTTTTCATATAAACAGAGGTCACACGCCCGTGTGAACAGGCTGTGTGCCTCACACGGCTAGTAGACACACTTGTGTCTTAAGCCATGTGGAAATAAGGCATACATACTGACTTTCATCACACAGTTGAGGACACGCCTGTGTGCCAGGCCATGTGAAAACTAGAGAGTATACTGACTTGGGTCACAAGGCCAACCACACGCCGTGTGTCCAGCCCGTGTGCCTTTCGAAATGGCAACACACGCCTGTGTGCTAGGCTGTGTGCCATTTAGGGGGTATACTAACTTATACCACACGGCCAATCACACGCCCGTGTGTGAGGTCGTCTGGAGCAAACTGACTTCAATTCAATTTCAATACCAGGGGACACACGGTCGTGTAACCTAATCGTGTGTCGCACACGGCTGAGACACACACTCGTGTCTCTGCCCTTGTGGACAAAAATAGGCCATTTGTAAGACCAAATTGCCACCCTTTTTTGCACATACCTATACAAGCTCATATGGTATCATTTTAAGACACAATTATGCAGCCAAAAGTCATCAACCAATACATAATTATACCACATCCATTTCAACTAAATTCAATACTCAATTCCATATCATTTACCTATTCAATTACCAAACAATTTAATTTGTTTTACTAAGCATAATTCACATGTATAATTCATTTAGAAAAACTAATCCAAACATACATAACCACTTCAATTCCATTCATTCATTATAGGTCTATTACCAAACATTAAAAGTAGAACTATTTGCACATTCATAAGCACCAACAAGTTCATCATTTTATGCCAACTCAAATGGCCAAAATACAAAAACATCAAATATACCAAAATGACTCAAGCCTATACATGCCATATACTATATGTACATAACTTCAAAAGTACCAAAATAGATGATCGATAGTGCGATGAAGTCTCTAGCGATTCCTGGATCTGAGCTAGCTTCGTAGATCTATAGAACATCAAAAATTAAACAGAGTAAGCTATAAAGCTTATTAAGTTCGTATGTGAACATGAAATAATCACAACATTCATTAGCAAATCAAAATGGATAATATCATAAACATTTAAAGCATCAATTCATGAGCTATCATAGAATTTATCCTTATTATGATTCATGAGTTCTCAACTTCATCTAACTCGATACTTGAATAGTTTTCTGTACATACCTGTACCGATACATTTCTATTTTTCATCAATACACTTATCAAACTGCTTCGGTTTATAAGTGCTTACGATACAAATTCATCAGATAAGTGCTTATGATACAAATTCATCGGATAAGTGCTTATGGTACAAATTAATCAATTTTCCAATGCCATAGTCCAACTATGGTCTTACACATACATTGCCAAGGCCCTGCCGTGGTCTTTTGTTCACATGCCATAACCCAGTTATGGTCTTTTTATTCGATTTGCCATAGCCCAGCCATAGTCTTATTCTGCAACTTACCTTATTCTATTCGTACATTTCATTTAATATCTCAACATTTATCCAATAAAATAATTACTATCTCAATTTCATCCATCAAATAGATAGGTACACATTTAAGTTCAATTATACGAACTTACCTCGTGTTTAGAATTAACTAATCAGATCGACTATTCGACAACCTTGCTTTTCCCCCAATCTAAATCTAAATTCTTTCTTTCTTGATCTATATGAATTCAAAATTAACCTATTTATTCATCTACTCATTCAACTTAGTCCAAAATTACTCATTTCGGCATTTTTACACATTAGCCCCTAAACTTTCACATTTTTAACAATTTAGTCCTTATTTAACAAAACATAAAAATTCACATAATTCAATAAGACCCATGCTTGGCCAAATTTAGCATATATTACTAGCAACCCATATTTTCAATTTATTCACACTTTTAACTACCACATTTCGCATTTTCACAAATTAATCCCTATTTGACATTTTTGTCAAAAATCAATTTACAAAACTATTAAATCTATCATTAAACCTTCATAATCTATCATCAATCATCAAATTACTCAAGCATTCAATAATGAAAACATGTTAAATCTTTAACAATTTTGTAAATTAGTCCCTGGGCTAGCTAATACTAGATTCAACGATCACAAAAACATAGAAATCATTAAAAACAGAGAAAAAACGGACTTACAATTGAAGCTTGAAGTAGCCAAATGTTTCAAACCTAAATTAGCTTCTCTTCATGCTTCATTCGTCCAAAAATGATGATAATAAGAATGAATTTATGTTTTATTTTATTTAATATATCATTAATTAACCATTTTACTATTTTATACTTTACTAAACCATTTAAAATCATCATATTTATGTCCATCTTTGTCCACTCACAATTAAAATGGTCTAATTACAACATAAAGACCTTAAATTTAATAAATCATGGCTATTTAACACCTCTAACAAGTAGAATGCAACTTTTACATTTTACACGATTTAGTCTTTTTTCTCAAATTGAACAATTAAACGATAAAATTAGCTCACGAAATTTTTACACATATATACTATCATGCTATAAACACCAAAAGTAATATTAAAATAATTTTCTGACATTAGATTTATGGTTCCAAAACTACTGTTCTGATTTAGCTAAAACTGGGTTGTTACAACTCTCCCCCTTAGGGATTTTCATCCCCGAAAATCTTACCAGTGAATAGGTTTGGGTATTGTTTTGTCATAGCATCCTCGGGTTCCCATGTAGCTTCTTCAACCCCATGTCGATGCCATAATACTTTCACTAATGCAGTTCTCTTATTTCTCAACTCTTTGATCTTACGATCTAAATTTTGAATCGGTTCCTCAGCATAAGACATAACAGACTGGATGTAACAGCCTGGTTTAGACCCTAGTCAAAATAGTGGTTTCAGGACCACAAATCTGAGTCTAAAAAATATCTAAATATTATTTTTCGTGCTTATGATATGTGAATTAGCATGTGTAAAAGTTTCATATTAAAATTCGATCAATTGTGCGCTTAATTTGATAAAAGGACCTAATCGCGTAAAATGTAAAAGTTGCCTGCTATTTGTTACAAGTACTTATTTGATTTGGCTTTATGATTGTGAGGTCATTATTAGGTTATTTGACCATTGAATGAATTAAATGACTTAAATGGGCATTATATCATAATGTATTTATGGTTTAATGAAAGGGCAAAATGGGAAATTGATTAATATGTTAATATTAATCAAAATAAAACAAAAGGTGACCATTGTTCATCTTTTCTAACCAATTGTAAGAAAGAAACAAGGGTTTTAAAAGCTTTGCACATTTGGCCAAGGTCTAAGCTTAATTCAGGGTTCGTTTTTGATCCATTTTTGATAATTTTTACGTTTTTGTAATCGTTGTTTTGTGTTTTACTAAGCCCATGCCTTAATTTCTGAATTTGATTATGATTTTAAGTTATGCCATTGATGAAAATATGAGTTTTGTGAATTTAGTTGTTGATAAATGGAAGATATGTTTTGGGTTAACATGTTTTGTCTTTGGATTTTTGATGATTTTGAGTAAAATGGGTTAAATTGTGGAATTTGTAAATTGAGGGACTAAAATTTGAAATAAATGAAATGTCTTGACTAGTATGAGTACTAGGAGAATTCGGCCAAGTATGAGTATATGCAAATTATGTGTATTTTGTGATTTTATGAAATAGGGACTAAAGTGTCGAAATGTGAAAATGTGAGGATTAATTTGTAATATGCCCTAAATATATGTTTGTGGATTGATTTGAATGATTTGTGGAATAAAAGGGTTAATTTTGAATACATATAGATCAAGAAAAGAGGAATTCGAACTTAGACCGAGGGAAATTGAAAGTTATAGAGTAGACAATCTGAGTTAACAATTCCGAGTATGAGGTAAGTTCGTACGGGATAAATAATGTTATAGATATGTATTAATGCTTTGATAATGTATAAATTGTGTAACACCCCTAACCCGTAACCGTCGCCGGAATAGGTTAAGAGGCATTACCGGACTTGTAACTCAGATCAGAACAATCAAATATCAATTATTATCCCATTCCAATAGTCTTAGATCATTCGTATTCAATATGAACTTTAAACGAGCATACAAAGTCTAAACCATGCATTCAGGACTAAATCGATAACATATGAACTTTTTAGAACTTAGAAAAATTTTCAACATTTTAAAGGTCACACGCCCATGTGAACAGGCCGTGTGCCTCATAAGGCATTAGACACACCCGTGTGTTTAGGCCGTGGCAAAACAAGGCATACATACTAACTTGTCTACACGACCACAAGACACGCCCGTGTGCCAGGCCATGTGAAAATTAGAGAGGCTACTGACTTCGCCATACGGCCAATCACACGTCTGTGTGCCACACACGACCAATAGACATGCCCGTGTGTCTAGGCCGGGTCAAAATTGGAGGGTATACTGAATTTAATTCGTAGGGTACCCCAGGGGACACACGGCCGTGTAACGTGATCGTGTGTCACACACGGCTGAGACACACACCCGTGTCTCTGCCCGTGTGGACAAAAATAAGCCATTTGAATAGCCAATTTGCCACCCCAATTTGGGTCAACCTACAAGCCTCAAATCAAGCATATATGCACAACCATTTCAGCCAATATCTATACCAAACCATACATAATTCATGCTATAGCATTATCAATCATTTCCAATCTCAATTCATCAATCAATTCATACCAAAACTTAAACTAAAATCATACCTAAACATATGATCAAAACATCATTCAATCTCACGCTAAACTTACCAAAACTTCTCAACATTTACCATTTCTTTTGGCCAACCAAAAGCATACCACAATTGCACATTAGCATCACATAACATATACTATTATCAAACTATAAGTTCAAAAAAAAACTAGCCATATCACATGGCTAAATATATACATCACAAAACATAATCCCACAACTTCTAGCCTATACATGTCATACTTTAATATATACATTTTTAGAGTACCAAAATAAGGTTCGATACTGTAGTGACGATCCTCGATGATCCCCGAGCTCACAGTATCTTCGATATCTATAAAACAATGCAAACATAAACAAAGTAAGCTTCCTAAAGCTTAATAAGCCATATACAAATAAACATATCATTCAAAGCAAATAAGCATCATCAATTCATTTATACTTTGTAGACAAATGCCAACACAAATCTTATATTCATATACTTACCTTTCATTTTCAATTAGGCTATACAAAGTAAACATACCTGAGTCGGATATAATTTCATAACTTCATTCATTTTCTCAGAATGCCCGTTTGAACCATTTGGAAACGTAAGGATACGCGGAAAGATCAGAAAGCATATACAATGCCGACGTCCCAGACATGGTCTTACATGTAATCAAACATCGATGCCACTGTCCTAGACAAGGTCTTACACGAAATCAGATACGATGCCGGTGTCCCAGACATGGTCTTACATGCAAAAAAGAAGTCGAAGCCAACGTCATAGACGTGGTCTTACATGTAGAACAGATATCGAAAATCCTATGTCATGACATATGTATCCTAACTATTCCTAACGTTTGTACGGGGCTTTTCGGATGTCGGAACTTTGTCGATACATTCTTGGATAGCTCATATTTAGCTCGGACATTCATTCATCACAATTCAATATCAAATGAATAATAATAATTCAATTCAAACAAGCTTATTTGTATATCGACTTACCTCGTACAGATTCGGATAGATAGAATCAGTTACTCGACGACTTTCGACTTTCCCCGATCTAATTTTGTATTCTTTAGTTCTCAATCTAAATCAATTCAAATTTAACTTATTCAATCACACATTCATTCAAAACAATCCTTATACACATAATTAGGGCATTTTGCAAACTAGTCCTCACATTTTCACATTTTGACACTTTAGTCCCTAATTTACAAAATCACAAAATACACATAATTTGCTTGTACACAAGCTTGGCTGAATATTCATAGCTCTCATGGAAGTCCACACATTTCATTTATTTTACATTTTAGTCCCTCAATTTACAAATTTTACAATTTAGCCCATTTTACTCAAAATCATCAAAAATTCAAAGACAACATATGTTAACCCAAAACATATCTTTCATAACTCATGAACTAACAGCACAAAGCTCTTATTTTCATCAATGGCATAACTCAAAATCATCAACAAAATCAAAAATTGAGGCATGGCTTTGATAGTATACTAAGCAACGATTACAAAAACATAGAAATTATTAAAAACCAAAACAAAAATGTACCTAAATCAAAGCTTAATATTGCCAAACCCTAGCAAGCATTTTTCTTTTCTTTTCTTTGTGTTTTTTGGTCATGGATGAACAAATGACCCTAATTTCATAACTTTGTTTTATTTTAATTCATTTAATAAACATGTTACCATTTTGCCCTTTCATTAAAACATAAATAAACCATTGTAATAAGGCCATATTTGTCCATTAACCAAGTAAATGGCATAATAACCACATAAGGACCTCTCATTTATAAAGCCAAATCAAATAGGCACTTTTAACATATAGCAGGCAACTTTTACATTTTATGCGATTAGGTCCTTTTTCAAAATTAAGCACACAAACATTTAAATTTTCATACGAAACTTTCACAGACATAAATTCATATATTTTAAACACAGAAAATAATATTAAAACATTCCTCGAACTCAGATTTGAGGTCCCGAAACCACTATTCTGACTAGGATATAAACTAGACTGTTACAATTCTCCTCCTCTTAGGGATTTTCGTCCCCGAAAATCTTACCGTTGAACAAATTCGGATATTGTTTTCTCATAGCATCTTCAGGCTCCCACGTGGCCTCTTCAATACCGTGTTGGTGCCATATCACTTTTACTAACGAAATTTTCTTATTTCGTAGTTTTTTATCCTCGCGAGCCAAGATACGGATCGAGTTTTCTTCATAAGTCATATCAGACTGAATTTCAATCTCAGATGGGGAAATCACATACGACAGATCAGATTTGTATCGTCGAAGCATTGATACGTGAAACACATCATGAATCTTTTCTAATTCTGGTGGCAACAACAATCTATATGCTACCGGCCCAATATGCTCAGTAATTTCATACGGTCCAATGAATCTCTGACTCAATTTGCCTTTTCTACCGAATCGAAGCACTTTCTTCCACGGAGATACCTTTAAAAAAACTTTGTCGCCGATCTCAAACTCAATATATTTTCTTTTCAAATCTACATATGATTTTTGACGATCAGAAGCTGTTTTCAAACTATCTCAGATCACTTTCACTTTCTGTTCAGTTTCTTTTATCAAATCAGTCTCGTAAATCTTATTTTCGCTGAGCTCCGTCCAATACAATGGTGTATGACACTTGCGACCCTATAAAGCTTCGTACGATGCCATTTTAATGCTAGACTAAAAACTAATATTATAAGCGAATTCAGTCAAAGGCAAATATTGTTCCCACGTACCTTCAAACTCAAGAATGCAACATCTCAACATATCCTCGACTATCTGAATAATCCGCTCGGGTTGACCGTTCGTTTGCGGATGAAAAGCAGTACTGAAATGCAATCTCATACCCAGAGCATCTTGCAATTTCTTCCAAAATCGTGATGTAAATCTTGGATCTCTGTCTAATAAATAGATAATGGCAGACCATGCAATCTAACAATATCGGAAATTACAATTCAGCTAACTTGTCAAGTGAGAAATCGGATCGTACTAGAATAAAATGAGCTGATTTCGTTAATCGATCAACTACAACCCAGATTGCATCTTTCTTTCTCGGAGACAGGGGTAAACCTGAAACAAAGTCTATTGTCACTCGATCCCATTTCCACACTGAAACCATAATCGGTTGTAACAAACCAGATGGCACCTGATGTTTAGCTTTAACTTGCTTACAGATCAAACATTTAGAAACAAATTCAGAGATATCTCTTTTCATTTCAAACCACTAGTAATGCTATTTCAAATCATTATACATTTTCGTACTACC
This sequence comes from Gossypium anomalum, assembly GCA_025698475.1. Lineage (NCBI taxonomy): Eukaryota > Viridiplantae > Streptophyta > Magnoliopsida > Malvales > Malvaceae > Gossypium > Gossypium anomalum. The sequence goes on from CM046966.1 coordinate 66,107,487, forward strand.
CGGATGCACAGATAACCGACTGTTATGAACTTCACTCAAAATCATCTGTATTAACTCTGGATTTCTCGGAACACAAATTCTATCTCAGAATCTCAGACAATTATTTTTATCAACTCTGAATTCTGAATCAGACTCTAACATCCATTTTAGAGTATTATAAAGCTAGCTCAGATTCGGGAATCATCAGCTACTTATACACTATCGAACATCTATTTTGGTACCATTTTGAAATATGTATATATGTTATATGGCATGTATAGGCTAGTGTCATTTGGATTTGTTTTGTAATGTATATATTATGCCATGTGATATGGCTAGCTTGTGTTTGAATTTATGGTTAGAAATGTTATATGATATGTGATGCATTATGAACCATATGATATGTTTTGAATGACCAAAAGAAATGGTCAATATTGATACGTTTTTGGTAAGCTTTGATCATGAGATTGAATGATGTATTGAAACATATTCTTTGGCATGACTTTGGTTTAGATTTGGTATGATTTAGTTGATAAATTGAAATTGGAATTTGTTGATGTTGTAATGGCATGAATAATGTATGTTTTGGTATTGAAATTGGCTGAAATTGTGTTGAAAATATGCTTGGTTTGGTGCTTGTAGGTTTAATCTAATTGGGGGTGGCAAATTGGCTATTCAAATGGCCTATTTTTGTCCACACGGGCAGAGACATGGGCGTGTGTCTCAGTCGTGTGTGACACACGGTCTTGTTGCACAGCCGTGTGTCCCCTGGGGTACCCTACAATTGTAAGTCAGGCTCGAGCACGACCAAGACACACGGGCGTGTGGCTAGCCGTGTGACCTGAGTTAGACTCGACACGGCCATGGCACATGGGCGTGTCTTGTGGCCGTGTGTGGAAGTCAGTATGTATGTCTTGTTTTGACACGGCCTAGTTACACGAGTGTGTCTAATGCCGTGTGAGGTACACGGCCTGTTCATACGGGCGTGTGACCTGTACTTGTTTGAAAAATGTTTAAATTTTGGAAAAAATTTTGTATGCGTTCGGTTTAGTCCCGACCCCTTTCTAATGCATGTTTAAGGTCTCGATGACCTATATAAGGGACTCTATGATAATGTTTGACTATGATTGTGGATGATCTATATGAATTGTGTGTAAAATGTTTCGGTTTGTCTTGTAGCGTCTTGAACCCTATTCCGATGATGGATACGGGTTAGGGGTGTTACATTGGATATCATCCTCGGTGGGCGAAATGACATGTAAAGGGTCAGATCTGTATCTTCATAGCATCGATACATGAAACATATTATGTATTTTGTCTAATTTAGATGGTAATGACAGACGAAATGCTACTGGCCCAATTTGCTCGATAATCTCATACGGTCTGATGGATCGCGGACTCAATTCCCCTTTCCGACTGAACTGTAATATCTTTTTCCAAGGCGACACTTTCAAAAACACTTTATCCCTGATCTGAAACTCAATATCTTTTTGTTTCAAATCTGCATATGATTTCTGTTGATCTGAAGCTGCTTTCAAATTGTCACAATTTATTTTCACTTTCTCTTCTGTTTCTCTAATCAAATTAACCCCGTGAATCTTATTCTCACTAAGCTCAGTCTAGTACAACGGTGTTCGACATTTACGACCGTAAAAAGCTTCGTATGGTGCCATCTTTATACTCGATTGGAAGCTATTATTGTAAGCAAATTCAATCAGCTGTAGATATTTCTCCTAGCTACCTTAAAGCTCAAGAATACAACATCGCAACATGTCCTCAAGTATCTAAATAACTCATTCGGATTGACCATCCTTTTGCGGGTGAAATGCAGTGCTAAAATGCAGCTTCGTACCTAAAGCTTCTTGCAATTTCTTCCAAAATCGCAAAGTGAATCTTGGATCCCTATTCGAAACAATAGATAGCGGTACTTTTTGCAATCTAAAAATCTCTGAAATATACAACTCAGCCAATTTATCAAATGAATAATCCGTACGTACATGAATGAAATGAGTTGATTTTTTCAATCTGTCAACAATAACCCAGATCGTATCTTTCTTTTTAGGAGATATGGACAAACCTGATACAAAATCCATTGTTACTCTATCCTACTTCCACTCAGGAATCATAATAGGCTGTAATAAACCTAACAATACTTGATGCTCAGCTCTGACTTGCTGAGAAATCAAACATTTCAAAACAAATTCTGGAATATCTCGCTTCATTCCATGCCACCAATAAAACTGTTTCAAATCATTATATATTTTCGTGCTTCCTGGATGTACTGATAAACAACTACTGTGTGCTTCATTTAAAATCTTCTGAATAAGCTCAAAATTTCTTGGTACACATATTCTATCACGAAACATCAAACAGTCATCAGGCCCTAATCGAAACTCTGAATTAGGAGTCAACTCACACTGATCTCGTTTTGCTTGCAACTCATTATCAAATTTTTGAGCCTTACAAATCTACTGTAGAAATAATGGTCTCACTTTCAACTTAGCTACTATCGAACCGTCGTAAGAAAAAGCTAATTGTGTGTTCAAAGCTCATAAAGTGAATAAGGACTTTCGACTCAAAGCATTAGCAACTACGTTTGCTTTCCCCAGATGATAGTCAATCACTAACTCATTATCAGATATTTCAAGCTTTTATGGTCGGTATAAATATGGCATTTCTCGCCAAACTAGTAATGACGCCAAATTTTCAATGCGAACACTATAACGGCTAATTTTAGATCGTGTGTTGGATAATTCTTTTCGTGTGGCTTCAACTATCTCAAAGCATAAACTACAACTTTGCCTTCCTGCATCAAAACACAACCCAGGCCATTTAATGACGCATCACTGAAAACTAAGAATTCTTTACCCAACTCAGGCTGAACTAACACTGGTGCCTCTGTCAACAATGCTTTCAACTGTTCGAAGCTCTGCTGACACGTTTCTAACCATACAAACTTAACATCTTTTTGAAGCAATCGCATCATCAGAGTCGCAATCATCGAGAAACCTTTCACAAATCGTCTATTATAGTCGGCTAGTCCCAAAAAACTATGGACTTCAGATACATTTCTCGAAGGCTTTTAATCTATAATCGCTGAAATTTTGTTTGGGTCAACTCAGATATCCGCGGCTGAAACTATATGTCTGAGAAAACTTACCTCTCGTAGCCAAAACTCACATTTACTAAACTTTTCAAACAACTGTTTATCTCTCAAAGTTTGTAATACAATTCTCAAATGCTCAGCATGTTCAGATTCATCACAAGAGTAGATCAAAATATCATAAATAAACACAATTAAGAATCGGTCTAAATACAGCCTGAAAATCCTGTTCATCAAGTCCATAAAAACAGCAGGTGCATTTGTTAGTCCGAAAGGCATAACAAGAAATTCATAGTGCTCGTAACTTGTTCTAAATGCAGTCTTAGGCACATCGGAGTCTTTGACTCGCAACTGGTAATAACCCGATCTCAAATTAATTTTTGAAAACACTGTTGCCCCTTTTAACTGATTAAACAAATCATCTATTTGTGGCAAAGGATATTTGTTATTGATTGTCACTTTGTTGAGCTATCGATAATCTACACACATTCTCATCGTACCATCTTTCTTTTTCATAAATAACACTGGTGCACCCTGAGAGAAAAACTTGGTCTAGGAAAACCTCTATATGTCAGTTCTTGCAACTGAGTTTTCAATTTTTTTAACTCTGTCGGAGCCATTTTGTATTGAGCTATCGATATCGGTGTTGTTCCTGGTACTAATTCGATACCAAACTCAACCTCTCTGATAGGTGGTAAACTCGGTAACTCTTCGGGAAACACATCTGGATACTCTCACATGGTATTGATTCAATCTTTCTTTCTGTCACTTTCATATCAAGTACATAAGCAAGATAAGCTTCACACCCCTTTCTCACAAATCTCTGAGCTAACATAGATGAGATCACAACTAGGAACTATTCAGATCATCAGATTCAATTCTAATAGTCTCATTATTCTGGCATTTCAGTTCTATTGTCTTTCGTCTACAATCCACTATAGCATCACGCATAGCTAACCAATCTATACCCAAAATCACATCAAATTCATCGAATGTCAACAACATCAAATTAGCTGAAAAATAGAAATCCTGATGCATTAACGAACAACTCTTGTAGACTTTGTCAACCAAAACACATTTTCCTAAGAGGTTCGATACTCTAATCACAATTTTAGTAGACTCTACAGGCAAAGTCTTACTGGATACTAGATTCATACACATATAAGAATGAGTTGATCCTGGATCTATCAATGCAATCACATTAGTATCATAGAGAGTGAAAGTACTGATGATAACATCTGGAGATGACGCTTCTTCGCGAGTGCATAGCAGGTGCTCTAGCATCGGATCTCGCAGCAGTATCTCGAGTTGCACCTCTACCACCACTCACATTTCCAACATTACTAAATGATCTTCTTCTCACAGTAGGGTTGCTCGATCTTACATTCTAAGACTTATTTTTCTCATCTAGCTCAGGACAATCCCGGATGAAATGTTCATGCGAGCCACATCTAATACAGGCTCTATCATTCAATCTACACTCTCCAAAATGTCATTTTCCACATCGTCCACATTCAGGTTTATTTGATCTAACATTACCCACACTTGCCGCTAACACAGCTGGAGTTTTTGAACTTGTAATTAGCTTCCCACGATCTTTGTTTGAGTATTCCACTAGTGTATTTGATTGACTAAATAAATCTCGGGATTTCTTTGATGAAGAGTGATACGGCTTACTCATTGATATTTTTCTCGAGTCTCCAACTTCCAATTCTTCTTTTCTCTTCTCTTTGCTAAGATCCTCGACTTTTCAAGCCCTTTCAATCAAAACTACAAATTTTTTCAACTCTAGAATTCTGACTAGTAGTTTTATATCTTCATTCAACTCGTCAACGAACCGTTTACACATAATCTCCTCAGTAGACACATACTCTCGAGCTTACTTGCTAAACTGTACGAACTCTCTTTCATACTCAGTGATAGTCACGCAGCCTTGCTTTAACTCTAAAAATTCTTTATGCTTTTGATCAAGGAATCGCTGACTTATATATTTCTTTTTGAACTCCGTCTGAAAGAATTCCTAGGTCACTCGTTCTCTCGAAACCATAGATATTAGCGTGTTCCACCATTGATATGCAGTATCTCTCAGCAAGGATACATCACATTTAATACATTCATTAGGAGTACAAGATAATTCATCGAATACTCAAATCATATTTTTGAGCCAGAACTCAGCTCTCTCAGCATCATCATCCACAGTAGCTCAAAACTCTTCAGCCCCAGTTTACGAATCTTGTCATTTAGCAGTTTGTTCAACCGTATCAGATCTATAACTTGAGGAACAACATGGATTTGTTAAGGCATAGGTGGGGATGGAGGTTGTTGAGTAACCGGATTAGTATGAATGTATTGCGTGAACCATTCATTCATCATCTGGAAAAAGGCTTCTTTAGCCTTATCACCGTGACTACTCAACACAGGTCTAGATTCAATAGGCGTTGTCCCTTGAGCGGGAGCTAGCGCATTACTCTCTACATCATCCGCTATAGCTCGTTCGGGATCCATTACTATACGAAAACACAATTTAAGCTATCAGGAATCATCACACTATCGCAGAGTATATAAGGCATGTATAACTAGACTCTCACACACGCTATGTTAGTCCTAGAATCGACTAAACCGTATCTCTGATACCAATAAAATGTAACACCCTTAACCCGTATCCATTATCAGAATAGGGTTATAAGGTATTACTGATCAAAACACAACATATATCATTCATTCTCATACATTATTCAATACAACCACATTATCCCTTATAAAGACCTACGAGGCCTTAAACATGCTTTAGAAATGGTTCGGGACTAAACCGAAAATATACGAAAATTTTTGGAAAACTTAAATTTTTTTCATATAAATAGAGGTCACATGCCCGTGTGAATATGTTGTGTGCCTCACACGGCTAGTAGACACGCCTGTGTCTTAAGCTATGTGGAAACAGGGCATACATACTGACTTGCATCACACGGCTGAGGACACGCCCGTGTGCTAAGTTGTGTGAAAACTGAAGAATATACTGGCTTGGGTCACACGGCCAACCACACGCCCATGTGTCCAGTCGATGTGCCCTTCGAAATGGCCACACATGCCCGTGTGCTAGGCCATGTTTCATTTAGGGGGTATACTGACTTATACCACACGGCCAGTCACATGCCTGTGTGTGAGAACGTGTGGAGCAAACTAACTTCAATTCAATTTCAACACTAGGGGACACACGGCCGTGTAGCTTAACCGTGTGTCATACACGGCTGAGACACACCCCCGTGTGGACAAAAATAGGCCATTTGCAAGACTAATTTGCCACCTTTTCTTGTTCATACCTACACAAGCTCATATGGTATCATTTTAAGACACAATTATGCAGCCAAAAGTCATCAACCAATACATAATTATACCACATCCATTTCAGCTAAATTCAATACTCAATTCCATATCATTTACCTATTCAATTACCAAACAATTTAATTTGCTTTACTAAGCATAATTCACATGTATAATTTATTTAGCAAAACTAATCCAAACATACATAACCACTTCAATTCCCATTCATTCATTATAGGTCTATTACCAAACATTAAAAGTAGAACTATTTTCACATTCATAAGCATCAACAAGTTCATCATTTTATGCCAACTCAAATGACCAAATACATATCATATATATATAACTTCAAAAGTGCCAAAATAGATGATCGATAGTACGATGAAGTCTGATGATTCCTGGATCCAAGCTAGCTTCGTAGATGTATAGAACATTGAAAATTAAACAGAGTAAGCTATAAAGCTTAGTAAGTCCGTATGTGAACATGAAATAATCACAACAATCATTAGTAAATCAAAATAGATAATATTATAAACATTTAAAGCATTAATTCATGAGCTATCATAGAATTTATCCTTATTATGATTCATGAGTTCTCAACTTTATCTAACTCGATACTTGAATAGTTTTTCGTACATACCTGTACCGATGCATTTCTATTTTTCATCAATACACTTATCAAACTGCTCCTGTTTATAAGTGCTTACAATACAAATTCATTGATTTTCCGATGCCATAGTCCAACTATGGTCTTACACATACATTGCCAAGGCCTTGCTGTGGTCTTTTGTTCACATGCCATAACCCAACTGTGGTCTTTTTATTCGATTTGCTATAGCCCAGCCATGGTCTTATTCGGAAACTTACCTTATTCTATTCGTACATTTCATTTAATATCTCAAAATTTATCCAATAGAATAATTACTATCTTAATTTCATCCATCAAATAGATAGGTACACATTTAAGTTCAATTAGACGAACTTACCTCGTGTTCAGAATTGACTGATCGGATCGACTATTCGACAACCTTGCTTTTCCCCCGATCTAAATTCTAATTCTTTTTTTCTTGATCTATATGAATTCAAAATTAACTTATTTATTCATCTACTCATTCAATTTAGTCCAAAATTACTCATTTGGGCATTTTTACACATTCGCCCCCAAACTTTCACATTTTTAACAATTTAGTCCTTATTTCACAAAACATAAAAATTCACATAATTCAATAAGACCCATGCTCGGCTGAATTTAACATGTATTACTAGCAGCCCATATTTTGAATTTATTCATACTTTTGACAAATTAATCCCTATTTGACATTTTTGCCAAAAATCACTTTACAAACTATTAAATCTATCATTAAACCTTCATAATCTATCATAAATCATCAAATTACTCAAACATTCAACAATGGCAACATGTTAAACCTTTAACAGTTTTGCAAATTAGTCCCTGGCCTAGCTAGTATAGATGCAACGATCACAAAATCGTAGAAATCATTAAAAACCGAGCAAAAACGGACTTACAATTGAAACTTGAAGTAGCCGAATGTTTCAACTCGAAATTAGCTTCTCTTCATGCTTCATTCGGCCAAAAATGATGATAATAAGAATGACTTTATGTTTTGTTTTATTTAATATATCATTAATTAACCATTTTACTATTTTAACCTTTACTAAACCATTTAAAATCATCATATTAATGTCCATCTTTGTCCACTCACAATTAAAATGGTCTAGTTACAACATAAGGACCTTAACTTTAATAAATCATAGCTATTTAACACCTTTAACAAGTAGAATGCAACTTTTGCATTTTACGCGATTCTGTCTTTTTTCTTAAATTGAGCAATTAAACGATAAAATTAGCTCACGCAATTTTCACACATATATACTATCATGCTGTAAACACCAAAAATAATATTAAAATAATTTTATAACTTCAAATTTGTGTTTCTGAAACCACTGTTTTGATTTAGCTAAAATCGGGCTGTTACAAACACTTAATGTGTTCATATGGAGTTCACAAAGTACTCACCTGAAACCTTCGAACAGTACCTTATGCCTTTGGTTTTAAGATCTTCCAACGTATAGTAGCGATAACTGCTTATAAAAGAGAAGATTACTATTAACAAACTTCTCAACTACCACTTTTTCCTTTATCTCAACCCAGATGACTGATGGGCGTCGAAACCACATAATATAATTTCCTACGCTCTAAGTGAATAAAATAGTAGTATAGAGTAGTAGAGTTGATCCCACAAGGATTGGGATTCCTAATTTTCCTGTTTACATAACCAAATTCCTGAGTCTAGGCTGTTGTCGTGCCCATGACCTTTACATGCAGAGTTGAAAACAAAAGAAGGGGGAGTTTAGTAGATAAAGAAAAATAAGTATAAAATAAAATAAAATAATAACAAATTGATATTTGCAAAAATAAAATTAAGTAATTTAAATTAAGTTGGTAAATCAATGTGTGAATGCTTAGCCTTAACCTCGACACACTCTAAACTCAAATCGATCCTTGAAAATGGATTTTTTTCTCTTAACGGTAAGTTGGTTAAACCGATCAAGGACACCCTAACTGCCAACTCTTCATTGTGTAGTTGGTTCCGGTACGACCTACAAACCAACCCTTACCAATTATCTAACCATGTAATACGTGTTCACGACTTAAGATCCTGGCAATCTTATTATCTAGAAAAGCCTAACTCCAATTAACTGCCTCAACTGTATAGGTCGTTTAAATCTGATAATTATCTCCTTGATGGAACCCAATAAGTTTTTTCCAGTTGGACACGCCCATTTGTTTGTGGGAACTTGAATTCGATAGATGACCAACTCGCTTTCCCAATTGTACGCCCAAACACTCCCTCCCAATATGCCTTTAAGCTAAAATTGAATCAACCTTAAAGGATGAATGTGACTATCCCATATACCAGAGAGTTAACGAATATTGTATTGAAATGTTTTGGTGTGGGTTCATATCTTACGATTTTCAATAGGATTGATAATAGGTCTAAGGCTAAATAGGATTTAGTTGAGCATGAAATTAATCATACTTGATAGGCATTTAAAAAGATTGGAATATAATGGAAAATAATAGGTCAAGAAAGGTGAAAGGTCTTAAAAAGCAATTGAACCAAAAATATGAAAAATGAATGAAATGGCAAAGTGGTTTTTTCAATTTTTAGACGTGTGAAAAAAAAATTGCTTTCCATTCAACTTTAAGTGTGTCTTTTCCAAGCCACCATTATAAAGTGTTTATACACTTTTCATATGTCAAATTTAACATGATTCCACCTAAGATTATGCCTAATCAACCAACTAAAATCAATTTTTTTTCTATTCATAGAGCTTGATAAATTCACAATCTAACTTTTTTAATCAACCACCAACTCTGCAATTTTTCCAATTTGACCCATTTCTTTTCTTTTTGTTCCAATTTAATCCATTTTGTTTGATTTTGAATTTTGGCACTCCAATTTCATCCCAGACAATATTACAACAAGAAACACAAGCTTAGTAGCATTCTATTCAAAGTTTAACCATAAATAAGTACATTAAACATACAAATTTAGCTTGCTATCAAATCCCCCTACTTAGTCGATGCTTATCCTCAAGCATGTTGTGCATTTCCATATTAAAAAGCATTCTACAATTTTTTTTTTGAAATCAAGTCTCCTTTCATAACCAATCGTAAATCAATCAATTTAGATGAAACAAGAATAAGCAATTGCTAGGTTTAACTAATAAGTGTGTTATAAAATTTCTAGCATTATGTAAAATTCAACTACTTCACGAAATTAAAGTTTAATCAAACTTGCGAGACAATCGTACTCAATCAAAATTTTTCATAAGTTTGAGACGTAGTCGAATCTTTTTACGCAAAATGGGATGACAACCCAAGTACCTCACTTTGGTTACTCAATTTGACATATCTCCAATCAGTTTATTTCTCCTTACTTAGGGCATCTGATTTAGCGAACTGCTACAAGTTTCAGTTCGTCACTCGAATCTTTTTACGTGAAATGAGATGACAACCCAAGCACCTCATCTCGGTTACTCAATTTGATCACATTCCAAAATCTTCACTCATAACTAAGCCATTAATAAAGTGTTTTTTTTTTTAGAAAATAAAAGTTGCTTTAATGAGACTGAGTACTTTTATTAGGCAAGTTTAAAGAGCCAACAATTTTTATGAAATGTCGACTTAGCCATAATACTTGTCCATCAAAGTAAGCAATAAGCAATCATTCATGAATTACCCAATTATTTAAATAAACTAAGCATAGGAATTGGAGGTTCATTTTCTAAACAAATTAAGGAATAATCTTAGTATACGAATTAACACATGCATAGAAGAAACAGCATTGCATGTAAATCCCCCTACTTAGCCAACATTGCCCTCAATGTGAAATTTGAAAGAATAACAAAAGAGAAGGGTAAAGTGTACTCCCCGTATATGTTTAATTCAGCAGAGGGTGGTGGAAATGACGGCTTTGCAATATAACGGATATTTCAGATTTTAGCCTCCATCATTATTCCTAGAAAGCAACACATTAAAATAGATTAAATAATAATGTTATTATTATTTTTTATTTTCAACATAAGCTATGTAACGACCCAAAAGTCAATGGAGTCAAAAACGGTGGTTTTGGAAATTGAGGTATTGGGATCTCATTTCCCTAAACCAGACTCGTAAATATTTTATTTAATATTTATAGATTTATATTAGATGTGAATTAAATTTTTATTTATGTAATTTTGAAGAAAGAGTGTTTAATTAAAATAAAGGGACTAAATCAAATAAGTGATAAAAATAAGAATTAATACTAAATTATAAGGTGAATCTATATTGAAGGACTTATTAAATAAATAGACCATTGTTTTTATATATTTTGATAGTGGATGTTTATGAGGATAACTATTATATGTAAGAGAGAGAATTTTTTTTTTAAAAGGAGAGTCTTCTTCAACCTAGACGATTTTTTTTCAAAAAAGAGGACACTTAAAAAGAAATCTGCTTGTTTTTCTGGATACAATTCGATTAGAGAGGGAGAAGAGAATTGTTGCATACTAAATTTTGAGCTCGTTTAGGAGCTAATTTTCCTCAAGAAACTTGCAAAAAGGGGAAAAAGAAGGCAGCAGCAAGAGGGGAAGAGATCTTACTCAAGGTTATGCTCGACTTCGAGTTTTTATAAGTCCTCTGTGAAAATAAAATAAAAAAAACACGGATTTTACGTGGAAACCCTTTCGGGAAAAAAACCACAGGCAGAGGAGAAGACAATTCACTATGTCGAATTCGAATAATTACAAGAGGAATAGTCTATGTCTATTTATAGGCTTGTAAAGCCCTATTCTAGTAAGACTGAAACACCTTATTCTAATCAATATAAAATAGATAGAGTTTAATAAGGTTTAAAAACCTTATTCTAAAATAAAATAAAAGAAGTGTAGTTTTATATGGATTTTACTTTTATTTTATTTTACCACTGTATTTTATTTAAATAAGGATTCGGATCATTTAATTCTAACAATCTCCACCTTGACACGAATTCTCAATGAACAAGTTCTTCATCGCGAACTCTCAATAATCAAGTTCTCTACCTCTTCCATAAAACCCCTTAAGGGTTTAACTTCAACAATGAACACCAATCAAGTCTAAACAATGCTCAAACTTGGTTATAGGTAGTGACTTAGTCATCATATCTGCAGGATTTTCATGAGAACTAATTTTGCTCACAATAATATCACCTCGAGCAATAATATCATGAACAAAATGATACCGAACATCAATGTGTTTTGTTCTCTCATGGAACATTTGATCTTTTGTAAGGAAGAATGCACTCTGACTGTCACAAAATATTGTACTGATTTGAAGGTCTTCATTGGGTTCACTAAAGAGTCCCTTCAACCAAATAGTTTCTTTACAAGCCTCAGTAATCGCCATGTACTTAGCTTCAGTGGTAGACAAAGCAACTGTAGTTTGCAAAGTGGCTTTCCAACTGATTGCACAACCTCTAATTGTATAGACATAACCTGTGAGAAATCTTCTTCTATCAAGGTCTCCAGCATCAACATACCCAATGACTCCATCTCTAGTTCTTCCAAATTGTAAGCAAACATCAGTAGTACCTCGTAAGTATCTTAAAATCCACTGAACTCCTTTCCAGTGTTCTTTATCGGGATTCACTATGTATCTGCTAATTGTACTGACTGTATATGATAAATCTGGGCGTGAACAAACCACAGCATACATGAGATATCCCACTGCACTATAGTATGGAACATGTGACATGTGCTCAATCTCATCATCTGATTGTGGAGACAAAGCCGATGAAAGTCTGAAATGGGCTGTTAAAAGAGTACTAACAGGCTTAGCACTTTGCATATTGAACCTGCAGAGAACTTTCTCAATGTACCCCTTCTGACTCAGGTACAATTTACTTGCTTTTCTATCTCTGAGAGTCTCCATACCAAGTATCTTCTTTGCTGGTTCTAAATCTTTCATCTCAAATTCTTCACTTAGTTAGGCTTTAACCTTTCGTATCTTTCCTTTATCTTTTACTGCTATCAACATGTCACCAACATAAAGAAGTAGATACACAAAAGAACCATCACTATTTTTCTTAAAGTAAACCCAACTATCAAAACTACTTCTTTTGAAATCATGAGAAGTCATAAAGGAATCAAACCTCATGTACCACTGTCTTGGTGACTATTTCAAATCGTAAAGAGACTTTTTCAACAAGCAAACATAGTCCTCTTTTTCTAAGACTGTAAAACCCTCTGGTTGTTGCATGTAAATATCCTCCTCAAGTTCTCTATGAAAAAATGTAATTTTTACATCTAACTGCTCAAGCTCTAAATCTTGCATGGCCACAATACCAAGCAAAGCTCGAATTGAACTATGCTTAACAACTGGGGAGAACACATCTGTGAAGTCCACTCCTAGAATTTGACTGTAACCTTTTGCAACAAGCCTTACTTTATATCTGGGTTCTTCAACTCCTGGAGTCCCTTCTTTGGTTTATCAAAAAACATGGAGTAGAGGCTGCTTTGGCCCAAAATGAATTTGGTAAGTTGACATTTGAAAACATACATCAAACCTTCTCTATGATCATTCTGTTCATTCGTTCTATAACGCCATTTTGTTGTGGAGTATGACGAACTGTCAAGTGTCTCACGATCCTTTCTAACTTGCACAGTTTATTAAACTTATCAGAACAAAACTCTAGGCCATTATCTGTGTGGAGGTATTTTATTTTTTTTCCTGTTTGTTTTTCAATCATAGTTTTCCAAGACTTAAATGCGGAAAACACATCACTTTTCTGCTTCAGGAAGAACGTCCAAACTTTTCTGGAAAAATCATCAATAAAAGTTAGCATATAATTAGCTCCACCTCTCGAAGGCACTCTGGATGGCCCCCACTGACCAGAATGAATATACTCCAATATTCCCTTCATGTTATGGATTCCTCTGGTGAATCGAACTCTCTTTTGCTTCCCAAAAACACAGTGCTCACAAAAATTCAGTTTGCAAATTCCTTGCCCATCAAGAAGTCCTCTTTTCTTCAATTCTGCCATGCCATTCTCACTCATATGCCCTAGACGCATATGCCAAAGTTTAGTAATATCATCATCTGACAAGGAAGAGAAAGTGATAGTTGCATCACCAGTAATAGTAGAACCCTGCAAAACGTATAACTTGGCAGTCTTTCTCTACCCTTTCATCACGACAAGGGAACCTTTAGAAATCTTTAAAATCTCACTTTCAGCTGTGTATCTGTACCCTTTTGAATCAAGAGTACTCAACGAAATTAAATTTCTCTTCAATTTTGGAACATGTCGTACGTCACTAAGTGTTCTGACAACTCCATCAAACATCTTAACTTTGATTGTTCCAAAACCTGTGATTTTACACGAAGCATTATTTCCCATCAAAACAACACCTTCAGACACTATTTCATAAGCTGTAAACCAATCCCAATTGGGACTCATGTGGAAGGTGCAGCCTGAATCAAGTATCCATTCCTCGCTCAGTTTAGAATTGTTAACAGAAGCGACTAGAAGTTCACCATCGCTGTAGTCTTCTACAACATCAGCTTCACCAGAATTTTCTGGTTGTTTTCCCTTTTGATTCATAGCCTCCATTTTAATCTTGTTCTGTAGCTTGTAGCACTCAGATTTAATGTGTCCTTTCTTCTTGTAGAAATTATAAGTTTTACCTCTGTTTGAAGACTTTAATCTACCCTTAGATTTACCGCGAGGATCCCGTTCTTGTGTCCTTCCATGATCATCATCAGCATTCTGATCTTGTCTCCCACGAACAATGATACCCTCTCCCTAAGAGTCGAGTTTAACCACAAGATGCTTCATCTTATCATACGAGGTCAAAGAATCATAAACCTCATCAACTGTGACAGATTCGCGGCTATACAAAATCATGTCTCTAAAGGTTGAATAAGACAGGGGCAACGAACAAAGTAGAATCAACCCTAGATCTTCCTTATTGATTGTCACTCGCGATAAGTTTTAATATTTATAATTGATCGTACTTGAAATTAACTATTATCACGATGAAGGCAAGCGTACCTATCGAACAATAGTATAGTTTATAGCAAGACCGGATGTCGAACCCACAGGAACTAAAAATACTAGTATTAACCTTCTTTTTATTATCCAGCCTAAGAATAAGGGGAGTTATTTTATCTAAACTAATTAACTAAACTAAGAATGCATAGAAAGTAAATTGGGGAAATACTTTTGGAAAAACTGATTGATTTAGACAATACCCAAGGAAGAATTCACCTAGACTTCACTTGTTATTCAACTCTGAACTAGACGATTTATTCACTTGACTTGATCCGTAGAAATCCATAAATTATATTATTATTCCTCTCGAGACTAATAACGTCTAACCCTAGGTTGATTAATTAAAATCTCTTTCTAATTAAAACCCCTAGTGTTGCATTAACTCGATCTATGGATTCCCTTATTAGATTTGACTCTAATCCGGCAGATTTATGTCGTCCTATCTCTAGGATTGCATGCAACTCCGATTAATAATGAATGATCTACTCTTAGACAGGGACTTTTCATCCTCTGAATAAGCACATCAATACTTGAATCAATATCCTGAAATATTAAAACAAGAGTTAAAAACATAATTAAGAACAAATCAAGTATTTATCATTTAATTCAGAAAATATTAACAAGATCCGTCTTAGGTTTCATCCCCCTTAGGTATTTAGGGGATTTAGTTCATAATTATAAAAGAAAACATCTCAGAAGAATAATAATGCAAAACATAAAGAAAACTCAAAAACCCCTGAAGGAAATTGAAAGGAGATCTTTAGTTTTGAAGGAGAATCCAGCTTCTGAGATGGATCAATCGGCTTTCTTCGAGTAATTCCTTGCTTCCTGCTCTATGTGTCTTTTCAATCCTCCTTTAAGGTGTTTTAAATAGGCTTTAGAATGCCCAAAATAGTCCAAAAGTAGTCTTTTCAGAGTAGAACTAGACTTGGGCTTGTCAGGGACAAGGCCTTGTGCCACGCCCGTGTGCAAATTTCTTCAAACCGTGTTCAAGACTTCTAAAGAGACACGGGCGTGTGGTCTACCCGTGTGAGGAAGTCCAGGCCGTGTTGATTTCCCACGTTGGCCCATTTTCTCCGTTTTTGGCCGGTTTCTCGCTCTTTTTACTTTCCTATGCTCACCTAAGTATAAAATATGAAATTAAAGGATTAGGAGAATCAAATTCCACAAATCTAATGATAATTCATCCAAAATTGTGCTAAGCATGGGATAAAAATATGTATAAATTATGACTTATCACTTATCATACTGAACCTCCATGGCCTCCAAGTTTGAGAGAATTTTTTTAAACACTGTCAAGTGTTCGTATACAGACACACCTTCCTCCAATTGATGAGCATAAAGATGCTGCTTCATACGCAACTTGCTTGTTAGAGTTTTCGAAATACATATTTGTTCTAGCCTCTTCCATAATGCAGCGGCGGTCTTTTCTTTCATCACATCCTGCAAAATTTCGTTGGACAAATGCAGATGTAATTGTCTTAACTCCTTTCGATCCTTATGCTTCTTCTCTTCATCTGTTAAAGTCGAAGGCATCTTATCTATCCCTAGCAGGGTATCCTCCAGATCCATCTGCCTAAGAACTGCTTGCATCTTAATCTGCCACAACGCAAATATGGTGTTGCGATCCAATAGTAGAATTTCATACTTCAAAGACGTCATTACGGTGATCGAGATGAACAACTTGGAAGCTCGGATACCAATTTGTGAAAATAAAATAAAATAAAGAATACACAGATTTTACATGGAAACCCTTTCGGGAAAAGAATCACGGGCAGAGGAGAAGAAAATTCACTATGTCGAATTCGAATAATTACAAGAGAAATAGACTATATCAATTTATAGGCTTGTAGAGCCATATTCTAGTAAGACTGAAACACCTTATTCTAATCAATATAAAATAGATGGAGTTTAATAAGGTTTAAAAAACATTATTCTAAAATAAAATAAAAAAAGTGTAATTCTATATGGATTTTATTTTATTTTATTTTACCCCTGTATTTTATTTAAATAAGGATTCGGGTCATTTAATTCTAACATCCTCTATACATTTTTCTTTCTTGATTGCTTTGTTACACTTACATGCTGGTATGAATGTATAAATCCAAGGAAAATTTTTGTGGAATGCATGTTGTCAAGGGAGCTGCTTATGCATGTAGTTTTTCTTTAAGTAGGCTATTAAGTTTCTTCGCCGGAAAAAGGTGGTTCGGTTGGTGGTGATCTATGCTATCCAAAGTTATTTTTTTTATGAATGTTGTTCAATTGAGCATAAATAAATGAGGTCTGAATAATGGAAATTAAGTGGTTTAAATGTCAGTTTATAATATCCATAAAGGATATGAATTTATGATGTCTAGAATTTGTAATTTAAGGTGTTTAAATGCTGCCATTTACAAAGTCTGTAGGCTGTAATTTGGGACGGTTAAATGATGCCAATCATGATGCTGGGAGGTAAAGATTAAAGGTGTCTAAAGGCCATAACTTTAGTTTGTCTAAATGCGCTTGAAATTTATTTAATACATGATATTATGAGTGTTTGTTGCTGTCCAGAGCAAGACAAAAAAAAATTAATTGTAAAATTATTGATTAATGCCCTCTTTTGTGTATTCATTATTACTATATATTGGTGCCAATTGAAATGAAATGTTGTACTTGTGTACAATACTGACCAATTTAAAGAGAAATTGAAAGTGCTTGGCAAGTATAAAGATTAATTATGCTAGCTGCATGTTTGTTGCCTGAGCCAGGCGTTGTCTATGTGAGAATTGAAGTAAATTTAATAAAACTTCCCAAACTAATGAAGGAGGACATAATTTGAAGAGGTAGCGAAAATTGTGGAGAATTGAATATGTTTAAATTTGTTGAGTAGTTAAACTGCTATAGGTTGAAATATGGAGAAATTATTGGAGGTTAAAGGTCAATTTTGGCCACTATCTGAATTCTAGATTGCAGTATTTAATTTCCATGTTTAAAGACTTGTAAACTTGCTGGAAATTTGAAGTGGTAGATGTTGTTTGCCGAGTGCTGAAATTTGAGGCATTTAAATGCTGCAAATTATGAGGTTTGGAAGTTGGAAATTGAGGTAATTAGATGCTGCAATTTACCATGTCTAAAAGCTAAAATTTGAGGTGCTAATTATATGCTGTATCTATTATTGCCTTAGGTTGAAATTAAAAAAAAAATGTAATAGTTACAATTATGATGTTCTGATGCTGTAATTAGACTAAATATTAATGTCGTAAGCTAAAATTAAAAAAGGTAGTAGCTATAATTGAGATGTTATGCTGTTGCATCTAGATTAAAATGTAAGTAATTATGTTGTCTTAAACATTATCTAAAGGGGATTAATTATCGTATATTAAACTGCCTTTACAATAAAATTGTGATATCTTAACGCTATAAGTTGAAAGGAGTTTATAACTGTAATTTATTGTGCTTTGGTATTGTGATTAAAAATGTATAACTTTGGGTTTGATATTGATTATGTGTTGTTATTACATAAGTTGAGTTTAATTGCATGTTCAAAGTTGGATAATTCCATGTAATTTTGTTGGAATAATATTTATACCTTAATTCAGTTTAAATTTATGTCTCAAGCTAGTAAATTTCATTTTATATGTTTGGAATTAATATATGCTATAGTCGAAGTTTAGTTGTGATCCAAAATTGGACAACTTCATATTATTCGGTTAGACTAAATAAACGATTTAGTTTAAATTTGGTTGCTATTCAAGAGCTAGAGTTTTTCATGTTATTCAGTGGTGGCGAAGTACAATGTAACGACCTGGATTTCTCAAAAAGAAAGGAAAGACAAAGCTGTGGACGAATGGCTTGGAATGTATGGTTTGTGTTCTAAATTTGAATTACTTCGTTTGTTGCATTTATGAGTTGTATTGCAAGGTAAGATCTTAAGGAGAGCTGAAAATGATTAAAAATGGGCTGAATTGTTTTGATATAGAATGGTTGCTTATGATGAGGACTAAATTGAATAATTGTGGAAATATTGTATATTGATATAAGTATGAAATATGATCTGTTCTAAAATGTGGGATATTTTTTTACGTATATGTATTGATGGATAATAGATGAATTAATGGTATTAATTTGGAAAATTATTTATAAAGCAAATTGAAAATGGATGAATAAAAGATGTCGTAATTAAATATAAAAATACAAATCTATTATGTAATGGTTAAATTATTTCAATTGTAATATAAAGAGATGCATATGGTACAAATATAACAGATTGATCTATAAGAAGTAAATCGAATCGTATTCTTAGTTGATGTATTATGACATGTAACTTTCCATACTAAATTGTATTTATTCATGTTGTTAAGTTAGGCATACATAAATTATATTTTATTCAAATATTAGATATAGAAATACCACTAAGTTATACTAAGCATATGGTTTTGTTTCCCGTGCACATGTTAGGTACTTAGTGATTCAATCATTGAATCAGCATCAAATAGAAAATCTCGTATTCATCAGGTTGGTGGAACTTTGGTTAATTTGGTTGGCATGTACCTATAGAATTTTATGTTATATTCGACTTAGTTGGAGAATTAATTCATACTTTGAGATGTTTTATAAATAGGCATATATGATAGTTGTTAATGGTTCATACCATGTATATGTTTGGTGTTGATGATGCTATGCAAGTTTTTAAATGTGATTATAATGCTTTGGATGTGAATTAATATATATAATTGGAAAATAGGATGCATGAAATACAACGAATAAATAGGCTAATAGTTGAGATACTGATATATATATTAATCATGACTTAGTCTTTGGTTTAAATGTATGATTTTTTTTAATTTATATTGTAATGAATGTTTTAATTTGCTTCGGCAACGAATGATACCCCATTGCTCGAACATGGTGATTGGGTCGGTAATTAGGGTGTTACATTTAAAAGTATCAAAGCTATAGGTTTAGCCGATTCTTAGACTAAATCGAGCTCGAATTTGAGTCTAATGGTACTTGCCATCATCGAATCGAGTCAGAGTCGGGATTTGGATGCTAATGTTTCATTATTTTGTCTTATATTCGAAAAGGTCTGATGAGTTGAACTATGCTATAGAACAGAAAGTAGCAAAATAATTGTTTTATAAGAAGTGAAGTTTTGGTGAAAATAGGAGAATGATACCGGTGTGAATTCTTATAACATTTAGCTCGAGCTAAAGATCAAGGAATCATTACTGGTGAACCAATAGCACAAAGATTCGTTCGGCACATATGATATTGTTGGTTTACCCGACTAGTTGTAACATCCTGAAATACGGCTTAGTCAGAACAGTGGTTTTGAAACCACAAATCTGGGGTAAAAAAATTATTTTAATATTATTTTCTGTGTTATAGCATGATTATATGAGTGCAGGAAAATTTTGGTGAATTAATTTTAGCGTTTTGAGCTTAATTGCGAAAAAGAACTAAATCGCATAAAGGGAAAAAGTTTTGTTTTACTACCCAAATATGCTAGATAGCCAGAGAACCAAAATTGGAGGTCTTTAAAGTGCAAATAGGCCATTTGGGGAGTGATGGCCGGCCATAGGGACAAGAAAATTTGAAAACTCAACATTTGGTGGCGTTAGGTGGCTTGTTTTGGTAATAAAATAAAATAAAGAAAAAGTTGTCATCTTTTTCATTTATTCTTCTTCTTCTACTGAAAATGGCAGCAAACATGGGGTTTTGAGAGCTTAAATTTTTAGCCACTTATTTCCCTTGCAAGTAAGTGATTTTGATGGTCATTTTTGATGATTTTTGCATTTTTGGAACCCTTGTAACTTAATCTAGCTGATGGGGAGGATTATTTTGCAAATTGGTTGAAAGTCTAGGGTTTTTCCATGTGAATATTTATGTTGTTTGCTGAATATTTATGGAATAAAATAAGTCATGGTTGCGTAATAAACAACTTTTGTGAAAGGATTTTCATGAAAAACACCTAAATGGACCTTTTTGTAAAGGTTGATAAAAAGGTGACAAATATGTGAAATGAAAGAAATTATGGGCTGTTATAAGCCTAAAATAAATTCGGCTAGGCTTGATCAATGAAGAAATTCGATAAAAATTGATTTACGAGCCTAGGGGTAAAATTGTAATTTTTATGGAAAGTCTAGGGGCAAAATGGTCATTTTGCCAAAGTATAATTATGGAATGTATTGGTTAATGTGATGATTAAAGTAGTAAATTTCATCATTTTAGATCAAGAAACCGAGATTCAGGCTTAAATCAGAAAGTACGAGGTTATGGACTAAAATGACAAAATTAGCCGAAATTGCATTCGAGGTAAGTCTGCGTGAGATGTTATTGTTAATATACTTGAAATCTATCTTGCTATGATTGTATTGAATTTTATGTTGATGATATTGTATATGAGAAAGTGATGCCAAAGGGTAATAACATTTATGTGATGATTGAATGCATTGGAAAATTTGATGGAATATGATATTCCATTGAAACGAGTAAGTTGTGCGTAAATACTACAGCTTTATCGTTATTATGCACTGCATGATTAATTTTGCATGAAATGTTTGAATGTGGCTATGAGAAATGTATGATGAGACTTAACGTGATAAATTCCTGGTTGAACCTTGAGAATAGATTGGATATTCATGCCATGACATTTGGGGGACATGTGTGCTAGTGTAAGACATGTCTGTGACATGCATCGGCCACATTATGAGAGCCAGTGTAAGACCATGTCTGGGACATGGCATCGAGATTGAGACGAGAGCTAGTGTAAGACCATGTCTGGGACATGGCATCGGCTTGATATGTGTCCGTGTAAGACCATGTCTGGGACATGGCATCGACTTTGATGTGTGAGCCTGTGCAAAACCATGCCCGGGACATGGCATTGGCATCTTACCCTGTGTTTGAGGCCTATTGAATATCCTATAGTATTCCAAGTGGTTCAATAGGTAGTTCAAAGCATGTGATGAAAGCGAGAAGGTAAGTATATGAGCATGTTGAAAAGGTATAGGTATGTACTCAAAACTCAAATACTATTACGATCATGAAATGATGCATCTTTGGTAAGGATACAAATAAGTAAGCTATGCTTATGAGAATGAAATATTGATGACCTTATGATTATGGTTCTATGCTTATGATGTAGCAATATGTATTTTTATCATGATGTTTAAAATGGTTTGTAAAGGTGTTATAAGCTTAGTTACCAGTATTTTACACTAAACAGTTTTGGGACAATTGCAGTAGTCCAACTTGGAAAATACACCAAAAATAGTGGAAAGAGGGTTAAAGATTGAATAAAATATGGAATTAAAGCTAATAGAGTCTAGTTTCTTATAAAGGGAACGGTGTAAGCAAAATAATTTCATATTATGAGATATTTGAATTTGTGTGAGACAGAGTTAGAACGATTTTGAAATCCCCTGTTCCGATTTGATAAAATCATTAAAAATTGTACAAAAATATTTATGGGTTATAGTTTATATGCTTAGAATTCTTAATGTGTATATTTTCAGGATAAATAGATGGGAACATCATCTAATTCCCGTATGATGAGATAATTAATTTTTAGTGAAGAGGGGTTGGAACTATCAGATAGTGAAAAAGGGGTAACTTTAAAGAATAAACTGTACTTATTGGCTAGTCCAAAAATTTTGAAAATGTTATGGTAAGAATATATATGAGTCTAGCTTCAGGAAAAGTTAGCGGATCTTAATTTGGAGTTCCATAGCTCTAGATATAAATAATTTGGTAACTATGACTCGAGAAAACAGCATGACCAGAATATAAGTAAAAGTGTAATTATGGTTGTATTACCTTGAAAAGCATGTTGGCATATTGCTTATTATTTTCATATAGACTTACTAAGATTTAAGTTTACTCCCTCCTCTCCATTTCTTTAGTGTTTTCAGGTCGGCTCGAGGTTGGGAATCGTCGGAGGCAGCATCACACTATCAAGTCATCATTTTGGAAGTGTCGACTTATATATATGTTAAGCTTTTACAAGTGAGTGGCATGTATAAAGACTTAGTTGTTATGTTGGATGTTATCATGAGTAGCCAAATGTATTGGCTTATGTTGATTCATTGTATATAGCCATGGGATGTGGCTTATAATGTTTTGGCTTACAAGCCTAATTATCCTTACTATTTGTTAATGCCTTACGATGTGATTATAATTGTTTACTGTGAATGAATAGTATAACATATGTGCATGAGAATGCCTTAGGACCATTCGAGGTGGTCATGGCTATGGAATAAACGCGTAAATTGGCATTAAGTTGATAATGATTGAACATGGACATTCATTGAATAAGTAGAGATTAATTATTGGGTAATATGTTATGGTTGGTTGTTAAAAACGTGCCTTAGTGAGGCATGCTAAATCATTAAAATGATGCTATGGTATGTGTCTTTAAAGTGGTTAAGTTTGTGAAAGATTAAGGCAACAAAAAGGCTTGGAAAATAGCCTAAGTACTAGCCACACGGGCAGAGACACGGCCATGTGCCTCAACCATATGGAGGACACGGCCTAGCACACGGGCATGTGGTCTGGCCGTGTGGGTCAATTTGTTTTGCTGACGTCATAAACAGAGAGTTACACGGCCTGAGGACAAGGGCGCGTTGAAGACACACGGGCGTGTCTCTGTTTTTGCACGGGTGTGTGACCCTGATTCCTGAAAATATTTCTAAACTTTTCCAAAACTTTCTAAAGTTCTCGGTTTAGTCCCAAACTGCCTTTAATGCATGTTTAGAGCCTCGATAGCTTGTGTAAGGGACATTATGCATGTGTACGAAAAGTTTTGATACGAATGAATTTTTAGTTAGCCCGATTTTTGCATGTTTTTGAATGATTAAATCTGGTAATGCCTCGTACCCTGTTTCGACGTTAGACATGGGTAAGAGGTATTATATTTAGTGGTATCAGAGCTATGGTTTAGTCGATTCTCGGACTAACCTAGCACATGTAAGATTCTAGCTATACATGCCACAAATTTGTGATAGTGTGATGTCTCCTAATGCGAATGAGAACTATCTTGTTTAGATAAAGGCACTCTCCAATCGAGCTACACCCGATCACGTAGATAGAGATGCGAAGGTATTCAAATAAAGTGCAGTTATGATGAATTGAAACTCGAAAAGGTACGAATAAGAATTCATGAAATGTATATATATACATATTTGTGATATGAGAAACATGAAATAGAATGTGTACATGGCATAATGAGCTTATCTATGGTTGATTGCCAATCCCTTGGTGTATATGATTGATTTGTTCGAGTGAATGCATGTGTTTAGATAACTTACTAAAAATACAGGTAGAACGAATGTTCATGTATAATTATTTGAATGATTATGATTGGCAAGCTCGTATAGCTTTAGTAATGCGTTAAATTATTCGAATAGATTTATATGATTGTAATGACATGCATATGATGATGTACGAAATCAAAGTTTCGATTGCAATGTATATTCATCCATGTTTGTTGGCCCTCATATGATATGATGTGCTTCATATGTTTAATTAAGTGAATGTGACGAAAAAAGTTATCCAGAATTCATAGAATGTGTGTATAAGTGAACTTGAGTGAATAAGATAGTCGAAAAATTGTGAAATACAAATATGAACGATAATTTTCCTAAAATAAATGACATGATTGTGATGGTGTCGCTATGATGATGAAAGTTGTGTCATATGCATATGTATATGAGAGTCGAGTCAGAGGCCCTACGACCTTACCCCCTACTAGAGTGGTGTTTATAAAGGATTTCATGAGATTCGTGCTGAAATAAGCTCACGAGTATGAGACCAAAAGAGTTCAGTGGTAGAATGATTGTAAATATGGTCAGAGTTTGAGAATGAGTTGATAAGTAAAGACAGAACTAGAAAGGTATCAACTTGATTTAAAGATTATTTAGTTTACGAAATATCGTAATGAGAGAAGAAATTAACTCTGGTAAACCGACTGATTCAGACACGACGTCAAAAGAATGTAGTAATCGGAATTCCTTCTAAACTTATTTTCTTTAGTGAAAGGAATAATACGGGATTAGTGATGACAGAAATAGTCGAAGGAATAATATTTGAAAGGTAAGACATTGAGTGTGACAATTATGGCTGAACAAATTTTGACAGTCTCTTATGAGGTATTCTATATGCGTAATTGTTCTTGAGATTTGTTCATTTGGCCTTTACTCTTCTGATAAAACCTTTGTTTTATGGAAATGTTTTCTAATCATGATGCATAGACGGAAGTATTGGTATCCGGCTGGTATATATAATCACTATTGCTCCATTTCCCTCTAACATTCTATTGCGTTTCATCTATTGAAACTTTATGAAAAAGTACACATGATGATATGACTCTGTTCTTCTAATTGATGTTCTATTCGATATGTATATATATGGGAAGGTATATCATTCTTGTTGCATTTACTTTCAGAGGGTTGGAAGGATGTATTCTTCCAGATTTCTTTTCTCTGAGGAATTATCGAGATTCTTTATATTTTTCTTATGAGCTTTGTTCTGGATCTTTCATTTTGACAATGTATCTTGGATTTCTAAATCATGGAGTTTCTTTATCTTGG
The DNA here is from genome assembly GCA_025698475.1 of Gossypium anomalum. Classification (NCBI taxonomy): domain Eukaryota; kingdom Viridiplantae; phylum Streptophyta; class Magnoliopsida; order Malvales; family Malvaceae; genus Gossypium; species Gossypium anomalum. Next base: position 66,133,055 of record CM046966.1, read on the forward strand.
ATATCTTTGTCTTGGACTTCTTTATATGGATTTTTCTTGCCATATTTATTCCGTAAATTATTAATCATGGTTCGTACATAAAGTGTATTCTTTGGCTTATGAAGACTATGTCAATTACAACTATGTTTCCGGTTTGATTATAACAACATGATGATTCCAGTATCTGGATTTCTTTTCCCGAGTAAGTTAATTAAAGTTAATGCCTTCAGTTGGGATATTCTTGTTATTCTGAGTTAATGTATTTGAAGTGGTCTTTTGATTAGCATGATAAGTGAATTTTGAATGATTACATGTTGAGTTTTTCTATCTACTGGAAGAGAAGATTTCTTTGAATGTCATTTATTGATGATTAAGACTAGCTTGGTTGTTCAATCGGTAATCGGTTATTGTTTGGAGGATTAAATGAGATATTTATGTCTGGGAATAAGCTTTCATTTCCTTAAAGGTAAAGGACGGACAGTTTGAATGAAAAGTATATAGTTCTTAGAAAGCTTTGATATTATTTAATGCTGCTTTGAACGATAGAAATTTCCATCTTACGAAAGTTGAAAAGTCTATTACTTGTTAAAAAGGTTTGGTCAGATGAGAATATTGTTAACCGAAGCCTTTGAACTGGTTTAGTCTGCATTGGGCAAAGACTCCTCGATCTTCAGTGATGTGTTATGAGACTATAAGGCAATATGATAACTTAAAGTATCTGATGTTAAAGACAAATCTAAATTGTGATAGCATAGATGACTTGAGTTAGTTATGGTATGATCTTTGAGAAAAGAAAAATGTGATTACAAGTGCTTGGGTAGAAAATCCAGAGCTTATACAGAGAGAGTTTGCAAGAAAACTCACAGAAGTGATGTATTGTTACTCGAGTTTGGAACTCGACATTTCTGATTTTTGTATTTGGATACATGAATTGTTATTAGGATTATTCTTATCTTTGAAAGAGAAAAATGTTTTGTGGCTAGTTGCTAAATGTTTGATGAAATCTGCAAATCATTTCAGTATATGTTGAATTTTCGCTTAACGGATCAATGAAATTGTGTATCTCCGAGGTTGTCAGATTTCTTAGTATGCTAGTTCTCTTTAAGCGGATTGAGATCAAGATTCAGTTGATGTGTTGTATGATGAATAACCGCTCACAACTTTGGTACGAAAGATTGAAGTGTTAAGAACTAAAAGTTCAATCTTAGTGGGGGTTCTCTAATAATATTGTGAATAATGGAGCCTATGCGAATACCACCTCATTTTCAGTAAGACTTTCAGGGACAAAAGTCCCTAAAGGGGGAGAATTGTAACATCCCGAAATAGGGCTTAGTCAAAATAGTAGTTTTGAAAACACAAATCTGAGGTCAAGAACTTATTTTAATATTATTTTCTGTGTTATAGCATGATTATATGAGTGCATGAAATTTTGGTGAATTAATTTTAGCATTTGTAAGCTTAATTGCGAAAAAGGACTAAATTGCATAAAGGGCAAAAGTTTTGTTTTACTACCCAAATATGCTGGATAGCTAGAGAACCAAAATTGGAGGTCTTAAAAGTGCAAATAAGCCATTTTGGGAGCGATGGCCGACCATAGGGACAAGAAAATTTGAAAACTCAACATTTGGTGGCGTTAGGTAACTTGTTTTGGTAATAAAATAAAATAAAGAAAAAGTTGTCATCTTTTTCATTTCTTCTTCTTCTTCCTCTGAAAATGGCAGCAAACATGAGGGTTTTGAGAGCTTAAATTTTCAGCCACTTAGTTCCCTTGCAAGTAAGTGATTTTGATGGTCATTTTTTATGATTTTTGTATTTTTGGAACCATTGTAGCTTAATCTAGCTAATGGGGGGATTATTTTGCAAAATGGTTGAAATTCTAGGGTTTTGCCATGTGAATATTTATGTTGTTTGCTTAATATTTATGGAACAAAATAATCATGGTTGTGTAATAAACAACTTTTGTGAAAGGATTTTCATGAAAAACACCTAAATGGACCTTTTTGTAAAGGTTGATAAAAAGGTGATAAATGTGTGAAATGAATGAAATTGTGGGCTGCTATAAGCCTAGAATAAATTCGTCTAGGCTTGATCAATGAAGAAATTTGATAAAAATCGATTTACGAGCCTAGGGGTAAAATCATAATTTTTGTAAAAGTCTAGGGGCAAAATGGTTGTTTTGCCAAAGTATAAATTATGGAACGTATTGGTTAATGTGATGATTAAAGTAGTGAATTTCATCATTTTAGATCAAGAAACCGAGATTCGGGCTTAAATCAAAAAGTACGAGGTTATAGACTAAAATGACATAATTAGTCGAAATTGCATTTGAGGTAAGTCCGTGTGATTTAGTAATCATGATATCCATGTTATTGTTAATATACTTGAAATCTATCTTGCTATGATTGTATTGAATTTTAAGTTGATGATATTATCTATGAGAAAGTGATGCCAAAGATTAATAACATTTATATGATGATTGAATGCATTGGAAAATTTGATGGAATATGATATTCCATTGAAACGAGTAAGTTGTGCGTAAATACTATAGCTTTATCGTTATTATGCACTGAATGGTTAATATTGGCATGAAATGTTTGAATGTGGCTATGAGAAATGTATGATAAGACTTAACGTGATAAACTCCCAGTAGAACCTTTAGAATAGATTGGATATTCATGCCATGACATTTGGGGGACATGTGTGCTAGTGTAAGACATGTCTGGGACATGCATCAGCCACATTATGAGAGTCAATGTAAGACCATGTTTGGGACATGGCATCGACATTGAGATTAGAGCTAGTGTAAGATCATGTCTGGGACATGGCATCAGCTTGATATGTGTTAGTGTAAGACCATGTCTAGGACATGGCATCGACACCGATAGATAAGAGCCAATGGAAGACCATGTCTGGGACATGGCATCGGCCTCGATATATGAGAGTCAGTGTAAGACCATGTCTGGGACATTGCATCGACTTTGATGTGTGAGCCAGTGCAAGACCATGTTCGGGACATGGCATTAGCATCTTACCCTATGTTTGAGGCCTATTGAATATCCTATAGTATTCCAAGTGGTTTAACAGGTAGTTCAAAGCTTGCGATGAAAGCGATAAGGTAAGTATATGAGCATGTTGAAAATGAACAGGTATGTACTCGAAGCTCAAATACTATTACGATCATGAAATGATGCATCTTTGGTAAGGATACAAATAAGTAAGCTATGCTTATGAGAATGAAATATCAATGAACTTATGATTATGGTTCTATGCTTATGATGTACCAATATGTATTTTTATCATGGTGTTTAAAATGGTTTGTAAAGGTGTTATAAGCTTAGTTACCATTAGTTTACACTAAATAGTTTTGGGACATCTACAGTAGTCCAACTTGGAAAATACACCAAAAATAGTGGAAATAGGGTTAAAGATTGAATGAAATATAGAATTAAAGCTAATCGAGTCTAGTTTCTTATAAAGGAAATGTTGTAAGCAAAAGAATTCCATATTATGAGATATTTGAATTTGTGTGAGACAGAGTTAGAACGGTTTTGAAATCCCCTGTTCCAATTTGAGAAAGTAATTAAAAATTGTACAAAAATATTTATGGGTTATAATTTATATGCTTAGAATTCTTAATGAGTCTATTTTCATGATAATACATAGATAGGAATATCATCCGAGTCTTGTATTATGAGATAATTAATTTTTAGTGAAGAGGGGTCAGAACTGTCAGACAGCGAAAAAGGGGTAACTTTAAAGAATAAAAAGTACTTATTGGCTAGTCCGAAAATTCTTAAAATTTTATGGTAAGAATATATGTGAGTCTAGTTTTAGGGAAAATTAGAGGATCTTAATTTATATAAATAATTTGGTAACTAAGACTCGAGAAAACAGCATGACCAGAATATATGTAAAAAAATGTAATTATATGAGTACTACCTTGAGAAGCATGTTGCATATTGCTTATTATTTTCATATGGACTTACCAAGATTTAAGCTTACTCCCTCCTATCTATTTCTTTAGTATTGTCAGGTCGGCTCGGGGTTGGAAATCATCGAAGGCAGCATCACACTATCAAGTCATCATTTTGAAAGAGTCGACTTATATATATGTTAAGCTTTTACAAGTGAGTGGCATGTATAAAGACTTAGTTGTTATGTTGGATGTTATCATGAGTAGCCAAATGTATTGGCTTATGTTGATTCATTGTATATAGCCATGGGATGTGGCTTATAATGTTTTGGCTTACAAGCCTAATTATCCTTACTATTTGTTAATGCCTTACGATGTGATTATAATTGTTTACTATGAATGAATAGTATAACATATGTGCATGAAATGCCTTAGGACCATTCGAGGTGGTCATGGCTATGGAATAAACGCGTAAATTGGCATTAAGTTGATAATGATTGAATATGAAATGTATGATTTAAGAGATGCTATGTTTATGTACTATATCTTACCATGTGATGACATCTCTAAGTTATGTGTTTAATAATTAGCTTGTGGCTATGGTAAGTGTTTAATATGAACCAAGGCATGTGTGTATGAAATTTATTGAAATGGTGATACATGAAAAATATGATATGTTATGAAAGATGATAAATCCAGTTGGATCATGCTCAAGTATAATGGTTGATTATGTGGTTGATTCCAAAAGAGCTATGTTTAAATGCACTAGCTTGTAGTCATGGTTGATGTTACGCTTATAACTTGTGTGTTATGCATATGAAATGGGTGAAGAAAGGTAATGAAATGATAAATTCATAGTTGAAATGAAAATAATGAGTTTGAATGATGTAATATATGTAAAAAATAGACATCTGAAATGAATACTTAAAAAAAAAAATGGAAATGTGAGTTGTTAAATGAACAAATGTTAAAGGAATGATATATCAAATGTGTTTACTTGTATATGTTTTATGAACAATACATTATAAAGTTGAAATACTTGATATGCTACATGCCATGCTTTGATTTGAATTATACGTGAATGATACACTTATGTGACAATATGGTTATTTCAGTTTTATACGATGATGGAATTACGATGCTAGATTGGGATACAAGTTAGTTAATCCATGTATTTGACTTGAGTTCTTGCTATTGTTCATAAATCTATCCCTGCAACTAGAGGTCGAGGAATTATTAAATGATGGAATATTATTTGTGATTTAAATGGTAGGTTAATTATCTATATAAGAAATAAAAAGCAGTACAATTTAACCTATACGTGCTACTCGATGTTAAATTGAGTTGAAATATGTTATGTGCTGTATTGGGATTGTGAATTGATGAAATTAAGATTGATAGAATATGGATTGAGCTTATAATGAAATATGAATTAGGTTAGTACCGTGCTTGATTATTTGAAGGTAAAATACAATATATGAACATCGATAATATACGAAAGACCATAGGATGTAATTAAACTATCTTGAGGACCGATAAGGAAAGATAGAAAATGAATTGATTCAATTTGGAAATGAAAACTTTTGTACTCCACCTCTTTCCAGGTAAATTTCGAGGATGAAATTTCTTAAAAGAGGGGAGAATTGTAACGACCCAAAAGTCAATGGAGTCGAAAACAGTAGTTTTAGAAATTGAGGTATCGAGATCTCGTTTCTTTAAACCGGACTCGTAAATATTTTATTTAATATTTACAGATTTATATTAGATGTGAATTAAATTTTTAGTTATGTAATTTTGAAGAAAGAGTGTTTAATTAAAATAAAGGGACTAAATCAAATAAGTGATAAAAGTAAGAATTAATACTAAATTATAAATTATAAGGTGAATTTATATTGAAGGACTTATTAAATAAATAGACCATTGTTTCTATATTATATGTAAGAGAAAGAAATTAAAAAGAAAAAGAAAAAGAGGAGAGTCTTCTTCAACCTAGATGATTTTTTTTTCGAAAGAGAGGACACTTAAAAAAAAATCCGCTTGTTTTTCTGGCTACAATTCGATTAGAGAGGGAGAAGAGAATTGTTGCATGCTAAATTTTGAGCTCGTTTAGGAGCTGATTTTCCTCAAGAAACTTGAAAAAAGGGGAAGGAGAAGGCAGCAGAAAGAGGGGAAGAGATCTTACTCAAGGTTATGCTCGACTTCGAGTTTTTGTGAGTCCTCTATACATTTTTCTTTCCTGATTGCTTTGTTACACTTTCATGCTGGTATGAATGTATAAATCCAAGGAAAATTTTTGTGGAATGCATGTTGTCGAGGGAGCTGCTTATGCATGCAGTTTTTCTTTAAGTAGGCTATTAAGTTTCTTCGCCAGAAAAAGGTGGTTCGGTTGGTGGTGATCTATGCTATCCAAAGTCATTGTTTTTTATGAATGTTGTTCAATTGAGCATAAATAAATGAGGTCTGAATAATGGAAATTAAGTGGTTTAAATGTCAGTTTATAATGTCCATAAAGGATGTGAGTTTATGATGTCTGGAATTTGTAATTTAAGGTGTTTAAACGCTGCCATTTACAGAGTCTGTAGGCTGTAATTTGGGACGGTTAAATGATGCCAATCATGATTTTGGGAGGTAAAGATTTAAGGTTTCCAAAGGCCATAACTTTAGTTTGTCTAAATGAGCTTGAAATTTATTTAATACATGATATTATGAGTGTTTGTTGCTGTCCAGAGCAAGACAAAAAAAAAAAAAATTAATTGTAAAATTGTTGATTAATGCCCTCTTTTGTGGATTCATTATTACTGTCCATGTAAGAGTAATTAAATATTGGTGCCAATTGAAATGAAATGTTGTACTTGTGTACAATACTGACCAATTTAAAGAGAAATTAAAAGGGCTTGGCAGGTAAAAAGTTTAATTATGTTAGCTGCATGTTTGTTGCCCGAGCCACGCCTTGTCTATCTGAGAATTGAAGTAAATTTAATAAAACTTCCCAAACTAATGAAGGAGGACCGAATTTGAAGAGGTAGTGAAAATTGAGGAGAATTGAATATTTTTAAATTTGTTGAGTAGTTGAACTGCTATAGGCTGAAATATGGAGAAATTATTGAAGGTTAAAGGTCAATTTTGGCCACTGTTCGAATTCTAGATTGCAGTATTTAATTTCCATGTTTAAAAACTTGTAAACTTGCTGGAAATTTGGAGTGGTAGATGTTGTATTTTATGTTGCCGAGTGCTGAAATTTGAGGCATTTAAATGCTGCAAATTATGAGGTTTGGAAGTTGGAAATTGAGGTAATTAGATGCTGCAATTTACCATGTCGAAAAGCTGAAATTTGAGGTGCTAATTATATGCTATAACTATGAATGCCTTAGGCTGAAATTAAAAAAAATGTAATAGCTACAATTATGATGTTCTGATGCTGTAATTAGACTAAGTATTAATGTCGTAAGCTGAAATTAAAAAAGGTAGTAGCTGTAATTGAGATGTTAGGCTGTTGCATCTAGATTAAAATGTAAGTAATTATGTTGTCTTAAACATTATCTGAAGGGGATTAATTATCGTATATTAAACTGTCTTTACAATGAAATTGTGTCTTAACGCTACAAGTTGAAAGGAGTTTATAGCTGTAATTTATTGTGCTTTGGTGTTGTGATTAAAAATGTATAACTTTGGGTTTGATATTGATTATGTGTCGTTATTACGTAAATTGAGTTTAATTGTATGTCCAAAGTTGGATAATTCCATGTAATTTGGTTGGACTAATATTTATACCTTATTTGAGTTTAAATTTATGTCTCAAGCTAGTAAATTCCATTTTATATGTTTGGAATTAATATATGCTATAATCTAAGTTTAGTTGTGATCCAAAATTGGACAACTTCATATTATTCGGTTAGACTAAATAAACGATTTGGTTTAAATTTGGTTGCTATTCAAGAGCTAGAGTATTTCATGTTATTCAGTGTGGCGAAGTACACTGTAACAACCTAGATTTCTCAAAAAGAAAGGAAAGACAAAGCCGTGGATGAATGGCTCGGAATGTATGGTTTGTGTTCTAAATTTGAATTACTTCATTTGTTGCATTTATGAGTTGTAAATGATTAAAAAGGGGCTGAATTGTTTTGATATAGAATGGTTGCTTACGATGAGGACTAAATTGAATAATTGTGGAAATATTGTATATTGATATAAGTATGAAATATGATCTGTTCTGAAATGTGGGATTTTTTTTTTTTACGTATATGTGTTGATGGAATATAGTTGAATTAATGGTATTAATTTGGAAAATTGTTTATAAAGCAGATTGAAACATGGATGAATAAAAGATATCGTAATTAAATCTAGAAATACGAATCTATTATGTAATGATTAAATTATTTCAATTGCAATATAAAGAGATGTATATGGTATAAATATAACAGATGGATCTATAAGAAGTAAATCGAATCATATTCTTAGTTGGTGTATTTTGACATGTAACTTTTCATACTAAATTGTATTTATTCATGTTGTTAAGTTAGGCATACATAAATTATATTTTATTCAAATACTAGATATAGAAATACCACTGAGTTATACTAAGCATATGGTTTTGTTTCCCGTGCACAGGTTAAGTACTTAGTGATTCGATCATTGAAACAGCATCCAATAGAAAATCTCGTATTCATCAGGCTGGTGAAACTTTTGTTAATTTGGTTGGCATGTATCTATAGAATTTTATGTTATAGTCTACTTAGTTGGAGAACTAATTCATACTTTGAGATGTGTAACAGCCTGATTTTAGCTAAATTGGAACAGTAGTTTTGAAACCACAAATCCGAGGTTGAAAAATTATTTTAATATTATTTTATGTGTTTACAGCATATGATTATATATGTGTGAAAATTTCGTGAGCTAATTTTATCGTTTAATAGGTTAATTTGAGAAAAAAGACTACATCGCGTAAAATGCAAAAGTTGCATTTTACTTGTTTAAAGTGCTTAATTGCTATGGTTTATTAAATGAAAGGTCTTTATGATGTTATTAAACCATTGATAGTGGACATGGACATAAATGGCCTTGAATTATGTGATTATTAATGTTTTAAATAAAGGATAAGATGGTAATTAGTGAATTAAGTTATATTAAATAAAATAAAAACAATTTTAAGCTTAATTGCCATTTTCCTCAACCGAAATAAGAAAGAAAATAAGGGTTTTGGAAGCTTTGAAGGTTCGACCCTTGTTGTTCTTGATTGAGGTATGTTTCGAGCTCGGTTTTTAATGATTTTTATGTTTTTGTGATCGTTGCTTTGAGTACTAGCTAGTCTGTGTCTTAATTTTAGAATTTGTTAGTGATTTTGTAAAATTTCATTGATGAATCCATGAATTTTATGATAGTTGATGATGAAATATGAATATTTATTGATTTATTTTCATGTTTTGTTAAGTGATTTTGAGTAAAAATGCCTATTAGGGATTAATTTGTGAAAACTGTAAATTAAGGGGTTAAAATGTAAAATAAATGAAAGTTTTGGGCTGCTAAGGGCCTATTTGAAATTCGGCTATGGTGAAATTGGATTAAATTGTGTGAATTTTGTGTTTTTATGAAATAGGGACTAAATTGTAAAAATGTGAAATTTTAGGGGATAAAGTGTAAAAATGCTAAAATATTTGTTTTTGGACTGAATTGAATGAATCAATGAATAAATGAGTTAATTTTGAATTCATATAAATCTTGAAAGAAATTGGATTTAGATCGGGAGAAATCGAAGGTTATTGAATAGTCGACTTGATACGTCAATCCTTAATACGAGGTAAGTTCATATGCAAATAAATACTTTTAAATTGAGTTATACAAGTTTATTTGTCATTGAATTGCTATGAATGTTGAACGAGCAAATACAATCAAGAATCAACGAAGTTACGATATCTGAAAGTCTCATACGAACCTTAGGAATAGTATAGGATACAAATGTCATGACATTAGAATTATCGAGATGTGATTATATGTAAAACCATGTCTGGGACATTAGCATTGTATTGTGATTACGTGTAAGACCATGTCTGGGACATTGGCATCGTTATATGATTTCATATAAGACCCTGTCTGGGACAGTGGCATGTGATAACATGTAAGACCATATATAGGATATGATATTGTACGAGTTATATGTGATTTCTGATTATCCTTAACGATTCCGAACGGTTCAACGGGCAAAGTCAAGTCGAGAAAGAATAGGTGAATGAGTTAAGTGACACAAGTACATACAAGAATCATGAGTATTAAAAAGGGGAGTATTAGATGGAATTACATGTGAATTTCAATAAGTATTCATTGAGAAAGGTTTGTGTGTCTTTATATGCTTATTCATAATTTACTTATTTATTAGAAATGATGTTGATTCATGAAATAGTTTTATTTGTATATGGCTTACTAAGCTTTTTAAGCTTACTGTGTTTATTTTTTACTATTTTATAGATTATCGAAGCTAGCTCGGACTCAGGGATCGTCGGGAAATGTCATCACACTATCGATCATCTTGTTTGTACTTTTGAAGTTGTATATATAGTATATGGCATGTATAGGCTAGTGTCAATATGGTATGTTTTGTGTTGTGGATTTTAGCCATGTGACGTGGCTTGAGAATGATGTTGATAAGGGAATGATAATTGACTTATGATGTGAATTTGAAATATGGTATGTGATGTTTATGTGTTATGCTCTGCGAATTTGGTAAGATTGATATGGAATTGAGATGCACAAATGGTAGTTATTGATGGTTCATAAGAATTGAGAAATAGAAGATGTATATTTGAAATAGGTTGATTGGATGAGTTTAATGTGTTGTGATGTATGATAGTATAGTTGATAAAGGAGGAATGAATTATGTTAATTTTGGTGTGTATTTTGTATGGGAAATAGTATGATTTGAGTTGATGAAATGGATAGAATTGGTATTGTATGTTTGGGAATAAAATAACATGGTTTGGCTACCTATTAATGTATTGAAATGACATGAAATGTGGTATTTTAGGTATGCTCGAGGAGGGTGAGAAATGTAGCTTCAACCAAGTCTATTTTCACTCCACACGGCTGAGCACACGGGCATGTGGCTCAACCTTGTGTGGCCTTGGTACACGGCCGTGTGTCCCCTAGGGTAGCCCTTCGAATTAAGTTAATATAGGTAGCCCTTCGAATTAAGTTAATATACCCTACAGGTTTGGCATGGCCTAGACACACAAGCGTGTCTAATGACCGTGTGTGGCACATGGGCATGTGGTCGGCCTTGTGACCCAAGTCAGTAACCCCTTTAGATTTCACATGGCCTGGCACACGGGTGTGTCCTCGGCCGTGTGGTGCAAGTTAGTATATATGCCCTATTTTCACACGGCCTATGACACGGGCATGTCTGGTGGCCGTGTGAGGCACACGAACGTGTGAACCCTGTATGCATGAAAATTTTATAAGTTTCCCGAAGTTTTTAAATGTTATCGGTTTAATCCCAAACCTCTTTTAAGCATGTTTTAAGGACTCGTGAGGCCCTATAAGGGACAATGTGAATGTGTTGAATGGATTTTGTTTATGAATGCATAAATGTTTGTGAATGATATGTATTGTTCAGTAATCTCTCATAACCCTATTTAGGCGACGGATACAGGTTAAGAGTGTTACAAGATGTTTTATAAATAGGCATATATGATAGTTGTTGATGGTTCGTACCATGTATATGTTTGGTGTTGATGTTGCTATGTGAGTTTTTAAATGTGATTATGTAACACTCTTAAATCGTATTCGTTGGCGGAATAGAGTCAAAGGCATTACTGGACATTCGGAACAATTAACATTCATTTCACAAATATCTTAGCATTAAAGGTTATACATTATCATAGAGTCCCTTATATAGGTCATCGAGACTTAAAACATGCATTAGAAAGGGTTCGGGACTAAATCGAGCTTATACAAAATTTTTCAAAACTTTAACAATTTCAAAGCTGTATAAGTCACACGCCCATGTGAACAGGCTGTGTGCTTTACACAGCATCAGACACGCCCGTGTGTCTAGGCAGTGTCAAAATAAGGTATACATACTGACTTGCACATACGGCCAAAAGACACGCCTGTGTGCCTTGGCTGTGGTCGAGCCTGACTTGTGTCACACGGTTAGCCACACGCTCGTGTGCCTTGGCTGTTCTCAAGACTGACTTAAAATCGTAGTGCACCCCAAGGGACACATGGCCGTGCAACATGACCGTGTGTCACACATGGCTAAGACACATGCCCGTGTCTCTGCCCGTGTGGATAAAAATAGGCCATTTGAATAGCTAATTTGCCACCCCATTTGGATCAAATCTACAAGCATCAAACCAATCATATTTTCAACATAATTTCAGCCAATTTCAATACCAAAACATACATTATTCATGCCATTACATTATTAACAAATTCCATTCTTAATTCATCAACCAAATCATACCAAATCTAAACCAAACCATATGTTCCAATATATCAACTTACCTCATTCAATCTCATGATCAAAATTACCAATTTCTCAAATATTCACTTACCAAAACTTACCAACATTGACCAATTCATTTGATCATTCAAAACATATCGTATATAAATTTCAACCCATAAGATCAAACACAATCTAGCCATGTCACATGGCATGATATATATATTACAAAACATATCTAAAACACTTCTAACCTATACATGCCATATACCATATACACAACTCTTAAAATGGTGCCCCAATAGATGTCTAATAGTGTGAGTGAGTCGCTGATGATTCCCGGATCCGAGCTAGCTTATAAAACTGTAAGACAGAGAACATTTCACATAGTACGCTTAGAACTTAGTAAGTTCGTAGTATAATACATTTAACTCAACATTTAAAAGCTATAAGACATATTAGCTAACACATAGTTCAATTCATATCACTACTCAACCTCATTCATTACCATTTCTCATTTCATACCATTTCCTTTATTCACATATTCTTGTATATAACTCATACACAATATTATCAACCACATAGGTTCATCTATCTCATACACCATATCGTTAACCATAAATATTCATCACATACCTGCATAAACTCGTACTTATCTATTACATTATCACTTCATTGCTCGATGCACTAATTCGTTAGATCATCTTTCCACGTACAAGAACATCACACACTTAGTGCCAACAATCTAGCCGAAGCTATAAAATATCGCACACTTAGTGCCATTGTATTAAACTGAAACTATCTCAGTATCGCACACTTAGTGCCACATATAGCCGAAGCTATTCCAATTCGCACACTAAATGCTATTTATAGCCGAAGCTATTTCAAATCGCACACTTAGTGCCGAACATACTCGATTTATCATATCACTCAAACCATAGTCAATTATATATATAAATTGTGCACTATCAAAGCATTAAAACATGCTTGTAACATCATTAATCACTTATGAACTTACCTTATACTTAGAATTGTCGACTCGGATTGTCTACTCTATAGCCTTCGACTTCCCTCGGTCTAAGTCTGAATTCTTCTTTTCTTGATCTATATGTATTCAAAATTAACCCTTTTATTCATCAAATCATTCAAATCAATCCATAAACATTCATTTAGGGTATTTTACAATTTAACCCTCACATTTTTACATTTCAACACTTTAGTCCTTATTTCAAAAAATCACAAAATACACAAAATTTCCTTTTACATATATTAGGCCAAATATTCACTTATCTCATACAAGCTCACACATTTAATTTATTTTACATTTTAGTCCCTCAATTTCTCATTTTCACAATTTAGCCCATTATACTCAAATTCATAAAAAATCCGAAGACAAAATATATTAACCCAACTCAAGCTTTCATATTTCACCATTTAACAACATAAAACTCATAAATTCATCCATGGCATAACTCAAAATATTCATCACAATCAGAAATTCAAGCATGGGCTTTGTACAGTACACCGCAACGATCTCAAAAACGTAAAAATTATCAAAAAATTGAATCAAAACCATACCTTAATTCCAAGCTCAAAGTGCCAAAACCTTATCTAGCTCTTTTTCTTTTCTTTTTCTTGAATTTTCGGCAATATAAGATGATAATGACTTTATTTCATGTTTCGTTTTAATTTAATTCATAATAATACAAAAATTATCATTATAACCTTAGTCATATAACATTAAAATTCCATAACTAATGTCCATACTTGTCCATGCATTAATTCAATGGTCCAATTTCATCATAAGGACTTCATATTTAAAAAGCCATGTCAATTAGGTACTTTAACAAATAGCAGACAACTTTTACATTTTACGCGATTAAGTCTTTTTTATCAAATCGGCACACAAACGATTAAATTTTCACACGAAACTTTCACACATACTAATTCACATATAATATGCACGAAAAATAATATTAAAATATTTTTTAAACTCAGATTTGTGGTCCCGAAACTATTATTCTGACTAGGGTCTAAACCTGGCTGTTATAGATTATAATGCTTTGGATGTGAATTAATATATATAATTGGAAAATAGGATGAATGAAATGCAACGAATAAATAGGTTAATAGTTGAGATACTGATATATATTAATCATGATTAGTCTTTGGTTTAAATGTATGATTTTTTTTTAGTTTATATTGTAATGAATGTTTTTATTTGCTTCGGCAACAAATGTGATATCCCATTGCTCGGACCTGGTGGTTGGGTCGGTAATTGGGGTGTTACAAGCTAAATCAAATTCAAATTAAATAAATTAAAACAAATATTTATGAGTTGCCTCCCAAAAAGCACTTTTGTTTCCTCGCTAGCTCGACTACTTGAATGTTATTCATTTGGTTCCTTGAGAATTAACTCTTTCACCATGCGCAGTTAGAAGTTCTCGTAAAAAGGTTTAAATATTTTCCCATTGACCTTGAAGCACTTTTCAGACTCATCGCTCTTAATTTTGACTGCACCATGAAGAAACAATTGAGTAATAATGAAAGGACCTAGCCATTTGTTTTGAAGTTTACCAGTAAAGATCCTCAATGTTGGATCATAATGTAGCATTTTTGTCCTATAGAAAATTGTTTACAAGACCCTTCTGATCATGAAATACTTTGGTTTTGTCTTTATAAATTCAAGCATTTTCACACGCATCATGTCAGATTCCCTCAAACTCCTAAATGTGTAATTTATGATATTCACATGTAGAATTTTTAATTACAGTCACACAAATTTTATTACACACTACATGAACACTAGAGACATTTGTCGTTGGACTGGGATGGCCTATGTCCTCATAAACATTGAACTTGACCACTTTACCATAGAATTCCATAATGAGTGTTTGACTACGGATATCAATTTTCATTAGTGCAGTGCTTAAAAATTGTCTCTCGAGCAGAAAATCAGAGGAATGTTTTGAGTTGTCATCTTCCATGTCGATGATGTAAACATCTGTAGGAAAAATTAGTCCATTTACATTAACGAGGACATCCTCCAACATCTCTTTTGAATATACAATTGACCCATCTGTTAACTGAATGATCACCCATGTTTCTTTCAAAAGACCCATGTTTAGTAATTTAAAAGTAAATAAAGGCATAACATTGATAGATGCACCTAAATCACACATGGCTTTTTTTATGCCAACGTTTTACCTATTTTGCAAGATATAGAAAACATACATTGGTCTTCACACTTAGGCGGGATTTTCTTTTGTAAAACCGCAGAGACATTTTCTCCTACATTGACCCTCTCATTACTTAAGAGCTTATTCTTTCCAATGCACAATTCTTTTAAGAATTTCACATAGCATGGAACCTGTTTGGTTGCTTCAAGTAAGGCAATACTAATTTCTACTTTTGAAACATCTCTAGAATCTCTTTCTCTTCTCACTCCCTTTTACATTGGGCGAGCCTTCCAGAGAATGGGGCTGGTATCATGAATAGTTTCAACGGTGTCAACTCTGTGGGAGTTGTTGGTTTAGGTTTCTATTCTTATCATTCAGTGTCGCGATCAAGACTCGTGCCAGGTACTGGCTCCAAAATTGTTCCATCTTTTACGGTCATAGCACTCATATTTTGTTATTTCTTCAACTCAGTTTGAGACAGCAATTTCTCTTTGGGATTCCAATCGACTGATCGTAAGTGCAAGCTTACTCATTTGCTTACCTAGTTCTTGTAAGTGCGTTTTCGTCCTCTATTGGAACTTTTCGGTGCTAACAGTTAAACTCTTTACTATGGTCTCAAGGGATGACTTTGGGGGTTGAAACTATTGAGGCGGAGGTGGACTTGGTTAATATAGTTGGTTGTACCGTTGATTCGATCCATAACTTAGATTTGGATGGTCTGTAACACCCCTAACCCGTATCCGTCGTTGGGGCAAGGTTTCAGAGTATTATCGAAACATTTAGAACATTTTTTAATTAATTTACGTAAATTACTATTTATTTACCGAGATCATACATATCGTCCCTTATATGGACCCTTGAGGCCCAAAGCGAGTGTTGGAATCAAATTTGGACTAAATCGAGAACTCAGGGAATTTTTCGTAAAATTCTAAAAATCCCGTGTGGTCTAGGGACACGCCCGTGTGGTCAAGCAGAGTACTACACACACCGTGTCCCTAACCCGTGTAACTCTCTGACTTTTAAAGCATGAAAAAATTGAAGTCACATGGCCAAGTCACACGCCCGTGTGCTAGGCCATGTGGCAAATTTTTATTTTCGAAATTTAGGTGCAGTTTTCACACAGTCGTGTAACACGCCCGTGTCCAAGGCTGTGTCAACCACACGGGTGAGACACATGCTCGTGTCTCAGCCCGTGTGCTCAATTTTGAGCATTCTGTTTCTCATTCTTAAGATGCAAGGGATACACGGCCAAACCACATGCCCATGGGACAAGCCATGTGTATATCCACCAATTCAACATCATATTCACAAGAAATTTGACATCAATCATATAATATTATCTCATGCATCAATAGCTATAAACTTACTCATGTCATAAACTCATATGCTAACACAATTTCATCAAACCAACTCATAATAAGCACTTATGTGATTATCAAAACATCACTTTAACATAGCCAAACTTAGATCATCATTAGCCACTCCAACGGCTAGGTTACAAAATAACCATTACAAGTCATTATTGGCCAACTAAGCTTATACATGCCATTATACCAAAATGAAATTTCTATTTATACCAAAATAAGATAGTGGATAGTGTGATGACTGCTCCGACCGACTTCCAACCTTCTCGAGCTTTGAGCACTAGAAAAAGGGAAAAATAAATGGAGTAAGCATTTTATGCTTAGTAAGTCCGTATAACGGGAAATAAACTTACTGATCTTATTTATTAACACAAGCACACATAAATACATATTCCATCAATTTTGGTTAAGTTACCTAAACACATACACTTATTCAAACAAGTTAGTCACATAATCTCATATGAATATCAAGTAAATATAGATGAGCTCATCACATTACAAGCTTCCATTAATTTCACATTTCCACTCTTCAAGAGTCTTTTCCGCCAAACTATTGAAATCTCGATGTATGTTTGAGTAATATACACATGTGCAAAAGTACCCATTGGGTACATAATGAAAAGGCACACCCTTAAGTCGTATATTTTACCGTAGGATTACCAGTCCAGGCCAAATCCTATCCGTAGCATATGCTATAAAGAGCTTAATATGGATTACCCGTCCGGGCTAAATCCAATTTATAACCTAACTCAAGAGGGCTTACATTAGAATTACCCGTCTAGGCTATATTCTATTTGCAACATATGCACTATTATTTTCAACCTATCAAAATTCAACATTCGACCAGAACACGATAATTTGTCCATATTACACAACTTAAAACTATTTCATTATGTATATATATCATCTTACACATAACGATACAATCATACAATTCAATTCAAGCATATTAACATACACTTTTAAGTTACACGAACTTACCTTGAAAATGGTTTGTTTTTGAATTTCAACTAATCTGAAACCTTTTGCTTTCCTCGATCTAGTTCCGTAGTTGGTCTTTTCAGATCCTTTCAAGCTTGGTAAGTTGTCTTCCTCTCTCTTAGGGTGTCCATAGAAATTTTGGGGAAGATGATATGAAATTAGATGAATATTTCTTTTTATTTAATTTTCATCTTTTAATTTTAGTGATTTCCAATTTAGTCCCTTTCCTTTTCTAGTTTTTCCATGGATGAGTCATTAAAACATCTACTAACTACCCTTCAATGGTCTAATTACCATATAAGGACCTTAAGTTTTAAATTCCATAGCTATTTGATACCTATAGCTACTAGAATCCAACTTTTGCATATTATGAAATTTAGTCCTTTACCTAATTAACCACACAATCGATAAAATTTTCGTATCAAAATTTTCATGTGACCTTCGTATCATGATGCCAACCGTAAAATAAAATAAAATGATATTTATTTTTAACTCGGATTTGTGGTCTCGAAACCACTGTTTCGACCTCATCGAAATTAGGCTATTACATGGTCCCTCCATCCTACATTATAAGTATTCTAATATGGATCATAGCGCCTTTGAGATGGCCCTGGGAAGTTCCTAAAGGTATCTACTTGTGTTGTTGTGTCCTTGTGTAAAATTGGACACAAGTCTATTAGATGATTAGGCATGGCATAAATTCCGCACAACCAAGTTGGGTTTGTTTCTCCTATAATCAAATTTTTAATTACATTAGTAAGCACATCAATTCTATCTACAAAAAATGGACTACTTAGCTCATGAACTTGTCTTGTAGATTATGAAGTTGGTTGAAACTATTGAGTACTCGTAGCCATAGTCAAAATTAATTCTCTTTCTCTTTGAGGAGTCATGTTAACAAGTGCCCCTCCACTAGCGGCATCAATCATGTTCATTTCCATAGGGAGTAACCCTTCATAGAAATATTGAAGAAGTGATTGTTCAGTTAGGCCATGTTGCGGTGTAACACCACTTACCAGTATCCAACACCAAAATAGGGTACAAGGCATTACTGGACTTATACACAAGCAATCATACAAAAACGAGACGTAAATTTCCATCCGAATTTAAGACTTTTCATATACATTCATATCATCCCTAAAACAAGCCTATGAGGCCCAAAACATACATTGGAAGCGGTTCGGGACTAAACCGAAAATTTTAGAAAATTTCACAATACTTAGAAAATTTTTCATGTTTTTAAGAGCCACACGCCCGTGTGGCTTGGGACACGCCCGTGTGGGCAGGCCATGTGGTCACACACGCCCGTGTCCCTAACCCATGTAACTCTCTATTTGTCACCCAAAAACAAATTAAAGAAACACGGCCAAGTTACACGCTCGTGTGCTAGGCCGTGTGGTCGATTTAAAAATTATGATTTTTCATAAAATAGGTACAGACTTCACACGCCCAGGGCACATGCCCATGCCTGAGGTCGTGTCGTCCACACGGCTAAGATACACACCCATGTCTCTACTCGTGTGCTCAATTCTGAGCGTTCTATTTTGCAACAATTAAGGTGCAGAGGACATACGACCGGAACACACGCCCATGGGGCAAGCCGTGTGTCACAACCGGCCTAGACACACGCTCGTGTGTCTACCCGTGTGGACAAAAACAAGGCTATTTACCAAGCCATTTTGTCACCCTTTTATGCACACACCTACGCAACAAAGCATAACACCAATCCAAGCAATTACATTCAACCAATTCAGCCACAATCAAGACATCCACACATCATTCACATGCTACCATTTACCACATACAAACACAACATATCAACTTAAACCATACAAATTTCCATATCCATGAAAACATCATCATATGCATATATATTTAAACCAATATTAGCCAATTTCAATGGCCATTTACAAAATGAATTATCAATCAATATAGGCCAACACATTAGGTCAATTCAATTATGACACGTAACAAAAAAACCAAGTCCCTATACATGCCATAACTCAAAATGTTAAAATCATTGGTACCCAAAATAATTAGTTGATAGTGTGAGTGGATCTCCGACAATCTCTAATCCCCGAGCTAGCTTGGTGACACTATAAGACAAGGGAAAGAAAAGGGGAGTATGCTATATAGCTTAGTAAGTTCCCATGCAAATAATAGGCATCATAAATCAACATTTAATATTCAATTAACATGATGATAATTGGCATAAATATTATTAAGATCTTATAATCATAACTTACTTAATCATAACCTTACCGAGGGTTCATCACATAATGAGCTCATCACGTATGAGTTTTTCGTACATACCTGAGTCATCTTGAACTGGTTTTACACACAATTCATCTTTGACATACTCATTAAATCACCCGTTGAACCATTTGGAATACTAAAGGATACCCGGGAGTTCTGTACACATGGTACCATACAAATGCCATATCTCAGATATGGTCTTACACATAGTCTTAGTAACCCTAATGTCATGACATTTGTATCCTATCTATTCCTAAAGTTCAACAGGGATTTTACTCTTGTCGTAACTTTGTAGAATACGTCCAAGAGTCAATCACAATTCACAAAATAATAAAGCATTTAAAAAATAATTAAAACAGTGCATTATTTACATAAGAACTTACCTCGGTACAAAAATAGTAGAAATGAGACCTAATCGTTAAACACCTTGTTTTTCCTCCGATCTAGGTCCGAACCTCCTTTCTCTTAATCTATAATAGCAAATTTAAATCATTTATTATTCACATTACTCAAATTAGTTCAAAAATCATATTATGGAAAAATTACATTTTTGTCCCTAAACTTTAACATTTTTACACTTTGGTCCCTAGGCTCGTAAATTGAAATGGATTCAATTTATTCGATTCCCAAGCCTAGCCGAACCTCTTTTATGCTTATAACAGCCCATAATTTTCATTTAATCACACTTTTACACACATTTTATAACCTTTTTACAAATTGGTCCTTTTGACATTTTCATAAAAAATCACCTAGCAAAAGTTGTTTATCATACACCAAACACACATTTTCTACCATTAGACATCAAAATACACACATATCTAACATGGGTCAAACTCTAGACCTTAATCATTTCTCAAAGTAATGGTAGAAATAGATAGATCAAGTGATAACGACTTCAAAAATGTAAAGAGCATTAAAAACGGGGCAAGAACGGACTTACAATCGAGCTTGAAAGTTGGCCAAACCTTAGCTATGTCTTCCTTCTAATTTTTTGCACAAGGGGAAGAAGATGGACAAGGTTTTTGGCTTGGTTTTTTTCCTTTTAATTCATTTAATTACTAAATGACCAAAATGCCCCTAACTTAAAACATGGAATTTCTCTTACCTCATGTCCATTTTTGTCCACTAACTTAAAAAATGGTCTAATTACCATCTAAGGACCTTCAATTTAAAATTTCATAACAATTAGACACCTCTAGCATGTAGAACTTAACTTTTGTACTTTTTACAATTTAGTCCTTTTTGCTAAATTGAGTGCTCAAACGTCAAAATTTTCAAACAAAATTTTCATGAAATCATTCCATAAAACTGTAGACCATAAAAATTTAATGACAATAAGTTTTACTATGTCGAATTCGTGGTCCTGAAACCACTATACCGACTAGGCCCAAAATCGGGTTGTTACATGCGGGCAGCTTGCACACAACTTCTTGTATTGCTCCCAGTAGTCATAGAGTGATTTGATCTCCTTCTGTTGTATTCCAACAATATCTCTCCTTAATTCGACTACCCGAGGTACTAGAAAGAACCTGTGAAGAAACAAACGAGACATATTAGACCATGTATTAACAAATCTTTGAGGTAAATAAAATAATCAATCTCTAGTAGAGTCGACTAACGAAAAAGGAAAAGCTCAAAGTTTAATTTGATCCTCGATTACTCCTTATCATTTCATGTTTAAGCAGATAATGTGGGACTCCTTAGGATGAGTGTAGGGGTTCTCATTTTGCAAACCATAGAAAGTAGGCAATAAATGAATTAAGCCTGACTTTAATTCAAACGATGTTCATCGTGTAGGATAATTTATGCACACCAACTATTGCTCAATCCAATGTCGTAGCTAGCTGTCGAATGGTTTGATTCGCCATTTCTTCTAGTTCACTAAGTGTATCATCTATTACTTCCGTGTAAGACAGTGTTCCGTATTTGACATATCTCGATTACAGTTGTTTTCTGTGTCGAATAGCTTTTTTTATAATGTTCGAGCTAATTTCTTGATTTCATAAAGTCCCCGGTTCTAACCTGGTCATAAGTAAAGAAATGAAAAATTAGAATTATTTCTAGTCCCCGGCAGTGGTGCCAAAATTTGATGGGTGTCAAAACCACCAAATATAATTTCTTACACTCTAAGAATCAAATAATAGTATAAAGTAGTAGGTTCAATCCCATAGGAACTGGGATTCCTAATTTTTCTATTTACGTGACCAATTTCCTAACCTAATTTTTCTATTTATGTGACCAATTTCCTAAGTCTAGGTAGCTGTCGTGCCCATTACCTATTCGTGCAGAGCTAAAAAATAAATAAGGGGGAGTTTAGTTGATAAAGAAAAATAAGTATAAAATGAAATGAAATAAAAAAAAATGATATTTGCAAAAATAAAATTAAGTAATTTAAATTAAATTGGTAAATCAATGTGTGAATGCATAGCCTTAGCCTCGGTACACTCGAACTCCAACTAATCCTTGAAAATGGATTTCATGTCTCTTGACGATAAGTTGGTTATAGTGATCAAGGATGCCCCAACTACAAACTCTCCCTTGTGTAGTTGTTTCTGGTACGACCTGCAAACCAACCCTTATAAATTATTTAACCACATAACACGTGCTCGCGATTTAAGATCTCGACAACCTTGCGATCTAGAAAAGCCTAACTCAAATTACGGTCTCAACCGCATAGGTTGTTTAAATCCAATCACTATCTGCCTTTATGAAACCCGACTAGCTTTTTCCAATTGGACACACCAATTTGTTCACGGGAACTCGAATACAGTAAATGACCGACTCGTTTTCCCAATTGTATGCCAAAACAGTCCCTCCCGACGTGCACTTTGAGCTGAATTGAATGAACCTTAAGGGACGAATGTGACTATCCCATATACCAGAGAGATAACGAATGCCATGTTGAAAATTTTTAGTGTGGGTTCATATCTCATGATTCTTGATATGAATGATAATCGGTCTATGACTAAATGGGGTTTAGTTGAGCATGAAATTAATCATACTCGATGGGCATTTAAAAAGAATGGATTATAATGGAAAATAACAAGTGAAGAAAGGTGAAATGTCTTAAAAAGCAATTGAACCAAAAATAAGAAAAATGAATGAAATGGCAGAATGGTTTTACCAATTTATAGGCATGTGAAAAAAAAAGAAAAGATTTTTTTTTCATTCAACATCAAGTGTGTCTTTTCCAATATTTATACAATTTTCATATTACAAATTTAGCATTATTCCACCTAAGATTCTGCCTAATAAACCAACTAAAATCTATTTTTTTTCTATTCGTAGAGTTTGACAAATTCAGAATATATATTTTTTATCAACCACCGATTCTGCAATATTTCTAATTTGACCCCTTTCTTTGCTTTTTCTTCCAATCCAGTCCATTCTGCTTGATTTTTAATTTCAACACTCTAATTTCGTCCCTGACAAAATTAAAACAAGAAAGAAAAGCTTAGTAGCATTCTATTCAAAGTTTGACCACAAATAAGTACATTAAATATACAAATTTAGCTTATTATCAATGACACCATGCAGAGTCTTATTTTCATGCATGCAACAGACTTACTCTTTTCCAAAATTCACATGAAGGATCGAAATACTTACCTTAGTGACAAATGACCCAACTTATGAACTAAATTCTTAGCCTTAACGTGATAAGAGAATCCCCTCATCAGCCTCTATATGAAGATGAAAATGGTGTCTTTAAGTAAAAGAGAAGAGATGATTTTCCTTCCTGCAGAAGTTTCTTAAATAAAAATATTAGTTCTTACCACAGAGCTTCAACATGTGTCACACATTCTGAGGCTTCTTTAGCTATTGACTTACAGCTGTAGGAAACGTATACCAGAAGCCAAAATCCTTTCATACTCATGATTGGACTCACCTTTTAAACTTAACATTCTGGTTGGCACGTAATTTATACTTCATCCAGACAAGCTGGCGTGACCCATTTGGCGACATTCTTAAGACCCGAGAATCCCTTGTCATGGTTTTCAGTCCGTTCCATATATTCATACATTAGGCACAGAATTGCCTTAACCCTCGAGTCTTCCCATGGCCTTTTTATGCCCTATTGTCGTATCATAGCGCCAATTAGGCGAGTAAGACTACATCAATCTATGCTTCCCCGACCTATCCGCCCAAAATCAAAACCCGCCAAGTCCGAGGTGTTGCAACCCTCCCCCTCCTAGAAAATTTTGTCCCCAAAATTTCTTGAACCCTAGTTACCTATTTTTGAAATGAAGCGTTCCTTCTTGAGTGGGTTTCAAATTTTCCACGCTTCCTTGTGAAAGATATCATTGTCTCTTTGGAGATTTCAAATTGTCTGTCTCACCTTATCTTCCCATGCATGTTTCTTCCATTTATTTCTCTTCATTTTTACTGTTCCTTTTTCTCTCCTTCCTACACAAATATTTTGAATCCTTAAAATTCTCATTGCCTGCTCAGCCCACTCTCTACTTCTTTGTCTTTATTGGATTAAGGTATTTTCCATTCTTTTTTTATTTATTTTTCATTATAATGGTTCGCACTATTATTTAAGGGGGAAACTATGGCTAATCCAATCTATCCCCTACTCAGGCTAGTTTGAATCCACGTTAGAATCTCGAAGTTATTTTGCCTAGGGTGGAAACCTAGTTGGTCACTTGCAGTACTACTTGTGATAAAATGACTCATTACCTATAGGCCCGAGGTATCAAAATCCTAATCTTTGCTTACACCTTTCAAATACTTGACCATAGTCGTTTAGGCCGCCACTCCAAGGGTTTTATCCTACCCTTGATTCTTTTAAAAGCTGGTTTTCATCTTCCCTTGCATAATTTCTTTTGCACTATTTTAAATGAATATTGTATTTTACTGGGGCAATTATCTGCTATGTCTTGGTGGATTTTGATGGCTTATTTCATCGACTATTGCATACACAAGGAACCACCAATGTTGGCAGAGATTCTATCAATTAAAGGTAACGAGGCGGGGCATTTCTGCAGCTAACGCCCACTTTAACGTGTACCCAAGGCATAGACAAATCATTTAAAATCACATCTCAAACCTTTATTAGTAAAAGGGAAAATACATATGCGTTGTTGTAATGAGTTGTAATGTGTTCATGCAAGTGTACGTAGTTGTTTAAGTAATAAGTAAAAATGAGTTATCATGTCCACAGGGACTGTATAAACTTAATCTATTTAATTGCAAAATTATAATTAACAATTTGATGTAAAAATAAAACTGAATAAATTTGGAGGGAGGTGATTAAATTAATTAAATGCAATGAGTGATCCCTAATCGAATTTCTAATCTAAATGTGATTTACCTAAATGTATGAATAAGGGCTTTAGCAACAAAAACAATCAACATCAAACAACCTAGAATAATTATATTAATCAAATTAACTTACTTTCATCATGCTAACATGTTCGGAATTACTTCCATGGCAACTCGATCTCTTATGGGTTTGGAAACCAAATTAAGTCCTCTCAGATCTTTTACTTAGTTAAATATACATGTTACTAATCATATTAGACTAAGGGTTTCTTAGCATTTATGCAAGCTGACAGGGACATTTACGTTTGCAACAGTTTAATTACATAAATCTAAAAACCATGTAAGATAATAGAGTTAACTAAAGATATTATGAACCTTAACTTAGTCTGTTTTAATAACCTAAATTAAGCATTGCACTTTTCAATTATGTGTCTGCTAGCCGTCATCTAGTTAGGATCGCTCAGCTAATTTGAGTGCACCCAATCATGTATGAATAAAATGCATCATGATATTAATTGAAAACATAATCGACTAAGGCACAAAACATGTTAAAATGAATTAAATAAATCTCATTAAATTAATATAATCATCCCAACAAATAGGAATTAAAACTTCATAGTTGATGTCAAAAACATAAAACTCAAAGCAAACATGTTTAAAATAAATAACAAAAGGAAAGAGTAAACTCTATTCAATTCATCAGCCTTTTGGATCTATTCTGACTGACTCAGTTCAGCAGCCTTTTAGATCTATTCTGACTGAGGTGCTCAACTTTACTCAGTTCAGCAACATTTCGGATCTATTCTGACTGAAGCGCTCATCTGTTCTAATTGAAGCTTCTTTTGCTAAGGGTTTAGAAGGTAGCCATCTTGCTTTTGGCAAAGCTTTTAAGGCTAAAGATAGAAGAGGGGATGGACGACTATGCAAGGGAAAAAGGGAAAAGGAATCGAGAGAAAACCATTGAAAGTGAGATAGGAATGTTGAATGATGAGGGATGATGGAAAAATGAGGAATAACAAGGTATTTATAGGTAAAGATAAGGGTTTAAGTTTACTAAAAATAGGTTTAAATTTCTTTCCTTCCCTCTCTCATGTGGCCAGCCATGCTTCAAGGAAAAGTGATGACCAAGTATTCTCAATTTGAATTTGAACTTCAAGATAAAAATAGCTATAGAGTGGACGGTTTCAACAGAGAAGTTGTTGGGCTGAATTTTGATTATTTTCCAATTGTAGGGACCTTTAATTAAATTTCCCAAAACACATTTTGGGCAGCCATCTTCTATTGCCGAAATTAGGCTTTTAATTCCCCTTGTTGGACGGTTTTTCAATCTAATAACTTAGTAGACATGTCCATCATTTATCATCTTCTTTACTAGGTCAAGTAGTCAACCCCATGCCCAAAATTGCATGGTCTTGCCGTCCACATGGATAATTTGTGCATGACCATCTTTTCTTTATTTAAATCATGTCTCTAATAGCCTACCTTCATAATGAAAAATACATACATTAATAAATTAACTTGAATTAATATAAAATATGTATGAAATTCATGTAATTAAGCATAATTTCTCATGCTTTCTAAATTCATGTCTACAATTACTAATTAAGAAAAATTCACTTATTTCAATAATAATTACTCAATATAAACACAATTATTAAGTACAAATGTGGTAAAAATATATAGAAAAACCCTATACAATTTTGCGTTTACAGTTGCCAGCAATTTCGAGTCTGATTTTGGCTTTCCAATGACGAGTTAGCTAAGATTTTACTAGGGCACCGAAAAGAAACGCCCTTTATTTTTCTACCATCTTTGTGGCTTATCGCCCTGAAACTGGAACATCGTCACTAATTTTGTTTCTAATTCTACTTCTTCTTCTTCCCTTCGAGCTAACTCTCCCATTTATGGTGTAGGACCTTCCTCTTTTCCCAGTTCCCAAGAAATGGACGTCTCTTCCATTATTAAGAAAGCTTAAGATTCCAGGAATACAAGCATCATATTGCCCTATAAGTCAACAACACAGAAGGCGAAGAAAAGGGCCAAGACGGAGGGGAGTCCTAGGATTCTGAAAGCAGCGAGTGTCCCCCTCTTGTTAAGCAGAAATTTGGTAGGGCACCTCCGTCCTTTACTGTCCCTACCCCATCAATTCTTGTTCTCCCTGAAGCCTTTTTGGTCCCAGGGAAGTATACTCAATGTCCCGTCTCTCCTATCCTTTTGAATCCTTCTCGATCACAACATCCAGCGGATGTGACTCCCACGGTTCAACGAGCAACATCCTCCCTTCATACTCTCATTACAGCCAGTGCTGGGTTGCATAGAACTTTTTCTTGGCACACCATTCTACAGTCTATACCGACCCCTACTCCACTCAATATTATTTCTAAACAACAGATGAGCATGTTACCTCCACAAATAAGGGAAGCCTTTTCTTCGTATCTTGCCTCAATCTCTGACAAAGACCCTTACGCTATCATGGCTCAAGCTTCCAAGATCATCTCTATCGAACACAGCCTTTGGGGTGGGGCTTACCGAAGAGCCAACTAGTGCTACAAGAACAAGCTTTATGACTTGGAAAAGATGGTGAAAGCTGGCAAGGGTCATTGACCAAACTACGCCAGAGAAACCAAGAGGATAATTCCAAGGTTGGCAAAATGGATGCATGGCTCTCGGTTATGGCTGAGAAACTCAATGAGGCTTAAGCTGAAATTATAATATCTCATTTTTCAGTAGTGTCAAAAAAAGTAGTTTTGAAACCACAATTCTGATATGTGAGGTCGTGTTTTTTATTTAATTAATATTTGTGGAGTTAAATTAGAGTCATATTGAATTTTTGGAAAAGAAATTTTAACATTTAGTTAGTTAATTGAAAAAAAGGACTAGATTGTAAAAGGCACAAAAGTTAGTAATTATTGAATTGAATTGATTTAATAGCTTAGTTATTAAAAGAAAGAGGAATTATGATGTGACTATTCCATTAGAGATGTAAATGGACGGTTAGTGGCCTTTTTGAAATGAAATTGTAAGATTATGATTGAGGGCAAACTGGTAATTTACTAAATGAAAATTTAAGTAAAATAATAAAACAACTTGAATCATCATCTTCCACAAGTGGTTAGCCGAAATTGAAAAGGTATAAACACCATTTTATGAAGCTTAGGGTTTGACCAAGCATTCGATGTATGCATGTGAGTAATTTCCATACCGTCTTTTGTAATTTTTATGTTTTTGTGATCTTTACAACTAGGTCCAGCTAACCCGTACCTCCGTTTTTAAAACTATCAAATATTTTAGATGTTACCATTGATGAGTTCTTGATGCTCATAATGTTAAATAATAGATTTGAGTTATTAGTTGTTGATTATGAGTATTTTATAAAGTGGTTTTTGTTAGTTTTTGAGTAAAGGATTAAATTGGTTAAATGTTAAAATTGATAGGGAATTTTTGTGAATTTAGAATAAATGTAGGCTGAATATGGTAGGGTGAAAATTCGGCTAGCAAGTTATGTTATAAATTTTTGTTAATTTTGGTATTTTGAGGGTAGGGACAAAACTACGAAGGATGTAAAAATTTAGGGAAATTGTGTAGTTAATAAAAATATAACACCTCTAACCCGTATTTGTCACCAAAATAGGGTTACAAAGCATTATCGTACAAACTAAACATTATACATACATTTTAATCATTAACATAAACATGATATAATTCATTCATTCACATACATATCGTCCCTTAATCGAGCCCTCGATGCCTTAAAAACTACTTTAGAAACAATCTGGGACTAAACTGAAAACATTTGGGAAGTTTAAGAAAAAGTTAGAAAATTTAAACTGCAAGGGTCACACGGCCGTGTGGTTCACACGATTGAGACACACGCCCGTGTCTCTGGCCATGTAACAATCAAAATAGGGACATATGGTCGTGTCCTATCCTGTTTCCTCACCCATGTAACTCTCTGAGTTGGGTCACACGGCCAAGCCACACGCTCGTATGCCAGGCAGTATAACTCTCAAAATAGCCACACACGCCCGTGTACCAGGCCGTGTGCTAGGCCGTGTAATAGCCTGACTTGCATGCATTTAAACTTAAAAAGGACACACGGTTTTGTGTTACATACGGCTAAGTCACACGCCCGTGTCTCAGGCCGTGTGGACATGAAATTTGCCAAATTTAAGCCATTTTCAACACTAACTCATGCAACCACCTAAAAGCATTTTGTGCACATGATCAAAGCATCAAAATATGACCAAAACCAACATGAAATGACCAATTCAAGATTCCAAAACCATTCAACCAATATGCCATGTAAGACACCTCAAAAGAAAGCATACAAACTTACCTAAACATATATATACTTGACCACATTTTATTCATGCACATCAAGTTCACTACCTTTTCAAAACGTACTCTACCTTGACCATATTGAGACTAATCCATCACATACCATATTGGCCATTGAAACATGTATCAAACCATTTCCATATTAATACTTACTAAAAAGGTATCAAAAGTACCAAGACGACACAAACCAACCAACATCACATGGTGCCAAAATAACTTATACATGCCAAAATCATCAACCAACATTCAACTAACATTAAACACAAGTCCACCTATACATGCCATTATAACATTGGCCAAAACATAAAAAACTACTAATATAATCGATGGATAGTGTGATAGATTTCCGACGAGCTTCCAAACTAATCGAGCTTCTGATTATCTAAAAGACATTGGAAAGAAAACTAAATAAGCACATAATGCTTAGTAAGTTCGTAAAACATGAACATAACTTACCATTTCAATACATAACATTAAAATTAAGCACAACATAATCCAACAACAAGCTTGGCACGAGCCTAAGCACCACCAATAATACATGTTTGTTCATTCAAACATAATTCACTTGAATTAACATAAGGTAAGCCATTATACATGAACATACTTCATTGAATTCATCATTTTCATTAACATAAGCATACTTCTGTTGAAGCTTACCATTTCAATCATTTTCATAATAACATTATATAGTTTATTTAAGCACTAACCATTCTTTTCCTTTTTATGCCCGTTGAACCATTTAGAATACCATCAGATACTCAAGAAAGCTCACACGAAGTGTGTTAAACATATAATCATAACATTTCCTTTACATCGTTGCTTACACGAGCTGTGAAATAGGCCTGCTCACACAAGTTGTGGGTCAGAATGTAAGTTATACAATGCTACTCATATGAGCTCTGGAGTATCCACAACAAATGTAGGACCTCAACCTTTGGTAGGACATTCAAGACCAGCACCCGAAACATGAAAACCCTAATGACATGTCATTAGTATCCTACGAATTCCTAAGGTTCAAACGAGGCTCGATAACCGTCATGGCATTATTGGATATTCATCATTCAATTCTATGACAGTTAATATAATAAGATATAATCGAAAAAGAGTATTAGAAATGATACTTATTTATACGAACTTACCTAGACGACAAGGGCATAGATACGAGATTTGACTAATCTGAGTCTTTAGCTTTTCCTCAATCTAGATCCGTACGTGGTCTATCTTGATTTAAATAGACAAATTCAATCCATTTAATCCTTCTATTATTCAATTCAGCCCGTATTTTATATTTTGAAAAATTACAATTTTGCCCCTAACATTTTAACTTTTTCATAATTTAGTCCTTAAGCTCGTAAATTGAAATCTAAGCGTTTTCATCCTTTCCAAAGCTAGCCAATTTCTCTAGGGACCTATATCAATCTATACAAATCATCACTTCATAAAATTACCAAGAAATTTCATCATTTTTACAAATAAGTCCCTAAATGACAAATTCATCCAAAATCACTTTACAAAACTAGTTTATTTATCAACAAGGACTTATAATCTTCCAAAATCATGCAAGAAAAATTGTGGAAAAACCCTAAATCTTTAACAGTTTTGTAAATTAATTCCCGGGCTAGCTAGGTTAAGCTACAATAATCCCGAAATCATAAAAATCATTAAAAATGGAATAAAAAATCATACCATGCAAGGGAGACTAATTTGGCCGAACCCTAGCAAGCTCCCATGGTGAATTCAGTTGAAGAAGACAATATGAAGATGATACTTTCTTTTTCTTTCTTTTGTTTTTATGTTTTATTTACTATTTTACTATTTTTCCCTTTAAAAATCATCAAAATTACATTAATACCTTATCCATAAATGTCCACTAACCCTTTAATTGGTCTATTTACCATCCAAGTCCCTTAGATTAAAATTCCATAGCTATTAAACACCTTTAACTAATAGAACTCTACTTTTGTACTTTTTACGATTTAATTAAGCATGCAAACGTCAAAATTTCTTAACAAAATTTTAGATCGAGACTTGAATCAAAAAGACAATAATTGTGGAAAACAAAAAATTACAGAGTAGTCCCTACTGTGAAATCGGGTGTAACTGTAACACCCCTTACCCGTGTTCGATGCCAGAACAGGGTATGAGGCATTATTGGAACATACACATGCAATCGTACAAAATCGAGACATAATTTTTACATTCAAATTTAAATTTTCAATTTTCATCACTAAGTCCCTGATATGGATCTAACAGGGCCAAAACATACTATGGAAGCGGTTCGGGACTAAACCGAGAACTTTGGAAAACATTGGAAAATTTCTTGAAAATAGGGGCATACGCCCATGTCCAAGGCCGTTTCCTTCACACAACCATTCACATGCCACATTTTCCATAATTAGTCATACACACTTATTCAACCAACTCATGCTTCTCACAAAATGCATCATCATAACATATAACTTAACTAATATTAGCCAACATCAATGGCCTTATACAAAATGAGTTATCAAATATTAAAGGCCAACATTTTAGGTCAAATCAATTATGACATATAACAAAATAACCAAGTCCTCTATACATGCCATAATTCAAAATATGAATTTCAAAATACCAAAAGAATGATGATAGTTTGGATGGATCTCCGACGATCTCCGTGCCCCAAGCTAGCTTGGTGATACTATAAAACAAGGGAATAGAGAGGGGAGTAAGCATATAGCTTAGTAAGTAGGTATGTAAACAATAAACAAATTATTAACATGCTTTTATAAATCCTCAAAATATGTTTTCAAAATAATACAATCATAACTACACATAGATCCACTATTTACTCAAGTTCAAAACAAGCTATCTATTCGACTCATAGTCACTAAATTATTTATATCTGGAGCTATAGAACTCCAAATTAAGATCCACTAATTTTTCCAGAAACTAGACTTGTATATATTCTTACCATAAAATTTTTAGAATTTTTAGTTTAGCCAATAGGTACAGTTTATCCTTTAAAGTCACCCCTGTTTCACTATCTAATAGTTCTCACCCCTTTTCACTAAAAATTAATTATCTTCTCATACGAGATTTAGATGATGTTCCCATTTGTTTCTTTTGAAAATAGACTTATTAAGGATTTTAAGAATATAAATTTTAACCCATAATTATTTTTTACAATTTTTTAAATATTTTCCCAAATCAGAACAGGGGATTCTAAAATCATTCTAACTCTGTCTCACAAAAATTCAAATATCTCATAATATAAAATTCTTTTGCTTACACTGTTTCTTTTATATGGAAATAGGCTCAATAATATTTAATTTTATATTGTATACAACCTATAATTCGATTTACACTATTTTTGGTGATTTTTCAAAGTCACACAACTACTACTGTCCAAAACTATTTTATTACTAAATTTCACCCTTTCATGTTTTCTTTGTAGTAACTTTCATTGTAACACTTCATATCAATCTCACCAAAGTTCGATCACATATCGAGCACATTGCTCATAAGTCTACACACACATATCTGCACTTATTCATCACATTGTCATATTCAATTACACCTAATCATTTCCCGTTGAACACATCAGAATAATAACGGATACCCGGTGCCCTGCACATAGTACCACCCTTGTAGTCAAAGCTACCTTCTTCACAAAGTGGCCTTCACATAGTACCACACTTGTAAACAAAGCTTTCTTTCTTCACAAAGTGGCCTTCACATAGTACCACACTTGTGACCAAGCTATCTCTTCTCAAAGTGGCCTTCATATAGTACCACACTTAAGTCACTAGTGACATGTCACTGGTATCCTATTCTGTTTCTAATGTTCAACTGGGAAATTTTTCACTTTTCAATACTTGTCAATTTCATTCAATATTCAGCCACATTTCATAAAACATAATAAAATGTGATAACGTAAGTAAAAACAATGCATTATTTACATACAAACTTACCTCAGTGCACAATATGACGAATTTGCAATTTAGTGCACAACTTTTTCTTTTCCCCGATCAAGGTCAATTCCTCGTATTTCTTGATCTATAATAACACATTTAGCTCATTTAATACTCAAATTATTCAATTTAGTTCAAAAACCACACTATAAAAAAATTACATTTTTGCCCCTAAAGTTTCACATAATTATAATTTTGCCCCTAGGCTCGCAAGATGAAAAACACTTATTTTTCTCAAATCCTAAGCCTAGCCGATTCATATTCCCTCTTATATCAGCTCACATTTTTCACTAAATCACATTTTCTATACATAAATTTACAACTTCGACAAATAAGTCCTTTTATGCAATTTCATCAAAAATCACTTAGTAAAAGTTATTTATCACACCCCAAACTTTCATATTCTTCCATAAAAAATTAAAACACATGCATTTCATCAATGGGTAAATTTTTAAACACAAACCCTAGCTCAAAACAATGGTGGAAATAGCTAAATCGAGCTACAAGGATATCAAAAATGTAAATAACATTAAAAACGGGGCTAAAACGGACTTACAATCGAGCTTGGAAGCTTTAAAAACCTTAGCTATGTCTTCCTCATGTGAAATTCGGCCAAGAGATGGACAAAAATTGGCTTTTAATTTTGTTTTTAATTCATTTTAATAACTAAATAACCAAAATGCCCGTAATGAAAAACTTTGGAAACATGTCTAACCATGTCCATTTTTGTCCACCAACTTAACCAATGGTCTAATTACCATATAAGGACTTCAATTTAAAATTTCATAACAATTGGACACCTCTAGAGTGTAGAAATCAACTTTTACACTTTTTACAATTTAGTCCTTTTGACTAAATTGAGTGCCCAAACGTCAAAATTTTCGAACAAAATTTTCAAAAAAAATCCATAAAATCATAGACCATAAAATATAATAAAAATAAACTTTACTATGTCATATTTGTGGTCCCAAAACTACTATTCCGACTAGACCCAAAATCGGGCTGTTACAATAACCGTAGGTAAGTTTATAGTATTTCAATATGAAAATGTATGTTGCTTGTAATTATTTATCATTTTCTGGTTATTAGTAGATAATCTTGTGAAAATTCAATAGATAGGGATATATGATTGCAATATACAACTAAATATGTATGGAAATATACAATTTATGTTGGTATCTTGATGATTTCATATTATGAATGTGTTTATAATGAAAATACCATATGTGTATGAAAAATAATGAAGTGCCTCTGAATTGATATAAAAGAAATGGATTTTTGGTTACTGCCCAGTCAAACTTAGTGATCATGTAGGATACGATTGGCATGCCAATAGGGTTAGTATGGGTGCTTGTACAGGATTTGCACTTTAGTGCCTCTGTTTGCACTTTGGTGCTTCTGTTTGCACTTCGATGCCTCTGTCTACACTTCAATGCCTCTGTTATGCATCTATGATGCCTCTGGTGTGGTGTAGTTACCCGATTATCCAAGTCGAGTTACTTAGTTCATCGGGCTAACTGTTAATGAAATGTATAGTTGACTTGTAGAGTTAAATGTTGATGCATATTCAAGATATTTGAAAATGTTAAATGTTCAATGAAATATTTGTTTATATATGAGCACATCTATATTGATGATATGTTGATTATGGAATTAATAAGTTTTTTGTGATGAGGATTATCATATTATACGTTGATATGTGATTATGAACTAATGAGACTTGTGAATATGTATTTGGCTATCAGGAATTGTTTGTTATCTCTTTATATTTTGATGACAATTGAGGTAAGTTTAGTTTGATTATTTAAACTATGAACTTACTAAGCTTCTTAAGTTTACTTGTTTCATTTATATTCTTTTGCAGTTGTCTAAGCTGCGGACTGACAGGGTGGATCAAAAGAAAGCTCACACTATCCAACTATTTGGTAGCTTTTATATTTAGTTTTGGGATGTGGAATGTATATATGTAGGTGTTTTGTTGTGAATATGTAAATGTTATTTTATAAAGGTTATGTTAGTGAAATGGTTATTCTAAAGGTATGTATTTGATGTGCTTTGGTTATAAACTATAAGACTATGTTTTAAGTCATGATGCATATAATGATAACTTAATGAAAGTGCTCATATTTGTGTAATTTTGGTTGAAATTTGATTATGAATAGGTGGTAAATGTCATGTTTTCCTTTTACCTTGGTTATTGAATTAATAATCTATGATTGTGGTGCCTTTGAATGGCATATTGGTTAGGCATAGTATGGATGAAATTTTAGCATGTAATTAATTAATTGAATATGTTTTTGAACTTAAGAACTGATATAGATATGGTATGTCTTGTTTTGCAAGGATGGTGTATGAGATTGCTTGGTTTGGGGGGTCAAAAATAGTGCACACGGCCTGGGACACGGGCTGCCACATGGTCGTGTGCCATACTTGGTCACCACGCATAGCCGTGTGTAATTATTGATTTTAGATGCAGTATTTACACAGCCTAGCACATAGACCACGTGGTCGTGTGAGCCAAAATAGATTGTTACACGATCTAACACATGGCCTGCGACATAGCCGTGTGACCCAACTTTGAGTACACACACGCCTTGGTGCACGACTTACGACATGGCCATGTGTCCAAACTTTGAATGTCCACACGATCTGGGCTTAGTCACACGGCCATGTGAACCCTATTTTGAAAACTTTTAATTTTTTCTAAAATTTTATATTTTATTTCGATTTGATCTCAAATTATCATTAAACTATTTTTAGGGCCTCATAAGCCCATTTTAAGGCCCATAGGTGTATTTATGCCATGAATTGATCTATTTGTTATATGTTATAAAGTATTTGTATAATTATTCTAAAATAAAGTGAAATGTTTTGTTCTTCTCGGTAACACTTCGTAACTCTAATTCGGTAATGGTGACGGGTTAGGGGTGTTACAGATATCACTCAATTAAAAGAGAAGGTCACTTCTTCAAAGAATGAGAAGTTTACTTCGGAGGAAAATTTCAAGGCTCTAGAGGAGAGTCATCAAGCAGTCGTAGACTGCCAATGTCTATATCATGCAAAGGTTCTGAAGAAAAACCAGGAGGATACCCAAAAGAATCTTGTTCAGGCCTTACCCGAATGGAGAGGGACAGTAACTATGAACGCCCAAGTGGCTGCAAGCCCATTAAACCTTACTAAGGTAGACTTTGACAAGCTTAAGAGTATTTCCTTAGATTCACTTAATTTCAACATCTATTATCCAGTAAAGGTTAGAAGGCCTTTCAAGGGAAATGGAACAAGTAGTGGAGCATTCCGATAAGGACTTGGCACTAAGGGACCAGGTTCTAGATAACACTCCTCCTATGGGTGAAGTCTCAACTACACCCAATGATCGGTCTGACTAGCAGTGAAGAATTTACCTTCCTTTTATGTGTTTTGTTTTTCATTGTATATCCCTTGCCTTTATCTATAAAACAATTTTTTTCATCGCTTATCTGTCTTTATTATGCATTAGACTCATATTATCATTACAATAGAAAAATAAACTTTAACATACTTGAGGGTTCCGCCAGGCTCAGTGCACTATGCAAATAGGGCTCCTTTCTTTTTATGGTTTGAGAACTGCCTAAACCTAGGCTCCGATACCAAACATGTAATGCCCTTGACCTGACCCGATAGACTGAATCCGAATCTTGGGTGCTACTACTAAAATTTCGTACTTGTATCATTTGTCACCTACTAACACATTTATACTGAATAATACCTCCCCTTTAATTTATCAAATTAATTAACTCAAGACCGAGTATACCAAGAGTTCTTACAACATATTTCACTCCTTACAATTGGTAGAGTATTACAACTAGAACATATATACAAAATTATTCGACATGACTCTCCTCAAAACATCTTAAGTTTATGACACTAGTTGCCCTTGTATGGTTAACCCATCGTGTATGTGATTCAGGGCTCACCTAATGATTTTACTAATTTAGATATGAGACTTTTAAGGCTCAATCACTTCCAAATAAATTCACTCTGTATGCATAAGTATCCATTCGCCATTTCTTTGGTGCAACCCTGACGTTGCCCCACCAGATGTGTTTCATCCGAAACATCAAACACACAGGGGTAAGTGTGATAGAAATTAGTGAGATATCCCCCTCTTTACCTGACTTCTCTTTAGAAGCTTTCTTCTTATATCCACAATTTTGACTTCTCAATCGCAAGAACTTCACCGTGGGTTTTGGGTTAGCTTCTTTATAGTCTACCCAATTGGCGTTGTTACCAGATGGTTCTTACATAGGCCTTTACTTTGATTACTACTTGGAGGCAAATACTTCATTTGTCATAGATAGCTACATAGGCATCCTTGTACAATAGATAAATAGCCATAAAGGCGTCCAAACACGCACACAAAAAAGATAGCCATAGAAGCATCCATATAGATTGATAACTACAAAGGCATCCATATAACATTAGATAGCCACAAAGGCGTCCTCCTAAAATAGACTTCGCCACAAATATACCTTTAACAAAACCAACCACAAAGGGCTTCTCTTGATGATTTCGCCACAAGGGCTCACATGTAAAAAGGAACAGCCAGAAAGACTCACATATAATAGATTCGGCCACAAAGGCATCACTTTTAAGTAATGGTGTTTTCAACAATAGGGATTTTCCTAAACTCATCATCATAAGGTTTGCCTCTCATCACCTGGAACTCACCCAAGCATCTTTTTCATCTTTTCTCCACATGACGCTATAGTCTAGACTAGGTCTTACACTATATGGTCTTCATTTCCCCACATGATACCATAGTCCCAAACGAGGTCTTACACTGTATGGTCTTCACTTGCCATGGTCATGGACTTTCATATCAGAATTCGTGTTTAATGTCCCGAAGAACTCACACGCAAGTAGACTCAAAATGCATACTCATGCTTGAACGAGTTATTGTACAAAACTTCAACATACAGATGCGTTGCATTTCCAGACATGCTACTCAGACTTATTATGCAAAGACAATCATGCTTCAAGCACATTCGTGCATGCACATACTTTTCAGCAAAACAAATACTTATCATTCAGCTCATGCTTTCTTACATAATCATTGTTTTCATACTTTCTTTACATATTAGAGGCACGTTGCTACTTAGGCATCACACTCAAGCCTATCAAGCACAGGTCTTTCACAAGGATGGCATATCACACATGCATCATGCACATTTCTATTGCACAAATAGCCATTTATCAGAGACAAAATAAGCATTTAAATAGAGACAAAATAGACATTTAAACATACATGCAATAGATAAATAGAAACACTCCATATGTTCATAAGGAGTTCATGAAATACTCACCTGAAACCTTCGAACAACTTATGCATTTTCTTTTAAGATCTTCCAACATATAACAGCGACCATTTCTTATAAAAGAGAAGATTACTATTAACAAATTGCTTAACTAACTCTTTTTCCTTCATCTCAAACCCAAATGGCATCATGCAGAGTCCTGTTTTCATGCATGCAATAGACTTACTCTTTTCCCAAATACACATGAAGGATCGAAATACTTACCCTGGTGAGAGACAACCCTACTTATAAATTAAATTCTTATCCTTAATGTGGTAAGAGAATCCCCTCATCAGCCCCTATATGAAGATCAAAAGGGTGTCTATAAGTAAAAGAGGAGATGACTTTCCTTCCTGCAGAAGTTTCTTAAATAAAAATCTTGGTTCTTACCATAGGGCTTCGACGCATGTCATACATTCTGAGGCTTATTTAGCTAGTGATTTACAGTTGCAGGAAACGTACATCAGAATCTAATATCCTTCCATACTTATGATTGGACTCACCTTTTAACCTTAAGATTCTGGTTAGCACGCAATTTATTCTTTATCTAGACAAGCTAGCGTGACCCATCTGGGCGACATTCATAAAACCTAAGAATCCCTTGTCATGGTTGTCAGCCCCTTACATACATTCATACGTTAGGCGTAAAATAGCCTAAACCCTCAAATCCTACCATGGCCTTTTTATGCCCTATTGTTGTACTAGAGCACCAATTAGGTGAGTAAGACTACGCCAATCTATTTTTCCCCAACCTGTCAGCCCAAACTCA
This sequence comes from Gossypium anomalum, assembly GCA_025698475.1. Taxonomy (NCBI): domain Eukaryota; kingdom Viridiplantae; phylum Streptophyta; class Magnoliopsida; order Malvales; family Malvaceae; genus Gossypium; species Gossypium anomalum. The sequence continues at coordinate 66,172,816 of CM046966.1, forward strand.
AAACCCGCTAAGTCCGGGGTGCTAAAAAATGTCACTGGTAAAGTAAATACTGAAGAGGTTATCCTTGAAATGGTCAAATAAGTGATATGTTTGGTATGATTTTTTTTGTTTCATTAATAGTATGCTTAGTTGGATGCTTGTTATATGTCAGCCGTGAAAATGAATGGTATGCAAAGTATGAAGGGATGTAATGATGGATGAAAGATAAAGAAATGTCATGTTTTGCACTCTGTGCCACGTGATATTGGTTTTGCAGAGGTTCGGTTGGATTGTGTTGAGATATATGCGCACATGTATATGATAAACCTATGTGGGTTCTTTCAAGTATGAGACACTACGGAGTCTAAGGCTTACAGCCTCAAGTATGTAAGTAAGTCTCATAACCATGGGCACACGCAAGATAAGATAGTCTGCTAGACTTATCTCATTATTCGAGTTACGGTAGTCGGCTAGACTTGTTCTTTAAGCCTCATGAAAAAGTTATAGGTGGAATTTTTCCATGTAGAAGTCCACGAAATAGTTCACATATATGAATATGTATTTATATGTAAATATTCATCTATGGATCCGCAAATATGAGTCTGCAGTATATGAGTTTGCATCCCTGAATCTTTTATATGAATTCGTATGTATGACAATCCACTAGATTTATCTTTATGATTCAAGCTATAGCAATCTATTGATCTTATATTCATGTTTCAAGTTTAAGAGTTCGCAGAGACTATCTTTCACAAAAGTCAATATAGAATATTATCCAAGCAAGTGATTGCATGGACTTGTCCTTATGTTCAAGCTACGAGAGTTCGTATAAAATTATTTTTCTTAAGCCAAAACCTGCAACGATCTTCTTTTATGTAAGAGTCTGCCAAGGACTATTTTTAAATCGAGAGTCTGCAATGACTATCCACTAAATAAGGGTAATGCAATGACTATCACTTAAGAATGAGTTCACAAGTAAGAAATCACATAAACAAAATTATGATTATGATTCCATATATAAAAGATTTCAAGTATGGTCTACAGGTATGTATTCACCAAGCTTGAGTTTGCATATGTAAAACCTTATGTATAAATTCGCATGTAAAAATTCTCTAAGTGTGAATCTCCATGCATGAGTTCTCTAGAATCAATCCGTCGTACATTAATCCATGATGATAACAATGGCTAAGGCAATTCGAATATATTCTACTGGCAAAAGAGGTAATAATTCATCTTGTATGAAATCAGTACAAATGGGTAAGCAAAATCAATTTGCATTGTATCCTATAGTACAAGCAATGTAAATTGGGATTGTGACAATGCATAAAGTATACAATTCTCAAGTTGAGCCAATGCAAGGGACGACAAAAGTATGCCAAGAAGATGTGCAAAGTATACTTGTACAAGTGATGTCAAACAAGAGATCAGACCCATGAAGTTCTAACTTATAAATTCATAAATAGTATGTTATATTAATAACTCACTAAGTTCAATTAAACTTAGGATTTTTTTTTTTTGTGTGTTCTTCCAAGTATAATGGTTTATTTAAGGAGCTGAAGAGGGATCAAGCCAGATTTCGTTCAAGCTTAGGTGAACTTGTGTTTTTAACTATAACATGCATATAGTGGGGCAAACTAGAGGATGAGCCTATGGGTTAGAATTTTTTTGTAACTAAGTATGAACCATAGTATATTATTTACAGCAAAGAGAAATCAAATAAAAAAATTAAAGCTATTATTGTTAATTTTTCATAAGTTCGCTTGTTAAGATTTTTAAACTAGAAATTTATAGTTGTGTTCTCGTCTGGCAGGTCAGGTTATTAAACATGTTAAGATGTTTAAATATGATTAAATAAGGCATATTTGGTTGTTTTAGTCATGTTAGTCGAACAATTTAGTTGTAAATTGATCATAGTTTGTTTCGGAGATGACGTGATATTTTGTAACTGGACCCTTTGATCAGGTCAGGTACAAGGTGTTACACAACGTCCCAGTACCAACAGTGAGTGATATCACAATGTCAAGGTGTTCAAAGTCACAACGTGACTTACTGAGTTGGTGACATCACGATATGGAGATTATGAAGTAGCGACGTCGGCCTTAAATTTTCAAAACTTTGCAATTCAAGCTCGAATTAACAAAAAAGCTTTTGTAAGCTCGTGTAGGACCCAAAAATGATTGTGCAATACATTATGTACTAGAATTTTATTTATTTAAATGATCATATGTTCCATGATGTTTTGAATTTATTAAATCGATGATCGTAGCATCTCATAGCTTAAACCCAGTGACCGGGTCAGGCATGGTTGTTAGATTTTTCTTTCATTCTTCAATGGTGGATGATGCAAATTGTTAAGAAAGATGATGTTCTAATCTTTTTCCACTTAATTTAACATATATTATGATTAAGTTTAGCTAAGTTTAATTAACCATGCTTAATTAGTTAATTAAGACATCATTAAACATATTTTAATAATAAATTTAACTAAGTGGAATTAATCACCATAGTACACTATCAATATGTTTATAATTAGTTAAATAATCATTTTGTTTCATTGGATAATTACTATCTAGGTCCTCATGCATTTTCTAATTTAAAATTCAATAGTGATTAGACTTTTACAATTTAGTTGATGAGTTTTATTTACTTGTTTTCTTGGTTAAATTACTTAACTAAACTTCAATATATTTCCATAATAACTTAACTAATCTTTATATTTTATCCTTATAGACTCATTTTACGGAAATGAGGTTCTAAAACTACATTTTTTGACGCGACTTAATTAGGTCGTTATATGAAAAATCTCCATCTCCTTTTGATATTGCATATCTTTTTCTTGGTAGAAGTAACATGTGAAGTAGGAAAAAATTATCCAAAAATAATCTTACCATGTCAATCCATGTATATAGATCTAAAAGCTAGAGAAAATAACCAATCCTTTGCCTTGCCGACTAGTGAAAAAGGGAAGACTCTTAGTTTAATTTCCTCATTGGTCACCCCTTATGGTCTCACCGTAGAACACACCACATGGAACTCCTTAAAGTGCTTGTGAGGGTCTTCGTTCTCTAGATCATGAAAAGGAGGAAATAAATGAATTACTCCAAATTTTAATTCAAAAGATACCTCAAGTTCAGAGATTCGATGTAACACCCCTAACCCGTAACCGTTGCCGGAATAGGTTAATACGCACTACCAGACTCGTAACTTAGTTCAGAACAAACATTTATTAAAAAGTCCTCATATTTCAGTCAATATCATTCATTTACATTCGATATGTATTCAAATCAAGCATACAAAGCTCTAATCAAACATTCGGGGCTAAATCGGTAACAATAAACATTTCAAGAACTTAGAAAATTTTCAACATTTCAAGGGTCACAAGCCCGTGTGAACAGGCCGTGTGCCTCACACGGCCACTAGACACGCCCGTGTGTCTAGGCCGTGTCAAAACTGTAGGGTATACTGCCTTAATTCAAAAGGGTACCCTAGGGGACACGCGGCCGTATAGCATGACCGTGTGTCGCACACTGTTGAGACATACACTCATGTCTCTGCCCGTTGGACAAAAATATGGCCATTCACAAGACCACTTTGCCACCCAATTTGGGTCATCCCTACAAGCATCAAAACAAGCATATTTCATGTCCCAAAGGCAGTCAAAAACATACCAAATCATATGCTAATTGGCCCATAATATCATCATAAAACTTACCAAATTTGACCATATCATTTGGGCATTCATAAACGCATTAAAACATACTATTTTTTAACACAAAGCATACACCAAAATTTATTCATAATCTCATCCATAATCAAGCCATATCACATGGCTAGATATACACATCCCAAAACATACCACATTAGTCCTAGCCTATACATGCCATTAGTTGATATATACATATTCAAAAGGTACCAAAATAACATTTGATAGTGTGGTAATGATCCTCGACGATCCCTGAGCTTTCAGTAGCTTCGATATCTATAAAACAATGCAAACACACACAAGTAAGCTTTCAAAAGCTTAGTAAGCCATATACAAATAAACTTATCATTTTAAGCATATAAGCATCATAAAATACATATACTCCATAGTCAAATACTATCACAAACCTCATAGTTCATATACATTTCATATATTCCCAATTCATTTGCACATATGGCATATTTTCTCATATTTGAATCACATATCATCACTTGCACATATACTTACTTCACATTAACAAATGTTGAACACATTTCAATGTACCTGAATCGAATATTCTTTCATTCAATCACGTATTTCTCAAAATGCCCGTTGAACCATTCAGAATTAAATAAGATACGCGAATAGATCGAAAAACTTGTATAATACCAACGTCCCGAACGTGGTCTTACATGTAATTAATATCGATGTCACTGTCCCAAACAGGGTCTTACACGAAATCAAATACGATGCCGATGTCTCAGATATTGTCTTACACATAAATCTCAAATCGATGCCAACGTCCCAGGTGTGGTCTTACACGATAACACATATCGGAATCCTATGTCATGACATATGTATCCTAACTATTCCTATGGTTCGTACGGGACTTTTAGGACGGCGTCACATTATCGGAACTTTCTCAGATTTCTTATATTCAACTCAAAATAGCCATTCATCATTATTCATTAACATATAAGCAATAATAATTCAATTCAAACACATTTATTTGCATATCGACTTACCTCGTACTTATTCAAACGGATGAAATCGGCTAATCAACGACTTTCGACTTTCCCCGATCTAATTCCGTTTTCTTTGGTTCTTGATCTATATAAATTCAAATTTAACTCTTTTATTCAACAAATCATTCAATTTAATCGATATACACATATTTAGGGCATTTTACAAATTAGCCCTCACATTTTCACATTTTGACATTTAAGTCCCTATTTCATAAAATCACAAAATACACACAATTTCATATTTCTCATGCTTAGCCGAATATCCATATAGTCTCTAGCAGCCCATAACTTTCACTTATTTCATATTTTAATCCCTCAATTTCTCATTTTCATAATTTAGCCCAAATTACTCAAATTCATCAAAAATTCAAATACAAAACATATTAATCTAACACATGTCTTTCATTTTTCATCAATTAACATTACAAAGCTCACAAAATCAACAATGGCATAACTCAAAATCATCATCAAATTTTGAAATTGAAGCATGGGCTTAATAGAACACCAAGCAACAATCACAAAAACATAGAAATCATAAAAAACCGAGCAAATTTCATACCTTAATCAATAATCATAAGTTTCGAACCATAGCTTGGTCTTTTCTTTTCTTTTTCTTTCAATTTTCGGCAAGATGAAGTAATAATAACTAATTTCATGCTTTGTTTTATTAATCTAATAACATTAATACACATTTTACTAGAATAGCCTTATTATTATCATTTAAAATCCACTAACTAATGTCCAACCATGTCATTTCATGAATTTGGTCCATTTACAACATAAAGACCTCACATTTAAAGAGACACATCAATTCAACACTTAATCAAATAGAAGGGTACTTTTACATTTTCTGCGATTAAGTCTTTTTTTTCTAAATTAAGCACACAAACGATCAAATTTTTATACGAAACTTTCACACATGTTAGCTCACATATTATAAGCACGAAAAATAATATTAAAATATTTTTCTGATTCAGATTTGTGGTCCCGAAACCACTGTTCTGAGTAGGGTCTAAACCAGGCTATTACAACTCTCCCCCCTCAGGGATTTTCGTCCCCGAAAATCTTACCGTTGAACAGATTCAGATATTGCTGTCTCATAGCATCTTTAGGTTCCCACGTAGCTTCTTCGACTCCGTGTCAATGCCATAACACTTTTACTGATGGAATTTTCTTATTTCTCAATTCTTTAACCTCTCGAGACAATATACGGATCGGTTCTTCTTCATAGATCATATGAAACTGAATCTTTATCTCTAACAGATAAATTACATGCGAGGGATTAAATTTGTATCGTCGAAGCATCGATACATGAAATACATTATGGATCTTTTCTAGCTCAGATGGAAATAACAATCTATATGCAACTAGTCTGACACGCTTTATGGTTTCATACGGTCCGATGAACCTCGGACTCAATTTACCTTTTCTACAAAACCGAAGTACTTTCTTCCACGGAGATATTTTCATAAACACTTTGTCGCCGATCTCAAATTCAATATCTTATCGTTTCAAATCTGCATATGATTTCTAACGATCTGATGCTGCTTTCAAACTATTTCAAATCACTTTTACTTTCTGTTCAGTCTCTTTAATTAAATCGACCCCGTGAATCTTATTCTTATTGAGCTCTGTCTAATACAAAGGTGTTCGACATTTCCGACCGTACAATGCTTCGTAAGTTTCCATTTTAATACTCTATTGAAAACTACTATTATACGCAAATTCAATCAATGGCAAATATTGTTCCCACGAACCTTCAAACTCAATAATACAACATCTCAACATATCCTCTAGTAACTGAATAATCCGCTCGGATTGACCATCCGTCTGCGGGTGAAAAGCGGTAATGAAATACAATTTCGTACCTAAAGCATCTTGCAGTTTCTTCCAAAACCTTGAAGTGAATCTCGGATCTCTATCTGACACAATCGACAATGGCACCCCATGCAATCTCACAATATCAGAAATGTATAACTCAGCTAGCCTTTCAAGTGAGCAGTCTAATCGTACCAAAATAAAGTGGGCTTATTTTGTCAATCTGTCAACCACAACCCAAATCGCATATTTCTTTCTCGGAGATAGGGGTAAACCTGAAACAAAATCCATCGTCACTCTATCCCATTTCCATTCGGGAATCATAATTGGCTGTAACAAACCATAAGGCACCTGATGTTCAGCTTTAACTTGCTGATAGATCAAACATTTCGAAACAAAGTCAAAGATATCTCTTTTCATACCATGCCACCAGTATAGCTGTTTCAAATCATTATACATTTTCGTCCTTCCCGGATGTACAGATAAACGACTGTTATAGGCTTCTTTTAAAATCATTTGAATTAACTCTGGATTTTTTGGAACACAAATTCTATCTCAGAATCTCAAACAATCATCATTATCAATTCGAAATTCAGAATCAGAATTCAAAGCACTCTGAGCTCGTTTCGCTATTATCTCATTATCAACTTTCTGTACATCACAAATTTGCTGTAAGAACAAAGGTTTCGCTTTCAAATCGGCTAAAATTAAACTATTATAAGACAAAACTAAATGAGCGTTCATCACACGTAGCGCAAACAGTGATTCCCGAATTAAAGCATCACCAACAACATTTGCTTTTCCAGGATGGTAATTAATAACTAGCTCATAGTCTTTTAACAGTTCTAACCATCTTCTCTGTCGTAAATTCAAATCTTTCTGAGTCATCAGATATTTCAGGCTTTTATGATTTGAAAACATGTGACATTTCTCACCAAACAGATAATGACGCCAAATCTTCAAAGCGAACACAATCACAGCTAACTCAAGGTCGTGTGTCAGATAATTCTTTTCATATGGCTTTAATTGTCTTGAGGAATAGGCTATAACTTTGTCTTCCTGCATCAAAACACAACCTAGTTCATTTAACGAAGCATCACTGTAAATCATGAATTCCTTACTCGATTTTGGTTGCACTAATACCAGAGCTTCAGTCAATAAGGCTTTTAACTGATTAAAGATTTTCTGACACTTTTCGGACCATTCGAACTTGACATCTTTCTATAGCAAACTCGTCAACGGAGTAGCAACCATTGAAAAGCCTTTTACAAACCGTCAAAAATAACCAACAAGTCCTAGAAAATGGTGGCCTTCAGAAACATTTCTCAAAGGCTTCCAATCTAAAATCGCGAAAATTTTGCTCGAACCAACTTGTTTACCAGATGCTGACACAATATGGCCTAGAAAACTGACTTCCCGTAACTAGAACTCACATTTACTAAACTTTGTAAATAGTTTCTTATCACACAGAGTTTGTAGCACTACTTTCAAATGCTCGGCATACTCATTTTCATCATGCGAGTAAATCAAAATGTCATTAATTAATACGACAACAAATTGGTCTAAATATGGTCTAAAAATTCTGTTCATGAGGTTTATAAAAATAGCAGGTGCATTTGTTAATCTGAAAGGCATAACTAAAAATTTATAGTGTTCGTACCTCGTTCGAAAAGCTATTTTCAGAATATCAGAATCTTTTACTCTTAACTGATAATAGCCTGATCTTAGATCTATCTTTGAAAACACATAGCACCTTTCAACTGATCAAACAAATCATCAATTCTGGGCAGAGGATATTTGTTCTTAATAGTCACTTTATTTAACTGATGATAATCAATACACATTCTCATCGTGCCGTCTTTCTTTTTCACAAATAGAACTGGAGCACCCTAGGGAGAAAAACTCGGTAGTACGAATCCTCTATCGGTCAACTCTTGCAACTGAGATTTCAATTCTTTTAATTCTGTCGGAGCCATTCTATATGGAGCTATCGAAATCGGAGTAGTTCCCGATAGTAAATGTAACGCCCCCACGCCCAAAACCGTCACCGGAGTCAAGCTTGAGGTGTTACTAAACTTATCTTACCTTTTAAACAACTCTAAACCACTTATTTTAATTTTCGGAATAAACTGTTTTTCTGCGTCATAGCTGCTTAAAAATTCATTTCTCGAGTTTCAAAATTCAAAATTAAGATCCGTAAATTTTTCCTGAAACTAGACTAATATATCTATCTACTAATTTTTTTCTATAATTTTTGACTTAGCCAATTAGTACAGTTTATTAGTTAAAGTTACCCCTGTTTCAGAATTCGACTGCACTGACCTCTACTTACTTTGAACCACTTTTCTCCCTATACAAAATTAATATAACTATACTGTTTGTTTCTATTAAAACTAGATTCAATAAGGATTCTAACCATATAAATTACACCACCTAATTATTTTTTTACAATTTATGGTGAATTTCCAACATTGAAACAGGGGATCTAGAATTTTCTCTGACCCTGTTTCACTAAAACTCAGATATCTCATAAAATATAATACCTTTACCTATTTTGCTTATTTCATAAGAAAATAGACATAATAAGATTTAATTTCATATATTATTCACCATCAAACCATGTCTCTACGATTTTTAGTGATTTTTCAAAATCACATTATTTCTGATACTTAAATCTGTTTTTAAGTTACTTTCACATTTTTCTTAGTTTTCATGTGATAGTTACTACTTATTCATACATACAATTAAACATGTATATCATCAGCCATTCTATTAGCTAATCACTAGCAAGTATTTACACATCATTCATTGATCATATCATATCAAAAGAAACCAAGTTCCTATACATGCCATACACAAAACTAAACGTCTAACTATACCAATGTGATTTCTTCGATAGTGTGATCGGGTCTCCGACGTTTCCTTCGATCCCCGAGTGGCTTGATAAAAACTATAAGAAAAAGAAAATAAAGAGAGTAAGCACTAGGCTTAGTAAGCTTACAAGCAAATAAATTACAACATTCAAGCATAATGAATGATTATACATAATGTCACCTAGCCTCATAAACTTTCTTTACTTCTCATTTTCTACCTTCTTCTTTACTTACTTACCTTCTTTCTTACCGACCTTTCACTATTCATAAATATAATCTACCTTCCCTTTTGCTGATAATTCACTGTAATTTAACGTGTACAATGACCCATTGAACCACTCGGAATACTAAGGATCTTTGGGGTCGTTCTGTCTATCAATATCCACGCCAATGCCATGTCTTCGACATGGACTTACATGAATTATTCCTGTCTCCAATGCCATATATATATATATATAATATGGGCTTACATGGCTCATTCCTGTCTCCAAAGCCATATAACTGATATGGACTTACATGGCTCATTTTCATGTCTGTCTGTCTGTCAACCCCAATATCCTAATATTCCTAAGGTTCAAACGGGGCTTCCTAATGCTTTTTCTCTGTCACTTTGCCTTTAATTCGACTTTAAATATCCTCATAAAATAAGTATATAAATTCTGGAAATTAACAATAATAATGTAAAATAAAAGAACATTGCGTTTATTTACTGTAAACTTACCTCGTATGCAAAAATAGCTACTTTTACCATTTCGTCCACGACTTGGTATTTTCTTCATTTTAGCCCGAATTTCAGTTTTCCTTGCTTATTGAGCTTGGAAAGCTTGAAAACCCTAGCCATGGCTTCCCCCATGCTAATTTCGGCCTCCATGAAGAAGATGAGCAAAATTGGCTTTTAATTTTGTATTTTAATTCATTTTACCCCTAAATGACCAAAATGCCCTTACTACTAAACTTTCAAAAATTCCTTCCATGTCCTAATTTTGTCCATGAACTTAAAATTGGTCAAATTGCTATTTAAGATCTCCTAATTAATATTCTAATTCAATTTTATGCAAAATACTTCTAGAACACAAGTTTTGCAATTTATTCAATTTAGTCCCTAATTTCAAATTAAGTACTTTATGCATAGAATTTCTTCACGAACTTTTCACACAATCATGCAAACATATCATAGACCTCAAAATAATAATAAAATAAATTTTTCTACCTCAGATTTGTGGTTTCGCAACCACTGTTCCGTTTAGGCCCTATTTCGGGATGTTACATTTCTTCCCCCCTTTAGGGATTTTCGCCCCAGAAAATCTTACACTGTGAAGAGATTTGGGTACTGTTTTCACATAGCCTCTTCGAGTTCCCATGTAGCCTCGTCTACCCCATGTAGTCCGACTATCTCACGAAATATACAACTCGGCCAACTTGTCAAGTGAAAAATCCATACTGAACCGGGATAAAATGAGCCGACTTCGTTAACTTATCAATCACAACCCATACTGCATCTTTCTTTCTCGGATTGTAGCGGCAATCCTGTCACAAAATCTGGACAGATCAAACATCTAGAAACAAACTCTGAAATGTCCCTTTTATTCCTACCCACAAAGTACATTTTCTTCAAATCATTATACATCTTTGTACTACGGATGAATAGACAAAAAAAACTACTATGTGCTTCTGTAAGATCTTTCGAATAAGCTCATCATTCTTGGTGCACACATACCCCGGGTGATAATCAATCACTAGCTCATAATCTTTAATCAACTCTAGCCATCTTCTTTGCTTCAATTTCAAACTTTTGTGATCGGTGAATATGTGGCACTTCTCACCGCATACAAATGATGTCTCCAAATCTTCAACGCAAAAATAATGGCAACTAGCTCTAAATCATGTATCGGATAGTTCTTCTCATGTGGCTTTAGCTATCTAGAGGCATAAGCAATTACCTTCCCTTCTGCATAAGTACACAACCAAGTCCATTCATGGACGCATCATCTGTAAATCACAAACTCCTTACACAGTTCGGTTGTACTAAAGCAGAGCTTTAGTCAATAATGCTTTTAACTTGTCAAATTCTCAATCCATTCAAACTTGATATCCTTTCGCAGAGAAATCTTGTCAACGGGGTAGCTATCATGGAAAATCCTCTACAATATCAAGCAAGACCAAGAAACTTCTAACTTCGATACATTTCTAGGAGGCTTCCAATCAACAATGGTGAAATCTTGCTCGGATCAACCTTAATACCTTCACTGAAACAATATGTCCAAGAAAACCAACTTCTCGTAACAGAACTCACTTTTGCTAAACTTGGCATACAACTCGATTATCTCTCAAAATCAGAAAAGCGTTTCTCAAATGCTCTGCATGCTCGGTCTCATCATGAGAATAAATCAAGATATCATCAATGAACACAACTACAAACTTATCCAAGTACGGTCTGAAAATTCAGTTCATTAAGTCCATGAAAATGACAGGAGCATTAGTCAAGCCAAATGGCATCACAAGGAACTCATAATGACCATACCTAGTCAGAAAAATAATCTTCGGGACATCGACTCTTTAACTCTGGCTGATAGTATCAGGATCTCAAATCTATCTTGGAGAACACAGTAGCTCCCTTGTTTCAATTCCAGAATTCCTTTCTCTTACGGTCAATAAACCCACGATGATGTACTTTTACGAAATTCCTCCTGAAAGAAATCCCAAGTGATCCTCTCCTTTGGTACAAGCGATACAAGTGTCTTCCACTAGTAGTAGGTTGAGTCTAAGAAGTGATATTACACATTTCATACATTCCTCGGGTGTACAAGATAATTCATCAAAGACTCGATAGTATTTTCTAACCAAAATTTTGCTCTTTTGCATCATCATGTTTTGTTGCTCGGAACTCTTACTCCCCTTGTTTCCCGATTCTATCAACTGGTGGCTTTTCTCTTATCATTGTACCTGTGATTAGGGAAGCTTGAGCTACATGGGTAGCTTTGAGAGTCATGAGGGGTGGAGGTCTAACTACCGGATTCATGCACGAATGAACTCGGCAAACCAATTATTCAAAGCTTGGAAGAGAGTTTCTCGAGTCACTCCTCCACGATTAATCATTCATGGCCTATTCTCATATGGCGCTACCCTTCCGCATGAGCAGGCGCATTACTTTCTACATCATCATCACCAGCTCGCTCGGGATCCATTACAATAAAACAAAATATTTAAAAATCGTCGAGAGTCGTCACACTATCAAAAAATACTGGTGTATGGCATGTATAGCTAGACTTTTACTCACACTAACTGTTAGAGAACCGACTAAACCTGCTCGATACCAATAAATGTAACGCCCCACGCTTGAAACAGATCACCGGAGTCAAGCTTGAGGTGTTACTAAACTTATCTTACCTTTTAAACAACTCTAAACCACTTATTTTAATTTTCGGAATAAACTGTTTTTCTGCGTCATAGCTGCTTAAAAATTCATTTCTCGAGTTTCAAAACTCAAAATTATGATCCGTAAATTTTTCCTGAAACTAGACTCATATATATATCTACTAATTTTTTTCTAGAATTTTTGACTTAGCCAATTAGTACAGTTTATTAGTTAAAGTTACCCCTGTTTCAGAATTTGACTGCACTGCCCTCTACTTACTACGAACCACTTTTCTCCCTATACAAAATTAATATAACTATAATGTTTGTTTCTATTAAAACTAGATTCAATAAGGATTCTAACTATATAAATTACACCACCTAATTATTTTTTTACAATTTATGGTAAATTTACAAAGTTGAAACAGGGGATCTAGAATTTTCTCTGACCCTGTTTCACTAAAACTCAGATATCTCATAAAATATAATACCTTTACCTATTTTGCTTATTTCATAAGAAAATAGACATAATAAGATTTAATTTCATATATTATTCACCATCAAACCATGTCTCTACGATTTTTAGTGATTTTTCAAAATCACATTATTTCTGATACTTAAATCTGTTTTTAAGTTACTTTCACATTTTTCTTAGTTTTCATGTGATAGTTACTACTTATTCATACATACAATTAAACATGTATATCATCAGCCATTCTATTAGCTAATCACTAGCAAGTATTTACACATCATTCATTGATCATATCATATCAAAAGAAACCAAGTTCCTATACATGCCATACACAAAACTAAACGTCTAACTATACCAATGTGATTTCTTCGATAGTGTGATCGGGTCTCCGACGTTTCCTTCGATCCCCGAGTGGCTTGATAAAAACTATAAGAAAAGAAAATAAAGAGAGTAAGCACTAGGCTTAGTAAGCTTACAAGCAAATAAATTACAACATTCAGCATAATGAATGATTATACATAATGTCACCTAGCCTCATAAACTTTCTTTACTTCTCATTTTCTACCTTCTTCTTTACTTACTTACCTTCTTTCTTACCGACCTTTCACTATTCATAAATATAATCTACCTTCCCTTTTGCTGATAATTCACTGTAATTTAACGTGTACAATGACCCATTGAACCACTCGGAATACTAAGGATACTGGGGTCGTTCCTGTCTATCAATATCCTGCCAATGCCATGTCTTCGACATGGACTTACATGAATTATTCTTGTCTCCAATGCCAAATATATATATAATATGGGCTTACATGGCTCATTCCTGTCTCCAAAGCCATATAAGCGATATGGACTTACATGGCTCATTTTCTGTCTGTCTGTCTGTCAACCCCAATATCCTAATATTCCTAAGGTTCAAACGGGGCTTCCTAATGCTTTTTCTCTGTCACTTCGCCTTTAATTTGACTTTAAATATCCTCATAAAATAAGTATATAAATTCTGGAAATTAACAATAATAATGTAAAATAAAAGAACATTGCGTTTATTTACTGTAAACTTACCTCGTATGCAAAAATAGCTACTTTTACCATTTCGTCCACGACTTGGTATTTTCTCCATTTTAGCCCGAATTTCAGTTTTCCTTGCTTATTGAGCTTGGAAAGCTTGAAAACCCTAGCCATGGCTTCCCCCATGCTAATTTCGGACTCCATGAAGAAGATGAGCAAAATTGGCTTTTAATTTTGTATTTTAATTCATTTTACCCCTAAATGACCAAAATGCCCTTACTACTAAACTTTCAAAAATTCCTTCCATGTCCTAATTTTGTCCATGAGCTTAAAATTGGTCAAATTGCTATTTAAGACCTCCTAATTAATATTCTAATTCAATTTTATGCAAAATACTTCTAGAACACAAGTTTTGCAATTTATTCAATTTAGTCCCTAATTTCAAATTAAGTACTTTATGCATAGAATTTCTTCACGAACTTTTCACACAATCATGCAAACATATCATAGACCTCAAAATAATAATAAAATAAATTTTTCTACCTCAGATTTGTGGTTTCGCAACCACTGTTCCGTTTAGGCCCTATTTCGGGATGTTACAGTAAATCAATGCCAAACTCAACCTCTCGAATCGAAGGTAAACTCGAAAGTTCTTCAGGAAACACATAAGGGAACTCACAGACAACCGGTACAGATTCTATTTTCTTTTTTGTCACTTTCGAATCAATCACATAGGTAAAGTAGGCTTCACAACCCTTTTTCTCATATTTCTGAGCTTTCATTGCAGATATCACAGCCAGCAACCCGTTTAAATCATGGACTCAATTCAGATTATCTTATCATTCTTGCATCTTAAATCAATAGTTTTCCATTTACAGTTCACAATAGCATCATGCAAAGTTAGCTAATCCATATCCAAAATTATATCAATTTTGTCAAAAGGTAATAGCATCAAATTAGCCGAAAAATAATTATCTCGAATCATCAACGGATAATTTTTACACACTTTATCAACCAGGACACTTTTGCCTAAAGGGTTCGATACTCTAATCACAAATCCAGTAGACTCTACAGGTAAAGTCTTACTGGATACAAAATTCATGCATATATACAAATGTGTTGATCCTAGATGTATCAATGCAATTACAGAAGTTTCGTAAAGAGTAAATGCACCCGTAATCACATCCGAAGATGAAGCTTCCTCACGAGCTCGGATGGCGTAGGCTCTGGCAGGTGCTCTAGCCTCAGACCGAGCAGCTGTATCTTTAGTAGCTCTTTGGCTACCACTCACATTTCTCAAATTTTTGGAAGGCCTGCCTCTAGCTGAAGTGCTACTCGGTCTTAGATTCTGTACAATTTCTTGTTCAATAGACTCGGGGCAATCTCGAATAAAGTGATCTAAGGATCCACATTTAAAACAAGCTCGATCATTTCATCTACAACTGTCGGGATGTCGTTTACCACAATATTTGCACTTAGGTGGGGTTGGTTTGACACTTTCCATACTAACTACTGGAGTAGCTTTTGAATTCACAGGTGGTCTCTCTTGATCTCATCTCGAATAACTCGCAGTAGCATTTGAACGACTAGAATCATCTCGAAATCTCTTTGATGCTGACTGAAATGACTTATTTGATGATCTTTTTCGTACTTCTCTAGCTTTCGACTCGGCTTTTCTTTTCTTTTTCCCGAGTTCCTCAACTTTACACGCTCGCTCAACAAGCACAACGAACTCTTTTATTTCCAGAATCCCTACTAACAGACGAATGTCTTCATTCAAGCCGTCTTCAAACCTTTTATACATTATTGCTTTAGTCGAGATACATTCTTGTGCATATTGACTCAATCTAACAAACTCTCGCTCGTATTCTGCAACAGACATACGACCCTGTTTCAGTTCAAGAAACTCTTTGCGTTTCTGATCTATGAATCTTTCACTTATGTATTTCTTTCAGAATTTGGTTTGAAAGAATTCCCAGGTGATTCATTATCTCAGAACCATTGATATCAAAGTTTTCCACCAATGGTACGTTGTATCTCTCAGAAGTAAAACAACATATTTAACACATTCTTTCGAAGTACAGGATAATTCATCGAATACCTGCATCGTATTCATGAGCTAGAACTTAGCTCTCTCAGCATCATCATCAGTAGTAGCACGAAATTCTTCAGCGTCATATTTTCTGATCTTATCAACTGGAGGCTTATTTAGACAAATCGGATCTACCACTTGGGGAGCTATGGAAACCTACGGGGGCGGAGGTTGGGGAGCAGTCGGGTTTGTTCTAACATACTGAGTGAACCACTTTTTCATCATTTGGAAGAAGGCTTGCTTAGCCTCTCCCCTATAGCTACTAGTAAGGGGTCTAGAATCAGACGGTGCTGTCCCTTGGGCGGTAGCAGGCGCATTACTTTCGACATCGTCAGCTACAGCTCGTTCTGGATCCATTACTATACGAAAAACATATTTTGTTTGTCAGGATTTATCACACTATCATAGTTCATATATATGGCATGTTTAGCTAGACTCACATATGCTATGTTAGTCCTAGAATCGGCTAATATGTAGCTCTGATACCAATAAAATGTAACAACCCTAAACCGTAACCGTCGTCGGAATAGGTTAAGAGGCACTATTGGACTCGTAACACAATTTAGAACAAACATTTATTAAAAAGTCCTCATATTTTAGTCAATATTATTCATTCACATTCCATATGTATTCAAATCAAGCATACACAGCTTTAAACATACATTCAAGACTAAATTGGTAACATATAAACATTTCAAGAACTTAGAAAATTTTCAACATTTCAAGGGTCACACGCCCGTGTGAACAGGCCGTGTGCCTCACAGGACCACCAAACACGCCCGTGTGTCTAGGCCGTGTCAAAACTGTAGGTTATACTGCCTTAATTCAAAAGGGTACCCTAGGGGACACACGGCCGTATAGCATGACCGTGTGTCGCACACGGCTGAGACACACACTCGTGCCTCTGCCCATGTGGACAAAAATATGGCCATTCACAAGACCACTTTGCCACCCAATTTGGGTCATCCCTACAAGCATCATAACAAGCATATTTCATGTCCCAAAGGCATTCAAAAACATACCAAATCATATGCTAATTGGCCCATAATATCATCATAAAACTTACCAAAATTGACCATATCATTTGGCCATTCATAAACGCATTAAAACATACTATTTTTGAACACAAAGAATATACCAAAATATACCAAAATTTATTCACAATCTCATCCATAATCAAGCCATATTACATGGCTAGATATACACATCTCAAAACACACCACATTAGTCCTAGCCTATACATGCCATACTTTGATATATACATATTTAAAAGGTACCAAAATAATGTTTGATAGTGTGATAATGATCCTCGACGATCCCTGAGCTTCCAGTAGCTTCGATATCTATAAAACAATGCAAACACACAAGTAAGCTTTCAAAAGCTTAGTAAGCCATATACAAATAAACTTATCATTTTAAGCATATAAACATCATAAAATACATATACTCCATAGTCAAATACTATCACAAACCTCATAGTTCATATACTTTTCATATATTCCCAATTCATTTGCACATATGGCATATTTTCTCATATCTGAATCACATATCATCACTTGCACATATACTTACTTCACATTAACAAATGTTGAACACATTTCAACGTACCTGAATCAGATATTTATTCATTCAATCACATATTTCTCGGAATGCTCGTTGAACCGTTCAAAATTAAATAGGATACGCGGATAGCTCGAAAAACTCGTACAATGCCAACGTCCCGGACGTGGTCTTACATGTAATTAATATCGATGCCACTATCCCAGACAGAGTCTTACAAGAAATTAAATACGATACCGATGTCTCAAACATGGTCTTACACGTAAATCTCAAATCGATGCCAAAGTCCCAGACGTGGTCTTACACGATAACACATATCGGAACCCTATGTCATGACATATGTATCCTAACTATTCCTATGGTTCGTACGGGACTTTTCGGACGCCGTCACATTATCGGAACTTTCTCGGATTTCTCATATTCAACTCAAAATAGCCATTCATCATTATTCATTAACATATAAGCAATAATAATTCAATTCAAACACATTTATTTGTATATTGACTTACCTCATACTTATTCGAACAGATGAAATCGGCTAATCAACGACTTTCGACTTTCCCCGATCTAATTCCGTTTTCTTTGGTTCTTGATCTATATAAATTCAAATTTAACTCTTTTATGCAACAAATCATTCAATTCAATTCATATACACATATTTAGGGTATTTTACAAATTAGCCCTCACATTTTCACATTTTCACATTTTGACATTTAAGTCCTTATTTCATAAAATCAGAAAATACACATAATTTCATATTTCTCATGCTTAGCCGAATTTTCATATAGTCTCTAGCAGCCCATAAATTTTACTTATTTCACATTTTAACCCTTCAATTTCTCATTTTCATAATTTAGCCCAAATTACTCAAATTCATCAAAAATTCAAATACAAAACATATTAATCTAATACATATCTTTCATTTTTCATCAATTAACATTACAAAGCTCACAAAATCAACAATGGCATAACTCAAAATCATCATTAAATTCTGAAATTGAAGCATGGGCTAAATAGAACACAAAACAACAATCACAAAAACGTAGAAATCATCAAAAACCGAGCAAATTTTCATACCTTAATCAACAATCACAAGTGTCGAACCCTAGCTTGGTCTTTCCTTTTCTTTTTCTTTCAATTTTCTGCAAGATGAAGTAATAATGAACTAATTTCATGCTTTGTTTTATTAATCTGATAACATTAATACACATTTTACTAAAATAGCCTTATTATCATTTAAAATCCACTAACTAATGTCCAACCATGTCATTTCATGAATTTGGTCCATTTACAACATAAGGACCTCACATTTAAAGAGACACATCAATTCAGCACTTAATCAAATAGAAGGCTACTTTTACATTTTCTGCGATTAAGTCTTTTTTTCTAAATTAAGCACACAAACGATCAAATTTTTATACAAAACTTTACACATATTAATTCACATATTATAAGCACAAAAAATAATATTAAAATATTTTTCTGACTCAGTTTTGTGGTACCGAAACCACTATTCTGACTAGGGTCTAAACCGGGCTGTTATATTCGATGCAAAGCAAATGTTGATCAAGATTTGGTACAGCTAACTCTCTCAATTTCCTTTCAGTAATTTCTTCTCCTATTATTGTTTAATTACATGAATCAATAATAGGTTCCTCTCTATTTGGATCAGTTGATGATTCGAACAACTCATTTTCTAAATCTAGATCGATAAATGAAAATAAAAGGTTACGTTGAAGTTTAATTTCCTACCTTAGCCATTAGGTAATTCACTTAACCTCTGAATCGTAATGGAGTTCACTTGTACAAGAAGATCGGGACATAAAATAAACAAAAATAAAACTTAAAAACAAAAAGAAATAAAATTATTAACACTAACCCCCCTGGACGATGCTAAAATTTGATGGGGATTAAAACTAACAAAAATAAAATCCTACTTAATAATATAAATTTGTAGATAGTAGTGATTATTGTCATCTCCTTATAGATCAATCTCTTCCATTAAAAATAAATAAATATAATTGGGTTTTTAAAAACTCAAAATAAAAATCGAGGAAAAATCTAGGAGATGAAGTTCAAGACAAAGGTAAAATCTCTGTTTGATTTATGAGTTAGGTTGTAACACCCCTAACCCATGTTCGACATCGGATTAAGGTTACGAGGCATTACCGAATAATACACATTAATCACATACATTTATACATTCATAATCAAAATCTATTCAACTCATTCATATTGTCCCTTATAAGGTCTTAGGGGACCTTAAAACATGCTTAAAAGAGGTTCGAGACTAAACTGATAACATTTGCAAACTTTGAGAAACATATAAAATTTTTCAACATTTAAGGGTCACACACTCATGTGAACAGGTCGTGTGCCTCACACGGCTACCAGACACGCCCGTGTCACAGGGCGTGTGAAAACAGAGCATACATACTGACTTGCACCACACGGCCAGAGACACGCCCGTGTGCCATGGCCGTGGGAAAACTTGGGAGGTTACTGACTTGGGTCACACGGCCGGCCACACGCCCATGTGTCAGCCCGTGTGCCACACACAGCCAGTAGACACGTCCTTGTGTCTAAGCAGTGTCAAAACTATATGGTATACTGATTTAATTCGAAAGGGTACCCCAGGGGACACACGGCCGTGTAACATGACCGTGTGTCTCACACGGCTAAGACACACGCCCGTGTGTCTACCCTTGTGGATAAAAATAGGCCATTTGCAAAGCCAATTTGCCACCCTTTCTCATGCTCACTTAAACAACCAAAAAGGTACCAATTCATCATACAATAGGTATCACAAAATCATTAACCAAATGCTCAATTTATACCATATCCATTTCAATCAAATTCCATCATCAATTCAAACCAAATACCTATTTGAAAACTTATATCATCTAACATTCATTCACAAGCATATATCCTCTCAATTCATCAACTTCAATCATACCATATAAATCCTTTACTAAACTCAAAACATTACCATTTGAACAACTATGAAACCTTAGCCACATTTATACCAAAACATACCAAACCAAGCCATCACACATGGCTATCTATACAAATCAAAACATATACATAATAAGCCAAATCTCATAATCATATTCACAACCAATGTACCATAACTAGCCTATACATGCCATATACTATATATACAAGGCTTCAAAAGTACCAACAAAATGAATCGATAGTGTGATGACGCTTCCCGACTATCCCCGAGTCTGAATTAGCTTTGATTCTCTATAAAACATAAACAAATAACAAACAATAAGCTTCATAGCTTAGTAAGTTCGTACTAAATATACTCAATAGTTCATAAAATACAAATCATCAATTTGAACTAATTCATATCTAAATCATGGTGACCAACAAACTTTCCTCATACTTACTCAAGTGTTTATGACCAAGTTCATTACTTCTTCTAATTGGATTTCATGCTTTATATGTACATACCTGTACAAATTCATATCAAACTCATGCCTTTACGTGATACTGTCGAATACTCGATATCTCGCACACTAAGTGCTAAAGTATAACTGAAGCTATTATAACCTTGCACACTAAGTGCCTTTCATAGCCGAAGCTATCTCAACCTTGCACAATAAGTGCCATATATATATAGTCGATGCTATTCCAATTCGCACACTAAGTGCTTTATGTAGCCGAAGCTATCTCGTAACGCACACTAAGTGTCAAACATAGTTGATTCGTCGTCGTACACAACCATGTCTCATACATATAATTTAAGCAATATTAAAGCATTAAAAACATAATTGTAACAATGTCTATCACGTACGAACTTACCTCAGATGTAAAAACGACGAAATTAGTTGATTAGTCGAGTTCTTTGTTCTTGGCTCAATCTAAGTCTGAGTTCCTCTTTTCTTGAACTATATTATAACAAATTCAACTCATTTAATCACATAATCTTTCAATTTAGTCCACAAACACTTATTTGGGCATTTTTACACTTTAGCCCCTAAAGTTTCACATTTATTCAATTTAGTACCTATTCCACAAAAACACAAATTACACAAAATTCAATAAAACCCATTCTTAGCCGAATTCTCTATAGGTCACTAGCAACCCATATTTCACTTTTATTTCACAATTTAATCATATTTAGACATTTTCACTCAAAATCACTTTACAAAACATATTAATCTATCAACAAGCTTTCATAATTCATCATCAAACATCCAAGAACACATTAATTCATCAATGGAAACTTTCAAAATCATCAACACTTTCAAAAATTAGGGCATAGGATAGCTGGTACTCAAAGCAACGATCACAAAAACATAAAAATCATCAAAAATCGAGCTAAAACTGTACCTTAATCAAGATAAACAAGCTAGCCGAAATGTTAAAGGTTCCAAGCTAGCCGAAATGTTAAAGGTTCCAAGCCCTATTTTCTTTTCAATTTTCGGTAAAGAAATGTAAAATATGAACACAAAATCACTTTGGTTTTATTTAATATTCATTAATACATAGTTTACCAATTTACCCTTGATTATTAAACCATTTTATTAGCAAATATAAGACCATTTATGTCCATTCCCACTATCAATGGTCTATTTACAACATAAGGACCTTTCATTTAATAAGCCATAGCAATTAGACACTTTTAACTTATAGCATGCAACTTTTGTATTTTACTCGATTAAGTCATTTTCTCAAATTAAACATCCAAACGATAAAATTATTGCACGAAATTTTCACACATATATTCATATGCTATAGACACCAAAAATAATATTAAAATAATTTTACGACGTCGAATTTGTGGTTCCAAAACCACTGTTTCGATTTAGCTAAAACTAGGCTGTTATATAAGTCATCGATGCAAAGATAATTTTAACATTCTATGATAAATTGGTTATAATTATCGACGAACGTCTAGCAATCAATCTCTTCTTACCTTCTCGATAATCAAGAGGAACATCATTAATTATTTCCTTTATCAATAAATAACCCTATAATGAATGCCTAGAATTTAATTTATGTATAGCATTAAGAACAAAAGGAGACTCAATTTTATCTAACAAACATACGAACATGGTTTATTTAGACTAGATCACATCACATAACATGAGTTGCATATCTAGCTTATACCCAATCATGTTATTCGTCACAAGTATTAAAATCAATTAAACAATTAAATTCTAACTGACAATACAAATATTCTAAGCTATCTAATACGAATCCAATACCCATCAAATTTAAACATTTGTAATTAAAGCAAAAGATATATGAATACCAATGAATTGAGAAAAGAATAAGTGCAATTAAATATCACAAACTGATTGAATCAAACTTTGATATTCTTTTTACTAGAAAAGAGGTCTAACAATCCATAAAATAAGAAAAATGCAAAAACAATAAGTTTACAAAAAAGCTAAAAAGTTGACCAAAAATCCAGAAGAGGTTTCGTAACCCTCTAAAAAGTTTTACTTTAGTTTATTTTACCTAAATTAGGGACAATACTTGTTTGGGCTTTAAACCATGAAAAAAGAGAAAATAGCCTTAAATTTGAAACCAAAACAGCAATAAAATCCATAACACAAGCGCTGGCATCGCGGCTTAACAGCACAGAGCTGGAGCTCGAGAACTGGCTCTAATGCACTAGGTTTGATAGCTAAGGCGTGTTGGCGCACAACTGGATTGAGCCGTGATCTATTCGTTCTCCTTCAACTCTCCTCATAATTGCTCGGTTTCACTTTCGATAGTCTTCGATCTTACATGCCAAACTCATACGTACCTAATTAAAAACATGAAAACAATAAAATTATTGTTTATTATTTAATCATATAAAATCAAAGTATAAATAAATAAAAATGTGACAATAAACATGCAAACAAAACTGAAAACATGATATTTCACTTGATTATGAGGAAAAAAAATAAAGCAATAAAGAACTAAAATATCAGAATTATGAGTACTTATCACTTTACCAACACATACAAAGCCTCACTGGCATAATTTGTAAATTAAAAAAAAAAAAGAAGAAGATAGGATTAATGTTACATAGTAAACTTAAATTTTAAATTTTATTAGTTCATGCTTCTCATTAGGTTAATTATTTGTTTGTGTCAAATCATAAAGTACAATCTTTGTACACTTTATACATTTGAAATTTAGTCTCCCTACTTTTATTTTCAAGAATTTAATCATTTACTTTTTTAATTTTAAAATATATATATCAAATTTAGGTATTACCACCATTAAAATGTTTCTGTTAAATTATTTAGTTTGCCATTTAAAAAAAAAAAAATCATTGGTAGAGATGTGACAAAAAAATATTAAAAATAATTATGTGAATTTTTTTTTTTAAAAACATCTATTTGAACTCATCATGATAAAATAATATTTTTATTAGAATAGTATTCTTAATAAAAATAACATCAATATTGTAATTAAAATAGTTAACAATATTAACTAATTAAACTAACTAATGACATTATAAAAATAGTGCGACTAAATTATGTTAAAAATTAAAATATATGAATTAAATCTAAACTTTTAGCATAATATAGAAGTTAAAATTAAAATTTAACTATTATCTTATAATATAAAAAAATAAAATAAACTCTAAAAATATGTCTAATGTGTGAGGCTGTTAGTGTCTTCAAATTATTTTTTGAAGCAAGATTAACCGAATGCATTGAAAATCAAAAGGAAAAGAAAACAAGAGACCCTAAGAAAACACTACTGGTAGCACCCTTTCACATCAATGATACATGTCGTTCAAAGAAATGAATGAAATGGGCGGTGCATTGGGAAACTAAAACACTAGCACGGTACCCTAAAACTAAAACTTAATTCTTGAAAATAAAATAAATCAATTTGAAAATTTTAAAAAAGTTAAAGCCCTTTGGTTTACCCTTGAAAACATAACTCCCTTTCTTGCATCGAAGAAAACCTTCAGAATGGCCTTGATCTTTAAGATAAAAAATTTGTTGGCTCTTCTCTCAATCAACAACCCCTCTAAGATCCTGAGTTTATCAGAGCCTATTATATTCCTCCGAACTCAGATACAACGAAATCCAAACTGTTTATCCTTTCACGAAAACCCTGCATGTCTTTGAGGATTAAATGTTCGATCTCTGTTGGAACTTCATCTACCCAGTAGATCGGAGAATCATACTGTTGTCCATAAAATGCTATTCCATGCGCCGCCCCATTCGCTGATCAGAAAGTGTGCTAAAAAGATATGTTCGAAATCTTGAATATCTATTTTTTTTTCTTTTATAATGTTTGCTATCTCTGACCTGTCATTGTGTTCGTCGTTCAGTTTTTTTACCACTGTCAGAGTATCTCCTTCAACACATATATCTTGAAAACCAAGTTCCTCTACGAAAGTGACCGCTTGTAGACAAGCCCATGCCTCGGCCGTGGTAGAATCCCATTCATTTTGCCATTGGTGAGTACAAGCTCCCATTACAAAGCCCTCGTTGTTTTTTATTATAACCCCTCCTGTTGCCCGTTTTAAAAGTTTTTGAAAAGATGCATCAAAGTTGACTTTGACTTGATCTCCCTCCGGGGGTCTCCATGTGTCATTTTTATTCCTTTGCAAAAACTCTGTGATTCCTTCTGTTTGTGATATCTCTATGGTATAACTTCTAACGAAACCATCTATTTCCTGTGCTTTATTTAAAATGTCTTCATGTATAAATTTGTTTCTGCTAAACCAAATTGCCCAAAAGGCTACAGCTATAGTAACACAGGTGTGTGAACTTTTGTCGCCTAATTCCGTTACTAACCATTTTTTCCAATCATTTTCCGTGTTTCTGTTTGAAAGTGTAACCTCAAGCTCCTGGAGAACTTGTTTTGTCAGCTTGCAATCTCTGAAACGGTGGGCCACGGTTTCATCCTCCTCTTTGCAGATCGGGCAATTCGCCTCTGTCCTTAATCTCCTTATTTTTAGGTTGCTAAGAGTGGGTAGAAAATTATTAGTGATTCTCCATAAATTTATTCTTACCTTGCTAGGAATTTTGAGACCCCATAAGGTTGTAAAATAATTTTTTGTAGCTTCATCGTGTCTTGTATTATTATTTCCTAGCTGGTGTAGACCACTTGTAATTTGCCATTTGTACCCACTTTTTACTGGATAACTACCCGAATTGTCTTCTCTCAATACTAGTTCATCTGATTGCATGCTGTCAACTAGAGGAATTGATGTTATTTGTTCTGCTTGTTCTTCACTGAAGAACCTTGTGATAGCTTCAGAATTCCAGGTATTTTCTTCCTTATTAATAAAATCAGAGACTGTTGTGAAATTTATATTGATGTTCTGAATCTCAATTCTTCCGTTTCCAGGTTTTGGCAGCCTTATATCATTCCAAATGTTTCCCGGTTCTCCATCCCATCCCTTGTTGTAAAAGGGTATGTGCTCCCCATATGCCACGCCAGGTATAAGAGGGGTAAGCGCCTAAATTTGCGTTCATAAAATCTTCATAACGACAGTACTTAGCCCTCATAACCTGTGCCAATAAACTGATTAAGTTGACTGTTAGGGTACGTTTGGTTCACTATAATAGAATAGGGTTGTAATTGAATAGAGCTGTAATAAGAAATTCAACTATTTGGTTGAATAGAATGGAATAGAACTGTTATAGTATTCTTATATTTGGTTGAATGAAATGATGTAATAGTATAAGGAAAAAAATTAAAATAACCAAAATACTCTTAGCAAAATTTTGTTTAAGTAGATGATTATTGTTATTGTTATTAAATTTTAATAAGATTATTATTAAAAATAATTTAATAAAATAATATATAATTTAATAAAATTCTTAATATAATTATTATATGAATTAAAAAACCATAATATATAATACTATAAAAATAATATATAATTTACTTTATTATTTTTAAACTTCAATACATATTTAATGTGCTAAAATATCATTAGTGAAACAAATAATTTAATTATTCTACAATAAAAAATAAAATATTAGAAGTAATAAATAACTTGAGAATTATATTTCATATTCAAATATGATATTCATATATTAACAAAAAGTTACATAATTTCATTAGTTTATTTGTCATAGTTCATATGTTATAAAATTTTACAACCTTAAAAAGTTACAACATTGTAATGACATTCTATCATGTCATCATACCGTCCAAATATTATGAACACAAAAAGTTATTAAAATATCATCAACACAACTATGATTTTTAATGGTTAGTAAGAAATCTTTTAACCAATTCTAATCGCACAGAAGAAGGTAAACTAAAGAAAATAAGCATTTGTGTTGGATAATCTGAAATTTTGCTCAATGCGCGATAGTACTCATCCTCAGTTAAACCTTTTACTTCACGTAATGTTAGATATAATTTTAAAGCATTTACTTTAATGGTCATTTCTGACTTTTGTTGAATTAACACTTCGGAGGCGATACTCTTACTGATTTCAAGGCCAATAAAGTAGCAGCATCATTAAATAAAGTAAAAAAATCACATGTATCAAAAAAATTTTCTTCCTTGAAAATGTGAAATCACCTTGGTTTTTAACTGGTTGCAGTTATATAGCTTAAAGATCTATGTCATCTAAGGAAACATCAACTTCCCATCCATGGAAAGCGTTTCTTTCTTCATGAGTATTTGTAGTAGCTACATCCTTAACATTTATTTCTTCAATAATATCAGCGGCTGTTTGAGCATCTTTCTCAGTGGCTCGATCTTTTGCGTAGATTGCAGTAAGTTGGTTATAATAAGGGAAATTGTGATGTTTGAATTAAGCGGCTTCTTTATACCTCTATAAAAATGAGGAATTCATATTAGATATAAGTTTGGTCAAAATAAGATAATAAAGACTTGAAATAATTCTTACATTTATATATGAGTTCCACACTGCATCTTCTGCAATAAGCTGTCTATGCTCATCCCAATCAAAGCCACTATTGTTTTTTTCACTAAGCATGTCATAATTGATTGACCAATCCATTTTCAATGTCTTAATCCTTGATCAATTTAAGATTAGGTTTAGCAACCAATGCAACATATTCTTTTGTATCTCAATTCCTTTTGATTCCTCGAGAATTTTGAGAAGAAACACTTGATTGTAAAAAACCTAACATAACTGTCTTAAAAAAAACGCAAATTAAAATTAAGTTCAATATTATGCATTAAAATGTTAACACTTTATAAAATTATAACACATGATGAATCAAAAGAAAATAAATTATTATTCAACAAGTCTAGTACAATACAATAAAAAAATTTAAACACCACCAAAGTTTCATAAACTAGATATATGAAATAACATAAACAACTTAACGTTTACTATTTTTACCTTAAACCTAACTAATTTCTAAATGCTTGCTATTCATCGAAAATTTGGTTGGCTAGTTCCATCCTCCAAGTAGCCCATGCATTTGATGGATGAATATTTACGATATTTGGTTCATCGTCATCTATCACATTACTAGGTAATTATTCTCCCAACTCCACTTCAATAAGATCAAAATTCATATAGGTTCGAATAAAATTATGGAGCAAACAATATGAAATAATGATTCTATTGTGCACCCTCAAAGAATAGAATGATGGACTCCTAAGTATTTTCTATCTAAGTTTTAATAACTCAAAACATCTTTCAATAATATTATGCGTTAAAACTTTTTTCATATTTAAAAATTCTTCCGGAGTACTTGGCTGGTAACCCTGACGCCACTCATTTAAATGATATCTTTATTCTCTAAAAGATGCAAGAAATCCCTCACAATTTTGTATCCAGCATTAACTAGATAATAACAACCTATAAAAAAATTTATTAATCATGGTTAATTTCCCCAAAAAGTATGATCTTAAAAATTAATTCAAAATCCTCTAATTTTGCACTTTACAATAAGGAACTTTTATTTCATGTATTCTACTAAAGGCATCTCGAAGAACTCGTCTATCAGCAACAGAATCTTCCCAATCAGGAAGAACATAAACAAAATGCATATCAGCTACACAAACACCTAACATATTTGTTGCTATGTCACATTTTCTCGTTCGATATCTAAGTTTATCAACTGCTGGAATCTTAATCTTGATGTGGGTTCCATCTAAAGCACTTAAGCAACTCTACATAACATGTATAAAACCTTGAGTTAGGATACTATATTTAAATTTAAATGAACTAAATTATGTACGAGTTATATATAGAATTCACTCCAATACCTTGAACCATTTCCACCTTGGGTTTGTAGAATTAACTATAATTGGCTTTGTCTTTTTAAATAACACTTCTTATAAGTGTATGATAGCATTTAAAACATTGTAAAATGATCTGCTAACGATTTTTCTGGACCTATTAAAGTGATGCTTGATAATTCAATTTTTAAGGTGATGAGAAATGATATGTAAAAACATTGTCACTTGCTCATCAACAAGCATGTTACTTGCCGACTTCAATCCCCCTAGAGTTTGTAAAATCTCACATAGTTTAAAAAAGGTAATTCTTTTCATCATAACTTGTTCAATACAGGTCTCGTCACTAGCATATACAAGTTTTTTCACATAATCTTGTTTTGTATAAAAATCTAAAATATAAAATCTTATCCTTGGTCTATAAGTATGTAGGTTATAGATGGCACCTAATGTAATTAAGAACCAACTCCCAACTGTATACATTTACAACCATATTGTAATAGCAAGACCAATTCTTTTACGCCTCTCACTTTGTACTATTAAAGGCAGACAAGTCATTACTGCAAGATATTAAAGTGTTACATATCTTCAAATCGTAGTAAAATGGTCACATTTCTCTAATAGTAACATCAATAATAGTAAAACAAAATCAAAGAATTTAATTGTCAAAGAACTTACAGTGATTCAATAAATACAAGATGCTCAAATCTAGGTCGATAAAGCAATCAAACAAGCCAAATAAGAAAAAGAAGCAATAACAAACTGTCAAAGAAAAATGAACAATACATATTAAGAATCTTTACAAAGCACAAAATAATTTTTTTTTGATAAAAACAACCCTAAGGTTAACTTTAATTTATTGCATCATTAATGATAATACTATGGATTTCCATGGGATAATCCACATTGAAGTATAAATTATACTTATCCTTAATCGCTAAATTACAAAGAAAATCAGCAGCCTTATTACTACAACGGCCAATCCAATTAATTTGGACCGAGGTAAAATTCCTAAACTTCCTATAGGCTTTATTAATACAGCAGTCGAAAGTGGTAATGTCTTGGTCCCTCTTTTTTACTGCGTTGACAAGATATGCACTGCCAGATTCTAAAATAAGCTTATCCACTTTCAGCTTTAAAGCCAAATTTAAGCCTTCCACAAAAGCTTCAAATTTCGCCCAGTTCACGTCTTGATTTTTATTTGCAAAGCTATAACTACCCACAATAATAAAGCCATCATGGTCTTTGGCAATAGCTCCGTACCCAATATTCCCATTCACAACCGCAGCATTGACATTAATTTTAATAACACCATTTGGAGGTTTACTCCAACTTTTACGCATCGGAGTTGAGGGGATAACATGAGGCTCTGCTAGGTTGAAAATTCAGAAATCTTTGCTGAGAGTTTGCGCTCTTTCCCACACCACCATGGCCATATCTTCCTTCCCCTGAAAAACCAGATTGTTCCTATCATTCTAGCAGTTCTAGAGGAGAGTGAAAAAATCGGCAGCTGCTTTTTTGCCCAGCTCACGAAGAAAATTTTCCAACCAGTCGATGCACCGTACGTATCTACCATCAATCAACCTATTGTTTAACCCACAGATCATGAGGATCTCTCGAACTTTAGGGCAATCTTTCATAGCGTGGATGAGCGTTTCCTTCCCGTTGTTGCATCTGGGACAAGCTGTCGAGAACTCTTGATAGATACGTGCTCGGCCCGGCCCCAGACAAAATTTTAGGCCTATTTTTAGGCCCGGGCCTGGCCTGGCCCAAAATATGGGTCTAAAAATTTGTCCAAGCCCGGCTCAAAATAAAAATTTTAAGCCCGAGCCCGGCCCGACCTGGCCAATATTAAATTTTTTTAACTTATTTCATTAAATAAAAATTTTTAAAATAAAATAAATCATCAAATACATTTAAAAAAAATATTAAAATAAGAAACAAATAAAAAATAATATTAAAATAATTCTTAAAACAATACACAAATTGAAAATATAATATAAAGTGATTATATTAAAATTAAAATTAAAATATAAATATGATTAAAAATAAAAAATATATATTTAGTATATAATTCGGGCCGAGCCCGGGCCAAAAAAGTTTTACTCGAGCTCGGCCCATTTTTTAAATGGGCCTTATTTTTTTGCCCAAACCCATATTTTGGGCTTATATTTTTACCCGAACCCTCCCATTTTTTTGGTGGACCCGGCCCGGCCCATGCACACCTTTACGTGCAATATTGTTATAAGTAGACAGAATATTATGACAAATTCTCCAGTTAAAGACCTTAATTTTAGGAAGCATTTTTAACTTTCATATAATTCTCCAAATCAATCTCTGGGGACCGAAGCCGATTCTTCTAAGTAATAACCATGAATAAGCAAATTTTGAGGTATATACTCCATGAGGGTTTTGAATCCACGTTCTGCTATCATTTATACCATTATGGGGAATGGGTAAATTGCAAATAAGATCCCCCATGTTTTTGCCATATAATTCCATAACTCTGTCATTTTTCCACCGCCCATTATTATGGTCCCACAAGTCTTTGACTTTTCTTTCTTCATTTGTTAACCGTGACCGACAAATCGAATCCCCATTGAAACCTTCGATACCCTAGTGATCCCTTCGTATATCAATAGAGTTGCCATCCCCAATCTGCCACAGAAAGCCATCCTTGAGGGCGTCTATTGCTTTAGCAATACTAGACAAGTATAAGATGGCTTTTCACAATATTTCGGTCTAAGCACGTCACCTCCGGGAAATATTTCGCGCTCAACACCTTAAAGCATAGAGTATCCTTAAATTGCATAAGCCTTCACACTTGTCTACCAAGGAGGGCAATATTAAACAAATGCATGTCCCGAAAATCAATACCCCCATTCCTTTCGGATAGCACATACGCTCCCAAGCTAGCATGACCCAGCCCCGAGTTTTTTCATTATTTGTCCACTACTGCTTACACATATCCGAATGTAATTTCTCGATAATACCATTTGGAGCAAGAAAGACAGAAAAGGCATAGGTTGGGATAGACTGAATAATGGCTTTGATGAAAATCTCTTTTCCTCCATAAGATAGAAGCCGCTTCGACCAACCATTGATCCTGCAATCACACCAATCTAAAATGTTAGTAAAAGCAAGAGATTTCTTTCTACCAATAGGTAACGGTAACCCAAGATAATTATCAAGTTGGTCAACCATTCTCATCCCAAGCTTAGAACAAAAAAGGTGTCTTTGAGCCAAAGGAGTTTTCGGGCTAAACATGATCATGGATTTATCATTATTAATTTTTTTACCCGATACGCCTGAGAATTTCGTTAAAATATTGACCATCTCCTCCACATCCTTGTTTTTGTTACGAATAAATAGAAGTGCATCATTGACAAAAAATAAGTGATTAATACGCGGTCCATTGATACTAAGCTCAAATTCCCTTAAGCTTATTATTGGTTTGAGCTTGAATAACAACTTAGAAAAAGCTTCCATGCAAAAGAGATAAAGATAGGGAGAAAGAGGATCCCCTTGTTTAAGTCCCTTTCCCGACACAATAGTATCAGAAAGGGTTGGGTTGCATTTGACCATGTAACGAACCGACCGAACCCAACTCATAAGAGTCTATTTAAAATCTTTAAAAAAAATACATATTAAGAAAAATGAATAATACATATCTTTGAAAAAAAATACAAAATAAATTTACTACTTTATCCTACAATGCGCTTGTTGACGTCTATAGAATTTGATTGAAAAACAAGTGAATTTTTTGGAATTTTCTCAAAGTTGACGTTCGCCATGCGCCCAAAAAAAGTAAAATTTATTAATACGTATAAAAAAATTTATTTAGTGATTTTTTAATACAAAAATATAAATTATTTTTGGGAAGGTGAAGAGCATGAGATTAGTAATAAGTGATTTTTTTGTTCATTTGTTTGATTTTTATAAAAATAAATAAATAAAATCATGGTGCTTATGCTATCGATCTTGGATTATTGTTTCTTCAGTATCTGTAATACACCATTAATTAATGATTAGGTAGATGTTTATCTCAACTGGTACATTAATATTGATATGTTTTACATAAATTAATATTTTATATATATATTGGGAAAAATTTAGTAAAAATTAGAGTAGTTTTATACATTTCAGTAATTATTTATATGATTAATGTTTTAACGATCCAACCATTAAATTTATCAATATAATTGTATATGCATGTCAAATTAGATATATATTTAAAAGTTCTAACTATTTATTTTATATAAAAAAGATTCAACCGTTGAATATATATATATATATATCAAGTATTTTAGATTGATATAATATGGACATCGGATGAATTCAAACAAATGAAATCAAAATGAATTTTTGTGAATGATAATCCTTTTTTAAATTTCTGGAAAATAAGGAGCCATCTTTTACACAATCATCAATGCACGTCTAAGAAGACAAATAAAGCTTAGTTGTATTGGTATTATATTAATAAAGGAAAGCAGCAGTTAAATTTCTGAGTTTGCGTTTGTCATTAATATTATTTATTTCTTCAAGATTCCCACACTAGTTTTCTCTTATAGAACTCCACCACTCCCTGGTTATCATTGAGAAGAAGAAAATCAGAGATGGGTTTCACAGAGAAGCAAGAAGGGTTGGTGAAAGAATCATGGGAGGTTTTTGTTTTTCAATCTTTAAAAAAATTCCAAAATATTCACTTGTTATAAATAATGGGGAAGGAAAATCCACAAACATCTACTGCAGATTTGTTGTTTCAATTCTATAAAATAAAACTCATCTTGGAACCACTAAATTCCCTTTGGTCAGTTCAACTCCTAAAAAAAAAGTGAAAAAGAAAAATTGATTGTAAATTTGCATTCAGTAAGCTGCACACATAAAAGTGATCAGGGACAAAGCAGAACTTTTTTGAAAAAACCAATCGTGTTCAATATGACACTTGAGGAAAATGTTTGGCAACCCCATACATATTAACAAGCAAAAAAAACCCAAATTCACTAACCATTCATGGCCAAAACAATGATGTAAAGACAATAGTAGCTTGAGAAAAAGCCAAAAATACGATACCTATAAAATAAGTAGCACCTTGAGGAAAACATAAAAAGAGCATTATGTTTTAAAAGAAAAAAGATTTTCAAGAACATAGTGGTATGCCAAGGCATATCAAACTGATAGAAAAGAAACAGGTTGTGCCAATTAGTATAAAAATAAACAAAACAGAGATTATCATTATAACAAAATTAATTCCTTAGATTAAAATGTATTGTACTATATCATCACTAAAACTAAGAAGCATTCTAAATCAGCCAATAGAAATCTTAGTTTCTAATTTTAGAACTATTGTATTACTATTGTAAGTCCCAAATTTATGATATTATTCCTATATTACTTCAGAACCAATTAAGAATTTCATTATATTACAATATTATTAGCAATGCCTAGAAAATTGATCCTAGAAAAAGAGAGAAATATTAAGAACTATAAAAAACTTAAGAACATACAATTAGTAAAACAAGCTTCAAGGCGTCAGTAAGGCGCCTTCCTAAGTTCTTGCATTTATTTGGAGACTGTCCGGTCCAAAGATATTTTATCAATATGATACAAGTTAGGAAGCACCATCTTAATTAAGGAGAATGAGCATCTGTGTGTGCAAACATTCAAAGGCAACTAATTAACAAAATATCTCATTTAGAAAGTTGAGTCTTCATGGAAGCAAGAAGCAGGTTGTCTGAAGGAAAAGGAAGCTGAGTTCTAGTGCGTGGATAAACATTTTTCACAATAATGAATAAAACAAAGATCACTAATTAGTTTAGGCCTTAGGATGCAACATATGAATATATATATATATATATAAAAACAAGGATAGGGGAAGCTAGATTAACAGGCTGAAGATTCACCATAAATTACCAACTTCAAACTAACTCCCATGAAATAACCCCCAGAAAACAATTGAATTAGTAACATAAAATGTGATTCACACATATAATATGGTGTTCATTTCATGCACAACATTGAGAAAACCACCAAGCTGGGTGAACAGAGAGGCAAAAATAAATGAAGTTTATATATATATATATATTAGACAAAAAATATAATTATTCTTAAAATTAAATAATGTTTATAATTCAATCACTTTTTAGTTATAACATATTGATGAAAAGAAAGAAGGGTTAGATGGGGCCGCGATTATAATTAAAAACATTAGGAAAAAGCACAGAAAAGAAGCAAGTTGCACAACCACAGCACCATAAACAAATTAGTGGGGATGATTCTGGACTGAAATGATTATAATTTATTTGAAGAGAGATGAGAGTGAAGTTTGGAAGGATTGGAGTCACCATCATTACCCTCTAATCCACCCTTCCTGCATATGCTTAAGCAAAGGCCCCACCTCCCTTGTGCACAATATTTGCATGCTTTGGCAGCAACACAAATATAAAATTCTATGTATATCATTCATTTTAATAAACTGGGGTTGATTACCTATTCCTTTGACTGCATCACCTGCTGCTACTGCTAACAACCACGACCACACACAGAGTCTCGTGGTTTCTTCAACCACTTTAGTTTAGACCTTAGGATGCAACATATGAATATAAAAAAAAAAAACAAGGATATGGGAAGCTAGATTAACAAGCTGAAGATTCACAATAAATTACTACCTTTAAACTAACTCCCATGAAATAACTTCCAGAAAACAATTGGATTAGTAACATAAAATGTGGTTCACACATATAATATGGTGTTCATTTCATGCACAACATAGAGAAAAACCACCAAGCTACAGGAAAGATACATCTGTTTTATATTGTGCCAGCAGCATTAATTTAACACTGACAAGTGAAAATAAGAAACACCATGAAAATAAAACCAGTACCAATCTTCAAAACTGAAAAGAAACCTATTATTTCTACTAATTTAACAAACAAATTAGAAAAAAAGGAAATCAAAATGGGAGAAGAGTTACATGAGGGACGACTGCTCACATCGAACCAATTCGATTGTTTCTCTTCTCAAGTTTCCACCTCATACGATTCTTAATTGAAGGCCTTGTTGAGGGTTGTTAGAGTTTGTCAAAGGGTTGGTGAGGATAGAAGCATGAAAAAGAAGGAGAAGGTTGGAAGGAAGTGGGAAGAAGAATGAAAAAAAGAAGAAAATACTTTAGACGTGAGAAAGAAATAGAAAGGTAAAGTTCACGCTGAATCCTTATTCTGTGGGAAGAGTGCTGGATTGTAAACAACACTTTTGCCCTGAATAACCCCGTATGGAATAGGGCTGTAATAGCCCATTACAGCCAACCAAACAATGGCTAAGCCATGTGCCCATAGAATTTAGCTGTAATGGCTTAGTATTACAGCCAACCAAACATGCTGTTAGTTTCCATCCCTATTTTACTAACAGGGCTAAATTGAACTTTGCTAAATACCTAAACCCTATCCCCCCTAGCATTTTCGGGATGCACATATCCAACCAATTATTCCAATGGATGCCTTTATTTGTCTTCAAATTGCGCCACCAAAATTTGCTCATTAAACTTTCAAACTCACGACATAAAGATATCAGTAATAAGAAACATTGCATGGTATAAATCGGTATTGCTTGTACAATTGATTTAATAAACACTTCTTTTTCACCAATGGACATATTTCAAATGCTCCAACTGTCAATTTTTCTCATATATTTTTCTATTAATTTAACAAAAGCATTCTTTTTTCATCTTCCAACTATTGTTGGAAGACTAAGGTATTTCTTAGGGTTATTTGCAATTTAGACTCCCAAGATCTCCCTTACTTCACTTTTAACTCCCTTATTCGTATTATTGCTAAAATAGATTAAAGATTTATCAGAATTCATAAGCTGACCTAATGAAACTTCGTACTCTTTTATTACAAATTTTATTATCTCTGCCCCTTCTAATGTTGCTTTTCCAAAGAGAATGTTGTCATCTGTAAAAATAAATAATTTATTGATGGTCCTCCTCTTTCTATCTTTGCTCCTTCGATCCTTTTTTCCCTTTTTACGATATTCAATAACTTCGAAAAACCTTCTGCGTATATTAATAACAAATAAGGGCTAAGGGGATTTCCTTGTCTTAACCCCCTTGTAGGCTTGAAATCTTGCCATTGAACTCCATTCAATATTACTGAGTATGATACACTGTGAACACATCTCATCACTAATGTGATCCATTCTTCACAAAAGCCTAAATAGCGTATCATATTTTTAACAAACATCCATTCCACTCTATCGTAGGCTTTGCTCATATCAAGTTTTAGGGCGAAAGATCCTTCCCCATTTTTTTTGTATTTTTCTTGAATGAATGTAGAATTTCGTATGCAACCAAAATATTGTCAGTGATTTGCCTTACTGGTACAAAAGCCCCTTATGATTCATCAATGCATATATCAAGGACTTTCTTGAATCTATTTACCATTGTTTTAGAAATTATTTTATAAATTACGTTGCATAGACTAATAGGCCTAAATTGACCCCTATTTTTTGGTGACTCAACTTTTGGAATAAGAACAATGTTGGTTTTGTTAATCTCCTTAATGTCTTTGCCTCTGTTTAATACTTCTAGACAGAAACTTGTGACGTCTTCCTCAACAATATGCCAACATTTTTTTGTAAAAAACCATTGGATATTCGTCCTTTCCTAAAGCTTTTAACAGAGCAATTGATTTTAAAGCTTCTATCACTTCTTCTTCCTTGAACCTTGATTTTAGCTCCTTATTTATCCTTTCTGTAATGCATGGACGTATCTCCTCTCTCAATCTTTTGCAATTTTGCACTTTTTTTGAAGTACAAAGATCACGAAAGTAGTTTGTTGCCAACTCACTCAATTCTTCTTCTCCTGTGAGCCACGTACCATTCCCATCTTCCAAACCTTTAATAGTATTTCTCTTCCTTTGGAATGATGCAAACTTCTAAAAGAAGGAAGTGTTACGATCACCCAAATGGAGCCAATTTGCTCTTGCTCGTTGCTCTCAATATAATTCTTCTTTATCTGTTTCCATATTTAGTGCTAGTTTTACTTTCATAATTTCTATCAATCTTGTCTCGTCAGGATCTTCCTCATTCAACTTTTTTAATCTCATGTTAAATTCTTCTCTTCGTTTAGTGTATCTCTAATTGTGGTCTTCGCCCAACTCTTTAATTTTCTTCTTAGATTTTCTAGCTTTTCCATAAGTCCTTTTTCAGTCGAAACCCATTCCTATTTAACTTGATCTTCAAATTCTTTTTCCAAAGCCCAATCGGTGCTAAATCTGAATGGGACATTTTTTTGTACCGCCAATGCCCTTTTGCTTTCCATTGTGTCGACCGTAATTGGACAATGATCTGAAAAGCTATGAGTCAAATGATAAACCAAATATTCTAGGAAGTGACTCCACCATGTTGGATTAGCGACGCCTCTGTCTAATCTTTCTTTAATGTTATTCTCTGGCAATCTTCCCCTTTCCCATGTGAACCGTTGTCTTAAGAAGCCCAAATCACTCGACTCACATTTTTTTAGAGCCTCCCTAAAGGTTGACATTTGATGTTTCTCTCTTGCTCGCCCTCTTTTTTTTTTCAAACGAGAACATGATTTCATTAAAATCTCCCATTATCAACCATGGTAGATTACTTGTTTTTTTCAACATTTTGATTAATTTCCACAACTCTTTTCTCATGTTTTCAATCGGGGAACCATAGAATCCTGTAGACCTCTAAAAATTACCTTTGTTCTCTGTAGTAACTTCAACAACAATATGAGACTTTGAGAAGCTTTTCACATTGACAGTTAGATCACCCTTCCACCTAAGCGATAGTCCTCTTCTTGTACTTTCAACACTAACGTCAATTCCATTCTCGAATCCACACTTCTTATTTTTTCCATTCTTCTTGCACTGACCTTTGTCTTTATAAGAAACAAAAGTTGAGGCTGAGACTGTCCCACTCTGTTCTTGAGACGTCTTATTGTCCGTGGTTGCCCCAGGCCACGGACATTCCAACTTAAGATTTTCATTATGACCGGTCGGCCTGCTTGCTGGCGGTCGCTAGGGGTGAGCAAAATCTGACTCGATTTAAAAAACTCGATAAAATTTTCAAATTTTAAATTAAATAGTTCGAGTTATTTGAGTTAATCAAGTTGTTTGGATCAACTCGAATAAAAAAATAAGTTTTTCGGTTTAACTTGAATGTGAATTACACAATTCGAGTTATCCGAAAATCCGAATAAGAAAAGGCAAAAGTACATCATTTTAATAAATTTTTACATTTTCTAAAGTTAAAAGTCAAAACCATTAAGTTAAAAGGTAAAACTACGTTGTTTTGATAAATATTTACTAATTAAGTTAAAAGGTAAAATCATTATATTGTTTATGTTGTTAAATAATTTTATACTTTGTTTACTAGTTAAATAATCAGTTCATGTAAGCGCAACATTGAGTACAAATAATAGGATTTGTTAACTCAACTCGACTTGACTCGAAATTTTTTGACTCGATTCGATCCGATTCGAAAAAAATTCAAATTGAGTTCGGTTGCTAAAATAGGATTCGTCAACTCGACTAACTCGAAATTTTTTGACTCGATCCGACTCGACTCAATCGAATATTCACCCCTAGCGGTCGCTGATATTTCATATTCAAAGTTTGTAATCATCAAAGTGTTATTGTTTGCATTTCCCACTTGTTGTATTCTCTGTCTTTTCTTCCCATCCTTAAAGCCCATTGGATTATCTTCTAGGCTTAAGATTACATCTTTTGTATTCTCGAGTTCTACATCAACACATATTCTGTGTCCACCATTAACACTCTCAGTCCCCTCTTTCCTTACGCTTCTAGTTGGATTTATTCGTGCGGTTCTTCCTTTTGCCTTGCGATCTTGCTCAACTATTAAGTCTTTAGCCTTATTATTTCCTCTGAGGTCCTCCCTATAACCTCTATTTCTTCTCACCATGCTTGGTTCTTTTCTTAGCCATTTGCTCGTCACTGGTGTTGCCCTTTTAGGAGGAGCTCGTAAAGTAATATCCCATCCAAATTCTCTTTCTTTAGCCCCTAGAGTTAATCGAATTGGACAAAAACTCTCTCCATGCCCTAATCTCTCACAAAGAAATAAAACAAGGAAAGTTTCTCGTATTGAAAAGTTGCATACGTTGTCTTATCCTGGCCATATATTATTCGCTTCTTTCTTCTCAAAGGAGATCGAACATTTAGACTAACTCTTTCTCATGTATTGTTTCGCCCCTTCGGTTGCAAGCAACGTGTCATAATCTAAGAAAACTCCGATGAAATTCCCCAATTCTTGAGCCATTCCCTCTAAATAAAACCCGGAGGTAGATTATGAATTTGAACCCAGAAACTTGTATGATAAATCTGTACTTGTAACGGATCCTCGCCCTTCATTAGCCTATGAAATATTATCAAATGCCTGTTAAAAATCCCAGATATACCGTTGACCACCCTCTGTATATCTATCTCATTGTAGAACCTGAATAAGATTCTCTTATCATTGATTTCTGTTATTGCAACTCCCTGAATGGGATGCCACAACTCTGCTAACACATTCTTCATTGATGGAAAGTGAACTGCACTTTCTGTAAGCACCCTTCCTACCAGACAATACCTAAATTCTTCAATGTCGTCTTCTTCTTGACCATAAACCGCCTCTTCTTCTTCTTCATCTATCGGATTTAGGTTTGCTACTTCATCTTCCATATTTATTGATTATTATTCAGATTGGATTTTGGATAATTCTAATCGCGATAGTAAACAAAATTCCTGGTTTTTCTTTTTTCTTTTTTTTTTTTCCTTATTGTTATTTTTATATCATAACCCTAACTTTCAAGAAGGGAATTGGTGATACAATCCACAATATTTGTGAACCCAGTAGGCGATTCGAAAGAGAAATCTTGCTATTATTTAGGTGATCTTGATTACACAATTAAAATTTATAAGAAATATTGATTACCTGTTGATAACCTGGCTTGTTTAGAAAGAATGGAGATGCACTCCTCCAAGAACTACAATTACAGCAGACTCACGAAACGAGAGAAAATTGCAATAACGCCAGACCTCTTTTTTGACCTCTTATATCTTTGTTAGGGTATTCAAATTATAAATATCTAACATTTTAGTCAGAAACTTAATGACGTTAAATATTTAAACTAGTAAATAATATTATAAAAATATAGGGAATAAATTATATCAAAATTTAAAGTATAAAAATAAATCTAACAAAACAGAAATTTTAAAATTTTAAAGAAAATAGGAAGTATCGCACACCGAAAATGGAGCAAAATGAAGTATCGCCTTCCCCCACCCCCCACCCCGACAAAAAAGAAATCCAAATCCTGTTGCTTTAGTAGCAAGGAAACACTTTCTTCGACATGAATACTAATGGGAATGACATTTGCATGGAAGAAAAAGAAAACATTAATCTAAAAGTATTATAATTCACTGAAGAATTACTTGTTTGATTGAGATTGCTACAATTCTCAAACAAGGCAACAATGAAAATTATGCTGGTCAGTCAAAACAGTACATTGAATTTCATGCTTCAGTTTTTCATCTTCGGCTTTTCAAATGCGAGCTCCAGCTAACTTCCCCTGGATAAGCTCTCATTAAGCTCATGCTTGAGCAATGAATTACACCATCAAATACTTTTGCTCTCTCGCGTTTTTCTTTTCTGAAGACAAAAACCTACTACATGGGGAGGCAACTGCATCGAGTATCTTCATGTTGTTGCGACAGTTGAGTTCCATGTTCCGCCGATCAATGTACCAACTCTTTCTCCCTTTATTGCTTTTGCGATATTACCCGATTTCGTTAAATTGAAGACAACAACTACATTGAAGGAAAAAGACATAAATTAATGGCTATTCCCTCCAGTTGTTCTCTAGGTATACAGATTGTAGAAGTTTAAATTTACCAGGAATGTTATTTTCTTGGCACAGAGTAATGGCGGTCATGTCCATCACCGAGAGATCTTTTGAAGTCACCTCGTGATAAGTCAGTGTATCATGAAGCTGGGCATTTGGATTATGCCTAGGATCATCATCATAAACCCCATCAACATTTGTTGCCTTCAGCACAACTTCCGCATTGACTGGGCAAACAAATAAAACATCTAATTTTATCCCAGATAATAAAATTATCTACATTTGTTGCCAAAGCAAAATTTTAAAGAGACCCATTTTAAATCAGTTAACGTTGATTTCAATTCATAATGAGGACCATTTTGTGCATGATACAGAGCAATCAGTGATAGGGTATATATAATATGCATCAAAAGTGAGAATGGCTCGGATAGGTTTGCCCCGAAGTCCCACTACTGTATTTCCTAATCCAGAAGCAAAAATGACTTACTTTCTGCACAACGAAGGGCTGCAGCAGTATCAGTGGTGAAGAATGGATTACCAGTTCCAGCTGCAAAAATGACGACCCTCCCTTTCTCCAAATGCCTCACTGCCCTTCTACGTATATATGGTTCTGCAACCTCTGACATACGAAATGCAGTCTGGACACGTGTTGGGATGCCGATACTCTCCATTGTTGCTTGAAGAAATATAGCATTCATTACAGTTGCTAACATTCTTTGTTGGGGGCCCGGGAGAGGGGAGCAAAAGAATGCACGTAAGAGAGGGATAAGATTTCTGTAAAGTGGGTAAGGTCTAATTACCTTCTGCAACAACTAGAACTGGTCTTTTAAGGAAATACAATTTCTGCACAAAACCAGAAAGACTTCTAGAACACATAAAATTGCATCAAATAAAATATTTACCCGATGTAATCAGCAGATGAACGGTCAAGTCCACTACATCCTGCCCGAGAGGATCCACGAAAAATATTACCCCCACCAACCACAATTGCAACCTGCGATAAGCATCTAAAATGAAATCAAACAGCGGAGTTTCTAATTCTTTCAGACAGCTACTCATCCAGACAACCAACCGCTCATTCTTGCTAAGCAGTATCCTAGCATAATTCTTTAATAGGCTAAAATGAAAGCATTTATGATGCACGTTGCAACTTAATGTAATTACTAGATCACTAAACTTAACTCTCAAGAAAGATTGTTTCCATTTTCATTGGTAGTATGAATTGTTTATCCTGCTCAAATTTCATTCTGAATCACACCCAAATAAAGCAAATACCATCCTTAGCAATATCCAAATGGCAATGCATGGTCTTCCACCAAAACCTTGTACTCTTACTCTACGGATAAACTAACCCCCAATTCAACATGATATTGCAATAACACTACCACTGAAACTGAAAAAAGGAGTTAAGCAACAACAACCAAATTTAAAAAGAGGATTAATCGAGAAAGAAAAGGCCTCCGAACATATAAGAGAGAGAAGGGGCTTTAGACTAGCCTCAATGCCCAGGCGTGTCACTGATGCAACCTCCCTAGCAATAGCCATCGTAACCTGTATTCAAGCAAGCTTCATACTTCAATTATTGTGAAGAAAAGAAATAACACTAAAAGTACAACAATTATTCACATCACAACCTTTGGGTCAATATTTTGAGAGTGATCTCCCGCTAGTGCTTCTCCACTTACTTTAAGCAAAACCCTTCGCCATTTATAAGATGGTTTCTCATTTATTTGCATTCCAAAGGGAGCC
Source organism: Gossypium anomalum (assembly GCA_025698475.1). Classification (NCBI taxonomy): domain Eukaryota; kingdom Viridiplantae; phylum Streptophyta; class Magnoliopsida; order Malvales; family Malvaceae; genus Gossypium; species Gossypium anomalum. Next base: position 66,216,450 of record CM046966.1, read on the forward strand.
ATAGATGACATGTTATTATGTCTGTTAAAACAATATAAACAAGTGCTTACAAGAATGTCAAAATAAATAAATAAACAAAGGGTGGAGGGAGGTTGCAGAGGAGCTCAATTAATTGTTCAACAAACTTGAGTAGGTGATTAAAGAACCAAAAAGAATGTCGTATATCCTTTATAAAACTACAGCCACATGTATGGATCAAGAAATCCAATTCAGTAACCTTGAAAATAGCAATGAGAAATTGAACTCCCAGGCATAAAAGGCTAACACAGCTTCATCAGTATATTGGGAAAAAAGTAAGATAAGGAGAAACTAATAATTTTGATTCATTAACCATCGAATCACCTACGGAGAAAATCAATTTCATAAGTATTAAACCTGAAGGATGCCCCTAAAATGGTATCTAGTGCACATGAAAGAACCCAGCTAAACATATTATATGGGTCAGAAAGTACCTAGAAATTTATTAATAAAAATGCAGAAACAGCATTATGAAAAATCTGCCGCTTTCCGGTGACTACTGATATCCAATACAGAAGTGCAAGGTTTTGGAATTTTCATCCTCATAGCTCATCTCAGTTGTTAACAAAACAATACCAGAATTACAAACATTTATCGAAGAGTCTAACAAATTCTAACAATAGCATCAAAATTCAAAGCGCGAAACAAAGTCTCGCCATTTCACAGGCATTTTCACAAACAGTAAAAAGACATCCAAAAAGGAAATAAATCCAGCTTAAAGCTGAAACATACCTCAAGTTCATGGGGTCTGGGAGTGGGGAGGCACCCATATCAGAAGAAGCTGAACAATTGATAACCAACCGTCTAAACTGACCCATAATAAAGCTACCTTGATGATGGGTTTTTACCAGAGCAGGACCCATAAATGATGATGATGATGAAGATGAGATAGAATTAAAGGAGATGGGGGGTAGAAAACAAGTGGAGGCTGCCATTGAACAAAAACTGGGAATTTGGTTACTTCAAAAGCAACTGTAATGCGTTCGTTCAAATTGGTGCCGCCGAAAGGATAAGCTTTGGGTTACTGTACTCAGTTTTCCTTTCTTTTCGGATAAAGCAGTAGAGTTTTTTTTTTTTTTCAAGTTTGATATAGATATTTTATTTTTGAAATTGGTGGCATATTTTAGTTTTCTATTTTTATTAAGAAAGCGACTTATAAAATATCTCAATTGTAGGTTTGTCGGATTTAAATTTATTTACATTTGTATAATTTTGAGGGTAAAAAGTTATCCACTGAATTTTAGTTAATTTTTCATTTTTATCATTAAATTTTTAAAAGGTTTAATTCACAAATTACACCTTAATTATACAATTTCTCTAGGTAAATTTTTTTATTAAAAATAATATTTAAACTATTTCACCTTATCAATCAAATTTTAACATCATTGATCAATTAAATCGTTTCACATCAACCCTTGTTTTTCTTTTCTTTTTATAATTTAATATTAATATTAATATTAATTAAAAATAATTATATTAACAATAAAATTATTTTCCCTCCCCGTCCCTCTACCCTCTCGCTCCCTCCCCCCAAACCAACCGCTCTCCCCTCTCTTTCCCCGACCACAATGTTCCCATCTTCTTCGATCTTTCCAGTGGGAGATGTCTTGGCCCTAGGCTTCTCGTCTTCAACAAGACTAATAGTCCTTTATTCCCATACCCATAAGCTCCTCCGATTGTCAATAAATCAAATCAACATTATATATGATGAAATTAAAAAAAAAAAAAGTGCTAAGAAAAGAATGGTTACACCTCCACTTGCTGCTTTTATTTTTGCAATAGAATATTTCAATATGCACAAAGCATGGTCATTTGTTTGAACCATATGAAACTCTCAATTTCACTATTTTTTGGCACATGATTCCTTTTTACGATAGCTCCTGAGTTTTCATCTCTCCTGATACGGCAGACTCAAAGGAAAACATAAACCTTTGATATCTTCACCAAGTTTATCCATAGAAACACGATTAATGTCACTTTTGTAGAAAAGATCAAATGGATTTTTAGATATTATGAAAACCTAGAAATGGACCCACTATGGGGGAGAGGGAGGGGAGTGTGGTGGTGGTGGGGAGGGAGCCGGGAGGGGAGAGGGACGGTGGGAGAGAGGTTGGGGAGGGAAAATATTTTTTATTTTATTATTAATATTAATATAGAATTAGAAAATAAGTGCTGGTGTGGTAGGATTTAATTGGTTAATAGTTTTCTCCTAACGGTGTTAAAACTTTGGATAATTTAGACAATGGTGAAATAGTTTAAATACCTGAAAAAAAATAGGTATCAAATTGAAAAAAATGGTATAAATTAGGGTGCAATGTTTAAATTAAACCTTAAACTTACAAAAAATACCGCTAACAATTTTCAACTTATTACAAAAATACGACTCAACTATTTAAATAATGGAAATATGATATCGCTTTATTTTAATACTAAAAACATATTTCCTTTCTTTCTAATATTAAATTATTTTTTTCCTACATTTTTCGGATTTTTTTAGATAAATAACTTTGAAAAATTAAAAAATTATGAAAATCATTGGTATTAAATTATTTAGAAAAATGATTTAATTTTTACAGTGTCAAAAAGTATCTCTACTTCTTACGACAAAACTACCTAAAAAATGACTCAATCATTATTTTATAATTACAGAAATAATAGGATGAAAAAAAAATCTTTTTTTTTGTACCGCTACTTCCTAAGATGACACCCGTATAAACTTTTTATATTTTTTTGTGTATTCCCATAATTAATTGAAAAAAATAAAATATATTTTTATTATTTTTTGTGTCACCTCCTTTAATGGAGGCACCAAATTGGATTAAAAAAATTTTTAGTGCTGCCTTCTTACATGGAGTAATCAATATCTGTAAAAATATACATATATTTTTCTCCCTGATGACTACTTGAAATGTGGCGATATCCGTATTATTTTTGAATTTTTTTGTTAAATAATCTTGCACTAGGATCATTTTTCATAATTTTTTAATTTTTTTGGTTAGTTATCTAAAAAACCCACTCTTTTCTTCTTCTTCTCCTCCCCTTCTCCAGCCAACACTAACCACCACTAGTCCAACCACCGCTGGTGGCTTTCATCCCAAATCAATAAAAACTATCCGTCCCATGAACGAAAATCACCTTTTTAAGTACAACGTACTAAATCCCAATTATAATGCAGACCTGGTTAAAAAGAACATCTCTCCTACAGACAGGAAAGTAAGCTTATATTCTAGCCAAAAATCAAGAACATTGTGATCAATTGGTATATAACATAATCTCATATCTAAACCTACACATGATAGCGGTAACGATCAAATGGAGGGATCAATCAAACCGAAGTCATCTGGACTCAGAACAGTGGCCTGCATACCTGTCCAAGTAGTATTCACTAGGTTACTTAAAAGATCAATAGGCCACCATCAAAAGCAGCTAGTAAAGTGATTCTCTCCACTAGTGATGCAGTAATAGATCCGTCCGTCCCAGATCACATTGTACATTGATAAATACTTGAGCAAAATAAGATTTGCTAATTTCCTCTTTTTGAAATAAAGTATTCCCACCAACACTTAACTATCAGCTTCGTGAAGGTGAGGTGCTTGTTTTGATTCCAATAATTAGATCGACCAGGTAATGGGCATAGAAAATAAGCTCTATATTATGAGTATATTGATTTCCTGTAGTGATTTTAGGCTTTCAAAATCTGCTTCTAAGGATTTAATAGAGGAAAAGTGTTGTCAGCTAGCTAACAGGTAATTTGGAATTATAGTACACAAATACAAGGTGGACTTTTTGGAATTTGCCTAGATATGTATATCTGGTTTCCTCAGGCCAACCTATTCAATTTTTTTAAATACCACTGTGAAGATCTGAATTTTCTGTTCTTGTTTAAGCAGTCAGGAAGTGGATGTTTACTTAGAATTTTGCCCATGGGAGGGATAGTTTCAGAGTTCAATTGATTTGGGCCGGAAGCCACCTGTGGTGGTAGAACTAGTGGCGGCTAGGGTTGGCTTGGGAAAATAAGATGAAAAGAAGATAAAGAGAGGGAAAAAGAAGGAAAAGAAAATAAAAAGAAAGGAAATAATTTCTTTTTGTATTAAAATAAAGTCTTGTCATATTTCGTTACCATGGTTGAGCGACATTTTTGTTAAATTTTGAAAAAGTTAATGATTTTCAAAAGTTCAATGATAAAAATAAATATTAATCAATGTTTAATTATATCTAGTGTAATTTACTTAAAATCAAATGTTGAACAAATAGTTATTAACAAATTAAATATTAAAGTTTTAAGTATTAAATTTAAATTATAAAAATATTTTACTTAAAATTAATTATAAAATATAATTATTTTTTAATAATTATAAATTATAAAAAATTATATTTTACATTTCATTATTAATTTTTAAAAATTTAACTTTATTCTAAACAAAAATTAAATCTTAAACTTAATTTTTTTATAGAAAAAATAATATTAAAATAAATTAAATTATTCAATTGGTTTTCAACGGTTTACCAATCAAGGCATAAATTTAATTTTTTATATTTTCATTATATTAGATATAGATTTTTTTTTTTACTTTAGAATTAAAAACGAAATTTGGATTTTTAAGTTTTATTTTTAAATTAATGCTTTGATTTATTATATAACTAGAGTTATTTCTTCACTTCAGTAAGATTTAAATAATTATTTATTTTATTGTTCAATTTTTTTATTTTTTTATAATGAGGGTTTCGGTGTGGGTTACTTTAGATTAAACCCAAGCTCTCATTCCTCACAATATAATACCCTTGCCATTACGTCAAGAGGTTAGATTTGTTTGGATCTAATGCCTTTAGTGTAGTTTTTTGTCATATACACTTGTAATTTTTTAATATATTTATTTAATAAAATTTCCTTATTCACATTAATTTCGCTTGTATTTGTCCTTAATGGTTTTTGCACGCAAAGCAAGATGATCGTGCTAATATAATGTGAGAAGACAATTTATATTAGTAGATAATCTAAATGGTTCATAGTTTGATGAATCAAAGTTAAGCAAATTGATTCAATGATTGTTATGTCGTCTATCAAGTCCAATTAGGAAGATATGTTGTCTTAGATATTAGAGTGGACATAGGTGTAATTGTTTAAACTAATAATACATAAGACATGACCCAAGCAAAATAAATCCTAATTTTGTTTATAGATTTATTCACTTGTGACGTTTATAGTGCAGCTCACATTAATCTTGAGTAAGTGATTGACTATGCGTGTATGACTTGTATACTTTGATGTATTGAATACATAAGTTTAATTGGTAATAGAGCCAAAAACTAGTACATAGAGCCTACAACTTTTACATGGCATTGCTTCATTGATAATAGTGGAATCGATAGCCTAATAAAGGGTAAATGATATCCTCTCATATGTATTACATGATAGATAGAAAAGTAATGTGGTCATGGATCATTTGTCTAGGAAATATGATTTAATTAATATGTGTTAGCAATTAACTTTTTCATTAAAGAAGATGTAATGGTTACCATGAGATAAAATAGGATCATATTGGGTGAACAGATTTAACCCAAAGAGAATTAAGATATCTTGTGAGGGTAATACACATATGACATTATCATTGGACGAATGCTTGATAAGTTGCTTTCATAATGATATATAATAGAAAGCTTTATACAGTGCCATCTTTATGCTCGACTGAAAACTATTATTATACGCAAATTCAACCAAAGGTAAATATTTTTCCTAGTTACCTTCAAACTCTAAAACACAGCAACGAAGCATATCTTCGAGAAATTGAATCACTCTCTTAGGCTGACCATCGGTTTGAGGATGAAATGTAGTGCTAAAATGTAACCGTGTACCCAAAGCCTCTTGCAATTTCTTCCAAAATTATGATGTAAACCGTGGATCTTTATCCGAAACAATAAAGACCGACACTCCTTGCAATTTGACAATCTTTGAAATGTACAATTCAGCTAATCTATCAAGTGAAAAATCTGTACGTACCTGAATGAAATGTGCAGATTTCGTCAAACGATCAACAACAACCCATATAGCATCTTTCTTTTTCAGAGATAGGGGTAATCTCGATAGGAAATCCATCGTAACTGTATCCCACTTCCACTCAGGTATCATTACTGGTTGTAATAGTCCCGAAGGTACTTGATGTTCGACTTTAACCTGTTGACAAATCAAGCATCTCAACACAAATTCAGAAATGTCACGTTTCATACCCGACCATCTGTACATCTGTTTCAGATCACTATACATCTTAGTACTCCCCGAATGAATAGATAAGCAACCACCGTGTGCTTCGTGTAAAATTATCTGTACAAGCTCTGGATTTTTCGGTATGCAAACTCTACCTAGAAACAATAAACAATTATCTGTTCCAATCTGAAACTCTGAATCAGAAGTTAACTCACACTATACTCGTTTAGCTTTCAATTTATTGTCATATTTCTGAGCTTCACAGATTTGCTAAAGAAAAACACTAGTTTAGCTTTTAACTCAGCTAAAATCGAGCCATCATTAGACAAAGTCAACTGTGTATTCATCGCTCTTAAAGAAAATAAAGACTTTCTACTCAATGCATCCGCGACAACATTTGCTTTTCCCGGGTGATAATCGATTACTAACTCATAATCTTTCAACAATTCGAGCCATCTTCGTTGTCGCAAATTCAAATATTTATGAGACATCAAATACTTCAAACTCTTGTGATTAGTAAAAATATGGCATTTTTCACTGAATAAATGGTGTCGCCAAATCTTCAATGCAAATACAATCGCAACCAACTTCAAGTCATGTATTGGATAATTCTTCCTGTGCGTCTTTAACTGTCTGGAAGCATATGCTATCACTTTGCCTTATTGCATTAAAACACATCCTAAATCGTTCAAGGATGCATCACTGAAAATCACAAACTCTTTACCCGGCTCAGGCTGAACCAAAATTGGTGCTTTGGTTAACAGTGCTTTCAACTGATTAAAACTCTGTTGACATTTCTTAGACCATTCAAACTTTACATCTTTCTGCAATAACCGTGTCATCAGTGTAGCTATCATTGAGAAACCTTTAACAAATTTTCGATAATAGCCTGCTAACCCTAAGAAACTTCTGACCTCAAAAATGTTTCTTGGTGGTTTCCAGTCAACAATCGCTGAAATTTTGTTTAGATCAACTCTGATGCCCTCTGTCGAAACAATGTGTCCCAAAAATCCCACTTCTCGAAGCCACAACCCGCATTTGCTGAATTTAGCAAATAATTGTTTATCTCTCAAAGTTTGTAACACAATCCTCAAATGCTCGACATGTTCAGATTTATCTCGAGAGTAGATCAGAATATCATCAATGAATACAACAACAAATCTGTCTAAATATGGTCTGAAAATTCTATTCATCAAGTCCATAAATACGATAGGAGCGTGAGTTAACCCAAGTGGCATAACAAGAAATTCATAATATCCTTACCTGGTTCTGAATGTAGTTTTCGGCACATCAGAATATTTAACCCGCAACTGATAATAACCAGAACGCAAATCAATCTTAGAAAATACCGTGGCACCTTTTAGCTAATCAAACAAATCATCAATTCGAGGTAATGGATACTTGTTCTTAATCGTAACTTTGTTGAGCTTTCGATAATTTATACATAATCTCATCGGTCCATCTTTCTTCTTGACAAACAGAATTGGTGTACCCCAAGGCGAGAAACTAGGTCGTGCAAATGCTTTATATGTTAACTCTTGCAGCTAAGATTTCAACTCTTTTAACTCTGTAGGAGCCATTTTTTACGGAGCTATCGATATTGCTTGATGTTCCCGGTACTAACTCAATAGCAAATTCAACCTTTCTGATTGGTGGTACCCCGAGTAACTCCTCTGGAAAAATATCTGAATATTCACAAACCACTGGTACTAATTCAATCTTCGGTCCAGACACTACTGTATCTAGTACATACGCAAGATAAGCATCGCAACCTTTCCTCACATATTTCTGAGCTAGCATAGCCGATATCACAACAGACAACCCACTTGAATCATCACTATTATGACATTTCAATTCAATAGTCTTTAATCTACAGTTTACAACAGCATCATGCAGAGCCAACCAATTCATACCCAAGATCACATCAAATTCATCAAATAGTAAAAGCATCAAATCAGCTGGAAAATAGTAACCTCGAGTCATCAGGGGACAATTCTTACAAACTTTATCAACTAGAACATACTGGCCTAAGGGTTTCGATACTTTAATCACAAATTCAGTGGACTCAACAGGTAAACTCTTACTAGACATTAAATTTGTATAGACATATGAATAGGTCGATCCAGGATCAATCAAAGCAATTACATCATTGTCATAAAGAGAAAAAGTATTGGTGATAACATCTGGTGCCGATGTATCCTCACGAGCACGAAAAGCGTACGCTCTGGCTGGCGCTCGAGCCTCGGATCTCACAGTAGAATCCTTTATTGCACCTTTGCTACTATTCACATTTCCAATATTTTGAGGTTGTCTCCCATTGGCAACTGTGTTACTCAGCCTTGTAGTAAAAAAATTATCTTTCTCGGATAACTCAGGACAATCACGAATAAAATTCTCTTGCGAGCCACATCTAAAACAAGCTTTATTATTCATCCAACAATTTCCAAAATGCCGTCTTCCACATTGTTGACACTTAAGTTTGTTAACTTTGGCGCTACCAACGCTCGATACTGAAGTGACTTGAGCTTTTGAACTCGTGTGTTGCTTTCCACGATCTCTGTTGGAATACCTCACTGAAGCAGTCCAACGGTTATAAGAATCCCTTAATTTCTTTGATGATGAATGATACGATTTACCCATTGACCTCTTTCTTGAATCTCTAACTTCAAAATCGGCTCTTCTCTTTTCTTTGTTAAGCTCCTCGGCTTTGCAAGTTCTATAGACCAAAACAGCAAATTCTTTCAGTTTTAGAATTCCGACTAAAAGCTTGATATCTTTATTCAACCCATCTTCGAACCGCTTACACATAATTTCTTCAATGGAGACGTATTCTTGAGCATACTTACTCAATTTCACGAATTCTCTTTCATACTCGGTTACGGTCATACGACTCTGTTTCAACTCTAGAAATTCCTTACGCTATTGATCAAGAAACCACTGAATTATATACTTTTTCCTGAACTCAGTCCGAAAAAATTCCCACATGACCCGTTCTCTTGGTACAAAAGATATCAAGGTATTCCACCACTGATAAGTTGAATCTCTCATAAGAGGCACAGCACATTGAACACACTCAGATGGTATACCAGACAACTCATCAAAAACTCAGATCGTATTCTTAAGCCAAAACTCAGCTCTCTCAGGATCATCATCAATTGTAGCTCTAAACTTTTCAACCTTGTACTTTCAAATTTTATCCACAGGTGGTTTGCTTGAACGTACGGGTTCCAGGACTTGAGAAACTACAGGAACCAATTGGGGAATAGTTGGGGTAGAGGTTGTTGAGCAACCAAATTCGTTCGGACAAACTCAGAAAACCACTTATTAATCATTTGGAAGAAGGCTTCCTTGGCCTCTTCTCCCTAACCCTTAGATACGGGTCTGGAACCAAATGGCGTTGCTCCGTGAACAGAGGCTGGCGCATTACTTTCTACATCGTCAGAGTTTGCTCGATTGGAAAACATTACTATAACATGATTTAAAACTGTCAGGAGATATCACACTATCACAGGTTAAATATGGCATGTATAGCTAAATTCACACACGCTACGTTAGTCCTATAATCGACTAAATTGTAGCTCTAATACCAACAAATGTAATGCCCTTAACTGTATCCGTCACTGGAATAGGGTTACAGAGTATTATCGGACATGTCTCTTAAAGAATCATACATTTCATATTCATTTCTCATATCCAAACAAAAATTATTCAAGTTCAGTCATTTAGTCCCTAACACGAGCCCTCGGGGCTTAAAACAAGCATTAGAAGTGTTTCAAGACTAAATCGAGTACTTAAGAAATTTTTAGAAAAACATGGAAAATTTTCAAAGTATAGGGGACACAAGCCCGTGTGCCAGGCCGTATGTCTCACACGGCCAAGAGACACGCCCGTGTCATAGGCCGCGTGGACATTAGAAATGGGATCACATGGTCGTGTCTCAGCCCGTGTTCGACCCCGTGTAACTCACTAACTTGGGTCACATGGCCAAACCACACGCCTGTGTGCCAGGTCATGTACCCTTCGAAGTGGCCTCACACGTCTGCGTGCCAGGCCATGTGCTAAGCTGTGTGAAACTAGAGGGTATACTGACTTGTGCCACACAACCAAGCCACACGCCCATGTGCTAGGCCGTGTGAAGCTACTGATTTGGTTTCTAAATAAGTATCAGGGGACACATGGCCGTGTCATCTAGTCGTGTGTCACACACGGTTGAGACACATGCCCGTGTCTCTGCCCGTGTGGACAAAAATAGGCCATTTTCCAAGCCTCATTTCTCACCCAATATGGTACCAACCTACACATATCAAATAACATATGACCATATCATCAATAGGTATTCAAACCAATCACAACTAAGTCTATATCATGCAATTTTATTACCAACAATCCCAAGTTCTTTGGTATCTCAAATGATCATTTTAAAACATGCCAAAAATTCCTCAAAAAAACTACCTAAATGGTCAATTACATATATGCACTATCTTACCTAAAACTTAGCATGTGAATACATTCTCCATTTCAGCCATTTGCCACCTTAAATATCAATTCACAATGAGGCAATCACATAGCAATTATAAACCATATATCAAAGGGCCATTTACACCTATTTTCATATCAAAATATATACCATTGCCAAGCCACATCAATAGCTAAAACATAACAAACCATGTAGGCTTTCATTAGCTAAAAACCTATACATCCCATATAACCAAAATACATAAAGTCCAAAAGTACCAAAATAAAAGTTCGATAGTGTGATGCAATCTCCGACAACTTCCAAAATGAGCAAGCTTCCGAATCACTATAAAACACAGAAAAGTGAACAAGTAAGCAATTAAGCTTAATAAATTCGTATAACTACAAATATAACTTACCAATCAACCACAATTAAGCAAGTAATTTAAATTATAATGCAATTCAATTTAGTCTCATTAGCTTAACATATAACCACCAACAATGTTAATTATGAAATCACAAATCTTATAAATTCAATTTCCACATGATTCATGTACATACCTGCACTTGTTCATATTAAACTCATACATTCTCGAAACATAACAGTGTCATTGAACCATTTGGAATAATATCAAATACTTGAATATCTCGCACACTAAGTGCCAATACATGGTCGAAACCATCTCTATCTTATATCTCATATATATATGCTCATTCTCGAGCTATCACTGGGTTTGCTCACACAAGCTGACGGTCAAGACGTAGCTACACGTTGTTGCCCACACAAGCTGATGAGTAAACGCAACACATGCCAAAAAACTCAGCCACCGGTCGAACATACGGGACCAACACCCAAAATATGATAACCCCTAATAACATGTCATTCGTATCCTATCTATTCCTAAGGTTCAACCGGGATATCATACGTCGCCAAATCTTCTTCAAGTATATCCGTGAAATCGTATTCATCAAAAATGAAATATTAAAGCATTTAACACACAATTATTTAATGCTTATTAACATACGAACTTATCTCGAACTCGTATGAAGGAAAACGATCGTTTAGTCTAAAACTTTATGTTTTCGCCTATCTAATTCTGAACATGGCTTTTCTTGATCTATATAATCAATTTTAACTAATTTAAGTCTCATTCTATTCAATTCAATCTAAAAATTCATATGGCAAAATTACTATTTTGCCCCTAAACATTTAACTTATTTACAATTTAATCCTTAGCTCATAAAAATGCAAATTCATGCAATTTAATCCACATCCATGCTAGCCGAATTTCATCTATGTTCATAGCAGCCCACACATTTATTATTTCACACATTTCACCACAAAATTTTCACATTTTACAAATACATCCTTATTTGACATTTTCAACCAAAATCACTTTACAAAACTTGTTTATCTAACAATAACCATTCATTTTCTATCATCAAACATCAAAACACATACATATTCATCAATGGAAAAATTCAAACAATTCAATAGTTTTGCAAATTAGTCCCTGAGCTAGCTAGATTAAGCTACAACTACTTCAAAAACATAGAAATCATTAAAAAAGGGACGAAAACACACTTACACGCACAAGGTATTGTTGGCCAAACCTTTAACTCCTCCCATGGAGTTTCTAAGTCAAATTTTCGGTGGTAGATAGGAAGAAACAAGATGATGGTTTTGTTTTAACCATTTTTACTATTATGTAATTATTAAATTACTAAATTAACCTTAATTAATAACCTTTAAAATCACTTATAAAATGTCCATAATAGTCCACTCATGATATTAATGGTTTATTTACAATATAAACCCTCCAAACATTTAATTTCATAGCTATTAATCCCTTTAGCTTATTGAACTCAAGTTTTGCACCTTTTTCAATGTAGTTCTCTTTATCGAATTAAACACGCAAACGATAAAATTTTTTAACAAAATTTTCATATGACTCTATTAACATATTGTAAACACTAAAATAATAATAAAATAAATATTTCAACTTCATATTTGTGGTCTCGAAACCACTGTTCTGATTTAATTGAAAATGAACTGTTACAGGACTCGTTAATCATCGTACGTAATTGGATATGCAATCGGTATTTATACATGGCAATTATACAAACCACGTACTTATAATTCAATTAAAACATATAAATCTTATTTTAATCACATGAACTTACCTCGACGAGTATACGTATACGGAGGCAATTAATCCAAAATTTTTTTTGGCTCGATCTAACTCTGTACGAGGTCTGACTGGATCTATACGGATAAATTTAAATCAATTTAATATTATGTCATTCAATTTAGTCCAATACATATTTTTGGAAAAGTTACCATTTTGCCCCTATACATTTTTCAATTTAGCCTCTAATTGATGATTTCATCACAAATTCCTTTACAAAAGTTGTTTATCTAACAACAACCATTCATTTTCTATCATCAAACTTTAAAACTCATATATTTTCATTAATGGTAAAACCCTAATAGTTTAACAATTTCACAAATTAGTCCTCGGGCTAGCTAGATTAAGATACAACGATCCCGGAAACATAAAAGTCATTAAAAATGGAACAAAAACACATACCTAATTGAGCTTACAAGCTTGGACGAGTGTTTGGCACAAAAATGGCTTCTTTCCCTTGTAAAAATCGGTGGAAGATGGTAATGGAAGATGACGATAATTTTGTTTTGTTTATTTTTATCATTAATTACTATTTTACTTAATTAACCTTTATAAACTTTAATAATTACACAATTGCCAATACATCTTCCACTATCAAGTTAAATGGTCTAATTACCAAATAATGACTTCCACTTTAAAGTTCTATAGCTATTTAATACCTTTAGCTATTAGAACCCAACTTTTACACTTTACACAATTTAATCCTTTTTATCAAATTAATTATTTAAATAGTAAAATTTCTTAACGAAATTTTTATACGGTAACACTATCATGCTGTAGACACTAAAATAATAATAAAATAAATTTTTTGACTTCAGATTTGTGGTCCCAAAACCACTGTTTCAATTTCACTGAAAACGGGTTGTTACAACTCTCCCCCTAAAGAGATTTTCGTCCCCGAAAATCTTACCAGAAAAGAGGTTCAGATATTGCTTTCTCATAGCTTCCTCAGATTCTCAGGTGGCTTCTTCTATTCCGTGTTGTTGCCAGAGAACTTTTACTAAAGCTATGTTTTTATTTCTCAATTCTTTTACCTCTCGTGCCAGAATTCTGATCGGTTCCTCACTGTATATGATGTCAAACTGAATCTCGACATCTGTCAGGGAAATAAGATGTGAAGGTTCAGATTGATACCGTCGTAACATAGACACGTGAAAGACATTATGAATTCTTTCAAGTTCTAACAGTAAAGCTAATCGTAATGCAACAAGTTCGATTCTTTCAGTAATCTTATACGGCCCGATAAATCGCGGACGCAACTTTCTTTTGCGACCGAACCGAAGAACTTTCTTCCGGGCGATGCTTTCAAGAGTACTCTGTCCCCCATTTGGAATTCTATATCTTTACGTTTAAGATCCGCATATGATTTCTGACGATCTGAAGCTGTTTTTAAGCTATCTCAGATTACTTTCACTTTTTCTTCAGTCTCACGAATCAAATCAACCCCGTGTATCTTTGTCTCACTAAGCTCGGTTTGCTATAATGAAGTTCGGCATTTACGACCATACAGAGCCTCATACAGTGTCATTTTTATATTCGGATAAAAATTGTTATTATACACAAATTCGACTAACAGTAAATATTTCTCCTAGTTGCCTTCGAACTCTAATACACAACAACGAAGCATATCTTTGAGAATCTGAATCACACGTTCGGACTGACCATCAGTCTGAGGGTGAAATGTAATGCTAAAATGCAACCGTGTACCAAGAGCTTCCTGTAACTTTCTCCAAATTTGAGATGTAAACTGTGGATCTCTATCCGAAATAATGGAGACTGACACTCTATATAATCTGACAATCACAAAGACTTATAACTCAGTCAATCTATCAAGGTAGAAACCTGTACGTACCAGAATAAAATATGCAGACTTCATCAAACAGTTAACGATAACCAAGATGACATCTTTCTTTCTCGGTGATAGGGGTAACCTCGATACAAAATCTATAGTAACTCTATCCCATTTCCACTCTGGTATCATCACTAGCTGTAACAGTCCTGAAGGTACCTAATGTTTAGCTTTAACTTGCTGACCTATCAAACATCTCGATACAAAATTAGAAATCTCACATTTCATTCTCGACAACCAGTACATCTGTTCTCAAGTCACTGTACATTTTATTACTTCTTGGATGAACATATAAGCTACTACTATAAGCTTCGTGTAAGATTCTCTAAATAAGCTCTAGTTCTTTGGTACACAAACTCCACCTCTGAAAAGTAAACAATCATCAGGTCTTATCTGAAATTCTAAATCAGAAGTCGATTCATACTGTACCCGTTTAGCTAGCAACTCACTATCACATTTTTGAGCTTCACAGATCTGCTGTAAAAACTTCAGTTTAGCTTTTAACTCGGCTAAGATCGAGCCATCATCAGATAATGTCAGTGTGTATTCATTGCTCGCAAAGCAAACAATGACTTTCTACTCAAAGCATCAACAACTATGTTTGCTTTTCCCGGATGATAATCAATGATCAAATCATAATCTTTTAACAGTTCTAACCATTTACGCTGTCTCAAATTAAGATCTTTCTACGACATTAGATACTTTAAAATCTTGTGATCGGTAAATATGTGACGTTTTTCGACGAAAAAATGGTGTTGCCAAATTTTCAACGCGAACACAATAGTTGCCAACTCTAGGTCATGTGTTGGATAATTCTTTTCATGTGAATTTAACTGTTTGGAAAGATAAGCTATCACTTTGCCTTCTTGCATCAAAACACAACCTAAACCATTTAAAGATGCATTACTGAAAATAATAAATTCTTTACCCAATTCAGGCTGAATCAAAACTGGTGTTTCGATTAATAATACTTTCAATTGATTGAAATTTTGCTGACATTTCTCAGACCATTCAAATTTCACGTCTTTCTGTAAAAGTCGTTTCATCGGTATAACTATCATTGAAAACCCTTTAACGAACCTTCAGTAATAACCAGCTAATCCCAGAAAACTTTGGACTTTAGATACATTTTTCGCTGTTTCCAGTTAACAGCTGCATAAATTTTATTCGGATCAACTCTAATGCCTTCAGCCAAATTACATGTCCCAGAAACTGACTTTTCGGAGCCAAAACTCACATTTTCTAAATTTGGCAAACAATTGCTTATCTCGCAGAGCTTGCAACATAATCCTCAAGTGTTCAACGTGCTCAGACTCGTCTCGAGAATATATTAGAATGTCATCAATGAATACCACAACAAATCTGTTAAATACGGTCTAAAGATTATGCTCATCAAATCTATAAATATTGCAGGCAAACTACATCACAAGAAATTCATAATGTCTGTACCTGGTTCTGAATGTAGTTTTTGGCACATCTGAATCTTTCACTCGTAGCTGATACTAACCAAAACGAAGATCAATCTTCAAAAATACTGTGGCACCTTTTAGCTAATCGAATAGATCGCCAATACGAGGCAATAAATATTTATTCTTGATTGTAACCTTGTTGAGCTGATGGTAATCTATACATAATCTCATTGATCCGTCCTTATTCTTAACGAACAAAACCAGTACACCCCAAAGTGAAAAACTAGGTCGAGCAAAACCCCTATCTATCAACTCTTGTAGCTGTGCTTTCAACTCTTGCAGCTCGGTAGGAGCCATTTTGCAAGGTGCTATCGATATCAATGATGTTCCCAGTACATGTAATAGCAAATTCAACCTCTTTGATCTGTGGTAATCCAGGTAATTCCTCTGGGAACACATCAGGATACTCGCATACTACTGGCACCGATTCAAGTTTCGATTCAGAGACTTTAATATCCAATACATAAGCAAGATAAGCATTACAAACTTTTCTCACATATTTCTGCGCCGACATTGTTGATATAACAATAGCCAACCCACGTAGATTATCTGATTCAGTACAAAGCGTCTCACTATTCTGACATTTTAATACGATAAGCTTTTGTCTACAGTTTACAACAACATCATGCAGAGTTAGCCAATCCATACCCAAAACTACATCAAATTCATCAAACGGTAGTAACATCAAATCAGCTTGAAAACTGTGACCCCGAGTTATCAAAGGAAAATTACTACAAACTTTATCAACTAGCACATATTGACCTAAGGGGTTCGATACCTTAACCACGAATTCAATGGACTCGACAGATAAATTCTTACTAAACACTAAATTTGTACACACATACAAATGAGTAGATCCCGGATCAATCAAAGCAATAATATCAATATCAAAAATAGAGAAACTACCTGTAATAACATCTGGCGTAGAAGCATACTCTCGTGCGCGAATAGCGTAAGCCCTAGCTGGTGCTCGTGCCTCGGATCTCATAGTAGAACCTTTTCGTTACACCACGGCTACAACTCACATTTCCAGGATTATAAGGTGGTCTACCTCTCGCAGCTGTGTTGTTTGATATTGTAGTTTGAACTTTCTTTTTCTCAGATTTCTCTGGGCAATCTCTAAGATAGTGGTCGAAGGAACCACATCTGAAGCACATTCCATTCTTCACTCGACACTTACCATAATGTGATTTGTTACAGTGCTTACACTTGGGTCTAGCGCTTCTAACACTACCCATACTCGCTACAGATGTAGTTGTAACACCCCTTAACCCTTATCCATCGCCGGAACAAGGTTACAGAGCATTACAGAACTTTTCAGATCATATACGAACATTATATAATCATTTAGCATACACATCATAATTTAATTATATTGTCCCTCTTTTGAGCTCTCGAAGCTCAAAATACGTGTTAAAAAAAATCGGGACTAAACAGGTTACTCTGAGAATTTTTTGCGAAATTTCAAAAATTTCATAGGTGCAAGGGACACATGCCCGTGCGGCCAAAGGACACGCCTGTGCGGCCATTAAACATGCCCATGCCCTAGGCCGTGTTCGACCCCGTGTAACTCTCTGACTTAGGTCACACGGCCAGCCATACGCCCGTGTGCTAGGCCGTGTGGTAAATTTTTTTATTTTTTTATTTTTTTTGAAATTTTGGTGCAGGTTTCACACGGCCAAGGTACATGCCCGTATGCTAGGTCGTGTATCTCATACGGTTGAGATTCACGCCCGTGTTTCTACTTGTGCGAAAATACCTGGACATTCTATTTTGAAAATATTAAGTTGCAGGGGACACACGGCAAAATCACACGCCAATGTGTTAGCCGTGTGTCTCACATGGTCCAGTCACACGCCCGTGTGTCTAGTCGTGTGGACTCAAAATGAACATTGAACATCAAGTTTACCCATCCTTGCAACCTTAAACACCAAGAAACTCAAAAACCAATCGTTCACTCACTTTAAAACACGACCAAATATCTCTAAAACATGTCAAAACAATCATTCTAGTTTCATAACCTAGGTACTTACATAGTTACTTCACATATTTCATAAAATCATTTCAATAAGACACCATTTAGACTAATTTAAAATTATACCAATATCAACCAAAACATACCACTTGATAGCCTCCACAAAGCACATATGTTCATATATATATATATATAACTGTCATAACATCATTAGCATCTCCTTCCTTACGGGTCCGTACAACATAAGCCCGAGCTGGTGTTCTGACCTCTGATTGTTGAGTAAAAATATCATTTCCTTTTCTAGCACTGCCCCTAGAAAACGAACCACTTCGAATTAATCCACGACCTCTAGAAGCAGGCACAGATCTCTGAGAAGTAACAGGTGTAACATTTTCATTCTTCGGGCAATCTTTAAAGAAATGCTCTGTAAATCCACAACGAAAACAACCTCGAGTCAATCTCCAAAATTCACCTCGATGCTTTTTCCCACAATGTTCAGAATTTGGAATTTCATTATCCCGAGATGGACCTCGTACGCTGTCCGTAGAAACTGTCAATTGTCTTTCACGATTTCTATCACTTCTGTCTGATTTAAAACTTGATCTCCAACTACCACGGGATTCTTTTGATCTTTTGGATTGTGGATTTGAACTAATAGCTCCATAACATTTTCCAACCGGACGAGTACTCTCAACCTTTTTATCAAAACCTAGTACTTGTTCAACCATTTTTGCCATTTCAACCAAACCTGTAAATTCAGTGATTCTATGTAATACCAGTTGCACTCGTAGTTCATCATGTAGACCATGCAAAAACCGCTTGCAAATGTCAGCTTCGGTTGGCACAAATTCAACAGCATATCTACTGAGTCGTGAAAATTCCCCTTCATAAAAAACTCTTGTTTTTCTATCTTCAATATATAACTCACCCACATACTTCTTTTGAAACTCTCTTTGAAAGAATTCCCAATTTACCTGTTCTGCCAATACATGACATGTTACTGACTCCCACCAAACATATGCTTCTCCTTACAGTAAAGAAATAGCACATAATACACTTTCTCGTGGAGTACACTCAAGTTGCTGCAAGATTCTTTTTGTAGATTCAATCCAGGTTTCAGCTGTAGAAGGTGTAACACCCCACACCCGTGCCCTATGTTGGGACAGAATACGATGCATTACTAAACTTAAACACATGCATCCAGACATTTTTCGATTCACCAAGACTCGATCAAATTTAAAAATTTTTTAAACTTTGTCTAAGTTTCTCTAACATGGGCTTACGAGACCCCAAACTTCCATTAGAAGCTATACAGGACCAGCTCGGGTCCTTTAATCAACTATATAAAAAAATGTCCTTAGGAACAGGGCACAGCCCTTGTGGCCAATATGACATGGCCGTGCTAAAGGCCCGTGTAGTTTACACGGCTTAAGCACAAGCGGACACGCCCGTGTCCCTAACCCATGTATATTTAATTCTAAATTCGAACCTACAGGGGTTTTCACACAGCTTGACACACGCCTGTGTCCATGGCCCGTGTCCCTCACATGGCCATGACACGCCCCTGTCCTAGCCCACGTCTAAAAACCTTGACATTCTATTTCTAACGTCAGCATTCAATGAGGGGTACACGACCAAGGCACACGTCCATGGCCAGAGGCCGTGTCCTCCACACGGCTGAGACATACGGCCGTGTCTCTGTCCATATGTTACTACCATGCATACTGACTTGAAATTTTTACGTGCAGGGGACACACGGCCGGACAACACGCCCATAGGGCTAGCCGTGTGTCACACAGGCCTAGACACACGCATGTGTGTCTACCTATGTGGACAATATAGGGCTATTTACCAAGCCCTTTGCCACCCTAAAACACAATATAACAACATCCATCAAGCTAAAGATCATCATAACATGATTTCTCAATCCAACAACCATATCTAAGGCCCTTACACATTTCGTATTTGCTAAAACGATAAACAAATTACATATTCATAAAATAACTTATTGTATTCATATATCAACTTTCAACTTTATCCATTTTCGTGGCCTTATACAAAATGAATCAAAGTGCTAAAGTAGGCCAACACACTTGGCCAATTAACATTGACACAAAATTCCAAAATCAGGGTCCTATACATGCCATAATCAAAATAAAAAGGTCTAACTATACCAAGTGCTTTGGTTGATAGTGTGATCGATGCCTCTGACGTCCTTTGATCCACGAGCTAATTACGCGGCACTATAAGAAAATGGAAAGAAATAGGGTAAGCATAAAGCTTAGTAAGTTGCATGAAAATAAACATAACGATAATTTTACCATTCATCATCATGCTCATAATACTAAAATAGGCATAAGCACAACTTACTCGTCACTATCCAACACAATTCACATAGTATATACTAAGCTCATATCTCATGTATTTCATTTAGGTACCTGTATCACTCACAACATGGTTATACTTTTCTCGTTTAACTTAAACTATAACTCTCATCGTTGAACCATTTGAAATACTATCGGATAGTCTCTAAGCCTCAAACATAGGGTATAATGCCGATGCCATGTCCCAGACATGGTCTTACATTGGCTCTCATGTTAAGTCGATGCCATGTCCCAAACATGGTCTTACACTGACTCTCATGTATCCGTGCCGATGCCATGTCCCAGACATGGTCTTACACTGACACATCATGTAGCCGATGCATGTCCAGACATGTCTTACACTAGCTCTCGTCTCAATGCAGATGCCATGTCCCAGACATGGTCTTACACTGGCTCTCATATGTGGCCGATGCATGTCCCAGACATGTCTCACACTGACACACAAATATCCCGAATGTCATGGCCTAAATATCCGATTTATTCTTATGGTTCAAACGGGAGTCCTACTATCGCAATATTTATCATACATGATTATTTCCACAAACAAGCAATTCATGCTATCTCAATTTAAGCACATATAGTAACAATGTAGTTGTATTATTTATATACAACTTACCTCGGATTTCAAAATGTAGACGACTAGCTCAGCTTAGTCTACTTGCTTCGCTTTTCCTCGGTCTAGGTCTGAATTTTGTAATTCTTGATCTAAAATGATAAAAATTCATGAATTTAATCATTTTATTAATCTAGATACTCAACAATTTAAAATTAGGAAAAATGACCATTTTGCCCCTAGACTTTTACAAAATAACCATTTTATCCCTAGGTCTGAAAATCGATTTTTATCGAATTTCTTCATATCTTAAGCCTAGTTGATTTCTTTTTACAGTAGAAGTTGTCCAAGATTCTCAATATTTCACACATTTATCACTTATTTTACAACTTATGCAAAATGGTCCTTTTTAGGGTTTTCATGAGAAATCTCTTCACAAAAGTTGTTTATTTCACAACCATGGTTCATTTTATTCCATAAAATTTTAGAAAACAACATGCCTAATATCATGGAAAAACCCTAGACTTTCAACCATTTTGCAAAATAGTCCCCTCATTTGAAAGCTCATGCTACAAGGGTTCTAAAAGTACAAAAACCATCAAGAAAAACCATCAAGATCACTTTCTTGTAGAGAGATTAAGTGGCTAAAAATTCAAGCTTCAAAAACTACTCTAATGGCTGATATTTTCGGTCAAGAAGAAAGAATGGAGGAAAAAGATGATAGCTAGGCTTTTTAGGCATTATTTTATCACATATTATGTCATCAAATACCTAACATATTGACCAATTTATTTCTTTGTCTCATGGTAGGCCAAGCTATAGTCTAAGGGTCTATTTGCCCTTTAAAGACCCCCAATTTAAGTTACATGGCAATTTAACATCCTTAGCTATCAAATTAAGACTTTTTCACTTTATGCGATTTAGTCCTTTTTCGTAATTAAGCTCTCAAACGCTAAGATTAATTCACCAAAATTTTCATGCACTAAAATAAACATGCTATAACTCTAAAATAATAATAAAAAACTTTTTCTGACCTCGAATTAGTGGTCTGGAAACCACTATTCTGACTAGGCCCAAAGTCGGGCAGTTACAGAAGGACCGACTCCTTTCAAACCGAAAACTTCAGTTGCTCCATACGTACATAATTCTTTAATTGGGGCTCAACGGACAGTAGGGGTAGATGTCGTAGCAGATGCAATTCCTGCTACTTGCTGAAGGGTATCAACAATAGCTCTAAGTAATTGTGAATCATCCCTTTCTCTAACATTACCTCATTCGACATTAAGAGGTTGATTACCCACTATGTTAACACTCGGTGTTACCGATTCAGTTTTATCTAATGCAGGAGACTCTTCATCTCCAGTATACATTTCTTGATCAAAATTATCACTATAATCATCTGACATTTTCAACTATAAAACAAAACAAACAATATATATATCAGCATCCAAATCCTGACTCAATTTGACTCAATTAGGTATGTACCTCTAGACTCAATTTTGAGCTCGATTTAGCCCGAGAATCGGCTAAACCTGCAAATATTTGATACCACTAAATGTAACACCCCCAACCCTTATCCGTCGCCAGAACAAGGTTACGGAGCATTACTAAACTTTTTAGATCATACACGAACATTATATAATCATTTAGCATACACATCATAATTTAATTATATTGTCCCTCTTTTGAGCCTTCGAAGATCAAAATACGTGTTAAAAACAAAACAGGACTAAACCGGGTACTCCGAGTATTTTTCATGAAATTAAAAAAATTTTCCTAGATGCAGGGGACACACGCCCATGCTTTAGGCCGTGTCTGACCCCATGTAACTCTCTGACTTAGGTCACATGGCCAGCCACGCGCCTGTGTGCTAGGCCGTGTGGTCAATTTATTTTATTTTTTATTTTTTTTGAAAATTTGGTGCAGGTTTCACATGGCCAGGGCATATGCCCGTATGCTAGGATGTGTATCTCACACGGTTGAGCCACACACCCGTGTCTCTGCCCGTGTGAAAATACCTGGGCATTCTGTTTTGAAAATTTTAAGTTGCAGGGGACACACGGCCAAATCACACACCCACGTGTTAGTCGTGTGCCTCACACAGTCCGGTCACACGCCCATGTGTCTGGCCGTGTGAACTTAAAATGAACTTTAAACATCAAGTTTACCCTTCCCTGCAACCTTAATCAGCAAGCAACTCAAAAACCAATCATTCAATCACTTTAAAACACAATCAAATATCTCTAAAATATGTCAAAACAATCATTCTAGTTTCATAACCTAGGTACTCACATAGTTACTTCACATATTTCATCAAATCATTTCAATAAGACACCATTCAAACCAATTTAAAATTATACCAATATCAACCAAAACATACCATTTGATAGCCTCCACAAAATACATATGTTCATATATATACAACCAACCATTATCAGCTTATAATATCATTTACAAACACTCCACAAAATGGTAAGCAGCATCAGACAACCTAGGTACATGCTGACACAAAAAGAAACATACATCACCACGTTTTGAGTTCAGGATTGATGTAGATGCTGAATCAACGGTCAACTTTTAAGTACCTAACCTGCGCGCGAAAAACAAACCGTACGCTGAGTATGAACTCAGTGGTATTTCTATAATCCTAAAACTTAAAGGTAAAATAATATATCATACAATAACTATAGTCATATAATTTAAACAATTAATAGATAAGGTATTTATAATTCATTCAATTCTTATCATTTGCTATCCCAGATAGCTTTTCACAATATGAACACAAATCATTTGAACAACAATTTTGTTCATTCATATTCAATTCATAAATACACAATTCATGTATCTCTTACCATTTTACTATTCTATATCAATCATAATACTGCTTTATTTAGTTACCCCTATTAACATGACTCAAACTTGGACGGATACACAGATCCAACCAAAACACACTAGTTTGGCACCCAGTGCCTCATCGGATAATTCAAAGTAATAAGTTGACACCTAGTGTCTCATCGGCTATGCCAAAGTAATTTGGTAACAGTACCTCATCGAATTTATTCGAAATAATAATTTGACACCCAGTGTCTCATCGACTTGAAATTGAAGTATCCATGAACTCTTTCAATCCTATGGCATGCCATCTATATCTAACTTAGCTCGATACAGTTAATAGGGTTTCAATTTCACTTTTCAATTGCCACAATCATCCAATATTCAAATATCACAAAATCACATACTTTCAATTCAATGTCATAATGATAATTACTCACCTCATTTACTTACCATAACATTTAATCAAAATAAAACAAATAATAATTACTAGATTCGGATTATAGAAATACAAACCAGAATTTCCGAGCTACTACTCGTCAACTTTATCTTTTCCTTTCTTAGCCGAGGTTTCCGGTACAACGTTAGCTACGGAATTGGAACAATTGAAATTCATCAATACAATATAATTCAATTTCACATTAAGTATATCAAATTTTCATTCAACTTTTGCCTAAATTCCAATTTAGTCCTAAACAGAGACTAACTTTATTTCTTCACAACTAATTACATATTTTCATTCAATTTCCACTTTAAACTAAATTCAACTCTCTAATTTTCACTTAAATCCCTAAATTTTAAAATTTTCAAAATTTAGTCCCTATTACTTAAAACTTATAATTTATTTTACAATTCAATCACTTTTTCATTTCTAACTTAAAATTCTATCAATTTAGTCCCAAATACTTAAATTACTCAACATGAACAACATCTAAAAATTCAATATTTTCTAAAATTTCAACATAAGTCAAGTAGTATTTAATACTAGGATTCTAAAAAATAAAAATTACAAGAAAATAGACTAAATTGACTTACCAATTGAGCTTTGAACCTTAAAACCTTAATTTCTCCTTCTTTTTCTTTTTCTTCTTTCTCCCTTCTGTTTCGTCTTATTTCTTTGTTTTTTTTTTTTTATATTCTTATAATATATATTCTTAATTATTAAGTAAATATATTTTATTATAAAATCTATCAAATTTTTCACATGTTTTAATGTTATGCCACCTCAATTATGACCATTGGCATAATTGCTCATTTGGTCCGTTTAATTGTTCTTTAATCTATAATTTAACTTTCACCCTTTATTCAATTTAGTCCTTATACCTAATTACTCTTAATTCCAGCCAATTCGCCTAACTAAAACCTAATTAACTACACAAATAACATCATAAATATTTTTTATTAAATATTTACGAATCTGTTTTACGAAAACGGAGACCCAAAAATACACTTTTCGATTACCCGTAACTATCGGGCTATTACATTGCCTGAGGTTTTGGACTGAAGCATCGGGTACCTATGTCTCTACTAGAATATCCCACGAAAACAGTAGAATGATTGTGGTGTTCTTTTTACCTCTTTGATGTAGACAAGTATGACTTTCCCGTCAATCTGTAGCTTCAAATTCAGCATGTCTTTTCTTTTTACTCAATTCTTCAGCTTTATGTGCCCGGTCAACCAGTACAACGAATTCTTTCAACTCAAGAATTCCAACCAGAAGTTTTATGTCTTCATTTCACCCATCTTCGTCTTCATTTCACCTATCTTCGAATCTCTTATACATAGCATTCTCAGTCGGAATACACTCCCGAGCATATTTGCTCAATCTGAAAAATTCCCGCTTGAATTCTAATACAGTCATACAGCCCTATTTGAGCTCTAGAAATTCTTTATGTTTCTGATCCAGAAACATCTGCCTGATATATTTCTTTCAAAACTCGGTTTGAAAAAATTCCCAAGTGATCCACTCTCTCAACACAATTGAAATCAACATGTTCCACCACTGATACACTGAATCTTTTAGTAACGATACCGCACATTTAACGCACTCGACCGGTGAACAGGATAGCTAATCAAAAACCCTGATTGTATTCTCTAATTAGAATTCAGCTCTCTCGATATCATCCTTGTAAAAACCCTTACCCGTATCCGACGCCGGAACAGGGTACGAGGCGTTACCTATATTAAACACATACACATATCTTCGTTAGATTTTAAAACTTTTCAAAATTTGCCTTAAAGTCCCTAATATGGACCTACGAACCCCAAAACATACTTTGAAAATGATTCGGGACTAAATCGAGCACTTTAGAAAAACTTTAGAAAATATCATTGAAATCAGGGGCACACGAGTGTGTGGAAAAGTGACACATTCGTGTGTCCTCTTAGCATGACCATGTTGAAGGACCGTATAGCTCACATGGCCTGAGCATATTGGTACACGCCCGAAGTGATAGCTTGATAGTGTGATGGTATCTCCAGCGTTCTCTAACTCGAGCTAGCCTGAGGACATTATAAGCATGGAAAATAAATAGAGTAAGCTATATAGCTTAGTAAATTGGTATATAAATAATAAGGAATTTATTTACATACTTTTAAAAATCCTCAAAATAAGTTCTCAAGATAATACAATCATAATTGCAACAAGTTCCACTATTCACTTATGAGCATATCAAGCTATCTACACGAGTCAAAGTCACTAAATTATTTATGTCTTGAGCTACGGAACTCCAAATTTAGTTATGCTAATTTTTCCTGAAACTAGACTCACATATCTCCTTACCATAAAATTTCTAGAATTTTTGGTTTAGTCAATAAGTACAGTTTATTCTTTAAAGTCGTCCCTGTTCTGCTGTCCGACAGTTTCGACCCTTCTTCACTAAAAAATAATTATCTCCTAATACATGATTCATATGATGTTCCCATTTGTTTATACTCATTAAGAATTTTAAACATATAAATCATAACCCATAATTATTTTTATAAAATTTTTAACGATTTTCCAAAGTCAGAATAGGGGATTCCAAAATCATTCTGACCTTGTCTCACAAAAATTCAAATATCTCATAATATGAAATTCTTCTGCTTACACCGTTTCTTCTATGTGAAACTAGACCCAATAAGATTTAATTTCATATCTTATTCAACCTATAATTCGATTCCCAAAAATTTTGGTGATTTTTCAAAGTTATACAACTGCTGCTGTCTAAAACTATTTTGTTGCTAATTTTACTCTTTCATTTAGACACACATAATACCAAAGCATATCCATAGCTAGCCATTCCAATAGCTAGTCATTATCAAATATTTACATGCCATTCATTGGCCAATTTAACCTATACATCAACAACAAAGACTTAAACATATCATGTCTCAATTTAATTTAGTCAAAAAGCCTTGTACATCATCATAAATCAACTTTACCACATAGTTACACATCATAAGTATAGACCTATAATTACAAGGTCATCACAAGATCATTCTCATAGATATGACTTTCTCATTTACATTTTTACCATATGTTCAATACTCACAAAGTTTTCCCAAAGACACTCTCGTAGAAATCATGAACTTACAATGTCATGAAGTCAATGTTTGTAAACTTTAAGTACATACCTGTACCAATTCATAACATAATCATAACCTTTCACATCTTTGGCATAAACTTTAAATTACCCGTTGAACCACTTGGAATACTAAAGGATATCCGATAAGCCTCACACAAGAGAGTAAAATACCGATGCCATGTCCAAGACATGGTCTTACACTGGCTCACATGTCGAGGCCGATGCTGTGTCCCAGACATGGTCTTGCACTAGCTCTCGTCTCAATACCGATGCCATGTCCTAGACATGATCTTACACTAGCACACATATCAACGCTGATGCCATGTCCCAAACATGGTCTTACACTGGCTTTCATAATGTGGCCAATGCCATGTCCCAGACATGGTCTTACACTAGCACACATATCAACACCGATGCCATGTCCCAGACATGGTCTTACACTGGCTCTCATAATGTGGCCGATGCCATGTCCTAGACATGGTCTTACACTAGCACACATATCAATGCCAATGCCATGTCCCAGACATGGTCTTACAGTGGCTCTCATAATGTGGCCGATGCCATGTCCCAGACATGGTCTTACACTAGCACACATATCAATGTCGATACTATGTCCCAGACATGGTCTTACACTGGCTCTCATAATGTGGCCGATGCCATGTCCCAGACATGGTCTTACACTAGCACACATATCAACACCGATGCCATGTCCCAGATATGGTTTTACACTGGCTCTCATAATGTGGCCAATGCCATGTAACGCCCCCACGCCCGAGACCGACGCCGGAATCGAGCTTGAGGTGTTACCGAACATAATTTATTAATTTAAGTACTTCGAATCATTTGTTTCTACATTCACAGCTTTCTAGCTATTTGCATCATAGTTACAAGAAAAATCATATCTCGAGTTACGAAACTCAATATCAAGATCCGTAAATTTTCCCTAAATCTAGACTCATATATCTATTTACTAATTTTTTTCTAGAATTTTTTGTTGGGCAAATTAGTACATTTTATTAGTTAAAGTCTCCCCTATTTCAGGGTTTGACTACTCTGACCTCTGTGTATTATGAATCAGATATCTCTCTATACAAATTTTTAATGACTATGAGGTTTGTTTATCTTAAAACTAGACTCAATAAGGAATCTTTACATGTAAATAAAAACTTATAATTATTTTTTTAAAATTTATTATAAATTTTTAAAGTCAGAACAGGGGATCCAGAAATCATTCTGGACCTATTTCACAAAAGTTTAAATATCTCATAAAATATAATTTATATGCCTATTTTGTTCAATTCACATGAAAATAGACTCATTAAGCTTCAAATTTATAACTTAATCATCATTTAGTTCCACTTATACTATTTTTAGTGATTTTTCAAATTCATGTCATTGCTGCAGCAATATTCTGTTTTAAGGCAAGTTTCATCTTTCCATGAATTTTTTTATGAACTAGATAACCTATTAAACTTCCATGATATCAAACATGATCTAATTAGCCATCACCATGATTTATCAATACCAAACATTTTCTCAACAAAACATGGCCATATCATAAAATTTTTTTACACAAAATAAGTACATTTCTATACATGCCATACTTAAGTTTTACAAGCCATTTACCAATAGAAATTCTTCGGATAGTGTGATCGAAACTTCGACCTGTCCCGATTCCCGAGCTGACTTGTTCAAAACTACAATGAATGAAAAGGAGGGAGTAAGCATAAATGCTTAGTAAGTTCATATGCAAATAACAAGTAACATAACAATACAATTATACCAAACAACCTTAGCATGGCATCACCAAAACATATATCACATTTCTAAACATCATTCATCATCTTACCATTTTATCGTTGTTGTATCTACTTTCAAACTTTGAGGTTAAGTACATATACTGTCCAAAGTGCCCATTTCACAACACTTACCAAAACGTCACTTGCATCTTAAGTGTTCTTCCATTTCATGGAAATTTTCACCCGTTGAACACATCGGAATATAACTCGGATACACGGATAATTTGCACATAAGTGCCACATATGTAATCAAGCAATCATGTAACCCGCCCATAAGTGAACTCGGACTCAACTCAATGAGCTCGGGCGTTAGCATCCATAAGTGAACTCGGACTCAACTCAACGAGCTCGGATGCCTAGTTACATCTCACGAACTCGGACTCAACTCAACGAGTTCGGACATTCGCATCCATAAGTGAACTCGGACTCAACTCAATGAGTTCGGATGCTCAACCATCCTAGTGACATGTCACTTGTATCCTAATCTATTCCTAAGGTTCAAACGGGATTTTTCCCTCGATCTGACATTAGCCATCTTCCACGGAATATCGGAACCGATACTCGGTAACAATTCATATTTATCAAGTAGTAAACATAATTTGCATATTACTCAACATTAACCACAAAGCATAATATTTCACGATAAAAAAAATCAGCATATCATATAATTAACATCAATAACTTAAAAATAACAATTATGCTACATTATTTACACATGAACTTACCTTGGTACCAAAATATAAAGATTTTGTAATTTAGTCTATAATCTTTTCTTTTCCTCGATCGCGACTTGATTCCCGTTTCTCTTGATCTATAATACCAAATTAATCTTATTTAATACATACATTCATCAAAACAGCATTTAATATGAACTTTGAAAAATTACACTTTTGCCCCGAAACTTTTGCATAATTTCACTTTTGCCCCTAGGCTCAGGAATTAAACTTTATCCCTTATTCTTATGTTTTATGACATGCTGATCATTTTTCCCTTCTATGACAATATCAAATTCACACTCTAACATGTACTTATGACTATTAGGTATTTTTACCGATTAAGCCCTTTTACTCGTTTTCGCTTAAAACCGAGTAGTACAAGTTGTCTAACATAATTTAAAACCTCATTTTCTATCATAAAACACCAAAATACACAAATTTCACCTATGGATATTTTTCCAAATATGAACTCTAGGTTGAATTATTGCTAGCATAAGCTTAATCGAGCTACCGGGATTCCAAAAACGTAAAGAACATTAAAAACGGGGCTTGGAATCACTTACTATGGAGCTTGGAAGCTTGAAACAAACCCTAGCTATGGAGAATCCTTGAAATTTCGGCCTAATGAAGAAGATGGACACAATTTTGTTTTTAATTCATTTTAATAACTAAATGACCAAAATGCCCTTACTACTAAACTTTCAAAAATTCCTTCCATGTCCTAATTTTGTCCATGAACTTGAAATTGGTCAAATTTCTATTTAAGACCTCGTAATTAATATTTTAATGCAATTTCATACTAAAAACTTCTAGAATGCAAATTTTGCAACTTATTCGATTTAGTCCCTACTTTTAATTTAAACACTTTAGGCATAGAATTTCATCACGAAATTTTCACACAATCATGCAATCATATCATAATCATAAAAATAATTATAAAATAATTATTTCTATCTCAGATTTGTGGTCACGAAACCACTATTCCGATTAAGCCCTAATTCAGGATATTACATGCCATGTTCCAGACATGGTCTTACATTGGCTTTCATAATGTGGCTGATGCCATGTCCTAGACATGGTCTTACACTGACTCTCATAATGTGGCTGATGCCATGTCCCAGACATGGTCTTACACTGGCTCTCATAATGTGGCTGATGCCATGTCCCAGACATGGTCTTACACTAGCACACATATCACATGTTCGCATATTACCATGGTCCAACCATGGTCTTTTCCGTAGTCTCATACTCGAGCATTCACATTTCATTCCAATAATATTGCATTTATCATAATTATATCAATTTAACATTTATACATATATAATTTAATGCTTATTTAAACATACGAACTTACCTCGGTAGCACAATCGGTGAAAAGGACTTATTCGTCATACTCTTTGTTTTTCCCTCGTTCTAAGTCTGAATCTCATCTTTCTTGATCTATAACAACACATTTAATTTATTTACTCATCATGCTACTCAAATTAGCCCAATTTCACTTTTTTGGTAAAATTACATTTTTACCCTTAAACTTTATCATATTTACGCTTTTGCCCTTAGGCTCGTAAAATGAAATTCATTCCATTTCTTTGCTACCCGTTCATTTTTATTCATTTTTTTCGAAATTAAGCATGCAACTGCTAAAATTAATTCACCAAAATTTTCAAATATCTATAAAATCATGCTATAACACATAAAATAATTTCAAAAATAATTTCTCCGACCTCAGATTTGTGGTTCTGAAATAACTGTTCTGACTAGGCCCAAAATCGGGATCTTACAATTCTCCCCCCTTAGGGATTTTCGTCCTCAAAAATCTCATCAGAAAAGAGATTAGGGTAACATTCTCGTAGTTTCCCCTATCTTGACAAAGAGTCCTCTTCGAGGGGATACTTCCATTATCACTCTGTCATCGACCTGAATTCAAACATCTTAAATTTTCAAACCCATATACAACATGTTAGTCTGAAGTTGCTTTCAACTTTCACAAATCACTTTCACCGCCCTTTTTTTCCTTAGAATTACAAATCAATCCCATCTTGCATCTCTGTTTCCAAAAACACTTCTGAACTTTGATACATAGTGTCGTAGCATATTATCAAAGATTTGAATTACTCTCAGAATAAACAAACGGGCTACTACTGAGTCCCGTTCAACACTTTCTGCATGAGCTCTGGAAAATTCATTGCGCGAATTCCATCTTACAGTATTAATAATAATAGAAATCTGAATCTGAAGTCATCTCACATTGTACTTGTTTAGTTGCCACTCACCATCACATTCTCATAGTTCTTAGTCTTGCAAAGAAGACATCACTCCAGCTTTACATTTTAGCTAAATTCAGACTCCCATCAAACACGAATGATCACATAGCCAACACTCACAAAATGAACAAAGACTTTCCATTCAATTGTCTGTAACTATATCCACCTTTCCAAAGTCAATTGTTAACTATTCACAATCTTTCAATGGTTCAAGCTATCCACCTTGTTTAAATTTAAGATTTTGCTGTAACATTGCATCCTCCACATTCTTGGAATCAAGGAGCATATGAATTTATTCGTCGAACAAACAAAGTAATCAATTTCTCAACACTGGCACACTAGCAGTCGACTCTAAGTCACTCGTCTAGCAACTCTTTTAATGAGATTTTAATTGTTCGAAAACATAAACAGTCACTTTACATTCTTATTTTAGAACACATTCCAATCCGTTCGATAGTGCATTACTTACAAATCACGAATTCTCTAATCAATTTAAACAGAACTCAAACCAGCGCTTCAATTAATAACACTTTCAACTATTATTTTTCTATTTTACTAATATGCAACAGACCAGCTCATTCAAATGAAAACAATTGAGTCGATTTCAAATACCAATTAATAGCATATCAAAACACTCTTTTCTTCTTTCTATTAACCAACTCAAACATACAACCTTTTACAACTTCTTTAGCATTCTAATCAAAACCTTCAGAACTGCATTTG
Source organism: Gossypium anomalum (assembly GCA_025698475.1). Taxonomy (NCBI): domain Eukaryota; kingdom Viridiplantae; phylum Streptophyta; class Magnoliopsida; order Malvales; family Malvaceae; genus Gossypium; species Gossypium anomalum. The sequence continues at coordinate 66,249,444 of CM046966.1, forward strand.
CTCAAGGAAAACAAAATATCCTAATTGAACTCACTGACTTTAATCAAACTTTCCTGAGAAAAAGAAAATTTTCATAGAGTTTGAGCCTGAGCTTTCACTATTTTTACCTTTGCCGAGGTCAATTCTTTTCACGAAAAATAGAGGAATCTGATATCAGAAGCATTACATTCTCATGATCGAATCAGGATTACACCTATAATAGACATAGCTATCACAAGCCAACGAAAGTACACATACTAGAAGTCCGGGAACCTAACTCATAAGAAAAACAATAAGGATCTTGATGATTCCTCAGAGACAGGTGGAAGAAATTAACGCTCACATGTTCTAAAATCAATTGTAATAGGGGTAATATATATATTCCAAATATACAAGTACAAAGCAAAAGGTAGAAATAGAAGAGTAGTCTCACATAATTTTTCATCATCCACTAGTATTCCAAAATAATAGAATAGAACTCTACAGAAAAAGATGAAACATGCGGGTCACCAATTAGCCGGACCAATAGTGCTTTCATCTAACCCTTTAATCTCTAACTTGTGAGCACTTTCAACACGATTCTCATGAAATTTCGTTGCAAATTACCATATTAGTAAGGGGATAAGGTCGTAAGGCCTCGAACTCAACTCTTATATATATACGCATGCGACTTAATGTTCATCATCATCATTCCTAGTTATACTCTTTACCACAGGCAAATACACACACTTATTTATGTTGCACAATCCTTTCGATCATCTTATTCAAACAAGTGCACTCATACATACATTTCATAAAGTCTCGAGTAGGACTACTTATCGCATTCATTAGTCAAACAAGTCAGGCACGTAACATCATAGGAATGTCAAACAACATGGATGCTTATTGCAATATAAACTTTCATTTCATTATACCTTCCCACATTTCACGAATAATTCTTATTGAACTATTGTACTGTCGATGAATATCCAGGTAGTATGCTCAAGGTATACGTATCAAAAATCCATCACAATACAACGTTTAGTCAAACTAATGACATTTTTCCCATATTTCTCATCTTATGAGTATTTCACTTGTGCATCATCACATACATATCATAATCTCTTATTCATACCTTACTAAGTTTTGACTTATCACAAACACATTTCAGATACCTTAATATCACTCTCCGCGTTTTCAGAAATAGCTCAGTTGGAAACGCATCTCTGTCTCAACAAAAGAATTTCGTTAGAGTTGAGAGATATCACATTATCACGGGTAGTAACGTGGTATGTATAGCTAGACTCTCTCACACATGCTAGGTTAGTCTTAGAATTGACTAAACCATAGCTTTGATACCACTAAATGTAACACCTTTTACCCGTATCTGACGTGGGAATAGGGTACGAGGCGTTACCTATCTTAACGATATGCAACCATACATTTTCGAGTCATAAAATTTTGTTAGATTTTAAAACTTTTCAAAAATTGCCTTAAAGTCCCTAATATGGACCCACGAAGCCCAAAACATACTTTGAAAACAGTTCGAGACTAAATTGAGCACTTTAGAAAGACTTTAGAAAATATCATTAAAATCAAGGGCACACGCCTGCGTGGAAAAGTGACACGTCTGTGTATCCTCTTAACATGGTCATGTTGAAGGACCATGTAGCTCATACGGCCTGAGCATATTGGGACACGCCCGTGTGGATTTATTTTTCTTTTTGAACCTACCAGATTTTCTCACGGCCTCACACACACCTGTGTCCATGGCCTGTGTCCCTCACACAGTCGTGACACACCCGTGTTTCAGCCCGTGTACAAAAACTTTGACGTTCTGTTTCTGACATCATAAACCCTTTAAGGTCACATGGCCAAGGCACACGCCTGTGTGCTAGGTCGTGTGGTGAATTTAATTTCACAATTAAGGTGAAGGGGACACACAGCCGGACTATACGCCCATGGGGCAGACCTTGTGTCACACACAGCCCAGACACACACCCATGTGGACAGAAATAAGGCTATTTACCAAGCCTTTTGCCACCCTTACCTGCACCAACAGACACAACATCAAGTAACACCCATCCACACATAAATACATGACCAATTCACCACAATTAAGACAATTACACAACATGGCCACTTCACTTCATTCACATGCAACACTTATCACATTCTTTATCAATTCAATCATGCAACTTGCTCAATCATGCATTAACACACCATATGCTCAACCATGCGAATTTTCACATTCATAAAAGACATCATCATATGCATATAACAATAACAAATATTAGCCATCATCCATGGCCTTATACAAAATGATCTATCAAATAACATAGGCCCACATTTAGCAATTCAGCTATGGTACTTAACAACATAATTAAATCTCTTATACATGCCACAACTCAAATACTTGAATTTAACAATACCCGAAGTGATAGCTTGATAGTGTGATGGTATCTCCGGCGTTCTCCAACCCGAGCTAGCCTGAGAACATTATAAGCATGGAAAATAAATAGAATAAGCTATATAGCTTAGTAAGTTGGTATATAAATAATAAGAAATTTATTTACATACTTTTAACAATCCTCATAATAAGCTTCTCAAGATAATACAATCATAATTGCAACAAGTTTCACTATTCACTTGTGAGCATATCAAGCTGTCTACATGAGTCATAGTCACTAAATTATTTATGTCTTGAGCTACGGAACTCCAAATTTAGTTCTGCTAATTTTTCCTAAAACTAGACTCACATATATCCTTACCATAAAATTTCCAAAATTTTTGGTTTAGTCAGTAAGTACAATTTATTCTTTAAAGTCGACCCTGTTCTGTTGTCCAATAGTTTCGATCCTTCTTCACTAAAAATTAATTATCTCCTAATACGGGATCCATATGATGTTCTCGTTTGTTTCCCTTGAAAATAGACTCATTAAAAATTTTAAAAATATAAATCATAACCAATAATTATTTTTATAAAATTTTTAACGATTTTCCAAAGTTGGAATAGGGGATTCCAAAATCATTCTGCCTTGTCTCACAAAAATTCAAATATCTCATAATATGAAATTTTTCTGCTTACACCGTTTTTTCTATGTAAAACTAGACCCAATAAGATTTAATTTCATATCTTATTCAACCTATAATTCGATTCCCAAAAATTTTGGTAATTTGTCAAAGTTATACAACTGCTGCTGTCCAAAACTATTTTATTGCTAATTTTACTCTTTCTTTTAGACACACATAATACCAAAGCATATCCATAGCTAGCCATTCCAATAGCTAGTCATTATCAAATATTTACATGTCATTCATTGGCCAATTTAACCTATACATCAACAACAAAGACTTAAACATATCATGTCTCAATTTAATTTGGTCTAAAAGCCTCACACATGATCATAAATCAACTTTACCACATAGTTACACATCATAAGTATAGACCTATAATTACAAGGTCATCACAAGATCATTCTCATAGATATGACTTACTCTTTTACATTCTTACCAAATGTTCAATAATTACAAAGTGTCCACAAATACATTCTCGTAGAAATCATGAACTTACAATGTCACGAAGTCAATGTTTGTAAACTTTAAGTTAACAAATACCGGAGTCGAGCATGAGACATTACTAAACTTATTATAGCATTTAAACAAGTTCAAACAATTCTCATAGTAAACTATCCATCTGTGTCACAGTCGCTAAAAAAATCATATCTTGAGTTACAAAACTCGAAATCCAATTTTGTAAATTTTTCCTGAAACTAGACTCATATATATACTTACTAATTTTTTTCTAGAATTTTTGGTTAGGCCAATTAGTACAGTTTATTAGTAAAAGTCTCCCCTATTTCAGGGTTCAGCTACTCTGCCCCTGTGCACTACGAATCAAATTTCTTCCTGTACAGAAATTCAATGACTATTCCGTTTCTTTCACTTAAAAATAGACTCAATAAGGAATCCATACATATAAAGTTTAACTTCTAGTTATTTATACACAATTTATGGTGAATTTCTAAATTCAGATCAGGAAATCTAGAAATTGCTCTGACTCTGTTTCACCAAAACATAAATATCTCATAAAATATAACTCTTTTACCTATTTTGTTTCATCCACATGAAAATAGATTCATTGAGATTCAATTAAATATTTTATTTAGTCTAATTCATTTTCTACTATTTTTTGTGTATTTTCAAAGTTTAACTACTGCTACTGTCCAAATCTGTTTTAGTAAAAAAAAAATGTTGATAACTAAGTTATAACATCTTCATTTCTTCTCTCTACAATATTTACCATCACTTCCTCTTATTTCTCTTCACTTACATATCAAAAACATACCATACTTAAGGTTTTGGTAACATTTACAAAACATACCAAAGTATCACTTAACAACTTAGGTACTTTCAAAATGACCAAAAGACATCCTAGGTACAATGCCATTTTCCAAAAAGATAGAAACTTCACCAATTTGAGTTCGGGGATCGGCTTGTATGCTGAGTCCTTATACTTTCGTACCTAACTGCGCATGAAACAAAAAAACCGCACACGAGAATACTCTTAGTGGTATTTTTATAAACAATAGCTTAATCAACTTTAAAACATGGTAATTCAAACACATTATTGCTATTATTCAATATCAATTATCATTTCAATAACAGTCAATCAATCAGTACTTTAATAATCTTTACTTTATTTACCGTTATTAACACAACTCAGACACTAACGGATACACGGATCCAACCCACACTCCGGGATAAACACATAGTGCTTCATCGGAACAAATCCAGAACTTTAACATTATAGTACACAAAGTACTTCATCGGAACAAATCTGGAACTTTAACATTATAGTACACAAAGTACTTCATCGGAACAAATCCAGAACTTTAACAGTAGTCGACACATAGTGTCTCATCGACTCAAGGTCAGAATATCTGAATACTTCCAATTTCTATGACATGTCAACTATATCCGACTAGCCCGACACTGTTAATAAGGTATTCAAAATCGCATTCATTTCAATAAGGTAAGAATACTTATCTCATTCACATTTTCATACAATATAAATATCAAATATAGCAATAATGATTAAGCTCGATTTATAGAAATACAAACCACTATTTATCGAATTTAATCGATATCTTCGTTCACTTTCTTTTTTCCTTTCTTTGATGACGTATCCGGTGCTACGTTAGCTACGGAAAATCATACAATTGAAATTCAACAAAATACTAATCAAAAATCACATTTTCACTTTCTATCAAACTTTTACAAAAATTCCAATTTTGTCCTTTTTCCATTACTAATCTTTTTTTTTTCTTTAACACAATCTTCATATTCTCTTTTAATCAACTCATTAACAAATTCAAGCTCATAAAATTCATTATAAAACATAAATTTTGAGCTCTATACAACTTAGTCCCTAGTTAAACCTAGCTTAAAATTCTTCTAACAACTTACTCATTTTTCACTTCTAACATCAATTTCTATCAATTTAACCCATAAAATCTCAATTTAATCAACTTAATAAACATCTAAAAATTCACTATTTTTTCTTCATTCTAACCTCATACAAGTAAAACTTTGAATTAGGACTCCAAAAACATAAAAATCATAAGCAAATGAGCTAAAACAACTTACCAATCAAGCCTTAGGTCCTTAACCTTCAAATTTCCCTTTTCTTTTTCTTTCTTTTTTTCCTTCTTTCTTTCTCACGTTTTCTCTCTGTTAGTCTTTCTATCTTCTTTTTCTATTTTATCAACTTTACTTATTATACTATTATTAACCTATAACAAATATAAAATTAACATGTGTAATAGCTATAACATAAAATATCTTATAGCTATTACACATATATACCAACTATTACACATGTTATTCAATATTAACACACACATGTCACTTTAGGGTCTAATTGCTAGATTAGTCCCTTTACTAATCTTTAATCTATAATTAAACTTTTTTTTTACCTTATGCAATTTAATCCTTTAAACTAAATTCAAGCTACTTCACTTAATTAAACCTTAATTAACCACTCAACTATAATTAAGACATGGTCTTACACTAGCTCACATGTCGAGGTCGATGCCATGTCCTAAACATGGTCTTGCACTAGCACACATATCAAGGCCGATGCCATCCTAGACATGGTCTTACACTGGCTCTCATAATGTGGCTGATGCCATGTCCCAGAAATGGTCTTACACTAGCACACATATCAACGCTGATGCCATGTCCCACACATGGTCTTACACTGACTCTCATAATGTGGCTGATGCCATGTCCCAGGCATGGTCTTACACTAGCACACATATCAACGTCGATGCCATGTCTCAGAAATGGTCTTACACTGGCTCTCATAATGTGGCTGATGCCATGTCCCATACATGGTCTTACACTAGCACACATATCATAGGTTCGCATATTGCCATGGTCCAACCATGGTCTTTTCCATAGTCTCGTTCTCAAGCATTCACATTTCATTTCAATAATATAGCATTTATCATAATTATATCAATTTAACATTTATACATATATAATTTAATGCTTATTTAAACATACGAATTTACCTCGGTAGTACAATTGGTAAAAAAGACTTTTTAATCATACTCTTTGTTTTTCTCCCGTTCTAAGTTTGAATCTCGTCTTCCTTGATCTATAACAACACATTTAATTTATTTACTCATCATGCTACTCAAATTAGCCCAATTTCACTTTTTGGTAAAATTACATTTTTACCCATAAATTTTGTCATATTTATGCTTTTGCCCTTAGGCTCGTAAAATGAAATTCATTCAATTTCTTTGCTTCCTATGCCTAGTCAAATCTTTTTCATGCTTATGGCAGCCCACATTTTCCATTAAAATAGATTTTTAACACGTATTTCTAACTTTCACATATAGGTCCTTTTGGACGTTTCCACTGAAAATCATTTAGTAAAAGTCGTTTATTTAACAACAAGGATGCATTTTCCATCATTAAGCATCAAAATACACATATATTCATCAATGGAAAAATTTACAAACTTTAACAGTTTTGAAAACGAAAGTATGAGATAGCTAAATTGAGTGACCACGACTCCAAAAACATATAAATAATTAAAAACGAGACAAAAACCGTACCTAGATGAGCCAGAGAAGCTTTTCCAAATGTTTGCTCATCCATGGTTGCCCATTTTCTTCATAAATGGTTGAAGAAGAAAGAAAAAAAAGGACGATAGCTTTTAAATTTTTGTCGTATTATGCCTTTATTAACTTAATTACCAACTTGCCCTTTTATTTTCAAATAAATATCTTCCACTAACTTATTAGTGGACTAATTGTCACATAAGGACTTCTACTAAAAATCCTATAGCTATTTAATACCTCTAGCTTCTAGAACTCAAGTTTTGCACTTTTTACGATTTAGTCATTTTTTTTCATTTTTTTTCGAAATTAAGCATGCAAGTGCTAAAATTAATTCACCTAAATTTTCAAATATCTATAAAATCATGCTATAACACATAAAATAATATTAAAAATAATTTATCTGACCTCGAATTTGTCGTTCCGAAATCACTATTTTGACTAGGCCCAAAATTGGGATGTAACAATCCTCAACAATAGCTCAGAATTCTTCAGGCCCATACTTACGAATCTTATTAAAAGATGGCTTACTAATTCGGATTGGTTCCAAACCTTGAGGAATAATGGGAACCGGTTGGGGAGCAAGAGGGGGTGGTGGTTATTGAGCAGCCAGGTTGGTCGTACAAACTCGGTAAACCATTTACTCATCATATGGAAGAAGGCTTCCTTACCCTCTCCTCCCCAACCCTCAGATATGGGCCTTGTATCGCTTGATGCTACTCAGTGGACGGAGGCTTGGCCGTTGCTTTCTACTTCATCAGATTTAGCTCGGTTTGATGTCATTGCTATATAAAAATGTGTTCTAAAACATTCAAGAGATATCACATTATCACAGGTTATATAATAACATGTATAGCTAGACTCATACACGCTACGTTCAATCTGAGAATCAACTAAACTGTAGCTCTGATACCAATAAATTTAACGCCCCTAACCCAAATTCGTCGCTAAAATAATGTTACGGAGCATTATCAGAGATTACAAATCAAACAGACAAAAAATTCAAACATCTCATAACATATCAATATTCATGTTAAAACCAATTCAAAACATACAAATTGTTCCTTATATGAACCCTCGAGGCCCAAAATACACATTAGAAACAAGTCAGGACTAAATCGAAAACTTAGAGAAATTTTTAGAAAATATTAAAATTTTTCAACACTGTAAGGGTCATACAGCCGTGTGGACATTCGAAATAGGGACACACGGCTATGTCTCAGCCCATGCCCGTGCCCGTGTAACTTACTGACTTGGTCACACGGCTAATCCACACGCCCGTGTGCTAGGCCATGTACCATTCGAATTAACGTCACACGCACATGTGCCTGGCTGTGTGCTAGGCCATGTAACAGCCTGACTTGCAATGCTTTTAAAAGCTACAAGGGACACACAGCTATATCACCTGGCCGTGTGTTACACACAACTGAGACACACGCCCGTTTGTCTGCCCATATGGAAATAGGCCATTTTAATAGCCATTTTTCTCACCCAAATTGGCATGTACCTACACACAGCATTGCACTTACTTGCAAGCCATTACAAGGCATCCAAATCAAGCATAAACTAGTCTTATACATATGGTATGATCACATACAACCAATATGCCATTAGGCACCTCAAATGACAACTTATAAACATGAGTAATCATCTGTTCAATATAACTAATTGTTCAACTAACATATATGCATATTTACACCAAAACTTACTATGTAGATCATTTAACAAAACATAACATTTGGTACCGAAACTCCATTCTAAAACTAGCATCAAATGACCATATAAATCATTTCCACTAAAAAACCAATTTACCACAATTAGTTCCTATCACAAAGTACATTTTTAATATAAATATTCATACCACAATTTTCATCTTCCATAATTCAACCATACCAAGTTATTCATCAACCATTAGAAAGGAAATATTTACATACCATATACTAAACTTATACTATCATCAAAGTGCCAAAACACTAGCTAAACAAATGGCTAAATTATAGACAAAGCATATAGGCCAACATTAGCCAAAATAACCTATACATGTCATTATGACCAAACTTAAACCAACCGAAAGTACTGAGTGAGCCAATAGATAGTGTGATATAGCTCCGACAAGCTTCCAACCCGAACGAGCTTCCAAATCACTAAAAACACAAGAAATATACCAAGTAAGCATTAAAGCTTAGTAAGTTCGTATAAAATAGAATTTAACTTACCATTTAGTCACAATTTAAGTAAGTAAACATAACATATCCCAACACAATTTGGCCAAATGCCTAAGCACATATTCACTAACATGTTAGCCATGTAAAACACATATAATAGCCAATAAACATGGATGAGCATAACCACTAAGCAAGTTTCATATACATGTATCATCCATTTCATGTTTCAATATATCATGTAATATCATTTCCATGTATTTCATGTATATACATGTAATAGTTCGTATTGAACTCCTCATATCGTAACAAAACATTGGTCATTGAACCATTTAGAATATCGTTGGATACTCGGATAGCTCACAGATAGTGTGCTAAACTTTAATTCGTCAATTCCTGTACATGTATGCTCATACGAGCTATGAATGGTATGCTCTCACGAGTTGCAAATCGGTAAGCTTAAACGAGCTAAGAATCGATAAGCTCTTACGAGCTACAATAGGTAAGCTCATACGAGCTGAGAATTGGTAAGCTCTCATGACTACAATCGGTAATCCCTAATGACATATCATTTGTATCTTACGAATTCCTAAGGTTCAAACGGGACTCGATAATCATTGTACGTCATCGGATATGCAATCGATATTTATACATGGAACTTACACAAATCACATACATATAATTCAATTAAAACATATAAATACTCAATTTAATTACACGAACTTACCTCAATGGGTATACGTAGATACGGAGATGATTAACTTGAGATTTTCTCTTTGCCTCGATCTAACTCCGTACGAGGTCTGACTGGATCTATATGGATAAATCTAACTCAATTTAATATATATTTCATTCAAGTTAGTCCAACACATATTTTTGGAAAAATTACCATTTTGCCCATATACTTTTAATTTCTTTGCAATTTAGTCCCTAGGCTCGAAAATTGAAATTCATACAATTTTACCTCTACCCAAGCCTAGCTGATTTTTATACATACTAATAGCAGCCCATATATTTCACAAGTTTACAAATTTTACCACGAATTTATCACACTTTTCAATTTAGCCCATAATTGATAATTTCATCACAAATTCCTTTACAAAAGTTATTTATCTAACAAAAGCCATACATTTTCTATCATAAAACTTCAAAACTCATAAATATTCATCAATGGTAAAACCTTAATTGTTTAACAGTTTCACAAACTAGTCCCCGGGCTAGCTAGATTAAGTTACAATGATCCCAGAATCATAAAAAATTGGACAAAAACGCATACCTAATTGAGCTTACAAGCTTGGCCGAATGTTTAGCAGAAAAATGGATTCTTTCCCTTGTAAAAATCGATGGAAGATGGTAATGGAAGATGATGATAATTTTTTTTGTTTATTTTTATCATTAATTACTATTTTACTTAATTAACCTTCATAAACTTTAATAATTACACAATTGCCAAGCCAACATCTTCCACTATCAAGTTAAATGGTCTAATTACCAAATAAGGACTTCCACTTTAAAGTTCTATAGCTATTTAATACCTTTAGCTATTAGAACCCAACTTTTTCACTTTATACGATTTAGTCTTTTTTATCAAATTAAGCATGTAAATGGTAAAATTTCTTAACGAAATTTTTATACAGTAACACTATCATGCTGTAGACACTAAAATAATAATATAAATTTTTGAAATTTTGATTTTTGGTTTCGAAACTACTGTTCTGATTTCACTAAAAACGGGTTGTTACAGTCATGCCCTACCAGATCGACACTTATAGATGGAGCTGACCAGGTGGGACAAAGGGTCGAGCATCACACTTTGTTAGAAAATTCAGTTTAGAAATTTGTTTCACAACAAACATATTTTTCTAAAGTCGAGTGACTGTTGGATCTGGTTCCCTAGGTGTAGCATATTCATTTGTACACTTGTATTTTTTTTAACAGATTAGTTAATAAAATTATTCATGAATTACATTAATATCCTTTGTATAATGTCCTCAAGTGGTTGTTTAATCTTTGACTAATACAAAGCGGCATTACGTGGTCAGATTGTAATACAGAAAGACAAATTACACTTAAAGCCTAAGTTTGAATAAATAAGAAACTGAAAGCTGGTGCGTTGAGTATATGACTTCTGTAGTATGTAGCCTCCATTCACAACAGTGGAATTCATAGCTCATAACATGAGTAAATGATATCCTCTCATTGGTATTACATGATAGATGAAAAGTAAACGTGGGCACGAGTCATTTATCTTTGTGATGAATGACTTAATTTGTAACATCCTAAGTTAGAGCCTGGAAGTTTTGGCCTTGCAAGTGAGGGTTCGCCAAAACAATATTAGTAAGGAGTACACCAAAGATATGACGAAATAGTGTACGCTAAAAGTAGTAAGTAGTACACCAGAGATATGACGAAGTAGTGTACGCTAAAAGAAGAAGTAAGGGGGTTCACCAGATTCATTGTAAGTTGGATTCGCCAATTGGTTTGGCGAATTGGGGTTCGCCAATTAAATTCGAGTCAAACTTAAGTTAGGAAATTAAGATATTGTGTATCTAGGATACTTTTCATGCACGTATTCTTTTAAACCAACTAATTTAATCATTAAAATCTTTAATCCATGTTGTAAATAAGTGTAAATTAGAATTTTTTGTGTTTTAGAACTTTAATTGGGATTAGTAATTTTAATTAGGATTGGATTACAGCCTTAGGAAGCCAAAGTGTAGCTATTTAGGATGTATTTTCAAATTATGAGTAAACAGAAATGACCGACATGCCCAAGAACACGAGATTTAAAAAAATGTTGGCCATGTCATGACACTGAACCTCGGTGTTGCGACACAAACTTCCAATACTCTAGTATTTTCAAAAATATGTTCGTGTCATGACATTGCATCTCAACGTCGCGATATGGTACTTTGAAGCATCCAAATTCAAAAATTCCAGACCAGTGTTGCGATAATGAACCCAGTGTTGCAACATTGCATTTCAAACCTAAATTATTTTGAAAGTCAAGGTCAGTGTCACGACTCGTTATTATGAATTAAAAAACCCGGAGCATTCGAAGTTTAGTGTCCCGACACCAGTTCAAGTCTATACTTTTTCGACCTAATTTTTACACAACCTAAACGGGCCTTATATATATCATAACTCATTTTAACCCTAATTTCCCCTAAACAACCTCTAATCAACCTCTACTACTAGTCGATGAGGCATTGGGTGCCAAATTACTTTAATTATACCGATGAGAGTTTGGGTGTCAAACTTATTAATGAATGTTGGGCACAAACTATTTACTTCGACTGGTGCCAAACTAGTGTGTTGGTTGGATCTTTATATCTGTCCGAGTCTGAATTGAGTTAATAGGGGGAATAAATGGTAAAAAAGGGATAAGTATAATTGAAACGATGATGATAGAGTCCTTGAAATTATGATATTGAAAATCTGAAATGAAAATTATTGTTTGATAACTGAGATCTCAAATAAATATGAAATGTGAAGTAATGTGATATTTGATTTGAGAGATGTAAACTGGATTGATAATTGTGATATGATAATACAAAGTTGATTAATGATATAAATGAATATCGTTAGTATTGAATGCTCATATGTATCAGATATACGAGCAGGAAGGCCAATATAGAAATGTGAAAAATTTATGAATTTGATGCAAAATTCGAACGGTAAAATGGAATAATGATTTTCATTATATTGAAATTGGATGTACTATTGAAAACAAAACAAAATGATACGATATAATCTTTATATTGATTAATTGAAGCTTGTATACATTCATATATGTGTATAATTGAGACTTTTAGTTGTAATTGTGAATTGGAATGTTGTGAATGGTATTGAGTTGTTGATTTCCATGAAATTGGTATTAAAATTATTTGAAATGCTAAATGTTCAGATTATTATATGAATTGGTTATTGGATGAACTCACCTTGTTGATATAGGATTGCAAGATTTAGGCAAAATCGTCAAGTTGAATAACTTGTTGTATATATTGATAAAATGAGGCAAGTTGTTTTAATAACCATGAACTTACTAAGCATTTGTAATGCTTACTCCATTATTTCCTTTTTCCTTGCAGAGCCAACTTGCGGGACGTGTCAGACAGATCGTCGAAAAGCTCACACTATTTCAGTATTGATTCTGTAGTCTTTCTATCATTTAAAAAAACTCAATTTTGTGGCATGTATATAGGCAATTCAGTTTTGGCCAATCTTGAATGCTGGTACTTTGGTTCTTGATTGTGTGCTTATCCTTGAATCATGGTAGATTATGAATCGGTAATGCTTGATGAGTGGTTGATTATTAGATATACATAATATAAGGTTAGTTGTTGGCTTCAGATTTATATGGTGAACATTGGTAAGTGTATGACATGTCTTATGTTTGTTTAGAAAGTAAGGTTTGGTATGTTTATCATGGCAAGAATGTACCATTTCATTTTAAGATACAATGTTTGAATGAATCATTAGAAAAAATCATGTTGGTTTTAAAAATGTTGAATGTTTTGGTAATGATTTATGATTTGTTTGTGATGGTGCCAAAATGGCATATTGCTTAGGTACTTTAGGTTGTTTTGTATCATGATTTGGATTGAACTCTTGAAGTGTTTAGGCAAGATTTGATGTATAAAATCGTGTGTTTGGTAATGCTTAAGGGTTGATTGTATGAGTTGCAAAAGTGGGCATTTTTTATGTCACACGGATTGACACACAGCCGTGTGTCATACAAGGTTGATTGACACGGCCATGTGCCACTGGTAATTTAGATGTAGGATTATTGACACAGTCTTAGTCTCACACACAGCCTAGGCACACAGCCGTGTGAATGTTTGCAATTAGGTCCACATGGTCTGGCCACATGGTCGTGTGACCCTTATTTTACATTTTTACCTCACTGTAAAGTTTCAAATTAGTCCATACTTAGTTCTGAATATTTTTTTAGAGCTTTCATAAGTTCGATTAATACTCGAATTAATTATAATCATAATACTTGAATGTTTATAATATGAATGATTATTTGAAGGATTTGTTTAAGTTATAATTGTACTAAAATTTTGAAAATGTTGCAAATTAGTCCTAGTTAAATTCTGGATGATATTGGAGCATACATAAGCATGTATATGATATGAGAAATGAAGTATTTGTAAACTATAAATTGAACTGACTATGATTGGATGATTTTTGTTTAATTTGCGTAATAATTATGTATTTATGAAGTATTCTACGTTTATTTAAGGTAATAAATATGAATTGAATGTGTTCTGTTCCGGTTATGACTGTAGCATTCCGTAACTCAGTCCAACGACCAGACCAGGTTATGGGTGTTACAACAAATATGTTACACTTTTTTGAAAAAGATCCATATAGGAGGGTTTGTAGGAATTTGTTGCGGGAGATGTTAAATGTGGAGGGTGGGAACACAATTGCATGTTTATTGTTATGGTTATGCAATGGGGAGGACTTCTTTAATGGCCATTGCTCAGGGTACACATTTGAAGTGGATGGGGAGGCTGAATTTGGTGTCAAATGTTCTTATTTCTACATTGAAGTAGAGTTGATAAAACTTACTGTTAGGAGAGAATAAAGAAATGTTTAGGGTTCGATTGTAATGAAGTTTTAATTTTTTGTTTTATTTAGATTATGAAGTTTAAACATTTAAAATATAATGATTAGAAGATTATTAAAATAATTTTATATGATATTAATAAATGTCAGTATTAAATTTAAGTAGTTGCTTATATTAAGCATTTATACAATAATGCATAAGTGATATGTTTTCTAATATAATTTAAAATTAAATATATAATTGGAAAGAAGTATAATTTTGTAAGGGAAATGAACACGATGAAATGAAAAAAAAAAAAAACGAAAAGAAAATTTAATTGGAAAGTTGAAGTTGATGTAGTCAGAAATTGGAATGTTTGAAAAAAATCATAACGACATTAGCTATATATTTAAAAATAAACCCTAAAAATTAATGAAAATAAATAAATTAAAAATTTAAAGCATAATACTGATTACGTAAGCAGACAATTATGTTTGATTAAAAACATAAAGTTAAAAATTATATATTTTAATTTAATTTGTACATATTCAATGTGTATCATTATTTATTGTAAATTTGAATTCAATGTGTATCATTATTTATTGTAAATTTGAAGTGTTCACACCCCTATATAAATCATAATTTTTTTTTAATTATTGAAGGTTGGTGTAAGTTGAGGTCAAACTTAACACATTTATTTGTTATAGTTAAAAAAGGTCAGGCTTTTCATTATGGATAATGAGTCGTCTAAGTAAAGAATATATATGGATTACAGAGGAATCAAACTTGGTACAAACAATTATTTTTGGTAACGTGGGTTACCAATATAACAATATATTAATTTTGATTAATGGTTACTAAATAGTTTTTAAAAGTAATTTCCCCACACTAAACAAATCAACGAGAAGTCCAAAAGAATCAATCTCGTCTATGAAACAAGACTTTGTGATAAGGGTGTTGTTTAAAGTTTTCCTTGTAGAAGAAAAATTATTACAGCCTCTTCCACCGAAAAATCCTTCCTTTTTAAGGTTTTTTTTTTTCTGAGAGGGAGTTGTATAAACATAATCGTGTTCACAAAAGGGAAAAAAATGAAACAATGACGAACATCTGAGCAGCAATTATCTAGATTACTATCATTTCCCGAAGGCATCCTTACGGAGATTTGCTATTATTGTGTTGCAAAGGATGGAAATGGATTTGATAGTCTACTACTGAGGTTGGTTTATGAGTCCTTAGAATTTTACTCATTTTTTTGTCTTAATAAGTTTAGATGTTGGATTTTTGTCTTAATAAGTTTGTTAAGAAATGGTTAGCTATTAGTTATTAAGCAGTTAATAAATTCTGTATAATTTCCTTTAGCTCAGACTTTTGAGAATAGTTTTTTTAGTTTCTTTCTGTTAATGAAGAAGCTATTCATGATACTCTATAGTCATTTTGTTTCTCTTCATGGTATTTGAGCCAAGGTTTTGTTGTTGATTTGTTTAATCGCCATGGCGACTAAGGAGATTGAATAGAGTCTAAATCATTTCTCCAATACTGGTGGCGAACACATAAGCTTTCCTTGTTCAAATCCAGGTTCAGTCATTTCTGTTGTTAACAAACAACTTCAGCAATTCCCTAAACATGATACTGTCAAGCTTCGTGAGAGTAATTTTATTTTATGGAAGCATCAAGTAATGCTGATTCTTGAAGGTTATGGTCTGTAAGGTTTCGTTCTGGGTACTGTTAGTGTTCCAGCACAGTTTATTGTGGATAAAGAAGGAAAATTAATCGAGAATTCTGGTTATGTTCTACATGTCCAACAAGACAAACTATTGGCTTATTGGTTGTTTTCAACTGTTGTTTATGAGATCTTGGTCTATCTTACTAGTGCTCGTACTAGCTATGATGTATGGACAGCCATTGAAAATAAGTTTGTAACTAAGGCTACTGTTAAACTCTCCAGTATGAGACATGCGTTGTATTATCTGAAGAAGGGTCACTTATCTGTTAAAGAATATTTGTCCAAGATCAAGTCGATGAGTGATATGTTGATTGCAATAGGGAGTTCAAATTTTGAAGAAGAACAGGTTAGTATAGTTCTTACGGGCCTTCCAGTCAAATATGAGTCAGTGCAGGTAGTGGCTTCAGCTATTTGTGTGTCCCTTAATCTATTGACAGAGCTGCTTCTTGATTGCGAAGCAAGACAACGTGAGTTCTTAACTAGTGTTCCAGTACAGGCAAACTTGGCTAGTAAACAAGTTCATGAAGGTGGTGATCAGGAAAATGGGTCTAACAGAGATTATCAACAGAGTAAACAATCGTATAGAGGTGGTTTTCAACGAAATAGAGGTTGTTATCGTGGTAGAGGACGTGGGGGTCGGTTTTCACATAATCGAACCCAATGTCAGTTATGTGGTAAAGTTGGACATGTTGTTCAAAAGTGTTATTACTGATTTGATAAGAATTTTGCAGGTATCTCTGATGATGATAGGTCGATCTCAGTAAATCATCATCATCTTTTCGATCCAAGACAGACCGCATCTAACTACGGGGTGTATCACTGTTGTAATAAATTTCCTAGCTCTCAAGGAGTTAGTGGTCAACCATCAAGGTCTTCAACCAGCTGTCATGATCAGATGTGGTACCCCAACTTCGGAGCCACAAATCATGTTACCAAAGATCACTCTTCACTTAGTCATCATACTGAATATACAGGTATGAGTCAACTCATGATGGGCAATGGGACTCCTATCCCTATCACTTATGTAGGGACCTCCTCGATTACCACTAGTAATAGACTTTTGTACCTCAACCGTGTTTTACATGTTCCAAATGTATGCAAAACCTTGAATTCTGTAGCTCAATTTGCAAAAGATAACAAGGTGTATTTTGAATTTCATCCCTATCATTGCTTCGTGAAAGACATCAAGACAGGGATGGTATTGTTGGTGGGACATGTTCATTAAAGGCTGAATCAGTTTGCTCCATCAACACATCATACAGGTTATGCAGGGGCGAATAATACTGGACTTGGGCTACCGCGCGCTCATTCGCTTGCAATTGGCACTTCTGTATTTGACTTGTGGCACAAACAGCTTGGTCACCCGTGTCATAGAACACTTACTCAAGTGCTTAGAAATTTTAATGTTGTATCGAATAAGTGTGTTCTGACAAAAGTGTGTGCTCCTTGTCAGTATGGGAAATCTCATAAACTTGTTTTTCCTGATTCTCAAACAGTATATTTATCACCTTTTGAGCTAGTTGTATTGATTTATGGGGGTCGGCTCCATTACATTCAGAGGGTTGTCTTTACTACCTTTCATTTGTAAATGCTTACAGTTATTTTACATAGATTTATCTTTTGAAGACAAAAGCTAAGGTTCTTGACAAGTTTATTTAGTTTCAAATTTTTATAGAGATTCAATTTGGGTACAAGATTAAAAGGCTTCAAAGTGACTGGGTTGGTGAGTATAGACCATTGACTATGATTCTTTCCGAGCTAGGCATACAACACAAGCTAACTTGTCCACATACATCTGAACAAAATGGTATTATCGAGAGGAAACACAAAAATTTGGTACAGACGGGTCTTATGCTGCTTGCACAAGCTTCTCTACCTATGCATCTTTGGAGTCATACATTTTTACATGTTGCTTACTTAATAAACAGGCTCCCTACACCAGTTCTTCAAGGAAAATCTCTTTACGAGAAGTTGTATCACACACCACCGGACTATATGGTGCTCAAGGTTTTTGGTTGTTGTTGTAATCAATACCTTATGCCTTATAACAAATATAAACTACAGTACCGTTCTAGACCTTACACTCATCTTGGGTTTAGTTCTAATCATAGAGGTTATAAATGCCTTGATGAAAATGGCAAAGTTTGTATCGAGACATGTGACATTTGATGAAGATTGTTATCTATTTGCCAAGACAGGGATAGTGATAGGGATTTCATGTACCAAGAACACTACTTCGATGGTTTGTCAACAACCAACTGTTCCAATTTTACCTCGACAATTTTCTGCACAGTCACCAGTTGCTTCTGCTGAAAGGCCATTTGCTTCTGATTGTTTGTCTGGTTCTGATGAGCATTTTGTTGCTGACATATCACCACCAATTGATCAAACCTTAGGCTTTTCTAAAAGGTCATTCCAAGAGTCCACTTCTCACACAAGGTTAGATTCCACTAATATTCCTGTGAAATAGGTTGGTAATACCTCACCTGGTTCATGAGGAGGGTTAATTCCTCATCTAGAGACTACTCCTTTAATTGCTCCTGCTCTTGTTCCTGTCAACACACACATCATGCAAACAAGGTCAAAGCACAGTATTTTTAAACCAAAGCTTTATATTGCTACTTTTGCTAATCATGAACCCTCAACAATCAATGGAACATTCTTGAGTCCGAAATGGACTAACGCTACTCAACAGGAATATAACGCGCTTTCGAAAAATCACACGTGGGAGCTTGTACCTTTGCCTTCTGACAGAAGGGTAGTGGGCGGCAAATGGATTTTCAAGATTTAAAGACATGCAGATGGGGTAATGGCTTGTTATAGAGGTCGACTTGTTGTGAAAAGATATCTACAAGAAGTAGGTGTCAATTTCAATGAAATGTTTAGTCCGGTTGTTAAGCCTACATAGTCCGAGTGTTTTTATCCGTTGCCATTACATTCGGCTGGACCTTAAGGCAAGTTGATATAAATAACACCTTTCTCAATGGGGATCTTACTGAAGAAATTTAGATGGTACAACCCTCAGGGTTTGAACAACATAGTGAAGGGGCCTCGTGCTTGGTTTCAAAAACTGAGAGACCACCTTGTTACAATAGGGTTTGTTTTGTCTAAATTTGATGCTTCACTTTTTTATCAAAAATTCCAAAGATGTTCTTCTCTATGTACTTTTTTATGTGGACAACATCATAGTCACGTATAACCATCATTCAAGTATTGATGCTTTTGTGAACTCTTTAGACTTGAGGTTCTCTCCAAAAGATTTGGGAAAGTTAAGCTATTTTTTGGGCATCGAAATCACCTACACTGCTTCCAAGATATTTCTCAGTCAACGAAAGTATATTCTGAACTTGCTGCAAAGAAGTTGCATGGATAACTCCAAAGGCACACCTATTCGTATGATTTCTTCTTCTTTGTTGTCGGCGAACACTGAAAGCCCTATTAAAAATGAGTCTGAATACAAGAGTATTGTAACACCCCACACCCAAGGCCTATGTCGGGACGGGATATATTTCAACGTTTTCAAAATCATTAAGGCTTGACCAAATTTAAAACTTTTTCAGACCTTGTCTAAACTTCTTAACATGGGCCTACGAGGCCTCAAACGACCATTAGAAACCATTCAGGAGCAGCTCGGGTCCTTAACCAACTTTAGAAAAGTAACCCTAAAAACAGGGCACACGCCCGTGTGGAAGGGCAACACGCCGATGTGGTCACTACGACATGACCGTGCTGATGGCCCGTGTGACTCACACGATTTAAGCATCTAAGGACACGCCCATGTCCCATGCCCGTGTGAATTAAATTCTGAATTCGAACCTACAGGGGTTTTCACACGGCCTGACACACGCCTGTGCTTATGGCTCGTGTCCCTCACACGGCCATGACATGCTCGTGTCTGAGCCCGTGTCTAAAAATCTTGACATTCTGTTTCTGACATCAGCATCCAATGTAGGGCACACGACTGAGGCACATGCCCGTGGCTAGAGGTCGTGTCCTCCACACGGCTAAGACACACAGCCGTGTCTCTGCCCATGTGTTTACTACCATGCAGACTGACTTGCAATTTCTATGTGCAGGGGACACACGGCCGGACGACACGCCCATGGGGCTGGTCGTGTGTCGCACACGGCCTAGACACACGCTCGTGTGTCTACCTATGTAGACAATATAAGGCTATCTACCAAGCCTTTTGCCACCCTGAAATACAATCTAATGTCAACCAACATATCAAAGTCTAACTTAATTTGATTTCTCAACCAAACAACCATAGCTAAAGCTTTCACACGTTTCATTTATACTTAAACAATCAACAAATTACTCATTCATGAAAGAGCTTCTTGTATTCATAAAACAACTTTCAACATTTCTCATTTTCCGTGGCCTTATACAAAATGAATCACATGCTAAAGTATGCCAACACATTTGGACAATTAACAATGACACAAAACTCAAAAGTTAGGGCTCTATACATGCCATAATCAAAATAAAAGATTTAACTATACCAAGTGCTTCGATTGATAGTGTGATCGATGCCTCCGAAGTCCGTTGATCCACGAGCTAGTTAGGCGACACTATAAAAAAATAGAAAGAAATAGGGTAAGCATAAAGCTTAGTAAGTTATATGCAAATAAATATAACAACAACTTTACCATCCATCATCATGCTCATAATACAAAAGTAGGCATAAGCACAACTTACTCGTTACTATCCAATACAATTCACATAGCATATATTAAGCTCTCATCTCATACATTTCAAATAGGTACGTGTACCACTCACAACATAGTTATACTTTTCTCGTTAAACTTAAACTGAAATTCTCACCGTTGAACCATTTGAAATACTATCCGATATTCACTAAGCCTCAAACATAGAGTATAACGCCGATGCCATGTCCCAGACATGGTCTTACACTGGCTCATCCATCAAGTCGATGCCATGTCCCGGACATGGTCTTACACTGACTATCGAAATCGAGGCTGACGCCATCTCCCAGACATGGTCTTACACTAGCTCTCACATATCTGTGCCGATGTCATGTCCTAGACATGGTCTTACACTGACACATCTCGTAGCCGATGCATGTCCTAGACATGTCTTACACTGGCTTACATCTCGAGGCCGATGCATGTCCCAGACATGTTTTACACTAGCTCTCGTCTAAATGCCGATGCCATGTCTCAGACATGGTCTTACACTAGCTCTCACAATGTGGTCGGCCGATGCATGTCCTAGACATGTCTTACACTAGCATACAAATAACCCGAATGTCATGGCATGAATATTCGATTTATTTCCTAAGGTTCAAAGGGAGTTCTACTATCTCAATATTCATCATACATAATTATTTCCACAAACAAGCAAATTTATGCTATATCAATTCAAACGCATGTAGTTGTATTATTTACATACAACTTACCTCAGTAATCAAAATGTAGACGACCATTCAGTTTTAATCCGCTAACTTTGCTTTTCCCCGGTCTAGGCTCGGATTGTGCAATTCTTGATCTAAAATGATAAAAATTTACGAATTTAATCATTTTATTAACCTAGGTACTCAAAAACTTAAAATTGGGCAAAATGACCATTTTGCCCCTAAACTTTTGTAAAATAACCATTTTACCCCTAGGTCCGAAAATCAATTTTTATCAAATTTGTTCATATATTAAGCCTAGCCAAACCCTTTTTACTTATATAGCAGTCCAAAATTTCCATTATTTCTCACATTTATCATCTAATTTATAACTTATGCAAAATGGTCATTAGTTAAGGTTTCCATGAAAACTACTTCACAAAAGTTGTTTATTTCACAACCATAACTCATATTCTTTTATAAAATTTCAGAAAACAACATGAACACTCTCATGGAAAAACTCTAGACTTTCAACCATTTTGCAAAACAGTCCCCTCATTTGAAAGCTCATGCTACAAAGGGTCCAAAAATACAAAAATCATCAAGAAAAACTATCAAAATCACTTACTTGTGAAGGTAAAGAGTGGCTGCAATTTTTCAAGCTTATAAACCTCTATTTTTGCTGATATTTTTGGTGGTGAAGAAGGTGAGAAAAAGATGATATCTTTTCCTCTTTATTTTATTTCATTTTGGTTAAATAACTTACCAAATTTCTACCTAATTTTGACTTTCTCTAGCTTTTGTCTGCTATGGCCAGCCAAGCTATAATCTAAGCATCTATTTTCCCTTTAAAGACCCCCAATTTAAGTTTCATGGCAATTTAACACCCTTAGCTATCAATTCAAGATTTTTGCACTTTATATGATTTAGTTTTTTTTCGTAATTAAGCTCACAAACGCTAAAATTACTTTACCAAAATTTTCATGCACTAATATAAACATGCTATAACTCTAAAATAATAATAAAAAAATTTCTCCAACTTCGAATTGATGGTCTCAAAACCACTGTTTCGACTAAGCCAAAATCAGGCTGTTACAAGTATAGTGAGTGCATTACAGTATATTGTGATCATTAGGCTCGAGATTACGTTTGCAGTAAACATGGTCTGCCAGTTTATACACAAGCCCATTGATCATTATTTCAAAGCTACTAAACGTATTTTACGTTATTTACAAGCCACGGTTGATCATGGAATTTGTTTCATTGCTGCCCCTAGACTTTCTCTTAAGGGTTACTCGAATGCTAGCTAGGGTGATAATCCCGATTATAGGTGATCCACATCAGGGTTTTGTATTTTTCTGAGAGGGAACCAATCTAATGGGGTTCTAAGAAACAACAAGTGGTGTATCGTTCTTCTACAAAAGTAGAACATAGGAGCCTCGCTCATGTTACAACAAAGGTCACCTAGTTAGAACCATTATTGAGAGAATTACAAGTTCACGTTGCAAGGAAGACAGTTCTTTGGTGTGATAATTCAAGTACAGTGGAGGTGTCTACTAATCTGATTCTACAGTCCAAGTTCAAGCATGTAGAGCTGGATCTATTCTTTGTTCGTGAAAAGGTGGCAATGGGCAAAACTGATCGTTGGTTATGTTCTAGCTCAAGACTAGGTGGCAAATGTGCTTACAAAACCTTTGTTAGCTAGGTGTTTTAATAGGTTCAAGACACGACTTAAGGTTGTCAACAAAACCGAGTGGTTACTAAGGTACTCACCAGTTGGGTGAATATTAAGGAATGATTCATGTTGTAACTAATGAACTATTAGTAGTTAGTTTGTTAAGAAATGGTTAGCTATTAGTTATTAAGCAGTTAACAAATTTTGTATAAATTTCTTTAACTCAGAATTTTGAGAATAGTTTTTTTAGTTTCTTTCTGTTAATGAAGAAGCTATTCATAATACTCTATATTCATTCTATTTCTCTTCAATGTGGTTAGGATAGCCCCTCGTGTCCAGTCCATGCATATTGTGCCACAAATATGTAGCTTCATAATGAAGTTCACAGAGGCCATAAATAGTGAAGCCTTGGTTATGGTGGGATTGCAATGTTCTTCAATTAAGACAGGAATGAAGAGGGTATACAAATTATGAGTCGCATAGTGTCGGCTGAGCCACCTCTTCCATTGGTACTGTATTGAATGGCCATAGGTTTAATTATGATAGGTAAGGGTAGCCATATAGACCCAAGTACTGCTGAAGGTATGTTCATTATGCATTTCATATCTGAAAGTGATCCACACAAAAGCCAAAGAATATGCTGTAGAGAGAAGCTTGGGAGCATGTTGACTGCCGATAGTGCAAGATTAGTTCCAAGAATGTGGATCTACCCTAATGATGACAAAGAGAGTGGACACTACTTAAGCAAAGAATATGATGTTTCAGGGATAGGTAAATTTTGAATTCGAATGCCCAAAATGGAAATTTGAAGTGAAATTGATGAAGCTGACAATGCGGGATGAAATTTATCAAGGTTGTGGTTTTTTAAGTATTTTAACATTGTTTGTTTGAATTTGGAACTTAACCTCTATTTTATTTCTATAAAAAAATTAAATATTTTGTATATATGTCGGTAATTGAATGCAAATTATATATTTTAACTATTATATAATGCAAATTATAGTCATTTTATAAGTACTAAATTATACATCTCTTGAAATATAAGTGAGTGGATACAAAATTGAAGCATCAATAGAAAGACACTAAGCATCAATAGAAAGACACTAACCACATATAATCTCGGTAGGATAAATAAGACAAAATAATGTTATTTATAGTAAGACAAAATAGAAGTTTAAGAAGTAAGAGAGTATTGGGATGACTTTTAATAGTAAATGATTTGGCTTTTTTATAAAAATAATCTTAAAAAATTAATTAATTACTTAAATAACCTATTTTTTGATAAAATACGAAAATAAGCCAAAATCTACAGTAAAAGTTGGTGGAGCCAAAGTGTTCGACGCCACCAACATGCCACGTCAGCAATCTACATTAAAAAATTAAATTTTTGATGGAGCCATGTAGAATGGCGCCACTTGTATAAATATTAGAAAAATACAATAATTTTTAAAAGTATAAGGGGGACTTTAGCAATATTATCTTTTTCTGGTGGAGCCAAATAAATTGGCACCACCAGATTTCAAAAAAATTTCCTGACACCCTATTGGCTATTTCCCTATTCTAAGTTTCAAACAGTTTTGAGGCAAATTTTTTTTCCCCGTCAGATTCTTTGTTTTGTTTTATTACTTTTTTCTTTCTTTTTTTATTTATTACTTTTTTTAAAAGTTTTTTATTGGTCCTTATTTATTTTATTTGTTTATTATTGATTTTAAAAAATTTGAAATGTATATTTGAAATGTTTTATAATATATTTTTTAAAATTTTACATATATATATTTGAAATTATTTTTTGAAATTTTAAATATTATTTTTTAATTTTAAATATATTTTTTAATAATATAAAAAATTTAAATATTTTAAAGATATGACCTTTCAAATTTATTATTAGTTTTATAATATTTTAAATGTATATTTTAAATTTTAAATATGTTTAATTTGTTTTAAAATATTTAAAATTTGTTTTTTAATATTTTTAATTTTTAAATTTTTTTAAAATATATTATTTTTAAAGATATGACCTTTCAAATTTATTATTTGTTTTATAATATTTTAAATGTATATTTTAAATATTTTTTAAAATTTAAATATAATTTTTTAAAATTATTAATTTAAAAATTAATTTTAAATATATTCAAACGTTTTTTTAAATTAAATTTAAATTTTTAAAATTTAATATTTTATTTGGTGGAGCCATTTAGAATGGCTCCACTTTTTTATATTTTTTTAATATAAAAATTTAATATTTAATATTTTATTTTGGTGGAGCCATAAAGTATGCTTCCATCTCTTGGTTCTCTAGCATATATAAAATGGTGAAATTGTTGTGTTCAGTAGGAGACTTCAAAAAATCTATTAAAGATGAATAATGAGGTGTTTTTGGTGTATTTTCTTTTTTTATGGTGAAATTGTAAAAGGTGATGTTGGTTGTGTATTTCAAGGTCGGTAAGAGTAGGTTTGCGATTCAAAAAAATGTGAAGTTAGCAAAAATGAAAAGTAAGATCAGTGCGAAAATAGCTATCCGTTGTGGAAGGACAATGTCCAAATTATTTTACAAGTTTCTAATTTCTACAAATCCGTTCAAATTTTGTGAGATGCAGCTGTTAGATGATGATGACTTGGGCACTATGATGGAAATATGGTGGTCGACCGGGAGTGAGAACCCCCAACCAATTGAATTATTTGCTAAGTTAGCAGACTTAGAGCCTGTTGCGAATGTTAGTCCAATAAATCAATATCGCGAATTTGATTTTGATCTTAATGTTGGATGGATAGACCAACAAGAATGCGAAAGGGACATCGCAAATACCTAAAAATCCTAATTATGGTGGGAGTTCGTATAATAACCCTACCCCCGGTCTCCGTCTACAATTACAACTGGAGGTGATAATAAGCACAGAGGCAAATGTCAGAGAAATGACCAATAATGGTGAAGATTCTGGTCAAGACGTTGAAGATTTTAGTGACCCTGATATTGATGAGGTTCCAGACAATATCGATGATGAAGGCCCGGAAGAGGTTGAAGATGTATCCGTCACCAGAACAGGGTTACGGAGCATTACCGAAACTTTTAGAACATTTACATATAAATCATGTCAATCACTGTTCATTTCCCCAGATTATTCAAAAAGTCCCTTAAATGGACCCTCGAGGCCTAATATGAGCATTAAAATCGAATCGGGACTTAGTCAGAAACTCTAAGAATTTTTTGCAACATTTCAAAAATTTTCTATCTTACAGGGCTCACACGTCTGTGTGGTCCAAATGATACGCCCGTGTGACCCTGGGACATGCTCGTGCTGCAGGCCGTGTTCGACCCTGTGTAATTATCTGACTTGTGCACGCGGCCATGTCACACGCCCGTGTACTAGGCCGTATGGTTAATTTTATTTTTTGAATTTAGGTGCAGGTTTCACACGGCCAAGACACACGCCTGAGCACTAAGCCGTATAGCACACACGGCTAAGAACACGCTTGTGTCTCTACCCATGTGCTCAATTCTGAGCATTCTGTTTCTCAAATTTAAGGTGCAGGGGACACACGGCCTAACCACATGCCTATATACCAGGCCGTGTGTCACACACGGTCTAGACACACGCCCGTATGTCTGCCTGTGTGAATAAAATGGAGCCATTTCTAACTTCATTTCTCACCTAAAATCACACCAATAACCTGCACTTAAACTCACATCCAAATACCAACCATTTCAACATTCAAATTAAGCAGACTCTATCATTCAACAGGGCATATCATTATATGCATATATGTTTATAATCTTACATTGGTATATTCCATATGTTAGACATAATTTGTACAACCATTAAACATGTATGTAGCTACCATAGTATGCCATTACAAGTATATCAAAAACAACCATTACTAGTCATTCCAATGGCTAGATTACAAACCACATAGTTAAGCCATCTATGGCCAAGTTAGCCTATACATGCCATTATACCAAAATGATTTTACTATAAATACCAAAAATTAGCTAGTGTATAGTGTGATAATGCTCCAATGACCTCCAACCTTCGTGAGCTTTCGAGCACCATAAAACAGGAGAAAATAAAACGGAGTAAGCATTACATGCTTAGTAAGTTTGTATAATGGAAACTAAACTTACAAATCCCATTTATTAAATCTAAGTATACAATATCATGTTTTCCATCCATTAGGCAAAATTACCTAAACACATGCATTCAATCAAACATGTTAGTCACAAAATTTTCATATACATCAAGTAAACATAGATGAGCTCATCATGCTTTATTCTTTCAAGACATTATTTGTAACACCTCTAACTCGTATCCGTCGCCAGACTAGGGTTAAGATGCATTACCAGACATATCGGAACAATTCACATTCATTTCATAATCAACATAACATTAAAGTCACACATCATTATAAAGTCTCTTACGTAGGTCAACGAGACCTTAAACATGCTTTAGAAAGGGTCGGGACTAAACCAAGCTCATACAAAATTTTTCGAAACTTAAACATTTTTTTCTAAGTTACAAAGGTCACACGCCCGTGTCAACAGGCCGTGTGCCTCACACGGCATTAGACACGCCCATGTGTCTAAGCCGTGGCGAAACAGAGCATGCATATTGACTTAACCACATGGCCGAAGACACACCCGTGTGCCTTCGCTAGGGTCAAAACTGACTTGGGTCATACGGCTGACCACACGTCTGAGTGTATAGCTCGTGTACCCTTCGAAATGGCCACACACACCCATGTACCAATGTTGTGTGCCTTACATGGCCACCAGACATGCCCGTGTGCTTAGGCCGTGCTCGAGACTAACTTACTTTTAAAGAAACATTGAAGGACGCGGTCAAGACACTCGCCCGTGTGCTTAATCGTGTAGGCAAATATAGGCCATTTGTAAGGCCAATATGCCACACATATTGGGTCATACATACAAGCTAAATTCAAACATCAAATATACCACATTTCCAACTAATTTAATTCCCAAAACATACATCATTCATGTCATATTATTATATTCATTCATTCATACTTGTCATTATTCCAATTTTTCACATCCATTCTCATCTCAAAATCATACCATTTCCATGACTAATTCACATAACTAACTTACCAATTTGAGCATTTCTTACTAAGCCATTTATGCACATCAAAACATACCATTTTTGAACACAAAACATATACCAAAATTCATTCATAATCACATCCATAACCATGCCATATCACATGGCTAGATATACACATTACAAAACATATTCTAATACTTCTAGCCTATACATGCCATACATCAATAATCACATTTTAAAAAGATACCAAAATAGAGTTCAATAGTGTGGTGATGATCCTCGACGATCCCCGAGCTTCTAGTAGCTTTGATATCTATAAAACAATGCAAACACACACAAAGTAAGCTTTCAAAAGCTTAGTAAGCCATATACAAATAACTTATCACATAATATAATTAACTCATGTAACTTATGGAAAAATATAAGCACACATCTTTAAATATCATATAGCTCATTTGACCATAATTCACTTACATATATCATAAATCCACACTTGTACAAATACTTACCTTTCATTCTCAATCATGTTATACATATCAAATGTACCTGAATCAAATACACATTTACATAGTGATTCTTTTCTCAAAATGCCC
The DNA here is from genome assembly GCA_025698475.1 of Gossypium anomalum. Taxonomy (NCBI): domain Eukaryota; kingdom Viridiplantae; phylum Streptophyta; class Magnoliopsida; order Malvales; family Malvaceae; genus Gossypium; species Gossypium anomalum. The sequence continues at coordinate 66,278,652 of CM046966.1, forward strand.
GTTGAACCTTTCGGAATCAATAAGGATACTCGGATAGCTTGGAAAGCTCGTACAATGCCAACATCCCAGACGTGGTCTTACATGTAGTCAAATATCGATGTTGCTGTCCCAGACAGGGCCTTACACGTAATCAAATACGATACCAATGTCCCAGACATGGTTTTAATGTAAACCATAAGTCGATGCAAACGTCCTGGACGTGATCTTACACAAAAACACATATCGGATCCTATGTCATGACATATATATATATGCTAACTATTCCTATGGTCCGTATGGGGCTTTTCGGACGTTGTTACATTATCGAAACTTTCTCAATTTCATATATTCAGCTTCTATAACCATTCATCACATGTTAATAGCATATAAGCAATAATAATTCAATTCAAAGTACATTTATTTGTATATCGACTTACCTCGTACGAATTTGAACGAACAGAATCGACTACTTGACGACTTTCAATTTCCCCCGATCTAATTCCGTTTTCTTTTGTTCTTGATCTAAATAAATTCAAATTTAACTCTTTTATTCAACAAATAATTCAAATCAATCCATAAACACACATTTAGGGCATTTTACAAATTAACCCTCACATTTTCACTTTTTAACACTTTAGTCCTTAATTACAAAAATTACAAAATATACAAAATTTCCATATATACATGCTTAGCCGAATTTTCATGTAGTTCATATAAGCCCACATATTTCATTTATTTCACATTTTAGTCCCTTAATTTCTCATTTTCACAATTTAGCCCTGATTACTCAAATTCATCAAAAATCCTAATCCAAAACATATGTATCAATCATCAAGCTTCCATATTTCATCAACTAACATTACAAAACTCACAAAATCAACTATGGCATAACTCAAAATCATAATCAAATTTAGAAATTGATACATGGACTTGATAGAATACAAAGCAACGATCACAAAAACGTAGAAATTATTAAAAACCGAATAAAACTCAGAAATTATTAAAAACCGAACAAAACTCATACCTTAATCAAGCCAAACCATAGCCGAACCCTAGCAAGCTTTTATCTTTTCTTATTTCTTTGATTTTTGGCAAAACAAGATGATAATGGCCTTATTTTATGTTTTGTTTTAATTATAATTCATTTAATAAGCCATTTACTAATTTAACCTTATTATTTTCATTATAATTCCACTATCTCATGTCCATTAATGTCCATGCATTAATTCAATGGTATAATTGTATCATAAGGACCTCACAAATATAAACACATAACAATTTGACTCTTTAGTAATTAGAACACATTTTTTGCATTTTCTGCGATTAGGTTATTTTCAAAATTCAGCACACAAATGATAAAATTTCCATACGAAACCTTCACACATGCTTAAACACTTACTGTAACATGGAAAATAATATTAAAATATCTTTCTGACTTGAATTTGTGGTCTCAAAACCACTATTTCGACTAGGGTCTAAACCAGGCTGTTACAACTCTTCCCCTTAGGGATTTTCGTCCCCGAAAATCATACTATTGAACAGATTTCGATATTGTTGTCTCATAGCATCTTCAAGCTCCCACGTAGCCTCTTCAACACTGTGTCGATGCCACATTACTTTTAGTAAAGGAATTTTCTTATTTCTTAATTATTTAACCTCACGTGCCAAGATACGAATCAGTTCTTCTTCATATGTCATATCGGACTGAATTTCTATCTCAGATGGGGAAATTACATGTGAGGGATCGGATTTATATTGTCAAAGCATCGATACGTGAAACACGTTGTGGATCTTTTCTAGCTCAGATGGCAACTTTAATCTATACGCAACTGGCCCAATACGTTCGATAATCTCATACGGCCCGATGAACCTTAGACTCAATTTGCCTTCTATACCGAATCGAAGTACTTTCTTCCAAGGAGATACTTTTAGAAACACTTTGTCAGTAATCTCAAATTCAATATATTTTCGTTTCAAATCTGCATATGATTTCTGACGATCGGAAGCTACTTTCAAACTATCTCAGATCACTTTCACTTTCTATTCAGTCTCTTTAATCAAATCAACCCCGTGAATTTTATTCTCACTTAACTTAGTCCAATACAAAGGTGTTCTACATTTTCTACCATATAAGGCTTCGTACGATGCCATTTTAATACTCGATTGAAAACTATTATTATAAGCAAATTCAATTAATGGCAGATATTGTTCCTAAGAGCCTTCAAACTCAAGAATGCAACATCTCAACATATCCTCTAGTATCTGAATAATCCGCTCGAATTGACCATCCGTTTGAGGGTGAAAAGCAGTACTGAAGTGCAATTTCATACCTAAAGCATTTTATAGTTTCTTCCAAAACTTCAAAGTGAATCTTGGATCTCTGTCTGACACAATAGACAATGGCACCCCGTGGAATCTCACAATATCGGAAATGTATAACTCAACTAATTTATCAAGCGAGTAATCAGATCGTACCGGAATAAATGAGCTGATTTTTCCAATCGGTCAATCAGAACCCAAATCGCATCTTTCTTTCTCGGAGATAAAGGCAAACCCGAAACAAAATCTATAGATATTCTATCCCATTTCCACTCTGAATCATAATCAGTTGTAAAAAATCTGATGACACCTGATGTTCAGCTTTAACTTGCTAACAGATTAAACATTTTGAAACAAATTCAGAGATATCACACTTCTAACCAGGTCACCAATAAAATTGTTTTAGATCATTATACATTTTTGTGCTTCCCGGATGAACAGATAATCGACTACTATGAGCTTCATTCAAAATCATCTAAATCAACTCTGAATTTCTCAGAATACAAATCATCTCGGAATCTCAAACAATCATCATTATCAATTTGATATTCAGAATCAAAATTCAATTCACACTGAGCTCGTTTTGCTATTATCTCATTATCAACTTTTTGTGCATCAATAATCTATTGTAAAAAAAAATGGTCTAACTTTTAATTCGGCCAATATCAAACCATCATTAGATATACACTACTGAGCATTTATATAACGTAATGTAAATAATGATTTTCGACTCAAAGCATCAGCAACAACATTTTCCTTTCCCGGATGGTAGTTAATTACAGCTCGTAATCTTTTAGCAACTCTAGCCATCTTCTCTGTCGTAGATTCAAACCTTTCTAAGTCATCAGATACTTCAAACTTTTATGATATACAAATATGTGACATTTTTCACCAAACAGATAGTAACGCCAAATCTTCAAAGCGAACACAATTGCAGCTAACTCAAGGTCGTGTGTCGGATAATTCTTTTCATGTGGCTTTAATTGTCTTGAGGCATAGGATATAACTCTGCCTTCCTGCATCAAAACACATCTTAGACTGTTCAACGAAGCATCACGATATATCACAAATTCTTTTCCAGATTCTGGTTGTACTAACACTTGGAGCTTCAGTCAATATAGCTTTCAACTGATCAAAAATTTTCTGACACTTTTCAGACCATTCAAATTTCACATCTTTTTGTAGCTATTTCATTAACAGAGTTGCAATTATCGAAAAGCCTTTTACGAACCATCTGTAATAACCAGCAAGTCCCAGAAAACTGCGAACTTCAGAAACATTTCTCGGAGGCTTCCAATCTAAAATAGCTAAAATTTTGCTCGGATCAACTCGAATACCAGATGCTGATACAATATGTCCCAGAAAACTGACTTCTCATAACCAGAATTCATATTTGCTAAACTTCGCATACAACTATTTATCACGCAAAGTCTGCAGCACTATTCTCAAATGCTCGGAATGTTTATTTTCATCACGTGAATAAATCAAAATGTCATCAATGAATACGACAACAAATTGGTATAAAAACGGTCTGAAAATTATGTTCATCAAATTCATAAAGATAGTACATGCATTCATTAATCTGAAAGGCATAACTAAAAACTTATAGTGTCTGTACCTCGTTCAGAAAACAGATTTCGAAATGTCTAAATCTTTTACTCTCAATTGATAATAACCCAATCTCAAATCTATCTTCGAAAATACGGTTGCTCCTTTGAACTGATCAAACAAATCGTCAATTTGAGGCAGAGGATACTTGTTATTGATAGTCACTTTATTCAACTGACGATAATCAATACACATTCTCATCGTACCATCTTTCTTTTTCACAAACAGCACAGGAGCACCCTAAGGTGAAGTACTCAGTCTTGCAAATCCTCTATTAGTCAAGTCTTGTAACTGAGACTTTAATTCTTTTAATTCAGTTGGAGCCATTCTATACAGAGCTATCGAAATCAGAGTACTTTCTGGTATTAACTCAATGCCAAATTCAACTTCTCGAATCGGAGGTAATCCTGGAAGTTCTTTAGGAAACACATCAGGGAATTCACAGACAACCAACACTGATTCTACTTTATTTTCTGTTACTTTCGAATCAATCATATAAGCAAAATAAGCTTCACAACCTTTTCTCACAGTACTCAAAACTTTCATTGACGAAGTCACAGCCGGTAACCCATTAAAATTTCTAGATTCAATTCAGACTATCTCATTATTTTTGCATCTCAAATCAATAGTTTTTCGTTTGCAGTTCACAATAGCATCATGTAAAGTTAATAGATCCATACCCAGAATTACATTAAACTCATCAAAGGGTAATAACATCAGCCAGAAAAAAATTGTCTCGAAACATCAACGAACAATTCTTGCACACCTTGTCAACTAAAACACTTTTACCTAAGGGGTTCGATATTCTAATCACAAATTTAATAGACTCTACAGGCAAAGTCTTACTGAATACTAAATTCATGCATATATAAGAATGTGTTGATCTGGGATCTATCACTGCAATCACAGAAGTATCGTAAAGTGTGAAAGTACCAGTTATAACATCAGGAGACGAAGCTTCCTCACTAGCTCGGATAGCATAGGCTCTAGCAGGTGCGCGAGCCTCAGATCTAACAGTCGTATCTTTAGTTCTCCTCTGACTGCCACTTACATTTCCCGTATTTCTGGATGTTTACCTCTAGCTGAAGTGTTACTCGATCTCGGATTTTGCAAAATCTCTTGCTCAACAGACTCGGGACAATCACGGATAAAATGTGTAATAGCCCGAATTAGGGCCTACTCAAAATCGTGGTCTCAGGACCACAAAACTGAAGTAAAAAAATTATTTTATTATTATTTTGGAGTTATAGCATGATTATATTAGTGCATGAAAAATTGGTAAGTTAATTTTGACGTTTGTGAGCCCAATTGCGAAAAAAGACTAAATCGTATAAATCACAAAAGTCCTAAATTGATAGCTAAAGGTGTTAAATAGCTAGAGAACCAAAATTGGGGGTCTTTAAAGGTAATTAGACCCTATTAGAAAAGCTTGGTCGGCCATGAGACAAGGATGGTTAATTGGTCAAAGGGTTAGGTTGGTTGATGACATAATATGTATTTTAATAATGCCCTAAAGCCTAACATTCATCTTCTCCATCCATTTTCCTTCTCTTTGACCGAAAATCAGCCATAGGAGGGCTTGAAAGCTTAAAAAAAATTCCAGCCACTTATTCCTCTTACAAGTAAGTGATTTAGATGTCTATTTTTTATGTTTTTTGCATTTTTGAGACCCTTAAAGCATGAGCTTTCAAATGAGGGGTGTATCTTGCAAAATGGTTAAAGGTCTAAGGTTTTGCCATGAGATAATTTAGGATGTTTTCTGAAATTTATTGGAAAAACATGAGTCCTAGCTATGTTTTAAACAATTTTTGTGAAAGAGTTTTCATGGAAAACACCTAAAAGGACTATTTTGCATAAGTTGTAAAATAGTTGATAAATATGTGAAATAGTGAGAAATTGAAGTTGCTATAAGAGTAAAAAGGGTTCGGCTAGGCTTGAGATACGAAGAAATTTGATAAAAATTGATTTTCGAGCATAGGGGTAAGGTGGTCATTTTGTTAAAGTTAGGGGTAAAATGGTTATTTTACCAAAGATGTGAATTTTGATTGGCCTAATTTTATTTAGTGACTAAATGAGTGCATTTTTCTATTATAGATCAAGAGTTACCAAATCCGAACCTAGGCCGGAGGAAAGCTAAGCAAATCAACTAAAATGACTAGTCGAGTACATTTTGTAATCCGAGGTAAGTTGTATGTAAACAACACAACTATATTGATAATATATGTGTTGAATTGTCATTGAATAGATATAGCATGAATGGCTTGATTTTGAATTGAGAATGCATAATGATAATGAGATAGTAGAAATCTCGTTGGAACTTTAGGAAATAAACCGAATATTCATGTCGTGACATTTGGGTCACTTGTGTAAGCCAGTCTGGGACATGGCATCGGCATTGAGACGAGTGCTAGTGTAAGACATGTTTGGGACATGCATCGGCCTTGAGATGTAAGCCAGTCTAAGACATGTCTGGGACATGCATCGGCTACGAGATGTGTCAGTGTAAGACCATGTCTAGGACATTGCATCGGCACAGATATGTGAGAGCTAGTGTAAGACCATGTCTGGGACATGGCATCGACACCTTACCCCATATCTGAGGCTTATAGAATATCCGGTAGTGTTTCGAAAGGTTCAATGGTGAAAGTATGATTGTGAGTTAATAAGGAAAACATAACCATGTTGTGAGTGATACATGTACCTAATTGGTACGTATGAGAAATGAGCTCAATCGAGAGTATGTGATTTGTATGAATGGTAATGAGTAAGTTATGCTTATGCTTATACGTGTATTACGAGCATGATGATTATTAATGACTTTGTGGCTGTATAGTTGCTTATATGCAACTTACTAAGTTGTTATGCTTACTCCCTCTTTCTTTCCATTCTCTTTAAGTGCCGCCTAATTAGCTCAAGGATCACTAGAAGTCAGAGATATCGACCACACTATCATCCAAAGCATTCGGTGTAGTTGGATTCATATTTTTGAATATGGCATGTATAGGGTTTAGACTTTAATATTTTGTGTTTTTGGAGAATTGGCCAAATGTGTTGGCTTGGGTTAGAAACCCTTCATTTTGTATTAAGCCTTGAATGGTGGCTAATGTTCATTTTGATTATATGCAAAGATGTTATTTCCATAGTTGAGTAATTTGCCTTATAAATGAATGTCTATTGTGGCTGATTTGGTCATATGAATTGTGCTTGTTTTGGTAAGGGTTAATATTTGTATGAAGCTATGTAGGTAAAGGTGACATTAAAGCTTGGTAAATAGCCTCATATTGTCCACACGGGTAGACACACGGGCGAGTGTCTAGGCCGTGTGTGTAACACATTGCCAGTCCCATGGGCGTGTGGTCCAGCCGTGTGTCCCCTGCACGTAAAAGTTTCAAGTCAATATGCATGGTAATAAAAACACGGGCAGAGACACGGCCGTGTGTCTCAACCATGTAGAGGACACAGCCTAGTACACAGGCATGTGCCACGGCCGTGTGACATTCTGAGTATGCTGACGTCAAAAACAGAATGTCCATGTTTTTGCACACGGGCTAGGACACGGATGTGTCATGGCCATGTGAGGGACACGGGCCATGGACACGGGCGTGTGTCTGGCCATGTGAAAACCCCTGTAGGTGTGAATTAGAAATTAATTCCACACGGGTAAGGGACACAGGCGTGTCCCTATGTGCTTAGGTCGTGTGAGCCACATGTGTAATATCCTGAATTAGGGCTTAATCGGAATAGTGGTTTCGTGACCACAAATTTGAGATAGAAATAATTATTTTATATAATTATTTTGATGATTATGATATGAATGCATGATTGTGTGAAAATTTCGTGATGAAATTCTATGCCTAAAGTGTTTAAATTGAAAGTAGGGACTAAATCAAATAAGTTGCAAAATTTGCATTCTAGAAGTTTTTAGTATGAAATTGCATTGAAATATTAATTAGGAGGTCTTAAATAGAAATTTGACCAATTTTAAGTTCATAGACAAAATTAGGACATGGAAGGAATTTTTGGAAAGTTTAGTAGTAAGGGCATTTTGGTCATTTAGTTATTAAAATGAATTAAAAACAAAATTAAAAGCCAATTTTTGTCCATCTTCTTCATTAGGACGAAATTTCAAGGGTTCTCCATAGGTATGGTTTGTTTCAAGATTCCAAGCTCCATAGTAAGTGATTCCAAGCCCCGTTTTTAATGTTCTTTACGTTTTTGGAATCCCGGTAGCTCGATTAAGCTTATGCTAGCAATAATTCAACCTAGGGTTCATATTTGGGAAAATACCCATAGGTGAAATTTGTGTATTTTGATGTTTTATGATAGAATATGAGGTTTTAAATTATGTTAGACAACTTGTGCTACTCGGTTTTAAGCGAAAACGAGTAAAAGGGCTTAATCGGTAAAAATACCTAATAGTCATAAGTACATGTTAGAGTGTGAATTTGATGTTACCATAGAAGGGAAAAATGATCAGCATGTCATAAAACATAAGAATAAGGGATAAAGTTTAATTCCCGAGCCTATTGACAAAAGTGTAATTATGCAAAAGTTTAGGGGCAAAAGTGTAATTTTCCAAAGTTCGTATTAAATGCTGTTTTGATGAATGTATGTATTAAATAAGATTAATTTGGTATTATATATCAAGAGAAACGGGAATCAAGTCGCGATCGAGGAAAAGAAAAGATTGTGGACTAAATTGCAAAATCTTTATATTTTGGTACCAAGGTAAGTTCATGTGTAAATAATGTAGCATAATTGTTATTTTTAAGTTATTGATGTTAATTATATGATATGCTGATTTTTATCATGAAATATTATGCTTTGTGGTTAATGTTGAGTAACATGCAAATTATGTTTACTACTTGATAAATATGAATCGCTACCGAGTATCGGTTCCGATATTCCGTGGAAGATGGCAAATGTCAGATCGAGGGAAAAAGCCCATTTGAACCATAGGAATAGATTAGGATACAAGTGACATGTCACTAGGATGGTTGAGCATCTGAACTCTTTAAGTTGAGTCCGAGTTCACTTATGGATGCGAATGTTCGAACTCGTTGAGTTGAGTCCGAGTTCGTGAGATGTAACTAGGCATCCGAACTCGTTGAGTTGAGTCTGAGTTCACTTATGGATGCGAACGCCTGAGCTCATTGAGTTGAGTCCGAGTTCACTTATGGGCGGGTTACATGATTGCTTGATTACATATGTGGCACTTATGTGCAAATTATCCGTATACCCGAGTTATATTCCGATGTGTTCAACGGGTGAAAATTTCTATGAAATGGAAGAACACTTAAGATGCAAGTGACGTTTTGGTAAGTGTTGTGAAATAGGCACTTTGGACAGGTATGTACTTAACCCTCGGGTTGAAAATAGATATAACAACGATAAAGTGGTAAGACGATGAATGATGTTTAGAAATGTGATATATGTTTTAGTGATGCCATGCTAAGGTTGTTTGGTATAATTGTATTGTTATGTTACTTGTTATTTGCATATGAACTTACTAAGCATTTATGCTTACTCCCTCCTTTTCATTCAATATAGTTTTGAACAAGTCAGCTCAGGAATCGGGACAGGTCGAAGTTTCGATCACACTATCCGAAGGATTTCTATTGGTAAATGGCTTGTAAAACTTAAGTATGGCATGTATAGCAATGTACCTATTTTGTGTAAATAATTTTATGATATGACCATGTTTGGTTGAGAAAATGTTTGATATTGATAAGTCATGGTGATGGCTAATTAGATCATGTTTGATATCATGGAAGTTTAATAGGTTATCTAGTTCATAAAAAAATTCATGGAAAGATGAAACTTGCCTTAAAACAGAATATTGCTGCAGCAATGACATGAATTTGAAAAATCACTAAAAATAGTATAAGTGGAACTAGATGATTAGTAAGCTATTAAATTGAAGCTTAATGAGTCTATTTTCTTGTGGATTGAACAAAACAGGCATATAAATTATATTTTATGAGATATTTAAACTTTTGTGAAACAGGGCCAGAATGATTTCTGGATCCCCTGTTCTGACTTTAAAAATTTATAATAAATGTTAAAAAAATAATTATAAGTTTTTATTTACATGTACAGATTCCTTATTTAGTATAGTTTTAAGAGAAATAAACCTCATAGTCATTTAAATTTTTTATAGAGAGATATATAATTCGTAATATACAGAGGTCAGAGCAGTCGACCCTGAAATAGGGGAGACTTTAACTAATAAACTCTACGAATTGGCCCAACCAAAAATTCCAGAAAAAAATTAGTAAATAGATATATGAGTCTAGGTTTAGGGAAAATTTACGGATCTTGATTTTCAGTTTCATAACTCGAGATATGATTTTTTTTGTAACTATGATGCAGATAGCTAGAAAGCTGTGAATGTAGAAACAAATGATTCGAAGTACTTAAATTGATAAATTATGTTCGGTAACACCTCAAGCTCGATTCCGGCGTCGGTCTCTGGCGTGGGGCGTTACAACATGGGCCATCAGGACGACTATGTTGAGATGGCCACACGGGCGTGTTGCCCTTCCACACGGGCGTGTGCCAGGTTTTAAAGGCAAGATTTTCATAGTCGTTTTAAGGACCCAGAATGGTCCCGTGAAATTTCTAATGGTCGATTTGGGGCTCATAGACCCATAATAAGAGGTTTAAAGTAGAAATTGGAAAAAGCTCTAATTTGGACCGAGTCTTGGTGACTCGAATTTGTCTATGTGCATGAGATTAAGTTAGGTAATGCCTTGTACTCCGCCCCGGCGTGGGATACGGATATGGGGTGTTACAAAATGATCTAAAGATCCACATTTGAAACAAACCCGATCATATAGTCTATAATTGTCAGGATGTCTTTTACCAAAATGTCCACACTTGGGTCGATCAAATCTAGCATTTCCAACACTAGCAATAGAATTAGTTGGAGTTCTGAAGCTCGAATGTGATCTTGCATGATCTCTACTCGAATGTCCCACATTAGGCTTTGAACGGCTATAATCGTCTCGAAATTTCTTTGATGCAGACTGAAATGATTTACTTGTGGATCTCTTTCTCATATCTCTAACTTCTGAGTCGGCTTTTCTTTTCTCTTTACCGAGTTCTTCAGCTTTACATGCTCGCTCAACAAGCACAGCAAACTCTTTTATTTCCAAAATCCCAACTAACAATTTGATATCTCCATTTAAACCATCCTCGAATCTCTTGCACATAATTGCTTCAATCGAAACACATTCTAGTGCATACTGGCTCAGTCTCACAAATTCTCACTCATATTCTGTAACAGACATATGACCTTGTTTTAACTCAAGAAACTCTTTCATTTCTAATCAATGAATCTCTGACTGATGTATTTCTTTTGGAATTCAGCTTGAAAGAAATCCCAGGTGACTCATTCTCTCGGAACTACGAATATCAACGTCTTCCACCAATGATACATTGTATCTCTCAAAAGTGAAACGGCACATTTCAGGCATTCGTCCGGAGTCAATGACAATTCATTGAACACTCCTATCGTATTCTCTAACTAGAACTTGACTCTCTCAGCATAACCATTAGTATTAGCACAAAACTCTTCGGCCCCATATTTTTTAATTTTATCCATCGGAGTTTTATTTAACTAAATTGGATTAGCTTGTGGCATGACAGGGACTTGCGAAGGATTAAGCGGAGGTGAAGGTTGTGGCACAGTCAGATTGGTTCTAATATACTGAGTGAACCAATCATTCATCATTTGATAAAAGGCTTGCTTACCCTCTTCATTGTGGCTACTCGTAGCAGGGCTAGAATTAGATGGCATTGTCCCTTGAGCGGAAGCAGGCGCATTGCTTTTGACATCATCCGCTACGGCTCGTTCGGGATCCATTACTATACGAAAAACACATTTTTTTTGTCAGGATTCATCACACTATCACATTTCGTATATATGACATGTATAGATAGACTCATATACACTATGGTAGTCCTAGAACCAATAAAACCATAGCTCTGATACTAATAAAATGTAACACCCCTAACCCGTATCCGTCGCCAGACTAGGGTTAAGAGGCATTACCAGACATATTGGAACAATTCACATTCATTTCATAATCAACATAACATCAAAGTCACACATCATTATAAAGTCCCTTACGTAGGTCAACGAGACCTTAAACATGCTTTAGAAAGGGTCGGGACTAAACTAAGCTCATACAAAATTTTTCGAAACTTAAACATTTTTTTCTAAGTTACAAAGGTCACATGCTCGTGTGAACAAGCCGTGTGCCTCACACGACATTAGACACACCCATGTGTCTAGGCCGTGGCGAAATAGAGTATGCATACTGACTTAACCACAAGGCTGGAGACACGCCCGTGTCCCTTGGCCATGGTCGAAACTGACTTGGGTCACACGGCTGACCACAAGCCCGTGTGTCTAGCCCGTGTACCCTTTGAAATGGCCACACACGTCCATGTGCCAAGGCTGTGTGCCTTACACGACCACCAGACACACCCGTGTGTCTAAGCCATGCTCAAGACTGACTTGCTTTTAAAGAAACATTGAAGGACGCGGTCAAGACACACGCCCGTGTGCTCAACCGTGTAGGCAAATATAGGATTACCCGTCCAGGCTAAATCCTTTCTATAATGAGATCAATAGGATTACTCGTCCAAGCTAAATCACGTCAACAACAAATGCAGGACCTCATTCATTTCGAGAAAGCACATTTATCCATTGAAATTCAATATTCAAATGAGACTTTACCTTTTTCCAACATTTCCGAACATGAAATCATTTCCCACATTTATAACATTCACATATGTAATATCCTGATTTTGGGCCTAGTCGAAATAGTGGTTTCGTGACCACAAAATCCAAGATAGAAATAACTATTTTATGATTATTTTGAGGTCTATGATATGATTGCATGATTGTGTGAAAATTTCGTGAAGAAATTTTATGCATAAAGTGCTTAAATTGAAATTAGGGACTAAATCGAATAATTTGCAAAACTTGCATTCTAGAAGTTTCTAGTATGAAATTGTTTTGAAATATTAATTAGGAGGTCTAAAATAGCAATTTTACCAATTTCTAAGTCTATGGAAAAAAATTGGACATGGATGGAATTTTTAGAAAGTTTAGTAGTAAGGGCATTTTGGTCATTTAGGGGTAAAATGAATTAAAATACAAAATTAAAAGCCAATTTTGCTCATCTTCAACCCCATGGCCAAATACAGCAAGGAGAAACCATGGCTAGGGTTTTTCAAGCTTCCAAGCTCGATTGTAAGTCCGTTCTAGCCCCGTTTTTCAAGCTCTTTACGTTTTTGGAATCCCGGTAACTTGATTAAGCTTATTCTAGCAATAATTTAAGCTAGGGTTCATAGTTGGAAAAATACCCATAGGTGAAATGTGTTTATTTTGATGTTTTATGGTAGAATATGAAGGCTGTAATTATGTTAAACAACTTTTGCTAAGCGATTTTAAGCAAAAATGAGTAAACCGGCTTAATCGGTAAAAATTGTTATTGTTCATAACTATGTGTTAGAGTGAGAATTTGATGTTGTCATAGAAGGGAAAAATGTTCAGAATGTCATAAAACATAAGAAAATATGCTGAAATTTAATTTACGAGGTTTGGGGCAAAAGTGTAAATATGCAAAAGTTTAGGGGCAAAACTATAATTTTGCCAAAATATGATTTTGGGTTAATTTGAATAATGTGAGCCCTAATTAGACTATATTTTAAATGATAGAGCAAGGAAAACTAAAATTCGGGCTAAAATGGGGAAAATACCAAGTTGTGGACGAAATGGTAAAAGTAGCCATTTTCACATACGAGGTAAGTTCATATGTAAATGTTGGTAACATAGTTATTATTTTAAATGTTTTTATGCTATTTAAATGATATGATAATTATTATGAAATATTATACTCGTGATAATTGTCTGATAAGATGTCAAATTATCCGATATACTTGGAAAATGCGAAATACTATCGAGTATTGGTATCGGCATTCCGTAGAAGATGGTTGAGACACATGATTGGGAAAAAGGTCCCGTTGAACCTTAGGAATGGATTAGGATACAAGTGACATGTCACTGGGATATTTGGGCATCCGAACTTGTTGAGTTGAGTCCGAGTTCACTTATGGATGCGAATGTCTGAACTTGTTGAGTTGAGTCCGAGTTCGAGAGATGTAACTAGGCATCCGAGCTCGTTGAGTTGAGTCTGAGTTCACTTATGGATGCGAACACCCGAGCTCGTTGAGTTGAGTCCGAGTTCACTTATGGGCGGGTTACATGGTAGCTTGGCTACATATGTGGCACTTATGTGCAAACTTTCCATGTATCCAAATTATATTCCGATGTGTTCAACGGGTAAAATTCTACTCAAATGGAGGAATACTCGAGATGAAAGGGATGTAATCGTAAGTTTTGTGAAATGGATACTTTGAACAGATATGTACTTAACCCTCGGGTTGAAAACTCGATATAACAACAATATGGTAAGATGATAAATGAAAATGTGATATGAATGTCTCGGTGATGATCACGCAAATGATATTTATGTTTAAGTATATAGTTGTGTTACTTGCTATTTGCATGTGAACTTTATAAGAATTTGTGCTTACTCCCTCCTTTTCATTCCTTGTAGTGTTGACAAGCCATCTCGGAAATCGAAAACAGTCGGAGGCACGCTCACACTATCCGTATACCATCTTGGCATAATGGCTTGTATATTTTGAGTATGGCATGTATAGCATTATAATCATTTTGTATATATGGTCTTATGATATGGTTATTGAGTGGTATGAAATGCTTGTAATGATTAGCCATTGGAATGGCTAATCATGATCATATTTGGTGTTATGTATGCTAAATTGCTAGCTAATCCATGGAAACCATGAAATGGGTAAAATTTACCATCAAATAGATTCAGACAGTAGTAGTGACGTGAATTTGAAAAATCACTAAAAATAGTAGAAATGGAATTAAATAATGAATAAGTTATGGAAGTGAAGCTTGATAAGTCTATTTTCATATGGATGGAACAAAATAGGTATATGAGTTATATTTTATGAGATGTTTAAATTTTTATGAAATAGGGCCAGAGTAATTTCTGGATCCCCTGTTCTGACTTTGGAAATTCACCATAAATTTTTCAAAGATAATTAAAGTCATGATTTATACTTACAGATTCCTTATTGAGTCTAGTTTTATTAGAAATAAACGGCATAGTCATTGAAAATCATACAGGAGATATCTCGATTAAGTAATACACAGAGGTCGAGCAGTCGAACCCTGAAATAGGGGAGACTTTAACTAATAAAATGTACTAATTTTCTTCGCCAAAAATTCTATAAAAAAATTAGTAAATATATATATGAGTGTAGTTTCGGAGAAAATTTACGGATCTTGATTTTGAGTTTTGAAAATCAAGATATATTTTTAAGCTTATTGTGATGCGATTAGCTTGACTTGTCCGGAAATTTTAAAATAAGTTGTTTGAAGTTATTTAAGTAATGAATTAAGTTTAGTAACACCTCAAGCTTGACTCGCGACGGTTTGGGGCGTGAGGGCGTTACACTTGGTGGTATCAGAGTAGGTTTAGTCGGTTCTCGGGCTAACTTAGCATGCGTAAAAATTTAGCTATACATGCCAGCGATCCTGCGTGATAGTGTGATGTCTTCCGACGCATATGAGTACCGTCTTATTTAGACAGGGTACTCTCCAACCGATCTGCACCGACCATGTTCAATGTTATGTGAAGGTATTTGAGTAAAATTATGATTATGATAAGTCTCGGTTCAGAAAAGTATGAATAAAAGTTTATGATACATATGTGATAAATATCCATATTTGCTTAATGCTCATATGATGTAGTGTATATGGCTTACTTGATAAGATGAGCGAAATAAATAGAAAGTAGTAGAGGTATGAATAAAAGTCATAATATTATGATATGAATGAAAATGTCCTTCTCTTGATGTGGACGTCGAATGTTGATGAATGCTAATGATATATAATTTTTATGAGATAAAGGATTATAATGAAATGAACTTATCTATGTTAAATTGTTGGACTGAATTATATGATTGTAATGATATGTACATGATGATGCACGAAATGAAAGTTGTGATTGTGATGCAAATATCTATGTTTGTTTGGCCTTATATGATGTCATGAGCATGAATTAATTTAATTAAATGAATGGATAAGTAAAGCTATCTAGAAAACATAGAATGTATGCATAAGTATATTGTTAAATGGGACAATAGGAAAATTTGTGTAAGCCAACATGAATGTTGCATTGCCTGAATGAATGACATGATTTTGATGATGTTGCTATGATGATAGAAGTTGTGTCATATGTGTATGTATAAGAAAGTCGAGTCAGAAGTCCTACAACCCCTCCCCCTTATCGAAGTGGTACTTATAATGGAATTTTATGAGATTTGTATTGAATAAGTTTTCAGTTGAGAACCCAAAGAGTTCAGTGATAGAATAATTATAAGTATGATCAGAGGTTGAAAACGAGCTGATAAGTAAAGTCAGAGCCAGTGAAGTATTGGATTGATATAAAGATTATTGGAGTTATGCACTGTCCCAATTAGAGAAGGAATTCTCTTTGGTAAATCGAATTACTCAGGTGCAAGGTCGAGAAAAGTGTAAATCGAAATTTATTCAGAAGCTGTCCTTCTTTAGTGAATGGTTTAATATGAAATTTTGTGTGTGAGAACTAGTTGGGGAAATGATACTTGAAATGTGAACTATCCGAGTGTGTGATTATGGACTGGGACAGATTTATGATCTCTTTTGAGATGTTCTATGTGTTTACCCGTTCTTAAAAATATTTCTATGGCTATTGATCTTACGAAGAAATTCTTGTTATATGGGAATGTCTTCTAATTGCAGTGTTGGATGAAAGCATTGGTAGTCCGATTGGTTTATAATTTATATTGCTCTATTTCATCGGGTATTCTATTTCATTTAAATCGATAAGAATTGATGAGAGAATACATATGATATTATAATTTTGTTTCTTCTACTTGATGCTTCATCCGATATATATGTATGGGAAGATATATTGATCTTGTTATATTTGATTTGATTGGGATTAAATGATGTTTTCTTTTGGACTTTCTTTCTTTGAAGAATTATCGGGGTATTCTATATTTTCTCTATGAGTTTGGTTTTCAATTCTCCCAACATAGTAGTATCGTATCTTGGGTTTCTTTATCCCGGATCTTTTATTCGGATTTCTTTATTTCGGGTTTCTCTATCTTGGATTTCTTTATTCGGTTTTCTTGTTATCTTTGTTCCATAATTTGTCAATTACGACTCATGTTCGAAGTGCGTTCTTCAGCTCGTGATAATCATGTCAAGTATGACTATACTTCTGATTTGATTTGGGTAATATGGTGATTTCAGTATTGGGATTTTTCTAATTTTCGTGTAAGGTTTGACATCAGTAAAGGCATAGGTGATAAAAACGCGAGTTTCAGTCGGTATGGTGAATTATTTATTTGAAAGATTTAATGTGACAATTATGTCAGGATTATTTTTCTCAAGTCTGATAATAGAATTTCATTTTTGTACTGATAAAAGAGTAAATAGTCTGAACGAGAAGTTTATATTTATTAGAAAGAGTTGGATATTAGTTAAAGTCACTACGAATGATAAGGTTTTCATCTTATGAAAGTTGAAAAGTTTATTACATGTTGACAGAGTTCGGATAGATGAGAATATTAGTAACCGAAGCGTCTGAACTAGACTAGTCTACATTGAGCAAAGACTTCCTGACTTTCAGTAATGTATTGTTGTATGAATTGTGATGTGTTTCAAGACAGTGAGGTAATGTGATAGTTTAGAGCATTCGATGTTACATAAAATCTGAGTTGTTAAAGAGGTTAAAGCTTAGCATTGGGATCTATCAAAATTATCTTTGTCAATGTTGATATTGGGATGGAAATGAGAAGGATTATTCTTGAGGCCATATCAGAATGATTTCTATGGCAGAAAGAGGAAAATGTGATGTATCCTATTCTTAAATGTTTGGAGAAATCTATAAATCATATCGGTATTGAATGAATTCCTACTCATCGATTCATGGAATTTGGTCTCTTTGATTGTTGGATTTCTTGGAATTCTGTCTCCATTAATCAAGTTAAGATCCCGGTTTTATGTCATGATATCATGGGAAACCGAGAAGGGTTGAAAATTTAAGAAACAGTTGAGAGTTGAGACTGTAAGCTTTTAGACCATATGAGAAATTAAAGAGATGTATTGGAGGTACAGCCTAAGTGAAAGTTCTTCAAAGACCGAATATGAGATTAAAAGTGAAGACCACTTTTCAGTAAGATTTTAGGGGACGAAAATCCCTAAAAGGGGAGAGTTGTAATATCCTAATTTTGGGCCTAGTCGAAATAGTGGTTTCGTGACCACAAAATCCAAGATAGAAATAATTGTTTTATGATTATTTTGAGGTCTATGATATGATTGCATGATTGTGTGAAAATTTCGTGAAGAAATTTTATGCATAAAGTGCTTAAATTGAAATTAGGGACTAAATCAAATAATTTGCAAAACTTGCATTATAGAAGTTTCTAGTATGAAATTGTTTTGAAATATTAATTAGGAGGTCTAAAATAGCAATTTTACCAATTTCTAAGTCTATGGAAAAAATTGGACATGGATGGAATTTTGGAAAGTTTAGTAGTAAGGGCATTTTGGTCATTTAGGGTAAAATGAATTAAAATACAAAATTAAAAGCCAATTTTGCTCATCTTCAACCCCATGGCCGAATATAGCAAGGAGAAACCATGGCTAGGGTTTTTCAAGCTTCCAAGCTCGATTGTAAGTCCGTTCTAGCCCTGTTTTTCAAGCTCTTTACGTTTTTGGAATCCCGGTAACTTGATTAAGCTTATTCTAGCAATAATTTAAGCTAGGGTTCATATTTGGAAAAATACACATAGGTGAAATGTGTTTATTTTGATGTTTTATGGTAGAATATGAAGGCTGAAATTATGTTAAACAACTTTTGCTAAGCGATTTTAAGCAAAAATGAGTAAAACGGCTTAATCGGTAAAAATTGTTATTGTTCATAACTATATGTTAGAGTGAGAATTTGATGTTGTCATAGAAGGGAAAAATGTTCAGCATGTCATAAAACATAAGAAAATATGCTGAAATTTAATTTACGAGGTTTGAGGTAAAAGTGTAAATATGCAAAAGTTTAGGGACAAAACTATAATTTTGCCAAAATATGATTTTGGGTTAATTTAAATAATGTGAGCCCTAATTAGACTATATTTTAAATGATAGAGCAAGGAAAACTAAAATTCGGGCTAAAATGGGGAAAATACCAAGTTGTGGACGAAATGGTAAAAGTAGTCATTTTCACATACGAGGTAAGTTCATATGTAAATGTTGGTAACATAGTTATTATTTTAAATGTTTTTATGCTATTTAAATGATATGATAATTATTATGAAATATTATACTCGTGATAATTGTTTGATAATATGTCAAATTATGTGATATACTTGGAAAATGTGAAATACTATCGAGTATCGGTATCGGCATTCCGTAGAAGATGGTTGAGACACATTATAGGGAAAAAGGTCCTGTTGAACCTTAGAAATGGATAAGGATACAAGTGACGTGTCACTGGGATATTTGGGCATCCGAACTCGTTGAGTTGAGTCCGAGTTCACTTATGGATGCGAATATCCGAACTTGTTGAGTTGAGTCCGAGTTTGAGAGATGTAACTAGGCATCCGAGCTCGTTGAGTTGAGTCCGAGTTCACTTATGGATGCGAACTTCCAAGCTCGTTGAGTTGAGCCCGAGTTCACTTATGGGCGGGTTACATGGTAGCTTGGCTACATATGTGGCACTTATGTGCAAACTTTCCATGTATCCGAATTATATTCCGATATGTTCAACGGGTAAAATTCTACTCAAATGGAGGAATACTCGAGATGAAAGGGACGTATTGGTAAGTTCTGTGAAATGGATACTTTGAACAGGTATGTACTTAACCCTCGGGTTGAAAACTTGATATAACAACAATATGGTAAGATGATAAATGAAAATGTGATATGAATGTCTCGGTGATAATCATGCAATATGTTTATGTTTGCTTATATAGTTGTGTTACTTGCTATTTGCATGTGAACTTACTAAGAATTTGTGCTTACTCCCTCGTTTTCATTCCTTGTAGTGTTGACAAGCCAGCTCAGAAATCGAAAACGGTCGGAGGCACGCTCACACTATCCGTATACCATCTTGGCATAATGGCTTGTATATTTTGAGTATGGCATGTATAGCATTATAATCATTTTGTATATATGGTCTTATGATATGGTTATTGAGTGGTATGAAATGCTTGGTAATGATTATCCATTGGAATGGCTAATCATGATCATATTTGGTGCTATGTATGCTAAATTGCTAGCTAATCCATGGAAACCATGAAATGGGTAAAATTTACCATAAAATAGATTCAGATAGCAGTAGTGATGTGAATTTGAAAAATCACTAAAAATATTAGAAATAGAATTAAATAATGAATAAGTTATGGAATTGAAGCTTGATGAGTCTATTTTCATATGGATGGAACAAAACAGGTATATGAGTTATATTTTATGAGATGTTTAAATTTTTGTGAAATAGGGCCAGAGCAATTTCTGGATCCCCTGTTCTGACTTTGGAAATTCACCATAAATTTTTCAAAGATAATTAGAAGTCATTATTTATATTTACAGATTCCTTATTGAGTCTAGTTTTATTATAAATAAACGGCATAGTAATTGAAACTCTATACAGGGAGATATCTGATTCGTAATACACAGAGGTCAGAGCAGTCAAACCCTGAAATAGGGGAGACTTTAACTAATAAAATGTACTAATTTTCTTGGCAAAAAATTCTATAAAAAAATTAGTAAATATATATATGATTCTAGTTTCAGGGAAAATTTACGGATCTTGATTTCAAGTTTTTAAAATCAAGATATAAATTTTTAAGCGACTATGATGCAGTTAGCCAGCTTGTCTGGAAATTTTAAAATAAGTTGTTTGAGCTGTTTAAGTAATGAATCAAGTTTAGTAACACCTCAAGCTCGACTCTGGCGACAGTCTCGGGCGTGAGGGCGTTACAACATAAATATAATTCTTATTGCATACAATCATAACATTCAAGTCAACATATTTACATGCTCGATTAAGTTAAACGAACTTACCTCGATACTAGTTTGCGTATAAGATCTACTAATCCGAAACATTTTCTTTTCCTCGATCTAACCTCGAATTTGTGTTGTCAGGATCTATATAAAAAACTTTAATCATCAATTTCACACATTTCATATTCATTTGGACTCAATTTACATCCTAGGAAAAATTACCATTTTGTCCTTAACTTTTCCATAAATTCCAATTTCGACCTTAGGCTCGAAAAATGAAATTTATGCAAATTTACTCCGTATTCCAAGCCTAACCGAAATTTCAACATAAAATTTACAACACATATTTTCTATAAATTTTAGAATTTTTCATCAATTTTCATAAGTTTACATTTTAGTCCCTAAATCATGTTTTCATCAAAAATCACTTTGTAAAAGTTGTTTATCTATCAACAACCTTTCATTTTCTACCATAAATTTCTAATTTTCAGCATATATATCCATGACCTAATTTCCATACTTTGATAACTCTTCCAATTGATCCCCCAAATAGATAGATTAAGCTATCCCGATTTCAAAAATATCAAAATTACTAAAAACGGGACAGGGAAACTTACCCAATTAAGCCATGAAAGTTTCTTCTCTCTTTCCTAGGGTTTCCATAGAATTTTGGGGAAGAAGATGAGAAAAATAAGATGGTATCTTTTATCATATTTTTAATTAATTAAATTATTTCAAATTCTAATTTAGTCCTTGCCCTTTTTCTAAATTTCCATGGATGAGTCACCAAAATATCTACATACTTTTCTTTAATGGTCTAATTACTATACAAGGACCTCAAGTTTTGAATTCCATAGCTATTTAATCCTTCTAGCTACTAGAATTCAACTTTTATATTTTATGCGATTTAGTCGATCCCGTAATTAAGTACTAAATCGATAAAATTTTATTATCAGAATTTTCACATGACATTTCTAGCATATTACGGCCCATGTAATAAAATAAAAATAAATTTTATTTTCAGATCAGATTTGTGGTCCCGAAACTACTATTCTGATTTCACTGAAAAATGGGTTGTTACACTTTTCGAGTGACAGAGTATATAGGTCATCGGTCGAGGATCCCGCCACAGTCCTATAGAGTTGATCTCTGAAACAGGCGGTGTGAGTGCGAGATGTTTGAAACACTACGGTACCTGTGTGCGCATGTGGTTGCAGCGTGTGCTACCTACAGTTTGAATGTCGAGCAATATATCAATGATGTGTACACACTTGAACGCACGTTGCGTATTTGTGGTAACGAGTTCCCCGTATTAAGGGATGTATCGACATGGGAAGTGCAACCGCTTACGTTCGAGATGTTGCCAGATCGGTCACTACGCAGGAGAGTCAAAGGTAGACCGAAAACAATAAGAATTCAAAATGACATGGATATAAGAAAATAAGTCGATCCAAAGCGTTGCACCATATATAGAACAGTTGATCACAATCGGAGCAAATGTCCCCATGGAAATGTCTACACTGGTCAATCTTCACGGTCTGAAAGAAATTAAATGTTGTACATGATGTTTGCATTTTATGATCTTTTAGAAATAAAGTTTGTATTATTTAGTGTTAAGCTTTTATTTAAAATTAACAGTTGCAACTTTTAATACTTTAAAAGATATTATAAATTATACAAAAAAAGTCTAATATATAAGTTATGGAACCCTAAACCAATACAACAAATATTACATAACACTTGAAATTTACATAACTCAAAATTGGAAAGAACCGGGGTGGTATCGTCGTTTGGGGTATAGCGATTTACGGGCCTTTATTGACGAGGTGGACGTTGGGGTGTACTGTACACATCAGGAGGATCGGCAGCTGGATCGAACGTAGCCTGAGACGGGGTGGAGTACATGTTTTTACCAAACATATCAAATGATATTGTTGGTTGCTTTGGGTGAAATGAACTCAAACTGCCTATGTCTGGGTGATATGAACTCGAACCGCCCATGTCCGGGTGATATGAACTTGAACTGCCAATGTCCAAGTTATATGAACTACTCTACGACTCATCACAAAACCGTTAACCCATTGGTCCAATGTGTTTAAAGGTTAGTCCTCCGAGTCAGGCTCCACCATATGTTGATCCTCTAGCTCCCCCACAGGTTGATTTCCACGTCTGTAGCCATGACCCAGTACTATCATAAGTTGTCCACCATATAAATAAACGTGTCATCGAGTCATGTACCACTGCATGTATTTAGTCGAGGGACTGAAATCAAACATGCAGGAGTGCATCTCAGGTCGCCTGTCGTACCGGGCATTCCATAGTGCTACATAACATTGATGTTCCACGCTCCAATCTGTTGTATGTTTCCCCCTCATGGTCTTACCATGGACATCAGGAAATTGTTATAACTCGATCAGCACAAATTGTCTACACTCAAATTGTCGCATAACTCGATCACCGTTGTACCACTCAACGGTTGAGAAGTTGAGCACCGGCGTGTTAATGCACCGCATATGGGCTTTAGCGTGAACCCACTAAGGAATAAGGGTTGCAATGTTCAGTGTAGAATCCGTCATCCACAAGAACTACACAGTATAACATAATGAGTCAAGTCACATCACATACTGCAAGTGGATAAGTTAAATCAACGTTACTTAAACCATATTAATATATATTACTTTTTCTCTAGCGTATGCCTCTATTATTTGGCGGTAAATGACTAATGTTTGGCTCGCACCAATTCCCAAAGACGTGGCCCATCTGAAATTGAAACAAACACATTAGTAGTTAAACTTTGGAAAATATTATCCACACTTATGAGTCGTTAAATGTTAAGTATAATTTTGTTTTTACCTATTTATAAGTGGCCACAAATATGGTTGGTGCCTAACAGCCGCTAGAAACGGCATCCTATATAAAGCCCAAGATTGCAGTAGACCCAGACAACCAGCCATGTTACTAACCCCATGTTTTGTTGCTCAGCAAAGCTCATAGTACAATACGGCCAAACTGCCGATCCGAGAAAAATCCTGTAACTACCGGCACGATAAAAATCCTCCAATAGAGGCGAGTACTTTAAGTCGACCCTATTAGACATGTTGTTTAGCATAAGTACCCCCCGATCAGCTGTATAATATAGGCTCGAGCAGTACACATCACCTCTTGCTCAGTGGCAGTGTAACACCCCTTACTCGTATTCGACGCCGGAATAGGGTACGAGGCGTTACTAGACATAAACTCATACAATCATACAAAATCGAGACATGAATTTTCGTCCAATTTAAAACTTTTCATTCACATGTATATCGTCCCTTGTATGGGCCCTTGAGACCCAAAACATATATTAGGTGTGGTTCGGAACTAAACCGAGAACTTTCAGAACTTTTACAACACTTAGAAAATTTTCTTATTTTGGTGAGTTACACGCCTGTGTGGGTAGGCCGTGTGGTCACACACGCCCGTGTGGCTACGCCCGTGTCACTCTCTATTTATGATGTCATCAGCAAAATAGGGGCACACGGCCAAGTCACATGCCCGTGTGCTAAGGCCGTGTCCTTCACACGGCTGAGACACACGATCGTGTCTCTGCCTTTGTGTTTACTACCGGGCATTCTATTTTACCTAATTAGGATGTAGGAGACACACGGCCGGATCACATGCCCATGGGGATGACATGTGTCACACACGGCCTAGACACATGCCCGTGTGTCTACCCATGTGGACAAATACAAGGCTATTTTCCAAGCCAATTGCCAACCTTATTTGCACAAACACATACATGACTTCAAGGACATTAAACATGGCATAATTGAGCACTTAAAACTTACACAAGCAAGACATGATCATGATCATTCCATCTTTACTAATACATACATAAAACTTCATACTTTGTCAAGCCAAATTTATGAATTTTCATACACTAAAAGTTGAAGTTTACTTCCATTTAACATACTCATGTCTTATTTATTATCATGCCACTCACTCACAATTCCATCATCAAACATCCATAGTCACATCCACAATTCATCCATGCCAAACAATTTTAACCACATCATGTATGACCTTGGCACATGCATGCATATATGAATAGGTTTACAACCAAATAATCAATATGAACCATATCTCATGGCCATATACAAAATAAATCACCAAATCACTATAAGCCAACACACTTGGCCAAATTAATAATGACATAATTAATCAAAAGACAAAGTCCCTATACATGCCATAAACTTAAAATACTTGTGTTTACTTATACCCAAATGATAGCTTGATAGTGTGATGGCATCTCCGGCTGTCTCCAACTCGAGCTAGCTAAATTAACCTATGAGACATGGGAAAGTAAGGGAGGTAAGATATATAGCTTAGTAAGTCCATACGAAAATAATAAGCAACTCATTCTAGTCATATACTATGCTTAACAATATAAACACAAGTTAATATAAAAATAGCTATAAATCTCAAGGTTGTAATATAACCTATTCACATGTTTACTCTCTTTTGATTTATCAAAATAATTTAACATTACTCGGCTTTCAGTCTAGCAGCCATAATTTCTCCATTTTAGCATGTTTCATAATTAGCAAATCATTTTAAACATCTTAGTAAAAGTACACGTTACTTTTGTGTATTTATGTTTTCATGCATATAGCTCAACATATTTCAAATTGTAATAACTATTTCTTTCCATAATAACTATTTCTTTCCATACTTTCTTAACCGTTTTAATAGGCAATTAGGCCAATATTTCCTTTCACTCATAACCAATAAATCACAATTCAAATGAACAACATTTACTATCTCACCAATCAATTGGGCCTTCAAGGCTTAACATATAGTCATCAATCGTGTTTCCGTGCATTTATACATCATGACCATAAATCAACAATCATAGGGCTATCTCAAAGTCACTTTCATAGTGATCATAACTCACAATAACATGAAGTCAATACTTAAAATCTTTACGTACCTGTACCATTTCGTAACAGAACCACTTACTTTCTCATCTTTGGCATACCCATTGAACACTTAGAATACTAAATGGATACACGAGAAGTCTTTGCACATAAGTGCCACATATGTAGCTAAAGCTACCTCTTATCTCATATCATATGAATGCTAGCTCTCGAGCAAATCTCGGGCCCGCTTACACAAGCTGACGGTCAAGATGTAACTACGCAGTACTGCTCACACAAGCTGTCAGGTATCTGCAACCCATGCTGGACTACCCAGCCACTGGTAGACGTATGAGACCAGTACCCGAATCACATAATCACACATATATCACAAATATCCTTAGTGATATGTCACTCATATCCTATTATATTCCTAATGTTCAAATGAGATTTTTCTCACTTATTCGAATTTCATCAAATACAACCATAGAACCAATCATTTATTTCATACATTATCAAATCATTTAGAATATTTAAAACACAAATATAACATAGCATTATTTACATACGAACTTACCTCGGCAAAGACGGACCTAATCGTCAATTACTCATCTTCCCTCGTTCTTGGCCCAAACTTTATTTTTCTTGATCTAAAACATCACATTTAAATTATTTAATCATTATACTAATCAATTCAGGCCAAAAATCATATTTGGAAAAATTACATTTTTGCCCCTAAACTTTATCATATTTACACTTTTGCCCTTAGGCTCGTAAAATGATTTTAATTCAATTTCTTTGTATTTTAAGCCTAGACGAACCATTTTCATAACTATAACAGTCTACAATTTCCATTAAAACAAACTTTTATGACAGATTTTATAACTTTTACAAATTAGTCCTTTTAGGCATTTTTACCGAAAATCACTTAGTAAAAGTTGTTTCTTTAACCATAAACATGCACTTTCTACCATTAATCATCAAAATACACACATGTTCATCATGGTTCAAAGCCCTAGACTTTAACCATAACTCAAATTAATGGTAGAAATAGATAGATCTTGTTACGAGGATTTTAAAAATGTAAAAATCATTAAAAACGGGGCTAGAACGGATTTACAATCGAGCTTGGAAGCTTGGAAACACCTAGCCAAGGTTTATTTATGTAAAATTCAGCCAAGGAAGAAGATGGACAAGAAATTTTGGCTTTTATTTTGTGTATTAAGTCATTTAATTACTAAATGACCAAAATGCCCCTAACTTAGAATATTCTATTTCACTTATTTCATGTCCATTTTTGTCCAACAAATTATTCAGTGGTCTAATTAACATTTAAGGACCTCCAATTTAAAATTTCATAACAATTGGACACCTCTAGCTTCTAGAACTCAAGTTTTGCACTCTTTACGATTTAGTCCTTTTGACTAAATTGAGTTCCGAAACGTCGAAATTTTCGAACAAAATTTTCACGAAATCATTCTGTAAAATTGTAGATCATAAAAATATAATAAAAATAAATTGGACTAGATCCAAAATTAGACTGTTTCAACTCTCCCCTATTTAGGGATTTTCGTCCCAAAAAATCTTACCAGAAGAAGCTGATTTCAAATCTTATGAAACACTTTCACTAATTTCTCAAAATCACAAATCGATTTAACCCCGTATATCTCTTTCCAATAACCTTTGAACTTTAGCACACAATGCCGAAGCACATCATCAAAAATTTGAATTACTCTCTCCAAAACACATATACTCAGTGATCTGTCAATTAAGAACTCTGGGCATATTGAAATGATCATACGGATCTTTGTCAAACAATCAACCACAACCCAAATAAAATCTTCCTTTTCAAAGATTATGACAATCCCAATACGAAATTTATGGTAACTCTATCTCATTATCGCTCTTGTACCATTACTGGCTGTATTAGTCCTGAATACACTTGATTTTTGACTTTTATCTGTTAACATATCGTCATCTGAATACGAATTCTAAAATATCATGTAACATACGCAATCACTAGTACATCTACTTATATAATTGCACATTTTATTACTCTTGGATGAACAGAAGTGTTGCTACTGAGCCTCATACAAAACCTTCTGCATAAGTTCTGGATTCGTAAGTACACAAATTCTATTTAGAAATAACAATAATAACAGGAATCATGTCTGATTCAAAATTCAACATCAGAAGTAAACTCACTCTGAACTCATTTAGATGACCATTCATTATCACATTTCCAAGCTTCTCAGTTTCACAAAGAAATCCTCGCTTTAACATTTAATATAGCTAGAATTAGACCATCATCAAATAAGGTCAATCAAGTAACCAGTACTCACAAAAATAAACAAAGATTTTCTATCCAAGCATCTATAGCTATAACTGCTTTCTCAGAGATTAAATCAATAACTTACTCGAAATCTTTCATTATCACAAACCATTGACACTATCTTAAATTTTAGGTCTTTCAAGGACATTCAATACTCTTAACTTTTTTGGACCAAGAAGTACGTGACATTTCCCGTTGAACACATGAAGTCATCCAATTCTCAACACAAACATAAAAGTGGTCATGTCGAACAGTTCTTTTTGATGTAACTTAACCATCTAAAAGTACAAACTACCTCTTTACATTCCTGTATTAAAACACATTCCAATTCGTTCAATAGCGTATCGCTGAAAACCATAAATTCCTTACGCAATTCAAACTGAACTCAGAACTATAAATTTCGGTTAATAATACGTTCAATTGTTTTCAACTTTGCTAACATGCAACAGACCATTCAAACTTTCACAAATGTGATAACTTTTCCAATCAGAACAACTTTAACTTGTAATAACATCAACTGGTTAGAATAATCCAATAAGCATATCTCTGTATTATGCTTTCTAGAATATAATTTCTTCATTCAGACTATCCGTCTTCATACTCATAAATACACTGAATTTATTCTTTTAGTTGAGGCATGCTTAAATATATATATAACTCGAATCATATCTCAACAAATCAGTTCACTCAAATAAAAACAACTGATTTGATTTCAATTATCAAATAATAACATATCAATATACTCTTTTCTTCATGCTGCGAATACAGTTCAAACACACAATCTTTCAAAATTCTTTTAGCATGTAAATCAAAGATCTTTTAAACCGTATTAGATTGGGGAAACAGATATCCTGAACTCATTAACTTTAATCAAACTTACCTGAGGAAAGAAAACTACTATACAATTTAAGCTTGTGCTCTCACCATTAATACTTTTGGTGATGACAATTCCTTTCATAAAAATTACAAAAAATCCAGATACCAAAATTATCACAGTCTTATGATCGATTCAGAAATACAACCATGACAGACATAGTTATCACAAACCAAAGAAAACATTTTAAAGAGGAGCCATGATTGATAATTCACAAAATAAGAATGAGAGAAGAACCGAGATACAGAAGAATAGTCTCACATAAGTTTTCGCCATCAAATTTTATTCCAATCACATTAGAATGGAGTCCCAAAGAAATAAGGTAATGCCAATCATAAAATAAACAAACCATCAGTGATTTCATCTAACATTAAAGTAGGCTAACATTTTCACTTGATAAGACCCCTTACTCGTATTCGACGCCGGAACAGGGTACGAGGCATTACTGGACATAAACTCACACAACCATACAAAACCGAGACATGAATTTCTATCCAATTTAAAACTTCATAACAATTGGACACCTCTAGCTTCTAGAACTCAAGTTTTGCACTCTTTACGATTTAGTCCTTTTGACTTAATTGAATACCGAAATGTCAAAATTTTCGAATGAAATTTTCACGAAATTATTCCGTGAAATTTTAGACCATAAAAATATAATAAAAATAAATTTTCTTACGTCAGATTTGTGGCCCCGAAACCACTGTTCCAACTAGACCCAAAATCGGACTGTTACAGGCAGTGCTCGATAACTCCTTAAAATTTGCTCTTAACCATGCCAATGTCAAGATGTGAAATTCTGTTCCACATCACTAGGGGACCGTCCAAGCAATTTGTGGCATAATACTGAAGGTTCCAATACTTTTCTTCTACCGGTGACCACAACATCGTCAACTCGTAACCCAAGTTGCATAGTGACGTCTTCCAATATGATAGTACACTCCCCGCATGGCACAATGAAGGTGTGGGTCTCCGTACACCACTGCTCAACCAAGGCGGATATTAAGTTTGCTCTCAGGTTAAACCTCCGGATCAATACGACGTCCCCAAATCTCGCCAACTGTAAGTATGGCATGATCCGCTCGTCCGGATCATACTTGGGAAAATGAAACCGCGACCTCAAAACCCGATACCCATCCTGTATGGTAATTTTTTTTATAAAAATATGATAAATCAATTATCTATATAATTTAAACATAAAATTATATATTGAAGAGTAAAATTGAAAGGTTGAGAAAACAAAAAATCACACTTATACTATACCAACCTAGTCATTCTAAGTAATAAGTAATAATATGTTAATAATAGAATGAAGATTTGTCATAAAATATTAATAATACCACGTAGAAATCAAATGTGATTATTATGTCCTAATCATAGTTAAGCATTAAAACTAAAGGCAACTATATAAAAGGCAACTATATAACTACAAAAAATACATAAAAATAATAATAATGTCCTAAAAAACTATGGGTGGTATGGGTAAATATAAAAATAAAAAGACTTATTTTTATTGAATTGATATCTATAATAATATATAGAATTTTACATATAATATAAACTAGGCATATTCAAACTCGAAAATTTATCTTACATACGAGAACTTTATAAAAAAAAATTCACTCGTTAAAGACAAATATAACTTTTTTGTACCCCACAAATGGAACTAAACACAATAAACAGTAAAACTAAGCAGAAAGGTCGTCATATTAAAAAATTAATATATAAATTTATGAATGTGTACTAAAATTAAAAAATTATAACTAACATGTAGAGATTACTTTCATGCAAGAAAATAGTTAAAAAGGAATAATGATAACTAAATAGAGATTAATTTCATGCAATCAAAACATGTTGAGCAGAGTAGCGATTAGCAAGAAAAAATGAGAAACTAAAATGAATTTTTTATTTAATTTATAATTAATTTTACTGTTTCGTTGATCCTCGATGAAGTGTGATCCGTATTTACTCCAAAAGACATTTTGATATCTGCATAATATAAAAAAAACATAAATACAATATAAATAATTATTATATTACAATAAATATAAAATATAAAAATACAAAATAAAAATTTTAAAGAACTTACTTTTTTTTCCCATTTTCTTCCTTCCTTGTAAGGGGGGGACCAAACCCCATATAATATAACATTCATTCTTTTTTTTTTTAAATTAATATTTAGGTTTATGACTGATCACATCGCTGATATCACTGACATGATGTGACCGGTTATAATATATATTTAAAATTTAAAATTTTACTTTTTAATATATATATTTTAAATAAAGTCATATTTTTTTTAACAAATAAATCTTTTTTAACAATTATTTTTTATTCTTTTCTAATTAATTCAAATTTCACTTTTTAAATAACATATTTTTTTTAAATTTTAAATGGAATTTAAAAAATATTTGAATATCTTTAAAAATAATTTAAAAATCATAATTTAAAAATTTATATGTAAAAATAAAAAAATTTAAAATTTAAAATATACATTTAAAATATTATAAAACTAATAATAAATTTGAAAGGTCATATCTTTAAAATATTTAAATATTTTATATTATTAAAAAATATATTTAAGATTTTTAAAAATAATTTCAAAATTATATATTTAAAATTTTAAAAAAAATATTATAAAACATTTCAAATATACATTTCAAGTTTTTTAAAATCAATAATAAATAAATAAATAAGGACAAATAAAAAACTTAAAAAAAGTAAATAAAAAAATGAAAGAAAAAAGTAATAAAACAAAGCAAAGAATCTGGCAAAAAAAATTTTTTTTGCCTCAAAACTGTTTGAATAGGGAAATGGCCAATAGGGTGTCAAGAAATTTTTTGAAATTTGGCTGCGCTAATTTATTTGGCTCCACTAGAAAAAGGTAAAATTGTTAAAGTCTCCCCTTATACTTTTAAAAATCGCAATATTTCTCTAGTATTTATACAAGTGACGCCATTCTATATGGCTCCACCAAAAAATTAATTTTTTAATATAGATTACTGACGTGGCATGTTGGTGGCGCCAAACACTTTGGCTCCACTAACTTTTATGGTAGATTTTGAGTTATTTTCATGTTTTATCAAAAAAATAGATTATTTAAGTAATTAATTAATTTTTTAAGGTTATTTTTATAAAAAGGCCTAAATGATTCAGTATGTCCTACTTGTTTGACTTAAATTACTTGTAAGAAGTATCTTTAAGGATTAAGCCGCTAAACCCAATTAAATTTCAATTTAGTCTCTCAACTATAAATTTTATAGTCAGAGACTTTAAGGATTAAGCCGCTAAACCCAATTAAATTTCAATTTAGTCTCTCAACTATAAATTTTATAGTCAGAGACTAAAAGATCGTATTGTTATTTAGTTGGACCGATAATTAAGAGAAATGTGTTTAAATTTCTAATTGGAAGTTTATCAATTTAAAAAAAAAATTACATAATTGCACTAAAATATTTGACTTTATTATTTAAAAAGTAAATTTGACATTAGTTTTGAACGCTGATAAACTGGGTGCTCCAATGAATAAACTAACCTTCCAACCAGCGTTTTAAACTTGAGGCTGGGTTTGAATAAACAAACGACGTTGGTGTCTGACATCCAAATGCTAATTTTAATCCTAGTAAATTGTGGTACACAATATGCATGCTACAAGAAGGTTTTGAGGAATTGAAAGAAAGCCTTATTGAAGAAGAAACATTTACACCTTGTTTGGTTCAACGTAATGGCATAGCCATTACAATTCAATTCCATGGGCCCACCATAAACCTTTGTTTGGTTCAATAAAATGTCTATTACGGGGGTTGCTGTTTAGCTTGCTATTTCCACTAACCACTGAATAGAGGTTGAATAGCATTCTTTGCCTCACCGTCTGAATTGATATTCAGAGCACGGTAGGAATGCTGAAAGATTATTCTTTTTCATTTTTGCCCTTATTGTTTCATATCTCTCCTTTCTGCAGTTTCAACTTCAGCCTGTATGTTCATTACTTTCTCCATTTACAAAGCCCTAAACACTATTTCCCTCACCAACTGTCTGTAGTTCTTTTCCTAAAACTTCAATTTCTCTTTAATTATCTTCAGCTCTGTCAATTTTTTCTTAATTTTTAAATTATATATAAAAAAAAGTTTGAGAATGTGGTTAGAGATCATCTGCGGAATCATCATTTACCAATTGTTCCGGTGCTTCTTTTATGGTGGCAACGATGTTTTAGACGTGGAAACCTCTTATTTTAATGCTATTTTCTCCGTCGCCAATCGGTACTTTTCTTTTCTTTTTACAATTTTAGCTTTTTCTGTACATTTTTCCCTTTTTTGGAAAAGAGAAGAGTTTTTTTATAGTTTTGATGGTAAACCGGTTGATGGGTATCTTTTGTTTAGCTTCCTTTTTGCCTATTCAATACTGGTTAGAGCAATCTATCAAGTTTAAATATTAGTTTTGGGGGTCAGCTGTTTTTTGATACAAAGTAGTTGTATTCTTCATTTCTTGATTGATGGGATGATTATATATATAGCGTCTTTGGAATGTATAATCAGTGTCAATATCTTGAAATAATTGATTTTGGATATTCAGGTTTGCTTGACTATTGACATGTGCTATTGAGAAGTGGTATATGTTGAAGTTGGCCTCCATGCAGCTCATGCAAATTCATGCACATAAAAATTTTTACACATAAGTTTTTCGGGTGAAATACATGCAACAGGAGATGTTATTGCTACTGTTTCATCTCCGTTTCATTTTTTTACCTTTTTATAATGATTTTGTAATTTAGTCCATTTTGAATTATGTTTGGATGACAAATTGATGTAACTTGATGGTCAAAGAGTTAGTTACCAGCTTTGTTCAAGTGTACAAGTTAACATCACCTAGTTCCAATGTATTAAGTGGAGTTAGGTAGTGTTTAGGTGATGAATTTGTTTATTTTGACCAGTAAATGTCTGGTATATGTAATGGCCTTGAGCCAAAGATTCTTTTGAATGAAAATCATCAGATTTTACTTCCATATGCTCTACTTCTCTTTGCTTTCTAAATTCTGTTCTCTATTCCTGAAGAAGCGCAAAGCTTGAACTTCAAGCATTTTTCCTTCATTCTTTATCTGGGTATAATACATTGCTGTTAAAGTCCAAGTTGAAGTTCTTACTTCATCCTGATAAAATGTGTCTAACCCCAACAGTATAGTACTATAGTTCAAACTTAATGCAAAGAATGGTTGCAAAATATTCAACTTAATCCATGCACAATTTCAGAAATCTTCTGGGTACCTTTTGAATTGAAATCATTTCAGATTTGCTAGCCTATCCTTGTTTCTAGGACACACTTGTTTGTGATTTTAATCTGGAAGCATTAGGCAATATCTTGGCTGGAACAAAGTACAAAACTAGAGAATATGTATTGTGGCATCGTGGAACTATGATGGTTGATTACCTTTAGTGAATCTAAAGTAACAAGATTACTCAAAAACAAATTTAAGTCATATTTGTAGTTTTAAGTGTTTTACATCCAATCTCCGTTTCATCTTTTGCTCTCATTACTTCGTTGGATCTATTGTTGTGGCTTAATAATATTTTCGAAACCATGTTGTTTGCTGTGCTTTCTGAAACCTGATTGATGAATATCAAATTTCTTCGTGGGAATGTGAAGCATATTTCTGCTTAGTTTTTTGTTGGAACTTTCCTTGATGATTTTCTTTTTCATCCTACATGTAGAAAAAATCTACCAGCTATTTTGGCCTTGGATTCTTCTAAAGCTGGTACAGTGAAGGAATTGCTAGTGGGGCTAGATGAAGCTACCGAGGAAGAATATGCTTCCCAGTCTAAATTACTTACAAGAGTTTGCTAAAATCTCTAGCATCGACAAGACATGGGTTTTTAAGTCTGAAAGTGGTAGGAAGGCTAATGTTTCTTCATCTTTCTCTTTTATGTTCCTCTTTTTATTTAAAACCAAAATGCTATCACTGATCCTAATGCTATTTTTTGAAACTTTTTGCTGCAGGAATAGGCTCCCAAGCAATGTTTTCAATTAGCCAACCGAATCTTTTGGCAAACAAGAAAAGAAAGTCTATGTTGTCAACTAGTATTTCGAAAGAAAGTAACAATAATGTAAACTTCCAATGGGCACCATTTCTTGTTGAGATGACAAGAGTGTCTATAACTGTTCCTTCACCATCAGGTTCCAAGCTTCTTGTGATTAGAAATCTTGAAAATGAATCTCCCACACAATTTGAAATATGGAGTTCATCTCGGTTGGAGAAGGAGTTCCGGATTCCCCAATCCACTCATGGCTTGGTGTATGCTGATGGCTGGTAAATTTCTTCTCTTTGATGATACAGTTTTGCACACTATGTTAACGTAGTCATTGATCCAGAAGTAAATGGTTTAAGTAACTTAAGTTGAACTTTCACCTTCATCAATGTAAATATGGTAGAAACTCTAGAACTGCTCATAAGAGCATCATTGCCTGGTTGTAGTAGCATTTGCAGCTACTACAGGATTGTTATAAGTAACCTTATCGATAGCTATTATCCCAGCAAACTTAGCAAATTTGAAATCTTTCTTAATGGTATAGGTTCTGGGGAATCTCTTGGAACTCTGATGAATCTCTTATTGCTTATGTTGCTGAGGAGCCATCTCCTTGCAAGCCTTCGTTTGATTGTCAGGGTTACAAGCAAGGTGCTGCAAAAGATAAAGAATGCATGATAAGATTTTTATTCCGTAATGCAGCTCGGGTGTTGATGAGCTCGAGAAGCAGTTGGCACCTCTTAGAAATCCATGAACCAAAAATATAAAAGTTAAAACTCCAGGTTTTACTTCATTAAATCATTGATGTTATTCCCTAGAATTATCATATCTGCAAGTTGGTAAATTTGTTTTGTAGATATGACAGTAATGATTCATGTTTCCACAAGGTAACAAATACCTCCATGTAACTTTGATATAATTGTGTATGGTATACATGTCGATACCGAATTTTCGATATTCTTCTATTATTATGGTACCGACTATGACTATCATGATACAAATGTCTGAGAAATGCAGAATGCATAAACTTCAAATGTTACTTGTTAGTAAAATTTAACCATCAATTACAAAAGTTGATTTCGATTTTAAACAAATTAAAAGGAACACCAAAATGAACCAAAAGGAGAATTAATATAATAATTCAATTCAAAAAAATTCACGAATAAATTTTTTGAAAGATGTTGGTGAGAATAAAACGTCTACAATTGAGATTGTAAGTTATTAAAAACATCAGCTTGCGACTGATAATCTTCTTCATCATTTCCTTAACGAGAGGAGCTCAAAATTTCGAAGAGGGTGATTATCACAGCCACCTTTAACAGTGGCCGAATGGTTGGATGTTTTTGACTCGAAGGCAATGAGTCTTTGTGTGGTTGACATGCGACTGCTACTGAAAACCTGTCGGTTTCGCGGAATGTCATTAGGTTCACTGGATGAACCAGGCCTGCTTGTTACTGCAGCTTTCCTTGAAGTGCTACTACCAAATCGAGAAGAACTGCATCTTTTATCTGAATCTGGGTGCTGAAAATACCAGACTGGAGATTACAACGTCGAAAACTGTAGTCAAGGAAAATGGTAAGATAGTTTCTTTGACTGTGTTATAGTGTGTAAATGTGCACGTGTTAAATATTAGTAAAGTGGTTAGGTTGTTGGTAAAATTAGTTTTATTGTTAAGTGTTGTTTACTGCAGTTAGATCTCTACTTTGTATATAAATACTCTAAGCCTATATACTGGAAAGCAGCTAAGAAATTTAAAAAAAGAGTTTTACCTTTAGATATTTTTATTGGATTGTTTAACATTTCTTGCAGTTTCTATCATGGTATCAGTCGCTCGGTGATCCGTGGGCATGGCTATCACGCATTCTCCGGATTCTGACTTTGTTGAACCTAGTAGCTCAGTGTTTACTGGTGATCGGATTGTTACTTCCTTCCCTAGGCATGTGGTGAAGCTTGATGAGGGCACTTTCCTTCAATGGCAGCAGCAGGTACGATTTATTCTCACTGGTTATGACTTGCTCGGGTTTCTTAACAGGACTTTATCTGCTCCGACGAGATATGTTCATGACTCTAATGGCTCCCTTGTTGCGAATCCATCTTCCACGATCTTCACTCAGCAAGATAATCTTCTCACCTCGTGGTTATTGTCTACTACCAGTTCCTTGTTTTTGTTATCGTTTACTGATGTTCGATCCGCATGTGATGTGTGGATGATGGCTAGCAATCTGTTTGCGGCCGATACTAGCGCAAAGCAGTCGCATCTGCGTCACGACCTACATTCCCTCAAGAAAGGTAGCCTTTCCATTCTTGCTTATGTTGATAAAATCAAAAGTCTGTGTGCTCTGCTTGCAGCTTCCGGTTCACTAATCTCGGAGGGAGAAAGGACGGCCATTTTACTTACCGGATTGTCGTCCAAATTTGATGTTGTAGTTTCATCTGCGTCTCTTTCTTCTACTCCACTGCCGTTTCAACATCTTGTTGATGCACTTCTTGAATGTGAGGCTTGGCAGATGCGATCGGTGTCTGACGTGTTGGTTGCTGCGAACCTTGTGGACGGTTCTTCGCCGCCAGTGGTGGATGTGGCTTCTCGTGGTGGTCGGCCCCCTGTGCGTGGTCGTGGATGGGGGTTTCGTAACCAGATCCAGTGTCAGATCTGTGCTCGGTATGGGCATCTTGCCTAACGATGTTACTATCGGTATCATCGTGATAGGCCGTCTCAAACCGTTGCTCCGATGGCCTTTCAAGGAGGGCGTACTTCTAGGCCACCTGTGGATACGTGGCTTGGCACAAATAGGAGTGATTATGGGCATGGTCAAAATTGGATGCTTCCTGGTCAAAATTGGGGGGTGTCTGCTACCGAGGCTCCTGCTCACTATTTTCGGTCAAATATGGGGGCTATTCCCACACGTGGGCCACATGCTTCACCTATGACCGCTGGGCCCAATCCATTTGTTACACTTAGGAATCGGTTCCCTACTCCTGGGCTGCATGCGGTTGGTAATGATGCTGGGCGCATTTCTCCCTGTTACATGGGCCAACATTCAGGTGCCGATCATGCTTATGGTGCTAGGGCGCGTGGCCACTTGGTGTTGAGTCGAGTTCTGGGCCTAGTGGATCTGTCCGACCTCGTCTCAGTGATGAGCCAAATTTTTCTGAACCCAATGCTAATTGTGTTAATGTTTCTGCAGTTCCATGGCAGACAAAACCGCGAGCCCGTGTTTTTGATGTGGACTCGTCTTCATACGACTAGTCACAATTTATTAGCATACCCCGGCTTCCTGATTTTAATGCGTCCGATTTTTCTGATGCCACAGCGTATGACTCAAATTTTAATAGTACTGACTCGTATGTCCCATTACCGGTAGGTATCACATCCTGGTGCCCCGATTCAGGTGCTACTCATCATGTGTGTCAAAATGCGTCCGATCTACATGCATCCTCTCCATATACTGGTGAGTCTTCTCTTTTAATCGGTAATGGGGTACCCATTAAAATTTCGTCTATCGGGAGTACTGTTTTACCCACAACGAAGAAGTTACTACATCTGTCAAATGTTTTGTGTGTACCAAGTATTCGGAAAAATTTATTGTTTGTGTCTCAATTTGCTACTGACAACAATGTCTTCTTTGAATTTCATCCGTCTTATTGTGTGATTAAGGACATTCAGACACAGGAAATCTTAATGCGGGGCCAAGTTCGTGATGGGCTCTATCAGTTTTCTATTGCTTCAGCTGTTCCATATCCTTCTGCGCACAACACTGACGTTCAAGAACGATCTACGGGTGATACTTTTACTTTGTGGCATAGATGGCTTGGTCATCCTTCTTCTGCTATTGTAAAAACTGTTCTTGATACCTGTCAGATTGTTACAAATAAAAGATCTTTTGATAATATCTGTATAGCTTGTCAACAAGGGAAATCACATAAATTGCCTTTCTCTAATTCTACTAATGAATATAATGAATTGTTTGAGTTAGTTGTATCTGATTTGTAGGGCCGAGCTTCTGTTTCATGTGAAGGAAATTTGTATTATGTGTCGTTTATTAACATGTTTAGTAGGTTTACGTGGGTGTATTTGATCCAACACAAGTCTCAAGCTATGGATTGTTTTCTACAGTTTCAGCAGATGGTCTCTACGCAGTTTGGAAAGCGTATAAGATATTTAAAAGTGATTGGGGTGGCGAGTTTCGTGTTTTTGCATCTGTTCTAGCTTGTCATGGGATTCTTCATCGCGTTACATGTCCCTACACTTCTGAACAAAATGGTGTTGCTGAACGTAAACATCGGCATATTGTGGAAACTGGTCTCACTCTCTTGGCTCAGGCAAATCTCCCTATGGTTTACTGGGGCTACGCCTTTTGCAGTGCGGTACATCTCATTAATCGTCTGCCCACTCCAGTGTTGCGAGGTAAGACACCCTATCACTATTTGTTTGGTAGTATACCAACATATGACCATCTTTGGGTTTTTGAATGCTGTTGTTTCTCGTACCTACGACCGTTTGTTAAGCATAAGCTTGATTTTCGATCTCAACCTTCTACATTTCTAGGGTATAGCTCGCAGCATAAAGGTTATTATTGTTTAACGCCTAGTGGCAAGGTCATTGTCTCTCAGCATGTTGTTTTTGATGAATATCAGTTTTTGTTTCCTACATCTACTCCTACCACTGTCACTGCAGCAAAATTGACTTTTAGCGGCGTTTTTTAAGGTCTTTAGAGCGCCGCTAAAACTAGTAAGCGCCGCAAAAAACGCCTCTATAGATGGCGCCACTAAAGTTTGCGGCGTTTATTTGAAAAAATGCCGCTAAAGATCATGACCTTTAGCGGCGCTTTTCTCAAAAATGCCGCTAAAAGTCATGAAATTCAAAAAAAAAATATTACAAAATATTATAAAGGTCATGAAAAATATAAAAAATTTAAAATTCATTATTTCAATTTAATTTTAATTTATTCAAATAAATTGATTTCAATTTGATTCACTGTTTGTAAGTTAGAAAACTATAATCATTTGAACCAAACTAAATTTAATTTTTTTATTTTATAACTAATTTCTTTTACAAATATAAAAATAAAAAAATTTATTTAAATTAGTAAAAAAATTAAAATACTTTATACAAATATATTTATATATTAAACGGTTGTGTAGCACAAGGAAACTTTGCTCGGGCACAATGTAAAGGAAACCTAGATCAGCTCTTTTGACATAGGGTCCAATGCCCTGCATATGACCATCCACAAGGGATTTTCCTTCAATTCATATAGTTTTGAAAACTCAACAAAATAATTTTAAGTTGCAAGTCACATCATATTATTAGCATAAAGTTCTGAATATTTTATTACCTTGCCATTAAGTTGGAGAAGTTCGCCATCGACCCATCGCGGGTTACGGAAACCAAATTCTGCTATTCTTCCCTGACCTTTGTAACATGCAACCTATATTTTAGAGTTTTCCCATCAATTAGAAGTCTCAAAAGTATGAATTAACGTACTCAATATGAGGTTCTAAATAAAGTCAAATGAATGAGATAGTAGAGATATTTCAAGCAAACCTTACACCAAATTCAATACATTGACATATATTGTTCATATGGAACACAATATATCAGATAGCATTGCTTCTCATAATGCAACCTAGGGAAGAAAATGAAAGAATTCAATAACAGGGTTCATGCCTTGGTCTGTATGAGCATTATAGCATGCTTAATGGTTTACTAAAAACTTCCAATAGATAGATTGAATTAATAAAAAATTTTCTGGTAAGTGGCTTTTCATGGTCATAGGATGACAATCTATTTATTTCATTTCATGCAGCTTTAAAGCTCCCATTAGTAAATTATTGATCTTCTCGGTTTTCAACATTTGTAAATTACTAAATGGGACTTCCAGTTAATAGGACTCGCTCATTTCTACAATCATGAAATCACAGTGTAATGTGCGAAGACTGGTAATGCCCTTAGATAGTAATCGAAGCATACAAAAGCAGATAGAGACAAACGAGTAATTACCACTCCTAACTCATCTGGATACAACCCACGGTTTGAGAGCCAGCTTTCCTTCCAATTTTGGCACGAAAAGTAACCTAAAGATGTAAAAGGCATACCGATTGCTCACATGCTAGAAATACAACTATCAATAGATTTATCTAAGATACAATAAAATGAAAAAAAACCGCCGCCTAGAACATTGAGATCTCCTGTTAGCTTCACAACTTCAACATATTCAAAGAACTCAACATCCGAAGATTCATCATCCGTGCATCACTCCAATGACCATATTTACGCCTTAGTTGAACTATTTCAGTTCCATAAGGGCCGAATGCACCAACATAGAGGCCTACATTTCAATCACTTGTTTCAATAGATGATGCTTGGTATGTGGAGAGAAAATAAAAGATACCATAAGAATACTCACCCTCAAATGGGTCTAAATTGCCATTGTCACTACTAATTCGGTTGAATTTTGTATACTCGAGATAACTCCGCTCCGCTTCAGTGCTCGACTACTAAAGCAAGTTTGACAATTTCACGCACATCTCTAGAAACCTAAAATAGCATTAACATTTGATCAGCTAATTATCAAACTCGGTTATAAAAAAGTCAACCTATGCACAGCATCCATTATTTAAGGATAATATATTACAACTCAAAATCTGCATTTCCTTCTATTTCTACTAATACCAAAATAAATTGTAGTTTTCAATAATTTTGGCTTAAGGATATTCAATTAAAATTGAATTGAATTAGTTCAATTAATCAATTTGTTGTCGAAATTAATTTGATTCAAAGTTAAAAGTTTTAAAAAAATCAATTATTGATCAATTCGATTGAAAAACAGTTAATTAGTCGAATTAATTGATTAATCAAAATTATATATATATACTCATTATATATTAATGGAAATGACTTAATAAATTTTGATATAATTGCCCACAGTAGAATCTATAGTATGAATTGAAATAAAATAAAATATAACAATTAACAAAAACACTTTGAACAACATAGAGAATGTTTGTTATTATGTTTTTATTTAGATGAGGTATATTCTACTAATTCACGCACTATACTCATAAGTAAAAAGTTTACCACTTGTAGCATTTCTTTTCATGCCTTTGTAATGAAAATAATGAAAACTTGAAAAAGAAGACAGAGAGTAATGAATACCACAAATAAGAAGCAAATAAAATAATTTACAATATGCCGGTGGAAAACCAGCAGTTTCCTGAATATTTACTCCCTATTTCCCCTTACTTTACACCAAATATTTACCCCACTTCTCCTCTTCCCCTTCCACTCTATAATCTACATGTTTTATATCCAAAGCCACCTGAGAGTCTCATTTCAATTTATCCTGCTGACACTAAGTGAGGTATAAAACCTAACAGCAACACAAAAGTCTAAAAATTCACTGTAAAAAACTTTCATGTTTATACACCTTCACTAAAGTGTAAGCTTCAAATCCCCTCTTCCTCTTCTTCTTTAGGTGAAAATAGAGAAAAGTGCACAAGTTGCATGTAGTTCTACCTTCCTTCAAGCTATTAATTTTGGGGCAAGCTACCAATTTTTCATTTTGTAATATTTAGAAGTAGTTTATATGATAAAATGAACAAGGGGACTCAATTTGAACAAGAAACAACCAAATCAAGACTAGATAGAAACATGATAAATGGATAGGTAAAGATGTAAGCTTCAATTATCTATAACTACGAATATTTGACAAATTAAAAACCAAGATAAAAAACACTTATCAAAAAGGCTTACTTTGAGAACAGAAGTATAACTCTCAACTTGTTCAATGACCATGAACAATACTATTTCAAAGAAAAAGTATCACATGAATCTGTCTATCATAAATAAATATTGCAATGGAACTCACATAAGAAACTCTCCCAAGAAAACTAGTGTTTCCCCCAGAGCGTTGAGTGCCAATAGACAAAAAGCCATTTGATCGCAAATTTTTCTGCAGCAGACACAAAAGTGTTGAGGTGTTGGACAGCCAATAAGGTAAGGTTTCATTTTTAGCTCCAACTTGCAAAAAAGGCCAGACAAATAAAGAATCATACAATTCCCAAATTAAATAAATATATATGTAATTATTTACATACATATATTCATCCAATTCTCATGCATAATAACATATTCCACTAAGGAATGCTTAAAGATAACTACTCTTATACTACTTGTTGTTTATCACAAATTTTATTTGAATATTTCTCAAGCATTTATAGTAACCAAACTCCTAAATTTCTACTCAACTTCAACTACAAACAAAGGTCAATAGAAACCAAAGAAGAGGCCCCACAACAAGGTTCAAAAAATTGGATATGAAATTATAAAATGCCATCACAAACAGAAAGAAAACAGCATAAACAAGCTCAATTTCACCACCTTAAATTTTCTGCTAATACAAGGAAAAACCCAGAAAATTTATGAAAATCAGAAAATCTTACATATATTATTGAACCGTAGAAACCCAGATAACAAAAGCAAGCAGAAGTATTAACAAATGAATAAAAAGTTTACCAAATAAATGTTTGGTGCTTCCTTGGTTGGAGTTTGAGAGGCCAGCGTTCAGAGGAAGAGGAGAAACAAGTCAGGTTTTGCATGGGTTAATAAGAAAATAAAGAAGAAATTGAACAAAGAATGCCTGTCAGACTGGAAAAACAAACACAATGGTTAACGCACTGATAAGCCCTCAAAGACAAAATATACAAGCACTTACATCTGAAAATGACTTTAAAAAGTTAGAACAGTTGCTTTTCAAGGATGGGGTCCATGCTTTTTGTCGTAGAACATGATTTTCATCTTCTAAATGTGAGAGCTTCTTCCTCGTTCTCCTTCTCTTCAACTTCCATTTGTTTCTCCAAAACCCTAACAGATCGAGAGAAAAGGAGTAGCTATGGTGGGTGAATTTAGTGCAGTGAAATGAAAAGGAAAAAGGAAATTTGGGGGCAAATTTTGAGAGTAGAAGGGAAAAAGAAATTTGGGGGATTTGGTTAACGAGCGGGTAACCAAAAAATAATTTTTGGAAAAAATAATTTTTGGGAGTCCGCGGTATTTTGCATTTTTTTATAAAAAAATAATGGCTTTTTGCGGCGTTTTTTAAAAAAACGCCGGTAATTCATGAATTTTACTATTTCTTAATTTTAAAATTTTTTCATTTTTAACATATTTTTTTCTTTCAAAATTTTTATGTTGAGATTATCATTTTTTTGAATTTTTTTTATTTTGAATATTAAACTTTTTAACTTAAATATGGACTAAAATTTTAAATTTTAAATATTAAATTTTTAAGTTTTTATTTTTGATTTAATCATAGACATTTAAAAAAATAAATACATCAATATATTTTTATATTGAATAAATATAAATATTTATGTATGCAATATAAATATAAAGTAGTGTTATATCAATAATTGTGTTAATAATTTACAAGAACTAGATCAAATTAAAATTCATATATACAATTGCACCCTGATCCCCATATTTATCCCTAAACACTAAAAATTGAACCCAAAACCATACACCCTAAACTATAAACCCTAAACTATAATGATAATTAATTCAATATTTTAAAATTAATATTAATATTATTAATACAATTACTGATATAGCATCATTTTATATTTATATATTGCAAACACAAATAACTATATC
This sequence comes from Gossypium anomalum, assembly GCA_025698475.1. Classification (NCBI taxonomy): domain Eukaryota; kingdom Viridiplantae; phylum Streptophyta; class Magnoliopsida; order Malvales; family Malvaceae; genus Gossypium; species Gossypium anomalum. The sequence goes on from CM046966.1 coordinate 66,323,486, forward strand.
GCCTTTTTAACATATTTTATTTAAGACATTCTATTTAATCTAAATATATTTAAACAAAAAAAAAACAGATAAAAATACACAATAGCATTATTATTTATACAAAGTTACATAACTTTAATAAAACAACTTCTCTATTGGAACACTCTAGTTATAATGTCCACTCTGTAAGATATTTCTATGTTATATAAACTTGGAAATTATACATAGTTCAACAAATGCTAATTAATATTTAAGCTTGCCACAATCAAAATCACCATTTCTTAATAGCATCCCAGGTAAGAATCTGGAAAGGAAATTATCTCTTAAGAAGTTAATAATTGTCCCATTGTAAACTTCAACCCTAACCCTTAAACCCTAAATCATAATCCCTAAACCCATAATTCATCATAAACCTTCAAATACTAGTTAACTCCTAAATCTTAAACCCTAAATCGTATATCTTAAACCATAGTTAACTCATAAATCTGCTTAAACCCTAAACCGTATATCTTAAACCATAAACCTTAAACTATAATGATAATTAATTCAATATTTTAAATTCAATACTATCTCTTTTACGATTATATAAGAAAATATTTAATATATTGTATAACCATAAATTTTAATAATTATTATTTTAGGGGTTTTTGGGGTGTAGGTGTTATATGACTTTTAGCGGCGTTTTACTAAAAGCGCCGCTAATGCTCTGGTTTTTAGCGGCGTTTTACTAAAAGCGCCGCTAATGCTTTGGTTTTTAGCGGCGTTTTACCAAAACCGCCGCTAATGCTCTGGTTTTTAGCGGCGTTTTACCTAAAGCGCCGCTAATGCTCTGTTTTTTAGCGGCGTTTTACCTAAAGCGCGGCTAATGCTCTGTTTTACTAAAACGCCGCTGTTGCTCTGTTTTTAGCGGCATTTTTTGTAAAACGCCGCTATTGCTCTGTATTTTAAAATTTTTGAGGCGTTTTACCTAAAGCGCTGCTAAAAACGCCGCTAAAGCCCTATTTTCCTATAGTGTGTTCAGCTCCCGGCGTGTACTTCCTCCTATGTCCCGGTGGTTTGCTCTTTTCCCACTACAGTGACTCGACAGCATTCTGAGTCGGTATCTTTGCCTGACAATTCTTGTGACTCATTACATCTTCCTTCCTCTACATCTAATTCATTACAATTTACTACTGTTGACATTCGGGCTGATTTCGAGACTGGTGGTCGAGAGTCACCCCCTTCTACTTCCTCTGATCCTCTTCTTGCATCTCCTGTTGCTACTATTCCTCCTGCATTTGCTACCAATACTCATGCCATGGTCACTCAATCTAAGGCTGGAATTTTTAAACCTAAAGCTCTGACTGTCACTACAACCGATTTTGAGCCAGTATCTATTGACGAGGCTCTTGCTCATCCGAATTGGAAACTTACTGTTCAGGCTGAATACGATGCTTTGCTTGCTAATACTACGTGGGAACTCAGTCTTCTTCCTCCTGGCCGAAAGGTGATTGGATGCAAATGGCTATTTAAGTTAAAGAAAAATCCTGATGGAACAATTGAACGATGAAAGGCACGTCTGGTTGCCAAGGGTTGTTCACAGGTACCCGGTTGTGATTTTCAAGAGACCTTTAGTCCAGTTGTCAAACTTACCACTATACGACTCATTCTATCAATTACTATGTCCCGTGGCTGGCATCTCCGGCAAGTGGATGTCAACAATGCGTTTTTAAACGGTGATTTGACTGATGAGGTTTTTATGCAGCACCTCCTGGCTTTGTTCAACATGGTTCGAATGGTGAAAAACTGGTGTGTCGTCTGACAAAAGCTTTGTATAGTCTACGGCAAGCTCCGCGTGCCTAGTTTAACAAGTTAAAGAAGTTTCTAGTGTCCACTGGGTTTGTTCTGTCAAAATCTGATGCGTCGTTATTTGTCAAAGTTACCTCTAAATTTACTCTTTATGTTCTTGTCTATGTGGATGACATTGTTATTACTGGTAGTGCTATTGGCGAGATAAATTGTTTTGTTCAGCAGTTACACAACCAGTTTGCCTTAAAGGATATGGGCGATCTGCATTATTTTTTGGGCATTGAAGTTAGTCGATCTTCCTCTGGCAGTCTTCATTTATGTCAACAAAAGTACGTCCGCAAGCTTCTTGATCAGAGTTCTATGACTAATGCTAAAGGTGTGCATACGCCAATGGTCAGTTCGTCCATGTTATCTAAAGATGAGGGTGAACCTCTTGCTGATCCAACTGAGTATCGCAGTCTGGCTGGCGCACTTCAATATGTTGTTTTAACGCGCCCAAATATTGCTTATGCGGTTAACCAGATCTGCCAGTTCATGCATGCACCTACTACCGTGCATATGGTGGCATTAAAGCGTATCTTGAGATATCTACGTGGTACTCTTTCTTATGGCATGATGTTTTGTCGTTCTGATGGTCTGTCATTGGTAGGATATGCAGATGCAAACTGGGGTCTTGATTTTGATGATCGTCGGTCTACGACAGGATAATGTGTCTACTTTGGTTATACACTTATATCTTGGTCATCTAAAAAACAGCAAGTTGTTTCTCGGTCTACCGCAGAAGCTGAATATCGAAGTTTAGTCGCAGCTGCAAGTGATATTGCCTGGCTTGTGTCCTTATTAACAGAACTCAAAATCAGTTTGGTTGATTCCCCAATGGTATGGTGTGATAACTCTAGTGCAGTAGCTATTGTAGCTAATCCGGTTCTGCACTCAAAGTTTAAACATGTCGAACTTGATCTGTTCTTTGTTTGTGAGAAGGTCGCTAGCAGTGAATTGGCTGTTGGCGAAGTTCCTGCTTGTGATCAGGTGGCGGATATACTGACCAAACCTGTAACGCCCCCACGCCCGAGACCGACGCCGGAATCGAGCTTGAGGTGTTACCGAACATAATTTATCAATTTAAGTACTTCGAATCATTTGTTTCTACATTTACAGCTTTCTAGCTATCTGCGTCACAGTTACAAGAAAAATCATATCTCGAGTTAAAAAACTCAAAATCAAGATACGTAAATTTTCCTAAATCTAGACTCATATATTTATTTACTAATTTTTTTCTAGAATTTTTGGTTGGGCCAATTAGTACAGTTTATTAGTTAAAGTCTCCCCTATTTTAGGGTTCGACTGCTCTGACCTCTGTGTATTACGAATCAGATATATCTCTATACAAAATTTCAATGACTATGAGGTTTGTTTCTCTTAAAACTATACTCAATAAGGAATCTGTACATGTAAATAAAAACTTATAATTATTTTTTTAAAATTTATTATAAATTTTTAAAATCAGAACAGGGGATCCAGAAATCATTCTGGCCCTGTTTCACAAAAGTTTAAATATCTCATAAAATATAATTTATATGCCTGTTTTGTTCAATCCACATGAAAATAGACTCATTAAGCTTCAATTTCATAACTTACTCATCATTTAGTTCCACTTATACTATTTTTAGTGATTTTTAAAATTCATGTCATTGCTGCAGCAATATTCATTTTAAGGCAAGTTTCATCTTTCCATGAATTTTTATGAACTAGATAACCTATTAAACTTCCATGATATCAAACATGATCTAATTAGCCATCACCATGACTTATCAATATCAAACATTTTCTCAATCAAACATGGCCATATCATAAAATTATTTACACAAAATAGGTACATTGCTATACATGCCATACTTAAGTTTTACAAGCCATTTACCAATAGAAATTCTTCGGATAGTGTGATCGAAACTTCGACCTGTCCCGATTCCCGAGCTGACTTGTTCAAAACTACAATGAATGAAAAGGAAGGAGTAAGCATAAATGCTTAGTAAGTTCATATACAAATAACAAGTAACATAACAATACAATTATACCAAACAACCTTAGCATGGCATCACCAAAACATATATCACATTTCTAAACATCATTCATCATCTTACCACTTTATCGTTGTTGTATCTATTTTCAACCCGAGTTAAGTACATACCTGTCCAAAGTGCCCATTTCACAACACTTACCAAAACGTCACTTGCATCTTAAGTGTTCTTCCATTTCATAGAAATTTTCACCCGTTGAACATCGGAATATAACTCGGATACACGGATAATTTGCACATAAGTGCCACATATGTAATCAAGCAATCATGTAACCCGCCCATAAGTGAACTCGGACTCAACTCAACGAGCACGGGCGTTCGCATCCATAAGTGAACTCGGACTCAACTCAACGAGTTCGGATGCCTAGTTACATCTCACGAACTCAGACTCAACTCAACGAGTTCAGACATTCGCATCCATAAGTGAACTCGGACTCAACTCAACGAGTTCGGATGCTCAACCATCCTAGTGACATGTCACTTGTATCCTAATCTATTCCTAAGGTTCAAATGGGATTTTCGTCGAACACATATCCTTTCCATCTTCCGTAAAATACCGAAACCAATACCCTGTAGTACTTTATATTTAACAAATAATACAAATAGTTTGCATTTTATTCGAAAATAACCACAAAGCATATATTTCATGATAAAAATCAGCATATCATATAATTAACATCAATAACTTAAAAATGATAATTATGCTACATTATTTACACATGAACTTACCTTGGTACCAAAATATAAAGATTTTGCAATTTAGTTCATAATCTTTTCTTTTCCTCGATCGCGACTTGATTCCCATTTCTCTTGATCTATAATACCAAATTAATCTTATTTAATACATACATTCATCAAAACAACATTTAATACGAACTTTGGAAAATTACACTTTTGCCCCTAAATTTTTGCATAATTACACTTTTGCCCCTAGACTCGGGAATTAAACTTTATCCCTTATTCTTATGTATTATGACATGCTGATCATTTTTCCCTTCTATGACAATATCAAATTCACACTCTAACATGTACTTATGACTATTAGGTATTTTTATCGATTAAGCCCTTTTACTCGTTTTCACTCAAAACCGAGTAGCACAAGTTGTCTAATATAATTTAAAACCTCATATTCTATCATAAAACACCAAAATACACAAATTTCACCTATGGGTATTTTTTCAAATATAAACCCTAGGTTAAATTATTGCTAGCATAAGCTAAATCGAGCTACCGGGATTCTAAAAACGTAAAGAACATTAAAAACGGGGCTTGAAATCATTTACTATGGAGCTTGGAAGCTTGAAACAAACCCTAGCTATGGAGAACCCTTGAAATTTTGGCCTAATGAAGAAGATAGACAAAAATTGGCTTTTAATTTTGTTTTTAATTCATTTTAATAACTAAATGACCAAAATGCCCTTACTACTAAACTTTCCAAAAATTCCATCCATGTCCAATTTTTGTCCATAGACTTAGAAATTGGTCAAATTGCTATTTAAGACCTCCTCATTAATATTCCAAAACAATTTCATACTAAAAACTCCTAGAATACAAGTTTTACAAATTATTCGATTTAGTCCCTAATTTCAATCTAAGCACTTTAGGCATAGGATTTCATCACGAAATTTTCACACAATCATGCAATCATATCATAAACATCAAAATAATTATAAAATAATTATCTCTATCTCAGATTTGTGGTCACGAAACCACTATTCTGACTAGGCCCTAATTCGGGATATTACAAAACCATTGACTGCTTCTCTCTTTACTCGGTTTCGACATCTTCTTCGCGTCAAACCACTCGAAGAAGTTGGATGAATGTTATAGTGTGTAAATATACACGTGTTAAATATTAGTAAAGTGGTTAGGTTGTTGATAAAATTAGTTTTATTGTTAAGGGTTGTTTACAGTAGTTAGATCTCTCCTTTGTATATAAATACTCTAAGCCTGTATACTGGAAAGCAGCTAAGAAATTTAAAAAAAGAGTTTTACCTTTAGATATTTCTATTGGATTGTTTAACATTTCTTGCAGTTTTTATCAGACTGGAAGTTAAAGCTCACCACATGCTTTGACAAGGTTACACCCTCAGTAGTCTTGTGTCTAAAATGATCACGACAAGGACTAGGACTTGAATGCATATATTCTACTCTATTAATCTAAAAAAAAAAAAAGAAAAAAAAAGTTGAAAAGGGAGAATATTATGAAAAAACTGAATTGATTCTTTATCATGAAAAGAATGTTATACTTACTAATTGATCAGCAAGCATCAACACCGTCTTTAATGAAAGTTTTCGGTTGCAGTAGTTGACCAAATTGTTATCATGTTATTATAAAGGATAAAATAAAATATAAAAAATCTGTTTTTTTATTAAAATTGACTATTAAAATAAAATGTTAATATTATATTAAAATTATTATTAAATACTATTATTAATTATATTAAGAATGTTATTAAATTATATATTATTTTATTAAATTGTATTTAATAATAAGTAGAGGTGTGCATGGGCCGGGCGGCCCGGCCCGGCCCGAAGGCCCGCCCAAAAAATGGGAGGGTTTGGGTAAAAATATTGGCCCGAAAAATGGGCTTGGACAAAAAATGAGGCCCGTTAAGAAAACGGCCGGGCCCTGTAAATTTTTTTATGTGTCTACTGCCCGATTTCAATATTAAATTATTTTTATTTTTAATTTTAAGTAACTTTAGTACTTTTACTTTACTCTTTTTGTTATTTTTAATGTTATTTTGATATTGTAAAACTTTTGTTATTAATATAATTTGGTTCTTAATTTAGTTCTAATTTGTTTCAATTTTTCAATTTTAATATAATTACTTTTTATTATATTTTTAATTTAAGTATTATTTTAAGAATTATTTTAGTCTTATTTTTTATTTGTTTTTTATTTTAATATTTGTTTTTATGTTTTTAAATGTATTTGATTTATTATATTTTAAAGTTTTTTATTTAATAAAAAAAGTAAAAAAATTAATATGGTCGGGTGGCTCTGCTGGCTCAAGAGCCTACCATTTTTTCAGTATGGGCTTGGACAAATTTCTAGGCCCATATTTCAAGCTGGGCTGGCTCGGGCCTTGAAAACGGGCCTAAATTTTTTTATAGGCCCGGCCCGGCCCAGCCCATGCACACCTCTAATAATAAGTATGTTATGATATGATTAAATTATTTATTTTTATTTTTATTAAAATATATTTAACAATAATCTTATTAAAATTTAATAACAGTAATCATCTACTTACAAAAATTCTGTTAAGGGTACTTTGGTCATTTAAGCTTTTTTTCTTATACTATTACAACATCTATTTCATTCAACTAAATATAAGCATTCTATTACAGCTCTATTCTATTCCATTCAACCAAACAATTAAATTATTGATTACATTTCTATTCCATTACAACTCTATTCTATTATAACTTTATTTAATTATAACCATATTCCATTATAGTGACCCAAACGTATCATTAATGTTCATAGAACATTAGGCTGATTAACAAGACTTGTGTTTTTTGAACCTGATAGGTGAAGTATTAGCTTTATAGACCTTGATAGGACGTTTATAGGTCTGTAAGTGGTACGTGAAATGTTGCACAAAGACATGCTAAACAGTTGCTGTGTAGTTGACCTTTATAGAATAGTCAACTATAAGGGCAAGTTGTACGATTTATTTGATTAAGGAGGTAAACTTTATTCAACCTATCTGACCGTCCTTTGTGGCATTAAGTTTGGATGGTTTAACCTATGCGTCGCTTGGGTTTGAACCTCATCTTAGGAAAAAAAAATTCACATGGGAAGGTGGTTAAGATAGTTTAATTTATTTAAGTTAATTTACTTTGAGATAGTTTAATTTATTTAAGTTAATTTACTTTGTTTATTCTTTATCTTTAAAAATGTTTTTATTTGTAAAATATTGAATTTGAGATTATTATTTGTCTGTAATGTTAGTGAGACTGAAGAAAATTTTATTTCCGTCATAAAAAAAAGAATTATAGAAAGATTAAAATCGCAATAGTTAAGTACATTATAATAAAAAATAAATATAATAATTACAAGTAATTACATTAAAAAGTAATATATTTGAATGTCCTTACGCCGTTTTCTGAGAGGAGAGGAGTGCAAACAATCCGGTTTGGGTTTCGGGTGGAAGAAGGAAGCAGGAAACATGGCAACTGGAGTCCTGATCGGATAAATCTAGTGAAAACCAGCACCACAGGGTAAAATCCTTCCTGCCAGTAAGTCTGTTAAAGAATAAGAAAAGGCAGTCAAAGTATTAAACAATAATAAATCAACAATTTTCAAATTTTTTGCAAATTAGGGGTTAGAAAATTTTGAAAATAACTGGTTACATAATTTTACGGAAATGATTAGGATCCCATTTATGCCTCAAATCATGCAATCAACAACTATGCCGCGTGGAATCATGCAATAACCAAATTTGACTACAATTTTGCATTAAAAAAAATATGTTGACTTACCCTTGCCGGTCCGGGAATGATGCTTTGCCAATGCATCAAAGTAATTCGATTTTCAAGGTACAGCACCACCGGTTTTGCATGGAAACTCTGAAAAGTGTACAATAAAAAACAAATAAATGTTAGCAAGACCTAGTGTATAGGGTTTACTTATCATAAAAGCGAAAGGGTTCAGTTTGAAGTATTTTTTACCGCAGGATGACTTTTCCTCCACTCCTTCCGTTCTCCAATTAGTCTCTGTCTGGCTATTTACGACCCTAGCGCCTCCGAGCATAGAGCGTCTTCCTCCGTCTCTTTGCGTTGCCTCTTAGCGGGAGTAACTTGGTGACCCATTTTGATTCAAGTGGAAGTGAGGGGCAGATATTGAAAATATGCAATAGTGAATAGTTCATAATGGTGTCTCTTTCTCTATATATATGCAAATGAAGAGTGGTAGAGAAAATTAAAAGGTTAGACGCCTAAACGATAAAATTATATGGAAGAATGTGACTGTCCAGTAAATGCAATGAATTTTTCCTTTTGTTCACTATAATTGCTTTTCTGACGAACGGCTTCCTATAAGAACACAAGTCCACAACAAATGTGATACAACCTTTTTAGTCATATCAACTAAATAATAAAGTATGGTTAGCAAAACTAAAAAAAAAAAAAAAGTATTTATTGATATAGTAGTGGAAGAATCACAACAATGACCCTGAAAAGTATCAAGAAAATTAATTTTTCCCCTCCATTTCCCTTGTTTGCATAGTTTACCCATTAAACTTGTAATTTTTTTGACAAATCATTCTAAAATAGGATGTATAAGTTAAATGTATGTTAATTTTACAGATGTAGCATCTACATAGTAGTCTTTCGTGTTTGGTCCATGCACAAAAGTTAAAAAATTTATAAAAATTCTAATTTTTAATAATAATTTAATATTATTATAATACTTTCTATATATATGTAAGAATACTTTAAATACTTTTTTCCAAAGATAATAACTAACTTTTATAAATAGTGGATGGCAGACAGGCCTACATTTCTTGGTTTCAATAGGATTCTTTACGAGCGTTGTTTCTATCTACTATTATCTAAAAATAATCAAGTTATTAATGATTAGACGAAACCAAGAAATAACCCCTCACGTGCGAAATTATAGAAGATCCCGTTTAAGATCAAACAATTCCTTCGAATTGAGTATGATTGTATGTGTGATAGCATCTACTTATCTAGGAATATCAATGAACCCGATTATTACAATTGCTCAGGATACCCTTTTTTAGTTTAGCTTTTAGAATCTATTTCTTAGTTCAAGGTCCCTCTTTACTAACTGGAATCAAAGAATTAGTAGATCTGTTCTGCCCAAAAAAGGAATGAGTTGGGGTTATGAACTTATAATCTATAATCTGATGATCGAGTCAATTCCATGATTATAAGTTCATTCCATACCGGACCAGACTTGAATAGGGCTATATACATTCTCATTATGAGAATGGGTCATTCGAGCGTATCTAAATAGATACTATGTTTACATATAGATCCCTACGTCGTTACATTCCATTTAGGATTAGGAATGAGCGTAATCAGGCCTTCTTTTTACATATCTCTCATTATTTAGGACCCTATTCACCTCTTTTCTTTTTTTCTTCTATTGAATCAAGAAATAAATAGGTTTCATTGTCCATCTTTTTAATATAATATATATTTAATATAATCTTAATATAGACATCCTTTGAATTGTTAATGTCCACATGTATGCCACTCAAAGAAATTAATAGGTTGCTAAAGCATAAAATAATTTTTAAATATGTTAATATTAATGTAACTTTTTTTATATTTTTTATTTTTAAAAACACTTTCTATATTTTTCTTTCAAATTTAATAAGTTATACTAAAAAGGTAAATACATGCTGATGTGGCATTCACGTTGCAATCTATTTGTATGCCAGTCATAGAAGTAAATATCTTGCTGAAAATTAAAATATTTTTAAATATTTAAAAAAATTATTAATATTATTTTAGTAATATCTGTAATTTTGATAAGTTTTACAAAAAAAAAAATACATGTATTTGGTCCAATTATAAGTGTTTCCTAAATTTTAACTTACTAATTTATAATTTAACCCAATCTAATACATGTTTATCTATTTTCAAAAATAAAAATAATTTATTTATTTAATTTAAATAAATTAAATTTTCTATTCAATAATTTTCTCAACCCAATTCTAATTCCGTTAAAATCATCGTAACTTTATTATAAAAGAATCTATGAGAAAATATATTTAATTTCTACATCCAAATTCACAATGACAAATTAATTTAATTCTATTTTTGAACTTCAATTAATTAAATAATAATTCAAAAAACTTAAAATAATTCTCAGGTCATTTGCATACTTAGTGAGAAACCACATTCATTTTCGAATGCAACCCATTTCTCCAACTCTATCATTTCTGTTAATTTATGTTCATTTGATTTAACATGCTATTCATTTATGGTTTAAATAAATTAGTAGAGGGACCGATTGGACATATGTAATTAAGGTTTGAAACTTCATGCAAAGACTTTATAAGATTCGCTTGTGCATGATGTACAACAATTCATGATTGTGCTATTTCACGAAGTTCGTAACAACCCATCTACTTTTATAGTTTTTGAGTGCAACTCTTGTAATTGCTTCACACCAATTCGAGTTATATTTTTCGGCTTTTGACTCCTTTTATTATTATTGTTTTGTTTCTCTGACCACTCACCTTCTTATTACAATATAAATATTTGGCAACAACATCCCATCTTTTAGGTTGTCTTTGTTCCTCCAAGCCTAACACTAAAACCAAGCATATGAGCATAGCTTAGATAAAATTATTGAGCTTCATCTAAGCTACTGAACTTCATTCCTTTCATTTCCTCTGCTGTTATCTAAGTAGCATAGTTAAAATAAAATAAAAAATCATGAACCTGTTTATTCCTAAAAATATTTGGCATTCTTTATTCTGATTCTTCATTTAAGTTAACATTATCTCTGTACTGTCCTGAAGATTTAGTCATTCCTAATCGGTATCCTGTTTATCCCTAAACGCCAAATTTGGAAATTATACAGACCCAATAATTTTCACATTTAATCATTCAAAATCACATAAATCAATGTACTTACCGGTTACGGTGCTTGACAATAATTTCAATATTACCCTTATACTTTGAACTAAATGTAACAGCCCGATTTAGACCCTAGTCGAAATGGTGGTTTCGAGACCATGAATTCAAGTAAAAAAATATTAAAAAATTATTTTTTGTGTTTATTTTGTGTGAATTTATATTTGTAAAATTTTCGTGATTTAATTTTGTCGTTTAAGTATCCGATTAAATAAAAGGACTTAATCGCGTAAATTGAAAACTTGATAGTTTAAAGCATAAGGGCCGAATTGCTAGTGGCTTTTTAAATTGAAGCATTTATGTTGTAAATAAACCAAATTCAAGTGATATGGACGGTAGTGCCCTAGCTTATAATGGCTTTATAATTTTATTATTAAGGTTAAACTAGTAAATTAGAAATATAAGTTAATATATTAAAACATATGTTAAAATATATCATTCATTGATTTTTATTTTAAGTGACCGAATATCATAAACAAGAAAGAAAAAGAAAAGAAACTAGGTTCGGCCATCCTTTTAAGCTTGATTCAAGGTTCGTTCTTACTTGGTTTTTGATCATTTTTACGTTTTTGAGATCGTTGCTAAGTTATCTTCAAGACCCATGCTTGAATTTTTTATTTTGATAAAAATTTTGAGTTATGCCATTGATGAGAGCTTGCGATTTTTTTTGTTTGATGATGAAATATGAAAGATATGTTTTAGATTAACATGTTTTGTATTGGAGTTTTTGATGATTTTCAGTAATTAGGACTAAATTGCAAAAATAATAATTTGAGGGACTAAAATGTGAAATAAACAAAATATATGGACTTGTATGAATATGGGTAAGATTCGACCTAACATGGGCATAGTGAAATTTTGCATATTTTTTGTTTTGTGCAATAGGGACTAAATTGTAAAAAGTGTAAATGTTAGGGGTAAAATGGTAATTTGCCCATTTATGTGTTTTTGGACTAAATTGAATGAAAATATGTTTGAATGAGCTTAATTTGAATATGTTTAGATCAAGAACCAAAGAAATCAGATTTGGATCGAGGGAAAAATAAAGTTGTCGACTAGCTGTCCTGTTCCGTTTTACATTGTCCGAGGTAAGTTTATAAGCAAATAGACGTACTTAATTTTAATTAAATGCAAATTATATATGCTGAAATGAAATGTGAGAATATATACAAGCAAATGCTGAATGTGTATAAGCTTAGTAACCATGTTCACGTATTCGTTTCGATTAAGTTACGACGTCCAAAAGCCCCGTATGAACCTTAGGAATAGTTAGGATACATATTTCATGACATAGGATTCTGATATGTGATGTGTGAGTAAGACCATGGCATCAATATGTGATTTCGATATTTGTGTGCGAGTAAGACGTTGTCTAGGACAGTGACATCGATATGTGATTACATATAAGACCACATCTGGGACGTTGGCATTGTACGATATATGTGTGATTATCCGAGTGTCCTATCCAATTCTGAATGGTTCATCAGGCAAAGATAAGTTGTGTTCAAATGTGTAAAACAAGCTAAATGGCCAGATATGAATTAACTTGATACCTACTTGAGATAAAGTAAGTAAATACTTTGAATATTTGTTGTAAATCATGTACGATGCAAATAAAGAATATATGTGTATGTGGTATGTGTATTCGGCTTGTGAATGAATAACTTATGTATCATTGAAATGTTTCTTAAATATATACATATATGATTTGGTATATTCGGCCATATAGGTAAAATATATATATGTGATGTTATACTATGACTCTTGAGCTTGCGTATATGAGTAAATGTATGTATGGTTTATTATGACTAATTGGTTTGGAAGTTGATTAATGATATGTTAAAATGACTATGTGAGTATTCGGCCTAGGTGGGTATCTGTCTATGGAAATGTTTTAATTATGGAAATTGTAGGTTTGAGGTCAAGTATGGTAATGTTAATGTAATTCGTTTAGTTAATATTAGTTGACTATATTATTGAGTTGCTTATTTGCTTATGACTTACTAAGCTATAAAAGCTTACTCTGTGTGTTCATGTTACTCTGTTTTATAGATTTTTGGATTAAGTTACGAACTCAGGAATCGTCAGCAAAGTTCATCACACTATCTCCTGCTTCGGTAGTTAAATATTTGAACTCAAATTATGGCATGTATAGGTTGGAACGTACTTTTGAAATGTTGAATTTTGGTTATATATTTAAAGCCATGCGAAAATGGCTTGTTAATTATGCTTAAACTTAGTCTTATGTGTGCTTAGTTCTAATATTTAATGAATTTGGTTTTGGTAATTCGGTGATGGAAATGTTGGATGTGTATGTGGTTTTTAGTAATATGATTCGGCTATAACTAATAATAGGTATAATATGTATTTGGTATAGTAGTTAGTTCATGATTGAACTATGAAATATGATATAATTAGAGTGATGGATAATTGTATAATAGCTTGTTAGGTTCGGTTGTTATACGGTACGTAATGAATGTGTCCCATCATTGTTTTGTTCAACTGTTTGGTATGTATGAAATGTTAAATTTGGCCTTTATTTTCAGGGTAAGATGCGCACTAGGTATATAAGCATTAATAGCATATTCGGCTAAGTTATAATGTACTAAATATGTATATGTGATTACATATTAAATTATGTAATATGTTTCAATTGGTTTTATTACTAGCTTATGCAGATGTTGTTATTCGTGCTTAAATGTCAAATTGAAAATATAGTGAATTTCGCATGTTTTGGTATTGAGTTGTTATTATGCCCGAAAATGGTTTAAGTTGAAATGGTGAAATATGCTTGAGATGGTGAATCATGTTGCATCTGATATATATTAGTTGTTTATTAAACCGTAAACATGACTTGCCATAATGCTTTATTTCCAATGTGATTAAGTGCCTTTATATATATATATATATATATATATATATATATTCGAATAGATGTATTAACTTGTATTAATGTATGATATATGTAAATTCATGTTAACTAATGCAATCATGCCACATAAATGAAGTGTGGAAACTTGTTTTGTTTGACATGTAATTTTCATATACGCAAATCTTCTAAACTATAAAAATATAATTGATCTGATATTAAATTAATAAAGTTGTTAGGTTGTTATATGTTTTATATATATATAGTTTGTTTTAACATATACTGGATAATGTTATAAGTTATGTTGTGTTATGAATAATATGATTTTTAAGTTTAATAATAGATTAAGTTGTGAGTGATAGTGCCATTAATATTTCGAGTTGTAAATTGTAATGCATAATTGTATGAGCTGTGATATGATCGGTAATGCCTCATAACCTTAATCTGACGACGGATACGGGTTAGGGGTGTTACACTAAAAGCTCGATTAACCTATGTTTTTAAAGATTTGCAAATGGCCACCTATAACACTTCAAACCCAATTCGTAAGGAGGATTCGAGAATGTCATGTCATTATTTTAAAACCATTATTCTAAAAATTGTTTTTGGCATAAGCTAACTTAAACTATAGTGTAAGTTGTTATGAATAAACCATTTGTCGTACAAGACTAAATAAAATAGCACATTTTATCACCATAAATACTTCACTGTAATTTCATTAAAAATCACACTTTCATGAACACAAGTTTAAATACAAGATTCATTCTTCAAAATTAAACATCTTGACATCACCCTCATGTTATGCATAATACAAAACAATAGAAATCTCACAACAGCAATTGTCCCCTAGCATAGTCCTAAAAAAATACTTCAACAGTAAGCCTAAGAAGGAGAAGTAACTAAGTTTAAAGAACTTACTGAGTTCCGACAGAAAACATATAAAATATTTACTAGTAGACCCAAACGGATCATTTCAAAGAGTCAAACAATCACACAATACGCCAGATGGCGAGTACTGTACACAGACCATCTATACGCCCATTACCTTTCCTTTGGCATATATAATACGCTCATAACACCATCCAGATGAACTTTCTTCATGTTAACCATGTACCTAGATCCTTTAGTCAGATTCATATAATTTATTTCCTTTGTTGTGATTTTTCAGTTTCGTTTGCAATGTATAATTGCCCTACTAGAGGCTACACAACCATTTTCATGTATCACGACCTGCTAGATTAATGTACATTCCATTGAAGGTAATGTGTAACAACCCGATTTTGGGCCTAGTCGGAATAGTGGTTTTGGAACCATTATTCCAAGGCCAGGGAAAATTATTTTGATGTTATTTTATGTGTTGTAATGTGATTTTATAAGTGCATGTTAATTTTGGTATATTAATTTTAGCGATTTCTAGTCTAATTTCGAAAAAGGACTAAATCGCGTAAAAGGTAAAAGTTGTGTTTTGATGCCTAAAGGTGTTAAATTGCTTTGTATCTTAAATTGGGGGTCTTTAAAGTGAAATTAGGCCATTGAAAGTGTGATGGCCGGCCAAGGGAGACAAATTGGTCAAAAAGCCAAAATTTGTGGCTTTTAGGTGACTAAATTGACTAAAAATAGAATAAAATAAAGAAAAGAAAAATCTCATCTTTTCTTCATCTTCTCTCCACCTAAATTACCAGAAAAGAAAGGGTTTTGAGGCTGGAAAATTTTATCAAAGAAACTCCCATGTTAGTAAGTGATTTTTAATGTCTTTCTTGATAATTTTTGCATTTTTGGAACTCCTAAAACATGAGCTTTCAAATGAGGGGACAGTTTTGCAAAATGATTAAGAGTCTAGGGTTTTGCCATGAAATCATATGTGTGGTTTGCTGAGTTTTTATGGAAGAATATGAGTCTTAGATGTGTTATAAACAACTTTTATGAAGGAAGTTTGCTTGAAAACACCTAAAAAGGGTTACTTTGCAAATGTGTAAAATAAGTGTAAATGTATGAAATAATTGAATTTGTGAGTTTCTATAGTTATGAAAATGGTTTTTCTAGGCTTGACGAGTAAGAAAATGTGATAAAAATCATTTTACGAGCCTAGGGGTAATTTGGTAATTATGGCAAAGTATAGGGGCAAAATCAAAAATTTTTCCAAATGTGTCATTGGACTAATTTGATTAGTATATTGTTTTAATAAGTTAAATGTGATGCTATAGATGATGAAAAACGAGATCGGGCTTAGAACGAGGAAAAAAGAGAAATTGATGTTTAGGCCTCTCTTACCAATTTGGTGTCGAGGTAAGTTCGTATGGCAATAATAATGCAATATCATGCTTGAATTCAAATTCTTTATTGTTATGGAATTAAGTGTATGATTTAATATATTGGAAGTTTGATGGAATATGACGTTTCTTTGAAACGAGCAAGCTTGTATGAAAGTAATTTATCAACTTCATTATCATATGCTTAATACTTGATATTGTACGAAATGTGGATATATGCCTTTATTGGAATTGGCTTGCGATGATTCAATGAAAATGTGATGATATGTGTGCCGGTGTAAGACCATGTCTAGGACATGGCATCGGTGATGATATGTGTGCTAGTATAAGACCATGTCTGGGACATGGCATCGGCACTGACATGAGACCTTGTATAAGACCATATCCGGGATATGACAACGATATGTGGATCCATGTAAGACCATGTATGAGACATGGCTTTGGCATTTTATTTGGTGTATGATAATTCCAAACATCCTTTAGCATCCCGAGTGTTCAACAGGTATTGTAATGGATGATGTGATGAAAGCCTTAAGGAGGGCATGTTAAAGAAGGTATAATTATATACTTTATTACGAGTTATTACAGGTATGCACATAAACTTATGAGTAATGCCTTGATATGTGATAATCAATGATGTATATAGTATTTGGTGAATACTATGAAAATGGCATGATTTGGAATAAGTCTTTGATACTTGATGACATTGAGATTATGGATCCATGGTTATGATGCATAGCTATGTGTTCTTACCATGATAGATGAAATGATGTTGTATTAATTTGGTGAACAATAATTGTGAATGAATAAATTAGCCTGGACAGTTTTGGGCTACTGCAGTGGTGTAACTTTGAAAATATACCAAAAATAGTAGAAAGTGAATTAAAGGCTGAATAAAATATGTAGTTCAAGCTTATTGATTCTAGTTTCTTATAAAAGAAACCATGTAAGCAAAATAATTTCCTATAATGAGATATTTGAAGTTGTGTGAGTCAAAGTTAGAATGACTTCGAAATCCCCTATTCTGATTTGAGAAAATCATTATAAATTGTACAAAAATAGTTAGGAGTTATAATTTATATTTTTAGAATCATTAGTGAGTCTATTTTCAAGAGAAATAGACGAGAACATTATTTAAGTCTTGTACCATGAGATAATTGAACTTTAGTGCAAAAGGGTCAGAACTATCAAATAGTGCATAAGGGGTAACTTTCAGGAATAAACTGTACCAATTGGATAAACCAAAAAATTATGGAAAT
This sequence comes from Gossypium anomalum, assembly GCA_025698475.1. Taxonomy (NCBI): domain Eukaryota; kingdom Viridiplantae; phylum Streptophyta; class Magnoliopsida; order Malvales; family Malvaceae; genus Gossypium; species Gossypium anomalum. The sequence continues at coordinate 66,341,351 of CM046966.1, forward strand.
CATATGGTAGAAAGGTATATGAGTCTAGTTTCAAGGAAAATTAACATAATTTAATTTGGAGTTTTGTAGCTCCAGATATAAATATTTTATTGATTGTTGTACAAGAAGACAGCTTATCATGAACTTGAGAATATGTTAGGATCATTGATAAAAGCATGTTAATGAGCTCCTTATTGCTTTCATATGAACTTACTAAGCGCTAAGCTTACCCCCCTTCCTTTACCATGTTCTCTAGTGTTTCCAGGTTAGCTCGGGTTGGAGTTCATCGGAGATATTATCACACTGTCAAGCTATTGCTATTGGTGTAAGTGATTTCAAGTACTTTGAGTCTATGGCATGTATAGGAGTTTAAATATTTGAGTATGTCATATTTGCTTCAGTCAAATGTATTGGCTTATAATGAATATGAGGTTTGATGATATGTTGATAGCTATAGCATTAATGTGGTAAAGATGTGAATAAAATTTATGATATCTATTGCATGAGAAATTAACATGATCATAACATGTTTATGGATGTTTAAGTGCCCATGTATGCCTTGTTGTATGCTATTATATAAGTATGTGTGTGTACGTTGTGAGGGTGATAAAATGGCTTGGAAAATAGCCTTGCATTTGTCCACACGGGTAAACACACACCCGTGTGTCTAGGTCATGTGTGACACACGGTCTACCCACATGGGCGTGTGACCCGGCCGTGTGTCCTCTGCACCTTGGAAATTCAAGTCAGTATGCATGGTAGTAAACACACGGGCAGAGACACGGTCGTGTGTCTCAACCGTGTGGTGGACAGGGCCTAGCATACGGACGTGTGCCTTCTTTTGTTCATGACCAAATAGACAGAGAGTTACACGGGTAAGGGACACGAGCGTGTCCCGATGAACACTAGGCCGTGTGGTGCACACGGGCAACCAACACGACCATGTTAAAATAATCACACGGGCATGTGCCTTATACCCACACAGGCGTGTGGAGCCTTAAAGCATGAAATTTTCCAAGTTTTTCTTGAGCCCTCGATTTAGTCCCGAACCATCCCGAATGTATGTTTTGGGCCTCGTGAGCCCGTTTAAGGGAAAATGAGCATATGTTTGATTGAAATAAATTCAGACGAAATTTTATGGCCTGTTTTTATATGCGTATGCTTGAGTTAAGTCCGGTAGCACCTCAAACGCTGTCCCAGCGTCTGATACGAGCGAGGGGTGTTACACAATGCCATAAGTACAATTTCCTTAATCATCACTTCTATGATTTAGTTCATAATGTTCTTGCTAGAGTAGAAGGTAGTGGTTTAAACATGAAGAATAGTTCTTACTCTTTAACACAGACAAACCAAAACCAGATTAATGACTCCGAACAATCATCTTTCATGTACAGATATCTCGTCTTTATAGAGTATGAATACTTACCTTAAACAAAGTATAAACAAATATAGAACGTAGATGGAAGTAAGAAGGAACTTACTAGAAAGTGCAACAAGTCTAAACAACAGGACCTTTGCCATTAAAATGGGAACTTTCTAGAGTGTCTTGAGCTATAATATAAATAGTTAAACTTATCAGATCATTATACCAGAAACTAAACATGCTTGCAAGAAGCATTATTATAAAACCCAAAACCAGGAAGTTTCCTTCCTTACATACAAATCTGACACCAAAACATGCACTAAGATCACGTAAATAACCAAGAAAATAACCTAGAGTTCATTGATAGTACCAGGTTGCTAAAACGAACGAAAGAGTGGGCTGAATATAGCGAACCCAGGTTTAAGCAGGTTTTTGGTCTTAAGTTTTAGAGTGAGTGAGAGTAGAGAAAAATCTAGAAGGAAAATGAAAGCTAAGAAGACATAAAACTTGTCCAAGAAGTCATTACTAACTTTATACAACTAAACATGGAAGCAAAGTTTAGTGGAAAAGTCAAATTATCCCACTAACCCTCCCTCAATAACTGTGACTAAATACTCACCATAAATTTAGTCTTATCAACTACAGTAACTTAGTTCCATTCTAACCAGCTCTCATTAGACTAACTAAATCACCTTACCATAATAATAGATAATTCTATCAAATTACGAGCTTAAATTAAACACCTAAATAATTAGGGTGGCGTATACTCCACAACGGAGTTCGCCAAACACAAGATTTGTTAATTGGCGCATTCATAGAATTTTATGCTTAGTCAAATTTAATGCCTTACCCACTCAGAATTTACTTTAAATACCAAATTTCAATAAATAGTAACTGGATGCTAGGTCTTCGTCGGATGGGCTGTTACACCACCTTTGAAGTTGATACTCTTTTTCCCTTTAATATGTTGAAATTTGGTTCTTGTTTACAATGGTTTTTAGGGTTTAGGTATAATTTTTTCCATATAACTCTACTACGATATAGAAAGATAATGGTATTTCTTTCAGTTGAAGCTTCACTGAAAATTCCCTTGCTTGTAGTTGGAACCGGTTGAATTGGTGGAATGGTAATAAAAATCTGAAGTAGCATCATCAATGGTTCATGCGTGTTACTTTTTCTTCCTTTTAAATTTAGCCTTGATTTAAAAGGATCCTATAAGATCTTACCTAAAGGGGATCTTTAAATAAATGCCACCATGAATTTAACAATTACCATTCAAGTAAAATGATCAAATAGGAAAATAGGGATTAAATTCACAATTTATGCATAACACAAGACTAATGATAAATTTTGACTAAATGAATTGAACTACTATTGAATTGAAACTAAAATTTCAAAATTGAAAAAAAAAAATACAAAATTTGCCTGAATTATAGTATATCCAATATATCCACAGCGCAGGTTGTTTTTTTTTTCTATAGTTATATAAATATATGTTTTCAGCTAAATTGTAAGGAAATATACTACACGTGTTTCCATGTACATCTATTTAGATTAGCATTACCTATGAAGCTAAGTGTTCGTCTAATTGATGCATAGTGTCACGAACTAAGAAAATTGTTGGATATTGGTAACTTCAAAGCAACTGCTGACTGAACTTACACTAGGACAGTCCAGATCTAACACAAGTTCACCATAAAAAAAGAGAATGGCTTTCATGAACCTGTACTGACAGAATCCAAACTTCTATAGCCTAACAGGCAATCCATAGTTATGGAATGTCTTGATTGTTCCATTCCATCCGCCTGCAACAATCACGAGTCCCCATGTTTCCGGAAGGCTCATGTGGTCGTTGGCACCAGTGTGACATAGTTGCTGCTGGTCATACGTGTAACTCTCACGCTCCACAATTGTTGCATCCCACAAAGGAAGCTTTTCTTCAGGCCATGTGGCGGAGCCCTTGGATGACCCAGACCCATCAATGGAGAACCATTTACCAATGGAGAACTGTTCTGAATCTCTGATCCAGGAACCACCCTCCATTCGACCTTCTCTTGGTGCTCGTGCCGAGTGCCTATGATCTGTACCCTGGCCTAACCAAGGTATTGCGACAGACACATCCTGGCAAAAGAAGTGCTCACAAGAACGAACAGATTTTGCATGTTTTGATGTTTGGAGACACATGTCATTGTAGTTCCAGACATAAACACGACAGTCTTCTCCAACTGAGATTATATGTTTCCCGGTTGATGTAAACGATGCCGACATCTGACTTCCTGACTTTGGCAGCGCTGCAAGGATTCAAGACAAATAGTAGAGATAATCATATATATTAAAGCATAGGCAGGCAACACATGCACAAAACCATAAAAAAGTACTACATAGCCTTCAACTCCAAGCGTAGTGCACAAGTCATGATAATATTTACTATTCTACTTTATCTTCGATGGATGTTTAGAAAGGAGTTATATGACATTGAATCCACCATACCTTTAAATTTACGGACTACGTCTATGCCATCGAATATTCGGAGTTTAGAATCTTCACAAGTTATCAGAACTTTACGTGGTTCATCCCGGGAGAACTGCAAGTTGGAATGAAACTAATTAGTACTGAAATGAAAATATTAGTGTGATAAGCGACATATAAATGGCACCAATGGCTTTAGTGCAAAACCTGAATACTTGTAATTTTGTTGCCAGAGGTTTTCTTTCTGCCATGAATATGAATCTCTGCCTCCAAATTGACACCGATGCCTATTGCACAGAAAAAAATAAATGAAAATACACTCGGTGCTGTACCACAACAAGAAAACGATTACTGAACAACTACAAGTAGTATAATGCAACTCTGATTGGCAATAACTTATTACCTGATGCTTCATAAAAGCGGCAAGTGCCCGCAATGGAACCAACCACAAATTCCTGCTAGAATAATGAAAGGACATGAAATGATTACCATTTTAAAAAGTTACGAAATCCAAAACAATCTTGTTTAGCAGATGAACAATGATTAGAGTATTCAGAACTGCGTGTACCTTCCCATCTGGCCGGTAACATATAGCAGTTATAATGTCCCGCATGTCCACCCAATGTACAACTCGTTTCTCGGCGACTCCCCAGATCCTAACTTTTCCATCTATTGAACCGCTGATGAAGTAATTGTCATCAATGGGATTGAACTGAATGCATGTGACTGTTTCCATCCGAAGAAAAAGCATGGTCAGAATTTAGACCATGGCATTATTTATTTCAGAGGAGACAAGAAATCGAGTCCTTCCATAGTTACCGTAGTTATTATGACAAAAAACATTTAGACATTGATTGCAGCCAACTTGCCACAGACGAACAGTTTTGTCCATGGAAGAAGAAACAAGAAACTGCAAAAAATAAAAGTTGATTCAGTATAGCAAAAAAGCTAAAACAGAGGTCTAAAGAGCATTGAATTGAAGTATAAACAGATACACTAGAAGGTTTCTGCAGGATCGACTCACATTTGCATTGGACCATGCAAGATCTAAAATATCACAGCCATGGCCATGAAACTCTTGCATTGGTAACTCCTCAATCTGAAAAATCTTATTAGGGACAACAACTGGTGATGGGATCAACTTTTTTCTGCCAAAACCGAGCTTTCTTTTGTTCATCTTTCTAACCAAACCGCCCTCAGCAATGAAAGGTTCACTAGAGGCATCTGTTGATGTGACTCGCCATATCCGTACTACTCCGTCTTCACCGCCGCTTGCCAAATACTGACCATCCGGGCTAAACTTCATTGTCCAGATGAAGCCGGTGTGAGCCTGTATTTCTTGTCCCATAAAAATTGCTGTAGACTCCATGCATCCGTTCTTGTTGGGCTGAACCATCATTTTGTTCAACTTATGCACTTTGATGTCATGTTTCGATACCTTAGATGCACGTTTGGTTTCTCCTCCTTTCCTCGTGCTCAAAAAGTGTTTCCACCATTTCTTGAATTTTTTGGTATTAATTTCACATTCATCCAAGTATGCTTGAGCTTCCTTTTGTTCACATCCTTTAGTAGGGGAAAATCTCTCATTCTCAATGTCGAGAGCGAAGCTCTGTCCTAGTTCTGATTCATCAACCAAAGGAATAGCTTGACAAGTCATTTCTCTCTCGCAACAAGCAGTACTTCCTTCGCCATTGTTGACAGATAAAAATGAACAACTTGGGACGGCACCACTGCACTCTGTGATCCTATTCACATCCTTTATCCTTGATGACTCTGTAAACTCAACCAGATCCATGGATCGCAGAAAACTTGCACGTCGCTCCTTCACACTTTGCAGCTCATTAAACCAAATTTCATACTCTAATCCATGTTTCGCAACAAGTGATTCTTCAACCAACAAGCAATCCAAGGAATCAAAGAACACATCATTTTCTCCCTCATAAGAGCTCAGCATGTCTTAAGACCAATGTTCCACATGAAAACCAGCTCTATGCAACTCAACAACTTTCCTAGAACCATCTTTAATACCTTTCAAAGCCCCCAATTCACGGACCGAATTTTACTCTGTTGATTATGTAAAATAATGGGATTGGAACCCAGCAATTCAACATATGAATATACAATTCTAAAAACATGGATAGATACGAGGAACCAACTTCTGGTCCAGCAGACCACCAATAAGGATCCCAATACGAAATTATAACATTAAAAAAAGGATATGATGCCTGGAACCCGGAAATGCTTGCAATAATCAATTAGTTAAAAATAAAAATCCAAGACGAAAACTTGAATGTACCTTGGGTTCAATGCAAAGCAAACAACACAATTCAAAAACCCTCACCGACTTCCCTGTGATCGTGGGTTGCTCAACACTTTAGTAGTCAATTTTGACGTAGTTTAAAATTTATCCCCTGCAACTCTTATTTTACGGCAATAAAAAGAGGGTATCAACTATCAAGTGTAAACATAAAGAGAGAAACTGGCGGTTGAAGAAAAGGTGAAACAAAAAGAACATCGAATCAAATGGAATCCAGGAACGAAAACCAAATGGCTTATCGAGATATGGGTTGGACACGCACGAGGGACAAGAACAAAGCGGCGCTGCCCCGGGAAACAAGAAGCTACACTTGTGGTTTCTGCAACTAATTCTTTCTCTTAGCTTTTTTGTTGGTAACAATGGTGAGATGGTTATGAAGAAATACTGGAGCATGAATAATAATTAGTGATAATAATAGCTCTAAATCATTCGTAGTACCCGACAAAGCAAAATTTAAAGAAAAAAAAAGAGAAGAAAAACTCAGACAACTCAGCTTTTTCAGTGTTGACAAGAAGAGAGTATTGAAAAGGAGGTAGCATCTCAGAGATTATTGGTGCAAAATGTTTATAGTTCACAAAGTTAAAAGAGAATAACCATTAAAGCTACCATAGTTGGTTTTTTATGTGATCACATTTTGAAAATTTGTAACAGGGTACTGAGGGGGGCGTTACATGGTTGATTGCACCTGGTGTAAGACACCAACAAAGGCTAGGGTCAACATCACTATAGCAGGTTACTTTCATAGGAAAGGGTCAACACCAAAAACAGTCTAGTGTCTAAACTGAGGTAGCAAAAAAAAAGGAAAGAATGAACCTGAAATTGTTAAACATATAGGGTGGTTGCTTTTCTGCAAAATAACAAGAACACACACAGATTCGCTCTCCTTCGCTGCTGCAGCAGTTTATGCTCTGTGTGTGTGTTTTTTTAAGAAAATACTGTATTAAAAAAATAATTAGAAATTTAACCCTTTCAATATTTTAAAAAATAGACCTAGAGAGAAATAAAAAAAAAAATTGTTGACTTTTTGAAAATGCATTCTGCAAAACACTTTTTATTTAATAACTTGACAGATTACCTATTATTTTCTCAAATAAGTTTACAAAACATATTTTCTATTTCTATCTTTAAAATCAACCTATTTCTTTAAATAAAAGTCAGCCTATTTTCCATTATCTTCAAAAATCGACTAATTTACTCTATCAAAAATTATTTTGAGTCTCCTTTTAGAGCCAGATTCCGGGTTTTGGGGTTTTTGTTGGAGAATAATCCAAAAGAAGATAATCATCAAATAAAAAGGGCCACCGCTTTGGATTCTGGCTTTTGTACTTCAAAAAAGAGAAAAAAACAGCAAAAAGGATTTTCATGTTGAGATATTGACCCATTCTCTTTAGTTTTCACTTCTAGCACAAAGCTTTCAGTTACTCAAAGAATCTCCCGAACCCAATCTGGTTTTGCCGTTTTCATTAACAAGAGTTTCAAAACGTGTTACCACTCTCTTTTTTTTCATGATTTTATTTCAGGTACAGATTTTCTGATACAGAAAAAGCAAGATTGATGGTCTCAAAGGAACCAAAACTAAACAAAGAACCCACGTTATCCGATATATCTTCAAAACAAGAAGAAAAACAAGGGTCAATTTTACCAGAGGTACTTGTACTACTAGTTTTTTCCTACTATTAGAGTGACTTATTTCGGTTTTTCTTTCATCAAAATAAAAAAAATTAATTTAAAAAATGCCAAAATACTGCAGCCAAGATTTGGTACAGGAAAGAAATTTTCACATTTTTCTACGAATTCATCAATCCCTAAAGCTTTTTTCTCATAAAAATTCAAAAATTAAAATGCCATGGTATCTGTCAACCGGTCAAGTCAGGGTCTCAATCAATGGTCCAAGGTTAAATTAGGTTTTGCAGACCGATCAAATCAGTGTTAAGTAAACAGAAAAATTGGTTTGACACAACCCGATTTCGTGGTCGTCCCATCCACGTTTAGCAATCAAATTTAATTGGCTGACAGTAAAAAGACCGGATAAAAAGTAAAATTTTCAGCATCTCTCCGCCCTCAGCTCTCACTCTCAACTCTCAACTCTCAGCCAGGGAGCCTCAAGGCAATGTTTAGTTTTTTTTAATAATTTGGAAATATTAGAAATATAAGTTAAACAAAAAAATTGAAAATATATGTTTTGAAAATCATAATTTTTATAGTTAGATTAGAAAGGAATTTTATTAGAAAAAATACATTAGTTTGGAAATTATTATAAATAATCCTATATATATACTATAGTAGCATTTTTTTCACAAAAATGGAAAGTAAGCTTCGTTATACAAGTTCATATTTTGACATTTGGCACTACATTTTGTTGCCACGTGAATTTTAATTATGTTAGTCTTTTGTGCTTTGTTTAAAAAATAGATAAAAAAATTATTATGTAGAAATGTTAAGTAGATCCCCATAAATTTGTATAAAAAAAACTAAAATTTCATTTTTATTAACCCAAATTCCATAAATCACTGTAGTAATTTATATATAGTTTCTTAAAAAAATGTAAATAAACATTATTAATGTAGCATCCTTCGCTAATCTGATTGTTGCATTCGAGTTACAAGATGTCATATTTGTTGTCAAAGCAACTACAGACAGATATACAGTAAATAGTTGTTCATACATGCAAACACATATTAATTACATTCAAACAATGGTAAACGATCACTATCGAGTCTCAATTGAGCTTATGAAAGGTTTTTATCGACCCAAGCATGAAATAGGACCAAATTGCAAAGTTTCAAAATTTTAGGACCAACGTCATGACGTCATCTCCTCTATGTTGTGATGTCCCAAAATAGTTTGTCACATTGTGACCTCAAGCCACTCAACGTCGTTGAGGTAACGATGTGACTCACTGTCGATCGACATTACGACAAGAAAGGTTGTTCCTCGGGACGTGAACTCTATTTTTGATAAAGGAACCACTTGGTACCTATTGCATCATGCACCACAAACGAGTCATCTTGGGACAATCTTATCAATTAGCATGCTGTGACTAGTTGTCTTCTTTGCAAACAGAATGTTTTTGATATATCGCATGATAATACCTACCACAAAGGCCGATCCAATTATCATACTATTATAAGAAATTTTTGCTTACTTTCAAGAAGTCTTCTCAGTGAAATCCACATGACAACATCTACCTTGGGGCAGGTCCATTTAATGCCATCACAAGAAAACATTGACAAGGTCATAGGCCTTATTTAGAGTCCCACTCAATATTTTAAAAAAACATGCAAAGTTTTTAATGTTCGGTTTCAATCATGAATGGTCAAAATATGCATGACAAATACATGTGACATTCTCCCCTAATCTATATGGCATGCTTATCTCATATATACATGAACATATATTCGTAGTCATATAATTATCATCATGCTTATCTCATAAAATTAAAAGCATAAAATTAAATAACTTGACCAGCCAAAGTTTCAATGATTCCGTCCTAAAAAAAAAAATTACAAAATTCACCAAAAGCATATTTTGGGTCTTCAATTTTGCCATCACGGACTTATGTTATAGTATCGGTTCATATTTCTATCGTCGCCGTCTTTCCACCACCATTTCCATGTCACCGCCACCGTCGGCCACCATCGATCATCGTCGACCATCATCTCCGAACCACCGTCGATCACCTCCCGGTTTATTTGGGTCAGGTTCACGCCGTCTCGATCGATTTGGATGCGTCTTGATTTTTTGGGTTTCCTTGGGGAAAAATAGATTACAAAATTCCTATGTTCATTTCTGGCTCACATATTTTATTCTAAATAAATAATAAAATAAAAACTCTGCGTGGAGATGATAGTCCACAATCTAAAGTACACATGCTCGAGATAATAATAAATTACAATTAAATTTCTAGGAATCATAACTTTGGCAAAATTACTTTGTCATCCATAAAAATAAAATAATATCATACATTCATTCGCATATATTCGTTCGCATACATTCCCTTAAACATGCATACAATTACGAGAATGTCACATCTTATAAAAAATAACCATACATGAAGAAAAGAGAGAATTTCGGTCTTGATTTACACTATAAATATAGCACAATCATAACTCTGATACCAATTGTTGGAAAAAAATCCAGTTTAAAAATGATTTTCTTGTACATCAAAAAATAAAAATTTTGAAAACCAACTCACTTTGTGATATTTATAGCAATAAACCCTAGACCAAAATCGTACCTGTGTTTTCAGATAGACAGATCCTTATCGTTCTCAGCTTTCAACCAAACAATCTTCTTCACTGTTCTAGTACCACGAATTGCCTTGAATGTGGGCTCGATTAAATAAAATCAAATACAGAAAATAAAAATATTTTTATTTTTTTGGGTGAAAATGAAAATTCCCTTCTCAAATAGAAACCAACCAAATTATTATTCTAGAAAAATGTATTTAATAATTGTTAATAAATTCTCTCTATTTTTCGCCAGAGTAACAATATCTTAAAGTTGTGTGTTAATAGCCCTACCAGTGTCATCTATTTATAGGAAGAGAAAATAGAACCCTTGTTGAATTGTAAAAGTTTATTTCTATTGGGAAATGTACCTATATTATAGTAAACATATAACGACTATTTTCTATTTATTTGAACGATGAATAAATAAATAAAGTTAATTTCACATTTCAGTATTATGTCTTTTGTATTTTGTATTTTTTATATTTTGCATGCATAGTAAAATTGTGACAAGCAAATATTAGCTCATTGATTGTTTAAAGTTCAAACTGAAGATAAGTGGCATTGTAAGAACGTTTACATTGCGAGAAAGATAACTTATATCAGTAGAAAATCTAAATGAGTCCGTAATACCGTAAAAGAATCAAAGTGAGCATTTGATTCAAATATTGAGAAGGATTATTATGTCGTCTACAATTCCAATTAGGGAGATGGCCAATCTTGGCTTTCGAAGTAGTTGACTCCACGAGTAGGGACATAAATGTATTCATTGGTAGAATGATACATTGGACTGGACCCAAGATGAATTAATACTGAAGAGAGCCTTAGGTCATTATTTTACACACACTTGAATTCAAACGAAAGTTGTAGAGAGAAAATTCATTAAAGAGATTATTCTAGAAAATTTATAGAGATATTTTTTATTTACAAATTGACCCAAAAGTTTAGAGAAATTATGAAATTACCCTATTAGTAATTTTTGTGAAAATTTTTCTATTTCGAAGCGAGCCCACACTCGACAGACGTAGCTTGAGGATAACGAAGAAGACTACTTGGTCGAAGAACTCATCCTAGACGAATCGAAAATGTACAATTTTGATTAAATGTTTATTACTTTAGATATCACAATAAAGATCTTGTTTTGGAAAAAATTTTAAAACTCTAGTTTTTCCTTATATTTATTTTACGTTGCATTTTTCAAACATTTTTTTTTCAACAATTGGTATTGAGCCACGTTGTGTTTTATCTATAAGTATAAACAGATAATTAAAATAAATTTCTATTGTTCTTGAATGATTTGATTACATAGAAAGTGACATTATTTAGATCTTATACATGTTTTGAGTTATACATAGGAATGGATGTGATTTTATATATTTGTTATATAATTTTTTTTATTGTCAAGGTTGTGGTTCTTAGGAAATAGACCATGGATTATCATCTCCACGTAGGGCTATTTTTTAAAATTCATAGAATTCTTGTGAGCCGGAAACAGATATAGGGCTTAAATATAATTTTTCTAAAAGGATTCCATGATGAGGAAAAGATGCAATGGCGGTTGAAGACCCAATGAATGCCTTGTGGCGAAAAATTATGTAATTTTATTTTTCCATTTATTTTCTAGAAATAGAACCATGAAAACCTTAACTAACAATTTTATTTTAATTACCTATCTCCTTATATATATGTTTTATAATTGTTTATAATATTTATATTACGTAATGTTATAATTGTGATATATATAAAAGATGATCCATAACTGATAGATTAAAAAATAAGAAGTGTGGTAATGAGAAAATACATGTCTTGTATTGTTCTATTCACTTCTTTATGTTATTTGATAACCGTGAGAAGTGTGCAATGAGAAGGTACAAGTCTAGGATTGCCTCTGGCTAGGAAAGGCTTGGTTTTTAAGTGGTCAAATTTGACTCACCTCCCTTTGCTGGGACCTTACTTGGTGCACGGTTTGCATTCACTTCTTCGATTTTTCCTTTAAAAGAAAACCTGTGGAGAATTAAAATTGTTTGTGTTTATGATTGATTGGTTCTTGTGAATTGGTATTATAAAATCGCCATAGCATGCCATGCATATATTGGAAGCATGTTATTTAGATTAGGTAAGAATGCCACTAGGACTATTGTATGATCATTCTTTGAAATTTGGGATAAAAAGCCTTGTATGTTTTTAAAATATTGAGTGGGAGAAGTTCCTTGAACAAGACTCATGGCCTACATTGATGGTCCTTAAGTGAAAGCATGATAAAGTTTCAACCCGGTTCCTACCCTGGCTGCAACCTAAGGTAAACTTTGTCATATGGGTTCACCAGATGAGATTTCCTTTTAAGGACAATAGTCATGCATGACTTTCAAAGAGATTGTCCCAAGATGACTCACAAATGAGAGCATGTTCATGATGGACATTGAGTCAATGGTTACACATTTAAAATCATCTCTTATTAAATAGTTTCCCAAGAAACAATATTTAAGCTAGAGATGATGATCAAACGTTAAACGATCATTAGTTTGTGTGAAGTCTTGAGAATTAAGATTCATGAGCTGATTGGATGTAATCCATGTTTTTTCTAGTTAATCATGGGACCCCAATGAGACATGGTTGATGGGTGTGAAAATGATCGTAGCAACAAAAAAAATATTTTTTCAAGGTTTTAATATGAGACGCATGCATCATACTGCATTCTTAATATGTTGCTGAAATGAAAAATATTTGCTTAATACAAAGATAGTAATTAGTGAATCTTTATTTTTTTTACTTCAAATATGTCTCCTACTCCTCTTAATAGCATTCATGCTGAGAATAAATTAAATGGGGATAACTTTCAAGAATAGAAATGAAACTTGTTGATTATTTTCAGCTGTGAGAAAGACAAATTTATTCTTGATGAAACGTGCCCTCTTGAAGCTCAGCCCAATGCAAGAAATCGTTGGAGAGATTCTAACTCGATTGCTCGATGTTTTATGTTAGCAAGCATGAGTAGTGTGTTGCAAAAGCAACACGACAATTTCTGTATTGCCAAAGAGATCATGAAAAATTTAGAGGGTTTTCTCGGAGGTCAAGCCGCATTGGCTCGACAATTCGCTATTACAAATTTGATGAACTCTTATCAGAAACCCAACACTTCGGTTAAAGAACATATGCTTAAGCTCATTGGGTTCTTTGCAGAAGCGGAGGACAATGGGGTTGAACTAGACATGAACATGCAAATTGAAATAGTGTTCAAATCCTTAACTAAGGAGTTTCTTGGTTTTAAAGCCGCTTACAACTTGGGAAACAAGGTACTTACCTTGACTTAGCTCATGAAGGAACTACAATCCTATGAATTGATACTGAACGGTGTTAAGCTGGTTCAGCAGAAATATGAGGTAAACTTAGCAATGAGCCCCTAGCCCTCTAAGGGGAAGCAGCAAGCTAAAGGAAAAAAAGAAGAAACTGACTAAGTCTTTAGTTCCACCTCATGTGGATTGGAAGAAGGCTAAGAAGTCAAAATATCCTAAAAAGGTTAAATGTTTCTTCTGCAATAAGAAAGGACATTTCAGATCAAACTACAAGGAGTATTTGGATTACCTAGCTGAAAAGGGCAAATGTATGGTGTAACAGCCCCATTTAGACCTTATTTAGAATGGTGGTTTCGGGACCACGAATCCGAGTCAAAAAAATATTTAAAAATTATTTTCTATGTTTATAATGTGTGAATTTATATCTGTGAAATTTTCGTGTTTTAATTTTATCGTTTGAGTGATGATTTAATAAAAAGGGCTTAATCGCGTAAAAGGAAAAATTTATGGTTTAATTTGTAAGGGCCGAATTGTTGTTGTCTTTATTGCATGAAGTATTTATGATGCAATATTACCATTGTTAAAGTGATGGATGGTTTAAGACATGAGTTATAATGGTTTTATATTTTAGTTTAAAGGTTAAATATGTAAAATGGTAAATATGTTATTATAATAAAACATAAAATTAAAAGAAATTTGTTCATCTTTCTTCCTATGACCGAATAAAAAAAAAAGAAGAAAGAAAAAAAAAGCTTTTAAGGGTTTGACCAAAGACTAGCTTGATTAAGGTATGTAACTAGCTCGATTTTTGATAATTTTTACGTTTTTGAGATCGTTGCAGTATAATGTACAAAGCCCATGCTTGAATTTTAGATTTTGATGAATATTTTGAGTTATGCCATTGATGAATAATTGAGCTTTGTGATGTTAGATGATGAATTATGAAAGATATGTTTTGGATATGATTTTGAGTAATTAGGGCTAAATTACAAAAATAATAAATTGATGGACTAAAATGTGCAATAAATGAAATGTATGAACTTGTATGAGCATAAGGAAGATTCAGCCTAAGCATGGTGTGTGCAAATTTTGCATGTTTTGTGTTTTGTGTAATTTGGACTAAATTGTAAAAAGTGTAAAATGTCAGGGCAAAATGGTAATTTTCCCATTTATGTGTTTTTGGACTAAATTGAATGGAATTTTGTTTGAATGAGTTTAATTTGAATATGTTTAGATCAAGAACCAAAGAAATCGGGTTTGGATCGGGGGAAAACCAAAGTTGTCGAATAATCGTCTTGTTCCGATTATAGTTGTCTGAGGTAAGTTTATAAGCACATAGATGTTGTAAATTTTAACAAATATGAGTTATATATGTTGAAATGAATTATGTGAAAATATATATGTGGTTGTCGAATGTGTATTGCTTAGGAACTATGTTTACGAACTCAATTCGACCGAGATATGATGTCCAAAAGTCCCGTATGAACCTTAGGAATAGCTAGGATACATATGTCATGACATAGGATTTCTGATATGTGCTCTCATGTAAGACCACATCTGGGACATTGGCATCGATATGTGATTACGTGTAAGACCCTGTTTGGGACAGTGGCATCGATATGTGATTACATGTAAGACCACGTCCGGGACGTTGGTATTGTACGATATGTGTGATTATCCGAGTATCCTATTCAATTCCGAACGGTTCAACGAGCAATGATAAGTTGTGATTGAATGTGTAAATTGAACTAAAGTGATCAGGTATGTGATAGTTGATTACTTATTTGAAAATAAGGTAAGTTGATTATTCGAAATGTGATACAAATTATACATGATGTTAATGTATATATATGTGTATTTGTGAAGTATATTCTGCCACATGTTATGTTTAAGTATGTGATATTAAAGTTTGATTCATGAGTATATGCATATGATTGTATATATATATTCAGTTATATAATGATATTATGGCTTTGAAATTGAATGATACTTTGATAATAGCTATATGTATATTTGACCAAGATAAGCTTATATATGAAAGTATAAGTTGTATATGAAACTGTAAGCTTTGAAATTAAATGTGATTATATTATTATAAATTGGTTTGGTTAAATTGAGTTGATATTGTCATTGAGTTATTTAGTTGCTTATGACTTACTAAGCTATGATAGCTTACTGTGTGGAGATTAGTTACGAGCTCGGGGATCGTCAGCGAAGTTTATCACACTATCAACTGGTTCGGTACTTTATAAGTTTGAACTTGAACTTATGGCATGTATAGGCTAGATTATATTTGGTTAAGTTTGAAGTTGTGTATATATTAAGCTATGCGAAAATGGCTAATATGTTATGTAAGTATATGAAATTTTAGTCAAGTTTATATGTGTTGTATGCAGTGAAAATGGTTGGTGATTTTGGATGTTGATCATGATTTTTCGTGAGAAGTTTTATAAATTTATAATTAATTGTTCTTGAAACTAACTATTATCACGATGTAGGCAAGTGTACCTATCGAACAGTAGTATAGCTTTAGCAAGACCGAATTGTCGAACCCAAAGGAACTAAAAGTACTAGTAATGACTATTTTTTTATTATCTAGCCTAAGAATAGTGGGGTTTGTTTTAATTAACTAATTAACTAAGAGATCACAGAAAATAGAATTGGGGAATTGCTTCTGGGAAAATGATTGAATTAAGACAATACCTAAGGAAAAATCCACCTAGACTTCACTTGTTATTTTGGCTCCGAATCGGACGATTTATTCATTTAACTTGTTCCGTAGAAATCCCTAAGTTATGTTATTATCCCTATTCAAGACTAATAACGTCTAACCCTGGATTGAATAATTGAAATTTCTTTCTAATTAACACCCCAGGGTTGCATTAACTCGATCTATGGATCCCTTTATTAGGTTTCACCCTAATCTGGTAAAATCTTGTCGCCCTATCTCTAGGTGCGTAATCAACTCCGCTTAATTATGACAAAGTCACTCTTAGACATGGACTATTCATCCTCCAACTAAGAGCATTAACTTGAATCAATATCCTGAAATACCAAAACAAGAATTAAGAACACATAACTAAGAACAAGTCAAATATTTATCATACAATTCAGAAAATAATAACAAGATTCGTCTTAGGTTTCATTCCCCTTAGGTATTTAGGGGTTTTAGTTCATAACTAAATAGGAAAAGATCTCAGAAGAATAATGAACACAAAACATAAAGAAAACCCAAAACTCCTGAAGGGAAATTGAGGAGAGATCTTCAGTTTTGATGATGAATCCGGCTTCTGAGATGGATCAATCATCTTTCTTGGAGTAATTCCTTGCTTCCTATTCTCCGTCCCCCTTTAGTCCTCCTCTAGGGTGTTTAAATAGGCTTTAGAATGCCTCAAAGCCCTCAAAATCACCCTTTTCTGAATAGAACTTAACTAGGGCTCGGCAGGGACACGCCAGTGTGACATGCCCGTGTTCGATTACTTCAGGCCGTGGTCGAGGCTGAGAGATCAACATGCCCATGCTGAGGTTGTTTTAGGCCGTGATCGAGCCTGTTAGAATGGCACGGCATGTGTTCTGCCTGTGTGAGGAAGTCCAGGCCGTGTTGTTTTCCCACTTCAGCCCATTTTCTCCATTTTTGACCCATTTCTTTTTCTTTTCGCTCTCCTATGCTCACCTAAGTATAAAACATGAATTTAAAGGATTAGAAGCATCAAATTCACCAAATCTAAGGAGAAATCATTCATAAATGTGTTAAGCAAGAGATAAAAATATGTATAAATTACGGTTTATCAAATACCCCCACACTTAAGCATTTGCTTGTCCTCAAGCAAAATCCTCAATTCACAATTAAGAATTCTTTTATCTTAACTTATAATTTCTATCAATAATATCTCAAACTAATCCATAAGCAATCATACATTGGGAATTCAACTAAGAGAACATTGAAGTTTCAAACATTCCAAGTTGAGTATTTAATCATGAAAAACATAAGTATCTCCCTTCATCTAAGTAGTTACCATTGATTCGAAACCTCAGAGAGTTTAATATCCTCACTAAATATTCACTCAAATCACTCGAAGTGTTTAAGGACAATGAAATTAGCACTCATCAGTCAATATGAAAAGTTATACCATAGGCTTGCATGAAAATCAAATCTCTACCACTATAAATTGAGATGATACATCAATAAAAAGGTCTTTAAAGGGTTGTAACGAGGCTTGGTTAGGGGGTATGGTCACAAGCTGAAAGAAAAGTTTAGAATCGAGATTGCATTGATAAATTACTTAACTAGAAAAATATTTAATCATCACTTGCGTACAATAGAGCTTCTTCTCTGAATATGGAATTTAAATACTTAAGCTCAAAAATAAAGGATCACTACTACTAATATGTATACATGTTTTTTTTTTTTAAGAACAAGTCAAATAACAAAGACTAACTATTAAGAACAAGACATAGCTAAGCAATTTATTCAAATCAAGTCTCGACAAAAATATGTATCAAATTAATTGAGGGGATTTCAACAATAATGAGTTAAGGGTTAATATTAAGGGTAATACAAGGAATGGCTTGTTATGCTCAAAGGGGTTTACTAAGGGTTAATCGTGGAGGTAGGCTTTTCATGGCATGAGTGGGTTAATCCTAAGTACCTCTATCATCTTGATATATCAAATCAAATGGTGTGGTCTTGACATGCATAATCAAGCAAGTTCTAGAATAACAATTCGATATTGACGCACTCAAGCAATAATTAAAGTGAGCATGAAAGAAATAATATATGCTCTTAAAAGCTCAATAATCTCATAAAAAATATGGCTTTTTGATGTTTAAACTTGTGGATTTCAATTCAAGATAATACCTAAACTTGGGGAAATAACCTAAAATTTTAAATTCTCAAAAATCAACTTATCATGCTTAATTCTCTAATGTCTTAAAGTTTAAATAATCAATGTGTGACTGCCTATGTTTTAATTCAAGATATATCAATAAAAATTAATCAAAATTTATCCTAAAAATGATATGATAGGTTTACAAGAGAACAAGGCAATATTCAGGGATTTTTCTGATAATGAAATGAATACCCTCCCACACTTAAGATGTACATTGCCCTCAATGTACAAAGATAAAGTTAGTGGCAAATAGAGATATAATGTCATAAGATAGGGAGAGAGATGAAACTTCCTGAGTGCTGAATAAACAAACTCCCTAGTTTGGAGTTATATAGAGTGGAGGAGGATACTCCGGTGGTGGTAGAGGTTGGGATCCACGAGTGCTGTGCCAAAAGAATATTATATCTCGTGATCGAGCAGGGCATGGTAGTCGTGGAGAACCTTTTCCAATGGAGTTTGAAGTTCCTAGTAATTGTGAGCTATGTAGCTCTTTATAACTGTGATAAAATCAGAAACTCTTTTTAGAGGATATAAGGAAGAATAATTACTCATAAAGAATTAGCTGAGATTAAAGTTTGTTTATAAAACCTAAATATAAAACAGTAGAAAAAAAGAAATAACATTAAAATTTGAAAGTGAAATTAATAAAAACATTGATAAATGAAAATAAAAATAAAAAAAAAGATAAGATAAAATTAAATATCATCATCACCGGATGGTTCGTGAGGTGGTGGTGGCGATGAGATGTGGAAGTGCTGACAAATTTGCTGTAGAGTAGCATCAATGTTATCAAATTGTTGAAAACACTGCTGCTCGAATCGAGTGAGGCACTCAGAAATGTCAGCATATGAAGCCGCCGCATGAACTAGGTGATGGGAGTGTGGTGGCTGAGATGATGGGTCCTCGTGCTATAGAGGGACATCATTAGTAATGTTCTCGCGGGCTTCCTCCTCGGTTGATTGGGTGAGACGATATTGAGGAGGGTAGATTCCTCGGCACTTTTCAATCATCCTCATGCTTAGCATGCTCGAGATGCCTTGTGGAGACATCTAGCCAATGAGGGTAAAGGATGATTCTTGTGCCGCGGTGTTGAGGAGCCCGAAGTGCCGGGCCAGTCGAGTTATGTAGGGGCCAATGAAGATGACCCCCTTCCGATGTCACTCCGTCTGATGGCGAATGGCAAGGGTGATGAAATAGGAGAGGTCGAAGACGTACCCGTTCGACATACACCATAAGAAATAGATGTTGTGAGTGTTGACGACGCCAGTGCTCTCTCTCCTCCCTATCAGAGTATGAGCTAAGATAGAGTGTAAATACCTCAAAGAAGGAGGGATAGCTGATACCTTGGAGCGACTGGGGTCGTAGGTGGCCGAGCGAGGGATGAGGGTGTTCCAGCACTTTGAGACAGAATAATGGATGTGGTGGTTGAGGGTATCGAGGTCGTTCTCCTCCTGAAACTCCTCTGTGTAAAGGCCCAGTGCTGAACCAAACTCTGGAACGCTCAACTGGCGGACTAGACTGCCAAGGCGAAATTGGACCGTGCTGGGATTATCATAGTTGGTCTTTACGGTCTGAAGATGGAATGTTGAGCATAGTTCCATCGTAAGCTTGGGATATGTCAGCTTGACGATCTCAAAGAAGAGGTTCCATGGGTCGATGGTGCGGAGGGCCCGAATCGCATCAGCTAATTGGACTTGTTCTACTGTAGCCCAGTCGATGCAGTAGCCAGCAATTAAAGGTCAAGTCCGGAGTGTTTGGAAAAGTTCTTCTTGGGGCCCAATGGGAAACTGCAGGAAGGGGTAGCGAATTTTAGCGGTGGGACCCAATGAGGATGACGCTCCCTTCCTTTTCTTCGAAGCGGGCATGGTGGCTTTCTTTCCTCGTGAAGATGACATGATAAACCTGCAATCAAAACCATTATTTTGTCTTGATGAATGGTCAAGGTAAAACAAAAACAAATTCAAAAAGGAAAAAGTCATAAATAATCTCAGCCACAACTACTAACACTAACAAACTTAACCAAACTAATCAATTTTATGACATACTTTTGTGGCATTGGCATGGTAGTTGCATGTATATAAAAGTGGCAAAGAACTTTATGGAAATATAAAAAGCATGTATTTATCACAATGAATGGATTATAATGGCAAAGAATAATAAGTAAGTGAGAACTATAAATATTGACTTAGAATAGGTAAATAGGGCATGAGAAATCACAATAATATGTCACGTGGAATGAATGATAACTAATCTAAAAATGAAGTTTGAATGATAACAAAATAAACATAATGTGAGATAAATGAAGATTATTATGATAAATAGCATTAGAAATGAGTGAAATTAAAGGGAAAAGAGTAAACAAATGATAAAAAGGGGAGAATGAGCGTCAAAAATGGAGTTGGAGGTGGCGCACGGGCGTGGCAGGGAGGGCGTGTGGACTTGCAGTGGCTAGGGTTAGAGATTTTTGGGTGAAGAAGATGATGAATAGTGAAGCCTATTTATAGATTTTAGGGTACACGGCCAGGGGACACGCCCAGGTGCCCCAATTTTTGCCCGTGTGTTTCGCGTTTTTCCTATTTTTGGGGCTTTTGACATTCGACCCACGTAAGTGTACCTTGGGCATGTTGGTGCACACGGCCGTGTCATACAGCCGTGTCTCGGTTCATTCGCTTCTCCCACACCCGTGGTCATTTATCGCAGCCCATGTTTGGGAAAAATCTTTGTCCTGTTTCTACACGGTCTTAAGCACGCCCATGTGCTTGGCCGTGTGAGTGTGGTAAACCTGTATTCAAGAACTCCCCTAGTAAGTTAGGTGTTAAACACTAGAATTTAAAGAAATCAAGACCGTTAGTGCTCGGGTTTCCTCCCAAGAAGCGCTTATTTATAGTCTAAGCTCGACTTACCTCTCCATTGAATGGTCATGTTGAATCGAGGAGTTTATACTCCTTATTCCTACTATCAATCTCATCAAAATAAGGTTTTAAGCGGGTATTATTTACTTAAAGGTGCCGAATTTAGGATGACTTACCTTGACTGTACCGAATGGGAAAATGCTAAGTACCGTAAGAGGAATTTCTTCATTCGGTTTGGCAGTGGTGATGTGAGGATTTGCGGCATCTAATTGAACTTTTTCTTCAACCTTAAGTTGATTTGGTGAGGTATTGAGCTCGTTTTGGTGTAGTTTTGGTTTATCGTATGCTCTAGGTTTATGTGTTCGCCATTCATCTAGCTCCTCGATTTGTAACCTTTGTTCTTCAAGAATAGGTCATCTATTGTTGCTTGAACATGGCTCATGTACTTCCTTAAAACTCATTTCTTGCAAAGTAGGTTGCACCATATTTTCAATTTTAGTAGAATGGTTTATATAATTACCTTCGATTTTCAATATTTTGCCAAAATTGCGAGCTTGAAGGGTGATTGTTTTGTCTCCTACACGAAGTGTGAGTTCACCTGTGCTAACATCAATAATCGTTCTAGCAGTTGCTAAAAAGGGCCTTCCTAAAATTAGAGGAGTGTTGCTATCCTCCTCTATGTCTAGAACAACGAAGTCAATAGGAAATATAAATTTATCGATTTTAACTAGCACATCTTCAATAATACCCCTAAGAAATCTGATAGTTTTATCTGCTAATTGAATGCTCATCCTAGTCTGTTTGGGTTTCCAAAGACCTAGGTGCTTAAACATTTTGTAAGGCATGACGTTAATGCTAGCCCCTAAATCAGCTAATGCATTATTAACATCTAAACTACCAATTAAGCAAGGAACTGTAAAACTTCCTGGATCTTTTAATTTGTTTGGTAGCTTATTCTGTAGAATGGCTGAGCAAACTGCGTTTAGCTCCACATGTGAAGCCTTGTCTAATTTTCGCTTATTTGCTAAAAGCTTCTTTAAAATTTTCATTACGTTCGGCATCTGTGAGAGAGCTTCAATAAACGGTAAGTTGATATGTAATTTTTTTAAGAGGTCAAGGAATTTACCAAATTGTTCATCTGAGCGGTCTTTCCTTATCGCTTTGGGATATGGCACACGAGGTTTATATTCTACACTTAACATTTTGTTTTCATTGTGACCTACCTTACCTTTACCTTTGCTTACTGATCGTGATTTTCCGTGATAAGTTTTATAAATTTATGATTAATCATTCTTGAAACTAACTATTATCACCATGTAGGCAAGTGTACCCATCGAACAGTAGTATAGCTTTAGCAAGACCAGATTGTCGAACCCAAAGGAACTAAAAGTACTACTAATGGTTGTCTTTTTATTATCTAGCCTAAGAATAAAGAGGTTTGTTTTAATTAACTAATTAAATAAACTAAGAAATAACAGAAAATAGAATTGGGGAAATACTTTTGGGAAAACGATTGAATTAAGACAATACCTAAGGAAAAATCCACCTAGACTTCACTTGTTATTTTGACTCCGAATCGGACGATTTATTCATTTAACTTGTTCCGTAGAAATTCTTAAGTTATGTTATTATCCCTATTCAAGACTAATAATGTCTAACCTTAGATTGAATAATTGAAATTTCTTTTTGATTAACACCCTAGGGTTGTATTAACTCGATCTATGGATCCCCTTATTAGGTTTCACCCTAATTCGACAAAATCTTGTCACCCTATCTCTAGGCACGCAATCAACTCAGCTTAATTATGC
Organism: Gossypium anomalum; assembly: GCA_025698475.1. NCBI lineage: Eukaryota > Viridiplantae > Streptophyta > Magnoliopsida > Malvales > Malvaceae > Gossypium > Gossypium anomalum. Next base: position 66,364,550 of record CM046966.1, read on the forward strand.
AAAGTCACCCTTAGACAGGGACTATTCATCCTCCAACTAAGAGCATTAACTTGAATCAATATCCTGAAATGCCGAAATAAGAATTAAGAACACATAATTAAGAATAAGTCAAATATTTATCATACAGTTCAGAAAATAATAACAAGATTCGTCTTAGGTTTCATTCCCCTTAGGTATTTAGGGGTTTTAGTTCATAACTAAATAGGAAAAGATCTCAGAAGAATAAAAAACACAAAACATAAAGAAAACCCAAAACTCCTGAAGGGAAATTGAGGAGAGATCTTTAGTCTTGATGATGAATCCAGCTTCTGAGATAGATCAATCGGCTTCCTTGGAGTAATTCCTTGCTCCCTATTCTCCGTCCCCCTTTTAGTCCTTCTCTAGGGTGTTTAAATAGGATTTAAAATGCCTAAGAGCCCTCAAACTTGCCCTTTTCTGAATCGAATTTAACTAGGGCTCAGCAGGGACACGCCCGTGTGACACGCCTGTGTGCGATTACTTCAGGCCGTGGTCGAGGCTGAGAGATCAACACGCCCGTGTTGAGGTTGTTTTAGGCCGTCGTGTTTTCCCATGTCGGCCCATTTTCTCCATTTTTGACCCGTTTCTTGTTCTTTTCGCTCCCTTATACTCACCTAAGTATAAAACATGAAATTAAAGGATTAGGAGCACCAAATTCATCAAATCTAAGGACAATTCAGTCATAAATGTGTTAAGCATGGGATAAAAATATTTATAAATTATGGTTTATCAAATACCCCCACACTTAAGCGTTTGCTTGTCCTCAAGCAAAATCTTTAATTCACAATTAAGAATTCCTTTTTCTCAACTTATAATTCCTATCAATAATATCTCAAACTAATTCATATGTAATCATACATTGAGGATTCAACTAGAAGAACATTAAAGTTTCAAACATTCTAAGTTGAGTATTTAATCATGAAAGGCATAGGCATCTCCCCTCATTTAAGTAGTTACCATCGATTCGAAATCTCACAGAGTTTAACATCCTCACTAAAGATTCACTCAAATCACTCGAAGTGTTTAAGGACAATGAAATTAACACTCATTAGTCAATATGAAAAGTTATTACCATAGGCTTGCATGAAAATCAAATCTCCACCACTATAAATTGAGATGATACATCAATTAAAAGGTCTTTAGAGGGTTGTAACAAGGCTTGGTTAGGGGCTGTTGTCACAAGCTAAAAGAAAGGGTTAGAATTGAGATTGAATTGAAAAATTACTTAACTAGAAAAATATTTAATCATCACTTGCGTACAACAGAGCTTCTTCTCCGAATATAGAATTTAAATACTTAAGCTTAAAAACAAAAGATCACTACTACTAATATGTATACATGTTTTTTTTTAAGAATAGTTCAAATAACATAGACTAACTACTAAGAACAAGACATGGCTAAGCAATTTATTCAAATCAAATCTCGACAAAAATAGGGATCAAATTAATTAAGGGGATTTCAACAATAATGAGTTAAGGGTTAATATTAAGGGTAATACAAGGAATGGCTTGTTATGCTCAAAGGGGTTTACTAAGGGTTAATCATGGAGGTAGGCTTTTCATAGCATGAGTGGGTTAATCCTTAATGCCTCTATCATCTTGACATATCAAATCAAATGGTGTGGTCTTGACTTGCATAATCAAGCAAGTTCTAGAATAACAATTCGATATTGACACACTCAAAGCAATAATAAATGTGAACACGAAAGAAATAATAGATGCTCTTAAAGGCTCAAAATCTCACAAAAAATTATGGCTTTTTGATGTTTAAACTTGTGGATTTCAATTTAAGATAATACCTAAACTTGAGGAAACAACCGAAAAATTTTAAATTCTCAAAAATCAACTTATTATGCTTAATTCTCTAATGTCTTAAAGTTTAAATAATCAATGCATGACTGCCTATCTTTTAATTCAAGATATATCAATAAAAATCATAAATTAATCAAAATTTATCCTAAAAATGATATGATAGATTTGTAAGAGAACAAGACAATATTTAGGGATTTTCCTAATAATGAACCGAATACCCCCGCACACTTAAGATGTACATTGCCCTCAATGTACAAAGATAAAGTTAGTGGCAAATAGAGATATAATATCATAAGATAGGGAGAGAAATGAAACTTTTTGAGTGTTAAATGAACGAACTCCCTAGTTTGGAGTTATGTAGAGTGGAGGAGGATACTCCAGTGGTGGTAAAGGTTGGGTTCCACAAGTGTTGCGCCAAAAGAATATTATATCTCGTCATCGAGCAGGGCATGGCAGTCGTGGAGAACCTTTTCCAAATGGAGTTTGAAGTTCCTAAGTGATTTCGAGCTTTGTAGCTCTTTATAACTGTGATAAAATCAAGAACTGTTTAGGGGATATAAGGAAGAAAAGTTACTCATAAAGAATTAGCCGTGATTAAAATTTGTTTATAAAACCTAAATATAAAATATTAGCAAAAAGGAAATAACATTAAAAGTTAAAAATAAAAATAAAAATAAAAATAAAAATAAAAATAAAAATGAAGATAAGATAAAATTAAATATCATTATCGCCGGATGGTTCGCGAGGTGGTGGTGGCGATGAGATGTGGAAGTGCTGACAAATCTGCTGTAGAGTCGCATCAATGTTGTCAAATCGCTGAAAATACTGCTACTCAAATCGAGTGAGGTGCTCAGAAATGTCAGCATATGAAGCTGCCGCATGAACTGGGTGATAGGAACGTGGTGGCTGAGACGGTGGGTCCTCGTGCTGTGGAGGGACATCATCAGTAATGTCTTTCGGGGCCTCCTCCTCGGTTGATTGGGTGAGACGATATTGAGGAGGGTAGGTTCCTCGACACTTTTCGATCATCCTTATGCTTAGCATGCTCGAGATGCCTTGTGAAGACATCTGGCCAATGAGGGTAAAGGATGATTCTTGTGCCGCAGTGTTGAGGAGCCCGAAGTGCCGAGCCAGTCGAGTCACATAAGGGCCAATAGAGATGAGCTCCTTCTGATGTCGCTCTGTCTGGTGGCGAATGTCAAGGGTTATGGAATTAGCGAGGTCGAAGATGTGCCCGTGTGACATACACCATAAGTAGTAGACGTCGTGAGTATTGACGACGCCGGTGCTCTCTCTCCTCCCTATCAGAATATGAGCTAAGATAGAGTGTAAGTACCTAAATAAAGGAGGGAGAGCTGATGCCTTGGAGCGACTGGGGTCGTAGGTGGCTGAGCGAGGGACGAGGGCACTCCAGCACTTCGAGGGAGAGTAATGGATGTGGCGGTTGAGGGTATCGAGGTCGTTCTCCTCCTAGAACTCCTACGTGTAAAGGCCTAGTGCTGAACCAAACTCTGGAACACTCAACTGGCAGACTAGACTGCCAAGGCAAAATTGGATCGTGCTGGGATCATCATAGTTGGTCATTACGGTCTGAAGATGGAATGTTGAGCATAGTTCCATTGTGAGCTCGAGATACGTCGGCTCGACGATCTCAAAGAAGAGGTTCAATGGGTCAGTGGTGAGGAGGGCCCGAATCGCATCAGCCAATTAGACTTGTTCTAGTGCAGCCCAGTCGATGCAGTGGCCCGCAATTAAAGGTCGGGCCCGGAGTATTTGGAAAAGTTATTCTTGGGGCCCAATGGGGAACTACAAGAAAGGGTGATGAATTTCAACGGTAGGACCCGAGGAAGATAACGCTCCCTTCCTTTTCTTCGAAGCGTGGACGGCGACTTTCTTTCCTCGTGAAGTCAACATGGTATACTTGCAATCAAAACCATTAATTCATCTTAATGAATAGTCAAGGTAAAACGAAAACCAATTTAAAAAAGTCATAAATAATTTCAGCCATAATTACTAACACTAACAAACTTAACCAAACTAATCAATTTTATGACATACTTTTTGTGGCATTTGCATGGTAGTAGCATGAATAAAAATGGCAAAGAACTTTATGGAATGCAACATATTTTATGGATGAAAAATGTCAACATAAAAGGCATGAGTATTGCTATTATCCTAACCATGAATATTTACTTTAAACTAGTCAAATGGGGCAGAGAAATCATGTAATGAGTAAGAACTTCAACATGAAAAAGATGATAACTACTCTAGATAATGAATTTTGAGTGATAGAAAGATGACAATAACATGCAAAATGCATATTACTATGATGAATAGCTTTAGAAATCTGTAAAATAAAAGAGAAAAGAGTAAACAAACGCTAGAAAGAGGGGAATATGTGTCAAAAATAGAGTTGGAAGCGGCGTACGGGCATGGCAGGGAGGCCGTGTGGACTGGCAGTGGCTAGGGTTAGGGATTTTGGGTGAAGGAAAAAATGAATAGTGTAGGGTATTTATAGATTTTGGGGCACACGGCCAGGGGACACGCCCGTGTGCCCCAATTTAGCCCGTTTGTTTCGCGTTTTTCCTATTTTTGGGGCGTCTGACATTCGACCCACGTAAGTATACCTTGGGCATGTTGGTGTACACAGCCGTGTCGTACAGCCGTGTCTCGGTTCTTTTGTTTCTCCCACACCCATGTATGTATGCCTACGGTCGTGTTAATTCAACAGGTTCGACCACGGGTGCTAGACAAGGGCGTGTCGCACGCCCGTGCTATTTTTTCAGGTTCACCCAAGGTTTAATGACACGGGCGTGTCAAAAGCCCGTGTTGTTTTGGCAGGATCACCCACGGCCATGTCGCATGGCCGTGGCTATTTATCACAGCCCGTGTTTGGGAAAAATCTTTGCCTTGTTTCCACACGGTCTTAAGCACGCCCGTGCTCTTGGCCATGTGAGTGTGGTAAACCTGTATTTAAAAGCTCTGTTAGTAAGTTAGGTGTTAAACACTATAATTTAAAGAAGCTAATAATGTTAGTGCTCGAGTTGCCTCCTGAGAAGCGCTTATTTATAGTCTAAGCTTGACTTACCTCTCCATTGAATGGTCATGGTGGTTCGAAGAGTTTATACTCCTCATTCCTGCTATCAATCTTATCAAAATAAGGTTTTAGGCGGGTATTGTTTACTTCAAAGTGCCGAATTTGGGATGACTTACCTCGACTGTACCAAATGGGAAAATGCTAAGTACCGTAAGAAGAATTTTTTCATTCGGTTTAGTAGTGACAATGTGAGGATCTGCGGCATCTAATAAAACTTTATCTCCAGCCTTAAGTTGATTTGGTGAGGTATTAAGCTCGTTCTGGTGTAGTTTTGGTTTATCATATGTTATTGGTTTATGTGTTCGCCATTCATCTAGCTCCTCGATTTGTAGCCTTCGTTCTTCATGAATAGGTCCTCTATTATTTCTGGAACATGGCTCAGGTACTTCCTTTAAACTCATTTCCTGCAAAGTAAGTTACACCATATTGTCAATTTTAGTAGAATGGTTTATACAATCACCTTCAATTTTTGATGTGTTTCCAGAATTGCGAGCTTGAAGAGTGGTTGTTTCGTCCCCCACATGAAGTGTGAGTTCACCTGTGCCAACATCAATAATCGTTCTAGCAGTTGCTAAAAAGGGCCTTCCTAAAATTAAAGGAGTGTTGCTATCCTCCTCTATGTCTAGAACAACGAAGTCAAAGGGAAATATAAATTTATCGATTTTAACTAGCACATCTTCAATAATACCCCTAGGAAACCTGATAGTTTTATCTGCTAACTGAATGCCCATCCTACTCTGTTTGGGTTTCCCAAGACCTAGTTGCTTAAACATTTTGTAAGGCATGACGTTAATGCTAGCCCCTAAATCAGCTAATGCATTATTAAAATCTAAACTACCAATTAAGCAAGGAATTGTAAAACTCCCTGGATCTTTTAATTTGTTGGGTAGCTTATTCTGTAGAATAGCTGAGCAAACTGCGTTTAGCTCCACATGCGACGCCTCGTCCAACTTTCACTTATTTGCTAAAAGCTCATTTAAAAATTTCATTGCATTCAGCATCTATAATAGATCTTCAATAAACGGTAAGTTAATATGTAATTTTTTTAAGAGTTTAAAGAATTTACCAAATTTTTCATTTAAGCAGTATTTCCTTGTCGCATTAGGTATGGCACACGAGGTTTATATTCTACACTTACCGTTTTGTTTTTATTGTGACCAACCTCACCTTTACCTTTGCTTACCACAGTTTCTAGCCCTGGTTCTGGCTTAAGCTCAACGAATCCTTCTTCACCTTCAACATTAATCGCGTTGAGCTGTTCCCTTGGGTTAGGTTCAGTATTGCTTGGCAAACTACCTTGTGGTCGTTCAGAAATTCGTTTGGACAGCTGGCCTATCTGAGTTTCGAGCCCTTGGATAGACGCTTGTTGATTTTTAAGTGCTGTCTCAGTATTTTCGAAACAAGTTTCTGACACCGAGATGAATTTGGATAGCATCTCCTTAAGGTTCAACTTTTTTTCTTGTTGGTAAGGTGGTTGTTGGAAGCCTGAGGGTGGTGGTGGTCTCTGATTTCCTTGACCTTCCCATGAGAAGTTTGGGTGATTCCTCCTACCTGCGTTATAAGTATTGCCATAAGGATTATTTTGAGATCGAGGATTATTACCAATGTAATTTAATTGCTCATTCTCCTTGTTGTGGCCATAGTGTTGATACTCTGAATTGCTTGATCCACCTCCACTTGCGTCACATTGCATTACTGGATGAACCTGCTTAGAACCAAGTAAACCATCAATATTTTTATTTAGAAGTTCTACCTGATTTGATAGCATAGTAAACGAATTGACGTTATAAATGCCTACTGTTTTGGTTGGCTTAGTCCTCATAACTTACCACTGATAGTTATTCAGTGACATCTCCTCAATAAATTCGTAAGCCTCTTCAGGTGTTTTGTTGTTGATGGTTCCACCAGTGGCTGCGTCAATCATCTGCCTTGTCGAGGGATTCACACCATTGTAGAACGTTTGAACTTGAAACCATAGAGGTAACCCATGGTGAGGGCACCTTCGCAGTAGGTCCTTGTATCTCTCCCATGCATCGTAAAGTGTTTGTAAATCCATCTGCACAAAAAGAAGAGATATCATTTCGTAATTTAGCCGTTTTAGTCAGCGAAAAATACTTTAATAAAAATTTTTCGGTCATTTTTTCCCAAGTAGTGATTGACCCTCATGGTAATGGGTTCAACCACTATTTAGCTTTGTTGCTTAATGAAAAAGGGAATAACCGAAGATGAATGGCATCATAATAAATGCCATTAATTTTAAAGTGTCACAGAATTCCATAAAATTTGCCAAGTGAGTGTTGGGATCCTTATCCTGCAAACCATCAAACTGAACAAATTGCTGTATCATTTGAGTCGTGTTAGGTTTCAGTTCAAAATTATTTGCAGCAATAGCAGGCCTAACTATACTTGACTCAGTTCCTATTAAATTAGGTTTAGCATAATCATACATAGTACGAGGAGCAGGATTCTGATTTGCTAGATCAACGGGTATTGCAGGAGGTAGCTAATTTTCCTGATTTTTAGCCATCTCCTCAGTTGTAGTTGAGATATCGTCCTCTTGCTCTTCCTCTGTGTATCTTAGGCTTTTCCTTATTTCTCGTCGGTTTTACGAGCGGTGCGATCGATTTCTTCGTCAAAAAGTAATGGTCCCAATGGGTTTCTTCTAGTCATAAACTATAAGAACCTGCCAGAAGAAAGAAAAAGAAAATTTAGTAAATAAAAATAAAAATAAAAAAAAAATAAATTGCAGTAAAAGTAAATGGCTAAAGTAATAAAAATTGAGTGTTCCTAATATTTTAGTTTCCCGGCAACGGCACCAAAAACTTGATCGTGATTTTACGTGATAAGTTTTATAAATTTATAATTAATCGTTCTGGAAACTAACTATTATCACGACGTAGGCAAGTGTACCTATCGAACAATAGTATAGCTTTAGCAAGACCGGATTGTTGAACCCAAAGGAACTAAAAGTACTACTAATGACTGTTTTTTTATTATCTAGCCTAAGAATAATGGGGTTTGTTTTAATTAACTAATTAACTAAACTAAGAGATCACAGAAAATAGAATTGGGGAATTACTTCTGGAAAAACGATTGAATTAAGACAATACCTAAGGAAAAATCCGCCTAGACTTCACTTGTTATTTTGGCTCTGAATCGGACGATTTATTCATTTAACTTGTTCCGTAGAAATCCCTAAGTTATGTTATTATCCCTATTCAAGACTAATAACGTCTAACCCTAGATTGAATAATTGAAATTTCTTTCTAATTAACACCCTAGGGTTGCATTAACTCGATCTATGGATCCCCTTATTAGGTTTCACCCTAATCTGGCAAAATCTTGTCACCCTGTCTCTAGGCGCGCAATCAACTCCGCTTAATTATGACAAAGTCACTGTTAGATAAAGACTATACATCCTCCAACTAAGAGCATTAACTTGAATCAATATCCTGAAATATCGAAACAAGAATTAAAAACACATAATTAAGAACAAGTCAAATATTTATCATACAATTCAGAAAAGAATAACAAGATTCGTCTTAGGTTTCATTCCCCTTAGGTATTTAGGGGTTTTAGTTCATAACTAAATAGGAAAATATCTTAGAAGAATAATGAATACAAAACATAAAGAAAACCCAAAACTCCTGAAGGGAAATTGAGGAAAGATCTTTAGTCTTGATGATGAATCCGGCTTCTGAGATGGATCAATCAGCTTCCTTGGAGTAATTCCTTGCTCCCTATTCTCCGTCCCCCTTTAGTCTTCCTCTAGGGTGTTTAAATAAGCTTTAGAATGCCTCAAAGCCCGCAAAATCGCCCTTTTTTGAATAGAACTTAACTAGCGCTCGGTAGGGACACATCCGTGTGACACGCCTGTGTGTGGTTACTTCAGGCCGTGGTCGAGGCTGAGAGATCAACACGCCCATGCTGAGGCTGTTTTAGGCCATGGTCGAGCCTGTTAGAATGGCACGGGCATGTTTTCTGCCCGTGTAAGGAAGTCCAAGCCGTGTTGTTTTCCCACTTCGGCCTATTTTCTCTGTTTTTGGCCCGTTTCTTGTTCTTTTTGCTCTCCTATGCTCACTTAAGTATAAAACATGAATTTAAAGGATTAGGAGCATCAAATTCACCAAATCTAAGGAGAAATCATTCATAAATATGTTAAGCAGGGGATAAAAATATGTATAAATTACGATTTATTAGATGTGGTTTGGTTGATTCGGCTAAAGTATATATATATGTATTATTAATGGCTTGTTTATTTTATTAAGTTTGGTACATATGCTTTGCTTAAGTGATGATTTTATTTGGTTTGATTGAATTGGTTATGGTATAAACATAAGTATGAATTATGCTAGTTATGTTACTCATGGTTTTAATGATTTGGTTAAGTCTTGTATTTGAAAGTAATAGTTTAATTTGGTTGACTAGTGTATTAGGCTAAGTGTTGAATTTAGGTAATGGATATAATTGATTGATGATTCGACCATACTATGTACAAATATATGAAACATGATTTTTTTAGTTTTGCCATATATTTGGTTATGCGGTGTACGAATAGGACACAAATGTAAATGACTTAGTAATTAGGCAATAGATTAATTAAGAAATTAATGTTCATTCATAAATGGCTATGATTAATATTCAATTTATGCATTTCGACCATGTTTATATTTATATGTTTTATTAATATGTTTGTTTTTGATTTGAGAGTTTGATTAAATTATGTATATATATAAACATGTGACGTGCTTGACATGTAATGCAAATTATGGTTCTTGTATGGAATTTATTCCATGCAATGTTACATGCATGTGATATGGTTCAGTGAAATGAAAGTGGACATAGAATAAGCATATGTATTTAGCAAGTTTATATTCGGCTAAGGCATTGGAAAATGACCAAATGAATAGTATGCTTATGTCATGGTTGTAATTGTTTGATTTATATGATTCATGTATGAAATAATGTAATGAAATAATTATATTAGCTTGGATATGCGCACATGCTTATGTGGTAAAATGATATAATTGATATTTTTGCTTATGAATTATGTGACTACTTAGCTATAAGGTTTTAAAATTGAATGGCTTAAGTGATTTGATGGAAATATATATTAAGTATGAAATGAAATGCATGTAAATTTCAAGTTGTGTTTTGTCAGGTAATACCTCATAACCCCATTTCGGCGACGGATACGGGTTAGGGGTGTTACATATGAAACTCTTTTTGGTTGAAGCTTTCTTAGTGGAAGAATCAATTGACAATTGGTTTATTGATTCTGGAGTCACTAGCCATGTGTGGGTTTCTATACAATGGTTTAGTGAAATGAAAAGTCTGCGTGATAGGAGCCACTTGTTATGAAATTGAGATGGGAGCTATGTTTTAGTCGAAGTAGTGGGAGAAGCTATCTTACAGTTTGATAAATTTAGGAAGACTGTTTTAAAGAACGTGTTTTATGTACCTCTTTTTATCAGGAACTTAATTTCTGTAGCATGTTTATTTTATGACGGTTATATCGTGACATTCAATAAAGAGATTACTATTCACAGAAATTGTTCTTTAATCTGTAATAGATGAATGGAAAACAATCTCTACTTTATCAAACCAAATAACTACTCGATGCTTCAAACTAAAATAGTGAATAAAAGGCTTAAAAACTTCTCACTCTAATGAGAGGTACCTATGACACTTAACACTTGATCATATTAACCAAGAAAGAATCATTAGACTCGTGAAAAGTGGTCCCTTAAGTATGCTTAAGGAAGTTAGTCTTCCATAATGTGAATCTTGGTTAGAAGGAAAAATGACTAAAAGGTCTATTAATGCGAAAGGTATAAGGGCCAACCAACCTTTAGAACTTATGCACACTAATGCATGTGGTCCCATAAGCATCAGTGCCCGAAGAAGTTACGATTATTACATGACTTTTATCGAAAACTATTCTCAATATGGATATGTGTATCTAATACACTGCAAAAGTGAAACCTTTGATAAATTTTGAGAGTTTCATGTGGAAGTGGAAAACAATTAGGTTTATCCATAAAAAATCTTCGGTCTAACTGAGGTGGGGAATACTTATCCAATGAGTTCTTAGGATACCTTATAGAGAATGAGATTTTATCCCAATTGACTATGTCAGACACTATGCAAAAAAATGGCTTAACTGAGAGAAGGAATAAAACCTTGCTTGACATGGTTCATTCAATGTTAAGCTATTCACAACTTCCTACTTACTTTTAGGGATATGCGATACAAATGGCTTGCTATATTCTGAATGATGTGCCAACCAAGTCTGCTTGTAAGACACCTTATGAACTGTGGCATGAAAAGAAACTCGATCTAAATCACTTTAGAATATGGGGTTTTCCAACACATGTTCTAGATAAGGATGCAAAGAAGTTGGATGCACAGACATAATTGTGCATGTTTGTAGGATATCTAAAAGGAACAAATGGAGGATCATTCTACAATCCAAATAATACGATTAAAGTTTCTACTCATGCTACTTTCCTCAAGGAAAGCTACATGAATAACTTTAATCTTTGAAGTAAAGTGGTACTCGAGGAACTTTCGAGAGTGGTAAAATAATCACCAAGTTCAGTTCTCGAGAAATTTGTAGAAAGACCTACAAATGATCCGAAGCATAGGGGAATCCATCGTAGTGGAAGAGTTTCTAAGAAACCAGACTTCTTCATCTATGATGGTAGTATTTATAATAAGGAAGCCAATCATGAGGATGATGATCTACTCACTTATGAGGAGGCTATACAGGACGTTGATCCCAAGCTCTAGAAACATGCCATGGATGCCGAGATGGATTCTACAAAATCCAATACGGTGTAGGAACTTGTAGATTTACCGATTGAGATTAAACCTATAAGGTGTAAGTGGATCTACAAGAAGAAGAGAAATGCAGAAGGGAAAGTGGAAACACAAAGCTAGACTTGTAGGGAAAGGCTACACATAGAAAGAAAGCATTGATTACGATGAAACCTTTTCTCCAGTAGCCATAATCAAGTTTATTTGCATACTATTATCTATTGCCACTGCTGTTGATTATAAGATCTGACAAATGAATGTTAAGACAACATTCTTGAATGGCTATCCTTATGAGACCATTTACTTGGCTCAACCCACTGGCTATGTTGTTAAAGGAAAGGATTAGAAAGTTTACAAACTGCTAAGATCCATTTATGGACTTAAGCAGACATCCCGCTTATGGAATAAAATGTTTGATCAAATGATCAAGACATTTGAATTTGAGCAAAGTGCTTATGAACCTTGTGCTTATAAGAACATAAAGGAAAAAGAGGTAGTTTTCCTCATTTTGTATGTCGATGATATTCTACATATAAAGAATGATGTAGGAGAATTTTCATTGATTAAATAGTGGTTAACTGAACAGTTTAGCATGAAGGACTTGGGTGAAGCTAATTATATTCTTGGAATTCGAATCCTTAGGGATCGAAAGAATAAAATGATAGCTCTATCTCAAGCTTCATACATTGATAAGGTATTGGAACGTTTTGCAATAACCAATGTGAAGCCAGGCGTTCAGCTGACTGCATCAAGCTTTCATCTTTCTTTGGATGTCTGTCCTAAGACAGCAGAAGAAAGAGAGCAAATGAATAAGGTTCCATATGGTTCGGTAGTTGGAAGCCTTATGTATGCTATGTTTTGCACATGTCCAGATATCTATTTTGCAGTAGGAATGGATAGTAGATATCATGCAATTCCATGTCTCAGGCATTGGCAAGCTGTAAAACATATATTAAGGTATTTTAAAAGAACCAGGGATTATATGCTTCTGTATTATGGGAAAAACCTTACTCATGTTGGATACACAGACTCAGACCTCCAAACCTGTAAAGATTCTAGGAAATCGATGTCGGGAAATGTATTAGTTTTAGGCTATGGAGCCATGGTATGGAGAAGTGTAAAACAAATATGTGCTATTGGCTCTATTATGGAGGTCGAATATGTGGCTGCTTCTGAGGCAATGAAAGAAGCAATATGTCTTCGAAAGTTCTGAACTGAACTTGAAGTTATTCCTAGTATGGAAAAAGCTATGACACTGTATTGTGATAACAGTGCTTCAATAGCTAATACCAAGGAAATGAGAAGTTGCAAGAGGATGAAAAATATTGATCAAAAGTATCACTTGATACGAGAGGTAGTAGCCGAAGGAATTGTAGATGTGATGAAAGTAGCTTCTGAAGATAACCTTATGGATCCATTTACTAAGACTCTTGTAACTAGGAGTTGTAACAAACACATCGAGGATATGAGAATGCGAAACATGACACATTTACTTCACTAGGGAAAGTGGGAGATTCTTGGGAAATGAGCCCATATTTTAGTAAACATGTAACTATTTTCTATTTATTTAAATGATGAGTAAATAAATAAAGTTAGTTTCACATTTCTTTATTTTGTCTTTTGTCTTTTTTGTCTTTTATATTTTTCATGCATAGCGAAATTGTGGCAAGCAAATATTAGCTCACTGATTGTCTAAAATTCAAATTGAAGCTAAGTGACATTGTAAGAACGTTTACATTAAGAGAAAGACAACTTACTCTAGTAGATAATCTAAATGAGTTCATAATCCTATAGAAGAATCAAAGTGAGCATTTGATTCAAATATTGAGAAGGATTATTTTGTCATCTACAATTCCAAATGAGGAGATGGCTACTCTTGGTTAGAGTAGTTGACTCCACGAGTAGAGACATAGATGTATTCATTAGTGGAATGATACATTCGACTGGACCCAAGATGAATTAATTCTGAATCCATTTGTGAATTAATTCACTTGTGACGTTCATGGTGTGATTTACCTAAATCTTGAGTTAGTCCTTAATATGCTTTGATATAAGTGGAGGCTTATGCTTTAAAGATGATCGAGCCTATAACTGATATGTTGGGTATGTGACTTGTGTATAGTATGGATTTACTAGTAATAATGGAATTCATAGCTCAATTAAAGAGTTAATGATATAATCTCATTGGCATTGTGTTGATTGATAAATATGGAATGTGCTCTCAGGTTGCTTGTTCTCGAACGAGCAATTTATCACAATCATTTGTTGATAGTGATCATATTAATCATTAAGAAGACACAATGGTGACAATGAGATAAAATAATATTGTATTGAGTGAATGAATTTAACTCAAAGGAATCAAGGATATCATATGAGGATAACACACACATGACAAGGTTAATGGACAAAGCACTTGGATAAATTGCTTTCGTAAAGAGTATACAATAAGGAGTTTTCAATCATGGTACTTCTTGTGGACTGATTCCATAATTAAGTAATTGTGAATTATCGGAACGATACTTCTATATATAATTGCAATCACTAAAGTCTAATTGTATATGTCCGATTGATCCCTCCGATAGCTCAACAAAAGCTTGATCGGGCTACATTTGAATCAGAATAAAATTCTACAACTTTGGAAATAATTTAATTGAGTCGATTTATTTGATGTGAAATTAAATTAAGTGGTCGTAAGAATTGCTCAACTAGAGAATTTTATTAAAGAATTTTCTTGAAAAATTAATGTGTAAATTCTAAGTGAGTTTGAGAAAATTAATTTTGATCTAGTAAAATTAAATTAATCAAATTAATTAAAATTAAAATGATATTTTTAGAAATTAATTTTTAAGTTAGACAATTGGTCGAATGGGTAATTGAACCTGAAAATTGGACCTGAGAGTGTAAATTAAGATTAGGATCCAAAAAAAAATCAAACCAAGCCCGGTATGTGAAACCGAGCTAACAGTCCAACCGGTGGCTAGACCGGACCAGTCGGGTCATCATTGACCTGAACCAAATCGACAGTAGCTAAACCGACTCGGGGTGTTGTAAGGGTGTCGGACCTGCATCATTGGGCATGGTGGCTACGACGACGACGTCTCGGTGGCCGGTGACGGTTGGTCTTCAGTGATTTAGTAGTGGAAGAGTTACACTACTACTGGGACTCTACTAGAGAATTTGATTTCAGATTAACTATTCCAAACATAATATTATTTTAATAGTTTAATATTAAATTAAATTTAATACTTATCTTAATTTTTTTAAATTTAATATTAAATTGATTATCTTAATATTAAATTTAATTTAATATTTATCTTGTAGATAAACATTCTATTATTTTAATAAGATTTAATATTAAATTTAATCTAAAATTTATCAAGATAAATATTATATTAATTTAATATTAAAATGATTAAGTTTAATCATAGTTGAACTCTCTAAACTCTCCCTATATAAAAAGAGCATTGGGTCATTATTTTACACACACTTAAATTCAAGAGAAAGTTGTAGAGAGAAAATTCTCTAAAGAGATTATTCTAGAAAATTTCTAGAGATATTTTTTGATTTACAACTTGACCCAAAAGTTTAGAGAAATTGCAAAATTACCCCATTGGTAATTTTTGTGAAAAATTTTCTGATTCAAAGTAAGCCCACACTTGGTAAACGTGAGCTTGAGGATAGCAGAGAAGACTACTCGATTGAAGCGCTCATCCTAGAAGAATCGAAAAGGTACAATTTTGATTAAGTGTTTATTACTTTAGATATCATACAATCAAGATCTTGTTTTGGAAAAAAATTTAAAACTCTGGTTTTTCCCTAAATTTATTTTCCGCTGTGTTTACCAAATCCCTTTTTTTTCCAACAATTTCCTACTTAGAGTAAGACTAGGGTGGATGGAATCCGCTAATATTCCTATAAGGGTTGCCGCCCCTTCATATTCCATGGAGGGATTTTGGGCCACTTTCACATAGGGTCTAATTACAAGTTCTTGTTGGACTTTTCAACCAGTACGTTGTATTTTGATTTAACCTGATTATATTTTTCTATTTCCCAATAAACTTCAATACTTATGTTTTATTAAATAATTTTCTCATCCCAATTTTACTCCTAGTAAAATTATGATGATTTTACCCTTGATAAAATTTCTGAGAAAATATATTTAATATTTCACCTTTCAACTTGTTCACTATGACCGAATGATTTGTTTTCATTTTCGGGCTTTAAAAAATTTAAAAACATAAACTCATTCTTCAAGCATTTCTTGGTAATCCATGTTCATTTGCAAATGAATCATTTCTCGTTTTCATTTACGTTTCCATTTTCATTTCCATTTTGAGAAAACCACTTTCATTTCCAAATGATTCCATTTCTCCATTTTTGAGAAACCATAATTATTTCTGAATGTTTTCTATTACTCTATTTCAACATTTCTATTCATTTCTATTCATTTGATTCATCATGCAAGTCATTTCTAGTTTCAACGAGCTAGCAGAGGGACCGATTGGACATATGCAATTGAGGCTCAATTGATTTATAATTAAGTTCCAACTTTTCTCATATTAATTATAAACTCATTTAGTCAGAAAGTCATTTCACTATTGTATCGTGACTAAGCTCTCCCCAATGGCATACCATTAAGAAAGCAACTTGATTAGTGCTTGTCCAATGACCTTGTCATAAGTGTGTTACCCTCATAGGATATCCTTAATCTCTTTGGGATAATATCCGTTCTCCCAATATGATCTTATTTTATCTCATGGTAACAATTGCATCTTCCTTTGTGAAAAGTCAACCACTATCAAATAGTGATCAAGTCATCCATCACAAAGACAAACAACCCGCGACCATGTTTACTTTCATCAACTATGTAATGCCAATGAGAGGATGTAACACCCCATACCTGACCCGATCATCAGGTCCGGACTAAAGGGTGCTACACTCAAGATTCCAAAATTTACTAACTAATTCTTAGTGCAATTCAAAATTCATGTTCACAGGGTACAAGTGTTATGAAAACAAAGTCATCTATTCAATCTTGCAATACACATGAATTTACTTCCAGTTATATACTTTAATCTAATATACAAAATATTTTACAAAGTAGTCTTTAACATGCTGATTATTTGCTTAGGTTTGAAAATAACATTTTGAGCATAACTAATTATAGTTACGCCTATAACCCTAAGGCTTTGCCTCTAGGCCACCCCGCGGTATGCATATTATGATTAAGAAACAAATTTTCCTTAGCACAGCGGGTTCCGGCCTAGTCCCTCCTCAAACTCTCGAATTTTCTCTTTTTACTTGCAATACATAATGAAACATACATAAGTTCAAATGAACTTAGTGAGTTTTCCATACCTTGCATCAATAGAATCATAACAAGCTGGCGCTTCATAATTTAGAATTTAAGTCTGATTACTTGTACTATGATGGTTTGCCGATCTCATTGGTGTAGTATTTACATCATACAAACTGGATCACTTGTAACTGATGCATTATCCTCAAAGGCACCTTCACTTATTTACTTGCGCATTCTGAAGGACAGTTCATCTTATGGAGTACAATTCATCTTACTCGATTGCCTTTGATCTATTACGAATGAATTGAAGATAGAATATTTCATGTTCATCTATACAAAGCCTTGCACACATAAAGCTTTTATTGATGAGATTTCATAGATGAAATACTAGAATACAAATTTAGTAGTGGTTGACCTTTTGGCGGGTTATCCTTGCGGATTCTATCGTCACTAGTTCCCTTTGCAAACCCTAATGCATCTATTTTCTTGAGAGGAAATCTTTGTGGATTTTTACTTGCTAACTTGTGAAAAAAGTCGTAAATAATTCCTATAGTGTATCATGCACCAATAATTACAGATAGTCAAATAAGATACATTTTACAAATAGTCCCTGTTGCGGACTGTTACTAGCGACTTGTCTTAACGAACTAAGATTTGTATAACGATCCTCATGGATCTATGTTTAAAACTCAAGTATGTGAATTCATGCTTCATGAAACATACCGACGGATTCATAAAGAAGACCCCCATTACGGATTAATAAAGAAATCCACTTATCTCAATTAAGTAGACTGATTTGAGGGGCCATCATCCTGCCTCTGTCGCACAATAAAATATAACATGTAGGTAGATTCTTAAAAGAGAATACCCTATTTGTGGAGTCATCCATATGAGATATTCCTGAAGGACGGTCATATATTTCATATACGGACTTGTATAAATAGATAGCTTATTATTGGCGGACTTATCAAGAGGATCACATATTTGTGGAGACATAGATGCTAACATATATATACAGATTCACATATGCTACTTTATCTCACGGAGCTTCATTAGATTATGACATCTATGCAAGTCTAGCGGATTCATAAACACGAACTATTTCACAGACCTCGAATCTTTTCCAAGGCTATGGACCTGTATTCATTCATATGTTTCATAACGGGCTCTCATATACGTCCCATAAAGGGCACTATATTGGTGTGCACCTTTCACCGTACAGCCCGTCAGAACCTCCGCAAAGCCACATATCATTAATGTTCATTTTTGATATAGTCTGCCCGAATCTCGACAAATCCTCATTGTTAATTTGAACACTTACATGTTTCTCCTCAAGGTCGGGGCATTCACCAATCATGGTTTGCATTTTCATGCCCTACCATAGGCAAATCACATAACATATTCCCTTCCCCATCTTCTATTTCAATCACACTTCAAAAACCCTCCACAACTTTGCATAATTCATATACATCCATTTCATATACAAGAATTTAACTAATATAGTTGTTGTTCATACATGACATACATTACGCCAACATCTCATTCATCATGGATAGACTTACAACTAGCCATATATTTTCATATCTACACATAACATGCATCATGATGTATCATCATTCAACCATAGAATTCATCAACTTAGAATAGATGTTACAGACCTAACAAACAATACTAAAACGTAAACATCCATTTAAGGCTTTAGTTATCGAACTCACTTGGAGGTTGAAGCCAAATCCATCTACTTAGCTTTTCCCTTGCTACCCGAGCCTCTAGTTTACAAACATAACAACCATTTTAGAATTTCCATCAAAATAACTCATCATCATAAAAACCATAATTTGTTTGCATGTAGATGCCATTAAAATGATTATCCACAACTTTATCCAAGACAAAAAAGAATTTTTGGATCAGCTGAAATCTTTAACTTTCTTCCCTTTTATTAAATCTAGGAACATAGAAAGGTTAGGAAGCTTACCAACTTGAGAAATCATCAATTACTTATGCACAAACTTTAGCTACCTTCTTCCATACAGATCGCTCCTTAATATTTCTCTCTTTCAACTGGAATAGTGAAGAAAATGAAAAAAGAACAGAAAAATTAGAGAACCACACCAAAGAATAACGTCTCTCCCTTACATACTACTCACGCACTTCCTTCATTGATCTTAAATTAAATACCCAAGTGTGCATATCTAGAATCATCCAGTCTTCCAATAAGAACTTTCTAGTTCAAATGTAATGAAACCAAGGTTGAAATCCTGCCTTTCCACAACCAATCTGTCAGTTGCTCTTATTTCCACTAGAGCCCGCTCAATTTATAAGTTTCTCAATTTAGTATCCAAATTCACTATTCCAATTTAAACTTATCATTTTGGGGTGTGTATAGCATATCATTTACCCATGTTTCGGGCTATGAATTCCACTATTGTGAATGACACTACATACTACAGAAATCGTACATCCAACACACTGACTTTTAGTTCCTTATCTATTCAAATTCAAGTTTTTACTTACATTAAAGTGTACGAGTCACACATACATAGTCCTTCATCAACTTAGGATTTAGGTATGCCACACTATGAACGTCATGTAACAGCCTGTTTTAAGTGAAATCAGAACAGTGGTTTTGGGACCACAAATCTAAGGTCAAAAAATTTATTTTATTATTATTTTATGGTCTATTGTATGATAGTATTACCGTATAAAAATTTCGTTAAGAAATTTTACCGTTTACATGTTCAATTTGACAAAAAGGACTAAACCGCGTAAAGTGCAAAAGTTGAGTTCTAATAGCTAAAAGTATTAAATAGCTATAGAAATTTAAAGTAGAGGTCCTTATATGGGACCATTAGTATGTTAGTGGATGATAATGGCTTGACATTTTGTGTAAATATTAATGTTTTTAAAGGTTAATTAAGTAATTAAATAATAAATGATAAATTAATAAAACAAAAGAAAGTTTTCATCTTTTATGTTCTTTCTTCAACCGAAACAAGAAGGTAAGGAAGCCATTTTTGTGTTTTACATTCGGCCAAGCTTGTCTAGCTCAATTAGGTATGCATTTTTGTTCCGTTTCTAGCTCAATTAGGTATGTGCTTTTGTTTCGTTTTTAGCTAGCTTGGGGACTAATTTGTGAAACTATTAAACTATTAGGGTTTTACCATTGATGAACATTATTGAGTTTTTAAGTTTGATGATAGAAAATGAATGGTTTTTGTTAGATAAACAACTTTTGTCAATGAATTTTTAGTGAAATTGGTAGATAGGGACTAAATTGAAAAATAGAAAATATTACATGGTGAAATTGTGAAATAATAGAAGTATAGTGTATGCTAAGGACCTATTTGATATTCGGCCATAGTGGATTGTGGTGAAATTGTGTAAATTTCCATTTTTAAAAATATGTGTTGGACTAAATTGAATGTGAAATATATTAAATTGGGTTAAATTTATCTGTATAGATTCAGTCAGACCTCATACAGAGTTAGATCGAGGCAATGAGAAAGTCTCAAATTAATCTCCTTCGTATCTATGTATACTCATTGATGTAAGTTCGAGTAATTAAATTGAGTATTTATATATTTTAATTGAATTATATGTATTTGATTTGAATAATTACCATGTATAAATACCGATCGCATATCCGACGACGTACGACGATTATTGAGCCCCTTTTGAACCTTAGGAATTCGTAGGATAAAAATGACATGTCATTAGGGATTACCGATTCTTAGCTCATATAAGCTTACCGATTTACAGCTCGTGAGAGCATATCGATTCATGGCTCGTTTGAGCATACATTTATAGGAATTGATGGATTGCAGTTTAGCACACTATGTGTGAGTTATTCTGTGTATCCAACGATATTCTAAATGGTTCAATGGGCAATGTTCTTTTACAAGATACTATAAGTTCGATACGAACTATTACAGGTATTTACATGAAGTACATGGAAATGACTTTACATGATATATAGATACATGATATGGATGTTACATGTATATGAAAACTTGATTAATTATTGAGCTCATCCATAATTATTGATTGAATTTACATGACTAATGCAGTTGGTGTATATGTGCTTAGGCTTTTAGCCAAGTCGTGTTGGATTATGCTTTGTTACTTACCTATTATTTGATCAAATGGTAAGTTAAATTCTATGTTATAAGAACTTACTAAGCTTAAATGCTTACTCTATGTTATTTTTCGTGTTTATAGTGCATCGGAAGCTCATTCAGGTTGGAAGCTTGTCGAAGCTATATCACACTATCCATTAGCTCTTTTGGTACTTTTGGATGTTTAATTTTGGTTATAATGGCATGTATAAGTTACTTTGGCTAATGTTGGCCTATATGTGTTGTTGTGATTGTGGCCACATGATTTGGCTTGTATTTTGGTATGTATATAGGTAGCTTTATTATGTTGATGTCTAGTTTGATATGGTAGAATGGTGGAAGGTAAAATGGTGGTTTAAATATGCATTTTGTATAAGCTTTGAAGGTTGATACAATTGTGGTGAATTGGTAATTGTTTGAATGGCTTATTTGGTGTTTTTAGTGTACAAGTTATATGTGAATTATATGACCATTTAATGCTAATGATTAAGTGGTATAATTGGTACCAAATGGTATGTTTTGGTAATTGATCTACATGGTAAGTTTTGGTGGAAACATGCATATATGTTACTTGATCAATTGGTTATATTGAACACATGGTTAGTTATGTTTATAAATTGTCATTTGATGTGCCTAAGGGCATATTGGTTGTATGTGATCATACCATTTATATAAGGCTAGAAAATGCATGCTTTTGGTACCTTATTATGGCTTGCTTATATGCATAATGTTGGGTATAGGTTTATGCCAAATTGGGTGAGAAATATGGCTTGTAAGATACCTATTTTCGTGGGTATAGGTTTATGCATGGGTGTGTGTCTCAGCCATGTGTGGCACACGGCCAGGTAACATAGCCGTGTGTCTCCTGTAGGTTTCAAAGGGTACAAGTCAGGCTATTATATGGCCTGGCACACAGGCGTGTGAGGCTAATTCGAAGGTTATAGGGCCTAGCACACGGGCATGTGGCCCAAGTTAGTGAGTTACATGGGCACAAACATGGGCTAGGACACGACCGTGTGTCCCTATTTTGAATGCCATCATGGCCTGAGACACGAGCATGTCTCTTGACTGTGTGAGTCACACGGCCTGGCCACAAAGCAGTGTGAACCCTGCAGCTTTGAAATTTTTCAATGTTTCTGAAAAATTCTTTGAGTTTCCAATTTAGTCCCGACTTGTTTCTAATGCATATTTTGGGCCTTAAGGGCTATTATATGGGACAATATGAATGATTTTTATTGGTTTTTGATATGAATATTGGTATGTTATGAAATGTTTAAAATTCTATTTGTTTGTACTATAAACTCCGGTAATACTCCGTAACTCTGTTCTGGAGACGGATACAGGTTAGGGGTGTTACACATCACAAGTGAATAAATCCATAAATGAGTTCAGGATCTATTTTTCATGGGTCTAGTCCGATGTACTTTCAGTCCAGCCAGACACATCTATGTCTCTATTTTTTAGGAGTCATCCATTCTGATACCGAAGACAAAACATCTCTCAAATTAGACTTGATAGGCAGCATATTAATCTTTCAATCGGTTTGCTCATTTTCAATTATACTGAGGACATATTTAGGTTCGTCTACTAATATAAGTTGTTTTTCCGTATTACGTTTTGACGACATAATACCACTTAGTATTACTTTAAACATTAGACAACCAACAGGTAACATTTGCTTCCATTTTGCTTTGCGTGCAAAAACCATATAATGAAATGTACAAAGTATTAATTTAATTTATGAATAATTTTATTAACTAATTTGTTTGAAAAATTGCAAGTGTACTTAGATGAAAATATTACACTCAGGGTGTAACACCCCTAACCTGTATTCGTCGCCAAAATAGGGTTACGGGGTATTACTGGAGTTTACAGAACAATAACAGATAATTCATGTCATTTACTGTTCATATCAGAAACTAATCATATTGTCCCTTGAATGGACTCTCGAGGCCAAATTTAAACATTAGAAACAAGTCGGGACTAAATCGAAATCTCAGAAAATTTTTCTCAAAATTTCAAAATTTTTCTTATATATAGGGGTTACACGCCCGTGCGAGTAGGCCATGTGGCTCACCAGGCCAAGTGAGATGCCCATGTCTCAGGTCGTGTGGGCATTCAATGGGAGGCACACAGCCGTGTCCCAGCCCATTTCCATACCCGTGTAACTCTCTGACTTAGGTCACACGGCCAGCCACATGCCCGTGTGGTTAATTTTAATTTTCAAAATTTAGGTGTAGGTTTCCTCTGCCCATGTGCCTAATTCTGAACATTCTGTTTCTAAATTTTAAGATGTAGAGGACACACGGCCAAACCACACACCCATGTGCCAAGCCGTGTGTTACACACAATCAAGACACATGCTTGTGTGTCTACCCGTGTGGACAAAATAAAGTCATTTGCTAACTTTATTTC
The DNA here is from genome assembly GCA_025698475.1 of Gossypium anomalum. NCBI lineage: Eukaryota > Viridiplantae > Streptophyta > Magnoliopsida > Malvales > Malvaceae > Gossypium > Gossypium anomalum. Next base: position 66,388,124 of record CM046966.1, read on the forward strand.
TCACCCAAATTTGCCAACATCCTACACCATTACTTGCAATCATATACCAACCAATTCAAGCATTATAACCAAACCAACTTTATCATCTAACATGAGATATCATCACATGTATTCATGTTTATAATCTTACCTTTTATAAACATACATGTTTAACATAACTCAATTAAACCATACTAAACACATATGTAATTACCATGATATATCTTTATGAATATACCAAATTAAACCATCACTAGCCATTCCAATGGCTAGATTACATACTACAATTTACAAGCCAACAATTGGCCAAGTTAACTTATACGTGCCATTATACCAAAATAAGTTTATTATTTATACCAAAACGAGCTAGTGGATAGTGTGATGATACTCCTACCGATCTCCAACCTTTGCGAGGTTTCGAGCACTATAAAACAAAGAAAAGAAAACCTAGTAAGCATTTAATGCTTAGTAAGTTCGTATAACATGAATTAAACTTACCAAGCATATTCAATTAAATAAGCATAACAATAACATGCTTCCTAGCAAACTGACAATTTGCCTAATCACATACACTCAATTAAGCAACTTAGTCCCATAATTCACATGTACATCAAATAAACATGGATAAGCTCATCATGTTTCACACTTTCAGGTATTTTAGAAGCATTAAAGACATAGTTCTTTTAATCTCATAATTTCTCATGTTAGGAGTTTTATCCGTTGAATTATTGAAATAATGATGGATACTCAGGTAGTACACACAAGATGTACAAAACTGTAAACCATCAATTCATAATTAGGGGTACCCATTAGGGCACATAATTAGGGAGCACACTCTCGAGCCACATATCAGAATGCTCAGATGAGCCATGTAACAGGAAATTTATCCGGGCGAAACAGGAAACTCATAAGAGTTTTAATCAGGGAGCTCATAAAGCTTTTCAGGTAACTCCGAAGAGATATTATTAGGGAGCATCGGATAAGGTAACAAAGAGTTCAAGTAAGCCATGTCAGGAAGCTCACGAGCCTATATCAGGACGCTCACAAATAGTTGCGTTTGTGTTCGCAATATTTGCTGGATCACAACCGATCGAATCATGTAACAAGACGCTCACAAAGAATTGCGGTTTTGCGCAACACATGCAAAATCACTACCGATTAGGGTGCTTGCAGGAACTATATAACAGGATGCTCGAGAGGTCTTATAACAGGATTGCTCATCCGAGCTATATTCTGTCCGCAACATATGCAGGACCACTTTCAATATGGGAAATTATGTATCCATTGAAATTCATTATTCAATAGAACTTATCATTTATAAGGTATTATCAGATATGTGATCAATTTCATACATACGGAATTTATACAATTCACATATACAACATCCAATTCAAACATATAAATATACACAAATTAGTTACATGAACTTACCTCGACACTTGTTCGTATTTAAAAGTCTACTAATCCGACACCTTTTCTTTTCCTCGATCTAACTTTAAATTTGAATTATCTAGATCTATATATATATATATATATATAAATTTAATCATCAATTTAACACAATTCATATTCAATTTACACCCTAGGTAAAATTACCATTTTGCCCTCATACTTTTCATAAATTCTAATTTCGTCCATAGGCTCGGAAAATGAAATTCATGCAATTTAATCCTTATTCCAAGCCTAACCGAAATTTTCATATAACATTTACAGCACATGTGTTTCACAAAATTTAGAATTTTTCTATAACTTTTACATCTTTACAATTTAATCCCTGAATCATAATTTCATCAAAATTCACTTTGTAAACGTTGTTTATCTACCAACAACCTTTCATTTTCTACCATAAATTTCAAAATTTTAGCATTTACATCCATGTAAAAACTTTGTTACTTTGATAAATTTTCAAATTAATCCCCAAAATAGATAGATCAGGCTATCCCGATCTCAAAAACATAAAAGTTACTAAAAACTGGACAATGATGCTTTCCTAATTAAGCCAAGAAAGCTTGCTTTCTCTTTCCTAGGGTTTCTATAGAATTTTGGGGAAGAAAATGATATAAAATGATGTTATTTGATATTTATTTTATTTATATCTTTAATTTTTTAACTTTCCAATTTCATCCTTTTCTTTTTCTAATTTTCCATGAATGAATCACGAAAAATATCTACTAACTTTTATTTAATGGTCTAATTACCATATAAGGACCTCTAATTTTGAATTCCATAGCTATTTGATCCTTTTAGCTACTAGAACTCAATTTTTGCAATTTTATGCAATTTGGTCCTTTCCCTAATTAAACACATAATCGGTAAAAAAATTTTATCAGAATTTTCATATAACATTCCTATCATAATGTAGATCTTGCAATAATATTAAAATAAATTTTCTTTCTAACTCGAATTTGTGGTCCTGAAACCACTGTTCCTATTTCACTGAAAATGGGTTGTTACACAGGGCACTAGATCCTATAACATATACGATGCTTATTAAGTTTTTAGGCATTAAACAAAATTTACCTTAACTTTCAATTAAATGCAAAAACTACCATAACTTTGTCATAGTTTGCCTACACATAATATTAACAAGATGAGTTTTAACTTATAATCAAACCATGTAATATCACAAGTAATTAACAAATCGAAATCTCATCCAATTTAAGAGTAATGTAATCATGTATATATCAAAGACTTTATACTCAAACCATTCAATAATCCTTCAGTCAAACATCAAATTCATTTCATGTCATTTCGATTTCTTATTTCCTACAAACTATTTCGTCCGATGAAACCTTAATAAGATAGACTCGGATACATGGGTAAAATACACCACACCAGATAGCTCATAAGAGCTTAAACTACACCACACTAAAGCACCGAAGTGTAAAACCTGTAGGCATCAAATACATTCTCATATACATATGCATCACTCCTTCACACCAAGGTCTCTGTAGAGATATATAATACTCGATAACCCGCAACAAATGTTAGATCCCGATATAATCTATAATGATCTTCGTACGATCACTTATCTTGTACAATCACATATATCATATAAGTGTGCATATAACCCTACTGACATGTCAATTGTATCCTAATCTTTACTAAGTTCACTCGGGCATCTTTAACATACATAACCATTTATTTACAATTTAGTTCATATTTCACCTTTTGTACCAATTCGCAAACAATTCAAATTACAACCAAATAGACACATATTTATAATTCACACACCTGAAAATTTAAACACAATCATACCATATGAAATTACCTGGCAAAATAACAAGCAATTGTATCCTTAAAGACTATTCCACAATTTTGCCTTTTTCCTGATTATCCTCAATTTGGCTTAATTCCCGATCTATACAATTATTCAATTTGATTTATCAATACCAAACATTTTTATAACATCCAATAATTTGCATGAACCACTTTAATTTCATTTTTTTAATGTCTTTAAATTTTTGCATTTTATTCGATTTTGTCCTTAAAATTGAAATAACAATAACTTTCAATTTTGAGCTTCAATTTCAAAATAGATCTCAATTACATCTTTTTAGGACCTTATAATATCTATTATTACAAAAAATTCACAGCAATTTCACAATTTATACACTTTAGCCCTTATGTTCAAAAACTAACAATTAAACACTACAATCTAGTCCTTTTTCACATCTAAGCTTAAAATCTAACAATTTAACACTAACTTCTTCAAGAAATCAACAATGAAAACTTTCAAAAAATTTTACAATTTTACAATGGGATAACTAAATCAAGCTTCCATGACCTCAAAAAAACATAAAAATTACAAGAAAATAACTTAAAATTAACTTACAATTGAGGGACTGAATAGCTTGAATTTTTTATTAGGTTCTTTTTTCTTTTTCATGGCAAGGATGAAGAAGATGAAGAAAATTAAAGGTGACATCTTTGTTATTTCAACTTATATACTTGTAATTAAAGTTTAATTAATCATAATTATTTAATTAAACTTTAACTAATTTAAAGTTAATTACAATTAACTAAGTTAGTGGATTTTAATATCATCCACTACCGTTTGAAGAATTAAAATGTTGTAATTACCATTTTGATCCCTTAGATATTTAAAAATTTATAGTGATTGGACTTTTACAATTCAGTTTTTATACCTTAATTAACTATCAATTCGGTAAAATCACAAGACCAAACATTATGATATTTCTATATTAGTCTCATAAATATTAATATTTAATACTTATAGACTCAAACTAACGAAATGAAATTTCAAAACTGTCATTTTTGACACCACTGAAAATCAAATTGTTACAATTAAACCAGAGAAGAAATTCCTTTTATTCTGAACTTACTTTTAGTTGTTTACATTTACATTTATTCATCGAAAATCACAAATAATTTTTAAAATTAAATCAATATATCAATTAATCAAAATGTATAATCATAGTAAAAGAAAATCAGTCAAAAAAGAAAGAAGTAATTCAAGAACCATTCCTTCAATTTATTCCACCTTATAAATAGAACCCTACACATACTAAAACCAATTTATGAACTTTACAAAAATATATCAAACCTATTTTCTACTTTTGTAGGATTAAGGTTTAAATAATTAAAAAAATTATTTCAATTTTTTTTCACATCACAAGCTTTGTAGAATTTTTTTTTTCAAAAATGTGCTGGAAAATGTGAAATATTTAGTACATTTTTTTTCCATTTCACGTTTCACCTTTCCAGTCACATGTTTCTTTGGTCAAATTTGTAGATTTGTATTCTCAAAACCAATTTTAAAAAATCGAAAAGGGGATTTCAAAAGAGAAATAAACTCTATGCTTTTTGAGTTCTAGACCTTGATGCAAAATAGAAAATATATATTTTCCAAAATTGAAAACCTACAATTTCAATTTCTCTACATTTATATATTTAAAATTTTCATGGGTCTTTAAAAATAAAAATTATTGCAACATTTTATATTTTAAAAATAATATGAAAGCAAAATAATAACAATATAGGAGGTGCTTATATTAGCTTGTTCACCTACTTTAAGTTTTCTATACCTAGACATAATTTCCTTTAAAAACTTGGTGTACTTAGGAACTTTCTCAATTAATTCAATCAAAGGCAGGTTAACATTTAACGTTTTAAACAAGTTCAAAAAAATTACAAACTAGTCTTTATCTTGCTTTTGCTTCTTTTTTAGCCTTGAAAGAAATGGTATCTTGGCAATGGTAGAATCTTTAGTTGTTTCTATCTCTAGCTCAACTGCCGGTGCAACTATTTCCTCTAGTTCAGGTTCATGATCAGCTTCTAGGGGTGTCTCTTGAAGATCTTCAATATTCTCCATATTTACCTCCTGTGTTGGGTTTTCTGAGCTACTCACTTTACCCGATCGGAGCGCTATTGCTTTCACATGCTCCTTCCCTTCTCTACAAGTATTATTTTCTGTATTACTAGGAATACCTATGCCAATTTGCCTTTTTATATCCCTTATCATGCTCATCAATTGGCTCATCTAATCTTTAAGTTTAGTCAATGTTCTTGTTGAATTAGTGCACTCAGACTACACTTATTTCACATCTGTTCTCATTGACTACATCTCACCCTCGATTCTATCGAGACGTTGACCGCATATAGTATGGTCATTTAGGTTGGCCCTTTCATGGGGTTTTTGTAAATAATAAGGTTGATAGTTAATGTTTTTAACTGGGTTAAAACTATTAGCTCCTCTTTGGTTTCCTCCCTATTTTAGATTCGGGTGATCTCTCCATCCGGGATTGTATGTATTTGAATAAGGATATCCACCTCTATTCACGATGTAGTTCACATCCTCGGTAAGATTATTAATATAATGGAAGAGCGGTTTGTCTCATCCATAGATAGATGATGCACTATTCTCAGCCTCTATTTGGTTGATTCTGTCTACTAGTTGTTGACATCTATAATCCTCTTGGACAACCTTTATCGTAGATGGTCTTTGGCTATATGTATATGGTTCAGTTGGCTATTGGTAGGAATTCATTACCATAATTTCTATTAATTCATATGCATCCTCGTACATTCTGTTCGTTAAGGCTCATCTTACTGGTCCATCTAATTCTAACCTCAAATACACATCAACCCATTGTAAAAAATCTGCAGTCGTAACCACTCAAGCAATCCGTGATGTGGGCACTTATGAATTAACGTTTTAAAATGTTCTCATGCTTCGTGAAAGTTTTCCCCTTCTAATTACTTAAACATCAAAATTTCCCTTTTTAGCTGGACCATTTTGCTAATAAGGAAGAACTTTTGTAGGAATTTCTTTGTGAGTTCATCCCATGTCGTGATTGATCCTGGTGCCTGCACATCTAGTCAAGAAAAGGAGTTATCGATTAATGAAAAGGGTAACAATCGAAGATGAATAGCATCATCAGTGACCCCATTGTAATTGAAAGTATCACAAAGTTGGATAAACTATTTTAAATGTTGACTCGGATCCTTTGTCATTATTCCTCAAAACTGCAAATTATTTTCGATCATCTGGATCATAGCTGGTCTAATCTTGAAATTATTGGTCATGATAGTTGGCCTCGTTATACTCCCTTGAACCATATCTAGATTTGGTAGCGCATACTCCTTTAAAGTCCTTTCATTATGTGCCATGTTTAGATTTGCAGGTAGTTGTGGTGGTGGTGGTGGATCTTCTAAATTGTTAGCCTCATTGAATAATGAATTCTCACATGGTATGTTGCCTACAACCGGTGGTGGATCTTGCATTTTCTGTTCATGCTACTGTTGTTGTCGATGATTTCTTCGAATTATTCTCTCTAGATTTGTGACTAGCTCTATAGGTGTTCCCCCTACTGTGAAGCATACACTAAACCTAAAAGATAGAATTAGTAGAAAAAAATAAAATAAAATTTGTAACTATAACCTAAAAATTTCCTAATTATTCTAATATCATGCAAAAATTAAAACTAATATAGTGACATTGCCTCCCCAGCAACGACGCCAATAACTTGACCACCACCAAACTTACCAATGTCTAGAGTAGAAAATCTTGCACAAAAGATGTAGAAAAATGGTATCCGCAAGTATATGGGTCAGGTTATAATATAGTTACAACAGAGTAGGTGACTACTCTGAGGATCGTACCCAAGGGAGGCAAGCACTAAATTAATTTTAACTTAGACATAAACATATCTAATTAATACTTTAATCGGATTATAGTACGAATAATTAAAAGAAGGGTTTTTGGATAAATTATGGTAACAATAATGATAAAGGAAATAAAAGTTACTAAATAAATGAGAAACAATAAATCAAACAAGAAGGTAAATATAAAAGTTGAGCATGGGTGATTAGCTCGCTTTGGTAATCTTAATCAACTATCATCTTGGGCTTTCTTGTTCAATCAACTAGTCAATATCCTAGTAGGATCTTCCAATACGTCCACTGAAATACTGAGTCAGAAAGAACTACTTATCTTCTTATCTCACAGTCCAGACCGATTCAAGGTTAAGGTGTTCACGGATAGGCCATACCAATTTTGGGTTAATTCCCACCTTGATGACTTTCTAAGGTTGTCAAGCCTAGGGTTTAAGTTTTTCCTCTCTTGAACAGCTAATCCGTTAGGAAATCCCTACAAAATAATTAATTATTTATACCTCCACTCACTATCCCCCACAGGAGGATTAGTTCCTCATGAATCTAGTAAACCGTATAAACTTGAATGAAAGAATCAACATGAAAAATAATTTCAAGAGTACTAGTTTGAAAGAAGACTGATTGTATTGACTTAAACGCAAAATCATCATAGAGTTTGAGAATAACTTTAGAATCTAATTTCTTCCCAGAAGTAAATAACAAGAATGGAAATAAAGTCTAAAACCTAAGAGAAAGGAAAAACTAATGACTAAAAGTAAATAGAAAATTATACAATCGAAAGAGGGTTGTCCTTAACATGTGTTAGCTAAGCCTATTTATAGACTTAATATGGCCTTCGTCTTTAACCTAGGTCAGTTGACATTCTTGAGCTTAAAGTTGGATTGTGCGGATCAAAACGCCCCTGGCTCGTATTATTTTCCTGTACAAAGGGGATGTCGTGACACATTAGGTCTTGTGTTGCGACATCGAGGGTAGTATGTTAAGCTTCAGGGTGTCTTAAAGGTATGTCACGACATCCTCAGGTTGTATTGCAACGTTGAAGGCAGTGTTGGACTTTTCTTATTTTGCTCCTTATGTTGCAACATCCAATGCTCTATGTTGCAACCTAGTAACCAATATTAAGTTAATATGCCTTCTAATGATCTCCTGCACACTCATAAAGTATATTAGCTCATCTTTGGGCCTCATTCAGCCCCTAAGGTCAATAAAAGACTCGGATAACACATTTTATTACACTAAACTAATTTTGCTAAAATGTAATTAAAACACAACTAAAATGCTTATGTTCAAGCTCTTAAAGTGCGAAAACTAGTTTAATCTGTTACACAGAATTATGACATATCAACCAACTACTAAAAAAATAACAGTAAAAACATCGTTTCACTTCATCAAGCATGCAATCAGTCAGTAATACAACATAGAATAACATGAACTTTTTTTTCGGGTCTTATACAAGGATAAAAATGCTTTAATGTCAACCCAATATAAAATAAGGACATTTTTGTAACATTTTTAAAATTTCAGATCAAGTACACTATAAATGAATCATTCCAATATTCAATAATTTCATAAATGCCAAAATATTATAATACACATTTAAGTATGAGCCTTATTTGAGCTAATGAAAGCTCTTTTGTAGACCCAAGCATAAAGTAGGACCAAACTGCAAGGTTTTAAAAGTTCAGGTTCCACATTGTAACATGACCTTTTCTACTTTGTGACATCACCAAAACAATGATTCATGTTACAATGTCGAACCACTTGACATCGGGATATCAAAAACCCAAGCCAAATAGTAAGCTTATTTAATGCATATATGCTCATCTAAACCTGCACAAAACTAATTTTAAGGCATTCCAAAACATTCATTTATCATAACTCAATTCAAACAATTTTAATTACCAATGCAAAATGTGAAAAATTTTGGCACCAAAACTTATCAAAACTACTTATCAATTCAAATTTATTTAACATCCATATACCGTTTCAAATCATCATATTTTCATAGTATTATGCATTAAACTACACCATTAAATTCCATTCCAATAACTTAACACACAATTTCTCAATCAACCAACATTTATATATCATTAAGGTCCCTAAGTAATAATTTAACTTGTAAACATTCGATCTTTCTCTTATTTCACATTCAATCAATTTCACCAATCTAACCATACTAATTATTTTCCAAATTTTTCAATAATAAGATCTACATGCAATATAACATATTATGTAACACCCAATACTCGGTCCAACTGCCGGACCTGAGATATGAGGTATTACAATAGTTAATAACATTTATCATATTTAATTTTCAATTAAAAGCAAGTTATAACATCAAGCATTCGAAAAATCATTATACTAACAAAACTAAGCCTTAATTGAGCTTAAAAAACTCTTAAACCAACTTGAAATCAAATTCAGACTAATTTGAAACTTTTACAGAAAGATAGGTAAAAAATGAAAATAGAGGTCACACATGTAACACCTCTAACCCATCCCGTATCCATCACCGAAATAGGGTTACGGAGCATTACCAAAAACTTTTAACTTAAAATATTCGATTACAATCATTCATACAACACATCATATTCCATTCAAACACATGCATAACATCCCTTTTTCGAGCCCTCGAGGCCTTAGAAACACTTTAGAAATGATTCGGGACTAAATCGAAAACATTTAGAACTTTATGGAAAAAGATAGAAAAATTTATACTACAGGGATTACACGGCCGTGTCGTCTGATCATGTGTCACACATGGCTGAGACATACGCTTGTGACAAACATGTCAGAATCATCAGTCAGAATTTGATAATAGGGTTTCTCGGTTATGTTTCGTCAGACGATCATTGGGAATTTCTCGGTAGTTATATTGCTAATGATAAAGTTATGACAAGAGGACATCATGGCTATTCAGTTAAGTTCAGGTATAGTATCAAGTTCTAAAATGAGTTTTGAGTCGGGATGAGTTATGATTGATTTTTATGGACTTCGATTGAAAAGGTGGAAGAAAGATTCGACTTGATGGCTTATATCAGGTGAGAAATTTCGAGGACGAAATTTTCGTAAGGGGGAGAATTGTAACAACCTGTAAGACCCTAATTTATTTAATCTTGTTTTTCCGAATGCTATCATAAATGAGTATCTACTTCAGTGGTTAAATGTCCTAATTTTGTGTTTGAGGTCTTGGGTTCAAGTCCCACTTTTGAAAATTTTGTTATTTTAGATCCTAGCTTTATCCTTGGCGATTTGGCTTATGTTCTATTGCTAGTGAAATCATATTAGAATGAGCTTGCTGGTTCAAGTGGTAAGGTGTTAGCTTGCTTGAAGGTCTCATGTTTGAATCCTCACATGAGCGTGGATGATAATTTTTGCTTCGGTTGTCTAATTGAGGTTCGGTGGAACTGAAACTCTGTAGTTGTTAGAAGAGGGTCAAGGTGTGGGTTAGTGGGGATTTAGTTGTTAGTGGAAAGTTAGGATATCTTATTTTAAATTTTAAATTTGAATTTGAGTTATTCTCTCTCTTGTCAAATTTTTCTGACGTCAGTTTCTCCTCTCCTATTTTTTCCTTCTGTGTTTTCTTTTTGTTTTTCATCCCTCTCTATTTCGAACTAAGTGTTCTAATCGTTGGGGTTTGTTAATTCGATTGTTCTCGTTCACTTGGGTAATAGTAAGTCTGTTAGTTTATTTCATTTTTTCTTTTCTTTCCGCTTGATTTGGCATAACAGTGTGAAGTTAGGGAAGTTAAAGTTCTGTGAATTTATTTCATAGGAGGAAACGACCAAACAGTGGTTTCTGCTCCGATGGTCTAAGCTGTGCGTGTGAATGGGTTCGTTAGTGGTAAGTGTGTGCACGTTGCTCAGTTTAGTATTGATGAATTTGTAAATTGATTTTTAAAATTTTTCATTGGGATGTTGTTTCTTAGGTTTCAGAGGTCCCGGGATTGTTGTAGCGTCAAAAATGAATCAGGTGTGTAACAAAAATGCCGGAAAAGGAGGTTTGACAAAAGCCAAAAAAGTAGCCTGTCGGCACTACACGGGCATGTGCCCGGCCATGTGGTAGGCCGTATGCAAAACACAACTGTGTAACAGGAGTATGTGTGGCCGTGTGACCCAATTTTAGTGTGTAAGCCACACAGGCAGGGCCAACTATGGCATATGGGCCACACAGGCGTGTGGGGCCACACGGGCATGCGGGCTTAAAATTCTAAAATTTTCCCTTGTCATGTGACACCTCTAACCTGTATCTATCTCTGGAATAAGGTTATGAGGCATTACCAAGCAACTTACAGCACACAACATACATTTCTCAACATGAATCCACTATCACATAAACATCGATCAAACATAATCACATTGTCCTTTATAAGGCTTTACGAGACCTTAAAACAAGCTAGGAAGAGGTTTGGGACTAAACTGATAACATTTGTAAATTTTGGAAAAACTTAGAAAATTTTCATGCATACAGGGATCACACGCCCGTGTGAATAGGCACACGGCCACGGACATGCCCGTGTGCCATGGTCGTGTAAAATCAGGATGGTATACTATCTTAGGTCACACGGCTAGCCACTCGCCCATGTGCTAGCCCGTGTGCCACACACGGCTAGTAGACATGCCTATGTGTATAAGTTGTGTAACTCACTGACTTGTTTTAACTAAGTTACAATAGGCATACTGTCGAGTTACACGCTGTAACAACCCGATTTTGGGGCTAGTCGAAACAGTGGTTTCGAAACCACTATTCCAAAGCTGAATAAATTATTTTTAATATTATTTTATGTGTGATGGCATGATTATAAAGGTGCATGGAAAATTTGGTGAATTGATTTTAGCGTTTGGGAGCTTAATTGCGAAAAAGGACTAAATCGCATAAAGGGTAAAGCTCTATTTTACTTGATAGACATACCAAATAGCTAGAGAGCCATAATTAGAGGTCTTTAAAGAGCAATTAGACCCCCTCCAAGAGGCATGGCCGGCCAAAGGGGCAAGGAAATCAATGGGTCAAATGGTTAGGTAATTTGATGACCTAATTTTGACTAGAATAAAAATAAAATAAAGAGAAAAAGATATCATCTTTTTCCTACCATCTTCTCCATCGAAAATGCAGCCAATGTAGGGGTTTTTGAGCTTCAAAAATTTTAGCCACTCTCTACTCTTGCAAGTAAGTGACTTTGATGGCTTTTCTTGAAAATTTTTACATTTTTAGAACCCTTGTAGCATGAGCTTTCAAATGATGGGACTATTTTACAAAATGGTTGAAAGTCTAGGGTTTTACCATGAGTGTGTTCATGTTGTTTTCTAAAATTTTTTGGAAGAAAATGAATCATGGTTGTGAAATAATCAACTTTTGTGAAGTAGTTTTCATGGAAACCCTAAGTAAGGACCATTTTGCATAAGTTGTAAAATAGGTGATAAATGTGTTAAATAATGAGAATTTTGGGCTGTTCCTAGTATAAAAAGTATTCGGCTAGGCTTGGTTAATGAGAAAACGTGATAAAAATTGATTTTCGGGTCTAGGGGTAAAATGGTCATTTTGTGAAAGTCTAGGGGCAAAATGATCATTTTTCCCAATTACAAATTGTTGAGTACCTAGATCGATAAAATGATTAAATTTGTGAATTTTTATCATTATAGATCAAGAATTACAAAATCTGGGCCTAGACCAGGGAATAGCAAAGCTAGCGGACTAAAACCGACTAGTCACCTACATTTTGTAATCTGAGGTAAGTTGTGTGTAAATAATGCAACTACATTGTTTTCATGTATGAATGAATTGTTACAGCATAAATTATTTGATTGTGGAAATGATTAAGCATGATGAGAATTGAGGTAGTAGAATTCCCTGTTGAACCTTAGGAATCATCGGATATTCATGCCATGACATTTGGGTCATTTGTGTGCCAGTGTAAGACATGTCTGGGACATGCATCGGCCTTGAGATATTTAAGCCAGTATAAGCCATGTCTGGGACATGTATCCGCCTCACGATATACAAGCTAGGGTAAGACCTGTCTGGGACATGACGTCAGCTTGTTGTGTGTCAGCATAAGACCTGTCTAGGACATGGCATCGACATCGATAGATGAGAGCCAGTGTAAGACCTATTTGGGACACGGCATCAGCCTCGCTATATAGAAGCCAGTGTAAGACCATGTCTGGGACATGGCGACGACATCTTAACCCATGTTAGGGCTATGGAGTATTTGATAGTATTCCAAACGGCTCGACAAACGGTTGATGATTTATATCAAAATGAGAAAAGTTATGATCTTGTGATGAGTGGTACAGGTACCTATTGGAAACACAAAAATTTATATAGTTTTTCATACCCAATTTTACTTAAATTCATGCAAATCAGGTTGAATTCTTGTCGAAAAATAATTAAATAATATAAAATAATTAAATCGTCTTAAAAATATGAACATGGTGAATTTATTTAATTTTATACTTAATTTTCATTAATTTTGACTATTTTCGATAGATTCGCGCAAAGGGCAAAAATTGGCTCGGCTGACACTGCTGAAAGCACAAAACCGAGAAGCAATTTGAAGTATCGAGGCACTTTAATTTCCAGCCTAAGACGGTCCAAAAATGCGTATTAATCCATAATTTAATTAATTTTAACTTATTCCCCATTTAATTTGGGTTAAATAAATTGTTTTTAATTAATTATAGAGAAAGGGTCCAATTGAACCGCACTGGTCGAGCCATATTGAGTGAACCGAACCAGCCACTAATTGGGCAGCCCAGAGCCCTCCATATGCTGACCCAAATAAGCATTTTAGCTGATTAAATATACTTGCAAAAAGGCCCTCAAAAGACTTCTAAATTGCATTCAAACCCCACCTTAAATTATGACTTTGTAGATTTGCCCCAAGCTTAAAATAGCAAAGTTGAAACTCTCAACTTTGCCATGTGTGTGGCCGGCCAAGGGAGGTCTCTTTGGGTGCTGGAATTTTCTAATTTTAGCAGCCACAATCAGCTATAAAAGCCACCCCTTGCTGATCATTCAAAGCATCCCTCATTCCACAACATTCTCTCATTCTCTCTTCTCCTCTCTCACTTTTTGTCTCATTTTTTTCCATCCTATTTCCCTTATTGTTCAAGTGCCGATTTCTTCTCTTGGGAAATAGGCTCTCATCAGCCATTTTGGAGCAGTAATTAGGTGTTCATAAGCCACCTTGATAGCCGAGGGCAACGAAGAACAAAGAATAGAGCAACTAGTCAAGCCACGGAAAAACATCGGATTTGCTTCTTGTTCCCTATCCCTTTAATTTTTGTTGTTGTTTTAACGAACAAGTTTATGAATATGTAGGCTATTGAAATGGTTATTTTAATCAATTTAGCTTAAACTTTAAGTTGTGTTGGGTTGATTATATTCTGCCTACTTGAATTGTTAAAATCGTGTTTATGTTGTTATAAGCCTCGGTAAGATGCTTGATTAAGTAAAATCATGCCTAAGTTATTCTTGCATTACGACTGTGAGGTAACTAATGAATTAATTATTTAAATGGATTGCATTTGTAATTAATTGACACAGTACTTAATCAGTGCATGTTTATTTTTCTAAGGTTGCTAAAGGTTAAATTAGCAATGTATCTGGCGATATTATTGCCTTGCATAACTTGCAAGATTATTGTGATTAAACTGTTTCAAGGTAGGGATGCCTTGTTACCTCTCATAGTCTTTTATATGCTTATTAGATTTAATTAATCCTTTGATTTGACATAGGGATATGCAAGAGATTAGTTCAATTTAATGAGTATGTATGTGCAATAACATGTTTGCTTACTAGAATCTGTTTAGTCGGTTGAATTGACATAGGGATATGTCAAGAGGTGAATTGATTTTTGTATGTAAGTTTGTTCATAAGTTAGCAAATTACCGGGTTTCTATGAATTTATTCGTAACAATATAAACATGAGTTTGATAATTCTAAGTTAAAGAAATATAATTAATCCAACACAAGTATGTTACCTTGATTAAATCTTATTTTAAAATCGTGCATTAGAACTTCTTTGTTTTATTTTAAATATTTACTTAGTTTTTAAATATTTTTTGACCATCTTTTAAAACCGAATTATTTTTACCTCACCAAAGTGTTTTACAATTAATTTCATAAACAATTCTTTTTACAGTCCCTGTGGGTACGATAACTCGACATTTACTTGTCACTTTATTACTTGTTGCGATTGTGTACACTTCCACATTTTTCCGTCGTTCCAAGTTTTTGGCGCCTTTGCCGGGGACTGTTTTAAAAAAGCCATTATTTGTGAATTTGTTAGTTTTACATTTTGGTTTACTTTTCTATTTAATTTTTATCTCACTTAATTTTTCTGTGATATTTCAGGTATTTATGAGTATTGATCAGATTATTGACTTACTCTCTGTAAACCCTGAGATAGAACGAACCTTTCAACAGTGAAGAAGACAAGCGAATCAGAGAAGGACTGAAGGAATGAATTTCAAGAATATGAATCAAGGAAATGGAGCAAACCTCACTCAAAATCCTATCCTTATTGCTGAAGATAGGGATAGAGCCTGAAGACAATATGCCGTGCCAGTATTTAACGATCTTAATCCGGGCATTAGGAGACCCGAAATTGAGGCACAACAATTCGAGCTGAAGTCAGTCATGTTCCAGATGCTTCAGATTGTGGGCCAATTCAGTGGAATACCTACTGAAGATCCTCATCTTCACCTAAGACTATTTATGGAGTTGAACGACTCTTTCAAATTAGCTGGAGTACCTGAAGATGCATTACAATTGAAGCTGTTCCCGTACTCACTAAGGGACAGAGCTCGAGCCTGGTTGAATTCATTGCCACCAAACTCAATTTCTACATGGCAAGAGTTAGCCAAAAGATTCCTCATGAAGTATTTCCTGCCTAGCAAGAATGCTAAGTTGAGGAACGAGATCACTGCCTTCCAACAAATGGATGATGAGTCCTTGTATAAGGCACGGGAACATTACAAAGAATTATTACAAAAATGCCCTCATCACGGAATCTCACATTGTATCTCACATTGTATCTCACTTGAGACATTTTATAATGGTCTCAATGCTTACACGAGGATGGTAGTGGATGCTTCTGCTAACGGTGCTCTCTTTTCTAAGTCTTATAATGAGGCTTACGAAATCATCGAGAGCATCGCCAGTAACAATTATCAATGGCCAACCAATTGAGCTGGGTTAGGAAGATGAGTCACTGGAATACATGAAGTGGACACTTTCACTTCACTCGCATCTCAGGTATCTTCAATATCCTCCATGCTTAAGAATCTTACCACTAATGGGTCTAACAGTTTTGCAGCCCAACCACCTCACTAATTTGAGAGTATAGACTGTGTTTGTTATGGGGAGGGACATTTGTTCGAAGAATGTCCATCAAACCCCAAATCCGTATATTACATGGGTAACCAGAACCAAAATCGAGGAAGGCAAGGACTACATTCCAACTTTTACAACCCATCGTGGCGAAACCACCCAAATTTTTCTTAGATTAACTAAGGGGCTAGAACCAGTAACAACTACTCCCAACCTAGACCGACTCAGCCGCCTAGTTTTTCCCAACAAGTTCAGAAACCAGATCAAGCTAAATCATCCAATAGCTTAGAGAATTTATTGAAGGCATACATGGCGAAAAACGATGCCACACTAAGGAATTTGGAGAATCAAGTGGGCCAGCTTGCTACTGAACTCAGGAACTGACCACAAGGTGCTTTACCTAGTGATACGGAGAATCCAAGAAATCTGGGGAAGGAACATTGCAAAGCGTTAACACTGAGGAGCGAAAAGATAGTAGAGCCCAATGCTATTGAAGCTAAAAAGGAGCCAGCTGATACTCAAGATTCAGAAGAAGTTCAACTGAGTGTTGAAATTCCAGTTTCACAAGAACCAGAATCTACAAAACCCGACAAGGTAATTCCAGAACCAGCTAATTCTGATCAAATAACAACTTCGTCAGATGCAGAATTGTCGCAAAAAATGAATCAACCAGTTCCAGTAAAGAAACCTCCACCACCCTACCCTTAAAGACTTCAGAAGCAGAAGCAGGAAATTAAATTCAAGAAATTCCTAGATATACTCAAGCAACTTCACATCAACATCCCATTGGTTGAAGCACTTGAACAAATGCTAAACTACGTCAAATTCATGAAGGATATCTTGTCCAAAAAATGAAGACTTGGAGAATTTGAGATGGTAGCTCTGACAAAGGAATGGAACGCATATCTTCAAGACAAACTACCCCCAAAGTTGAAGGATCCTGGATGTTTTACCATACCTTGCAACATTGGAGCAACATATGCATTATGTGACTTGGTTGTAAGTATAAACTTGATGCCTATGTCAGTATTTAGAAAGTTAGGGATAGGTGAAGTTAGACCTACTACTGTTACACTTCAGCTAGCAGATCGATCTTTAGCACATCCAGAAGGAAAAATCGAGGATGTATTGGTACGAGTAGAAAAATTTATCTTCCCTGCTGATTTTGTTATCCTAGGCTTTAAAGCAGACAAAGAAATGCCGATTATCCTAGGAAGACCGTTCTTAGCAACCAGAAGGACCCTTATTGATGTGCAGAAAGGCGAGCTTACGATGCGTGTTCGAGATGATCAGGTAACATTTAATGTTTTTAAGTCTATGCGATTTCTTGACGCGATTGATGATTGTTCTGCAGTATCTAACTTAAGAGGATTTAATAGTGGAGAAGGAGCTCAATTCTGTTGAGGATCCACTAGAAAAAATTTTGACATCGGACCCTCCAAATGATGAAGAGGAGGATGAATACTTAGCTTTATTAGAAGCTAATCAAAGGGGATTTAATCCGCATTCCCGCTTTGAATCTTTGGAGTTAGAGAAAAGGGATTATGCCCAACCAAAAGCATCAATCGAGGAGCCACCTAAATTAAAACTGAAGGTACTTCCCTCACATCTGAAATATGTTTATTTAGGTAACTCTTCTACTCTGCCTGTGATTGTTTCAGCACAATTAACTACTGAGCAAGAAGAGAAACTCATCTTGGTGTTGAAGCAATTCAAGAAGGCTATCGGATGGACCATAGCTGATATCCACGGTATTAGTCCATCTGTATGCATACACAAGATTATCCTGAAAGATGGCGAAAAAGGGACGATTGATGGACAACGAAGACTGAACCCCATCATGAAAGACATAGTGAAAAAGGAGATTATCAAGTGATTAGATGCGGGTATCATTTATCCCATCTCAGATAGTTCGTGGGTAAGTCCGGTCCCGTGCGTGCCAAAGAAGAGAGGTATCGCAGTCATAGAAAACGAGAATAACGAGTTGATACCAACTAGAACAGTTATGGGATGGAGGATTTACATCGATTACCGGAAGCTGAACAAGGCGACTAGGAAAGATCACTTTCCTTTGCCCTTTTTGGACCAGATGCGGGATAGACTCGCAGGGCGAGATTATTACTATTTTCTTGATGGATACTCGGGGTATGATCAGATTACAGTAGCATCAAAAGATCAACACAAAACAACGTTCACCTGCCCGTACGGTACATTTGCATTTAGATGCATGCCATTTGTTTTATGTAATACACCTACTACATTTCAAAGATGTATGATGTCTATTTTTACTGACATGGTTGAGAAGTAATTGGAAGTTTTTATGGATGACTTTTCAGTATTCAGAGATACTTACGATGATTGCTTAGCCAATCTAGCTAAGGTACTAAGGCAATACGAAGAAATGAACCTAGTACTTAATTGGGAAAAGTGCCATTTCATGATACGAGAAGGAATTGTTCTAGGGCATCTGATAACGAGACATGGAATCGAGGTAGACAAAGCAAAAGTAGATGTTATTGAGAAGCTTCCACCTCCAACATCTGTAAAGGGTGTTAGGAGCTTTTTGGGCCATGCCGGGTTCTATCGAAAATTTATTAAGGGCTTCTCTAAAATTGCTAAACCCTTATGCAAATTATTAGAGAAGGACACGACGTTCAAGTTCAATGGTGAATGCCTAAGAGCTTTCAAGGATTTGAAGAGTCAATTAGTTACGGCACCCATAATCGTCACACTAGACTGGGATTTTTCATTTGAATTAATGTGTGATGCAAGCGACTTCGCGATAGGAGCTATCATGGGCAAGCGAAGGAACAAAGTTTTTCATCCCATCTACTATGCAAGCTAAAATCTTACAGGAGCTCAACTGAACTATATGACAATAGAAAAAGAGTTACTTGCTATTGTATTTGCTTTTGACAAGTTTCAATCTTATCTTGTAGATACCAAAGTAACTGTTTATACGGACCACTCGGCAATCAAGTACTTACTTGCCAAGAAAGATGCTAAGCCGAGACTAATCCGATGGGTGCTTCTACTTCAAGAGTTTGATCCAGAAATTCAAGATTGAAAGGGAGTAGAAAACCAAGTAGCAGATCACTTGTCCAGATTGGAGCCGCAAGAAAGGAATTCTCCTATTATACCAATTCAGGAAACGTTTCCAGATGAACACATACTGAAGGTAAGTCATGTCCATAACACCCCTTGGTTTGCTAATATTGCTAACTATTTAGCTTGTGGTTTGATGCCAATTGATAAGACCTATAAACATAGGAGAAAGTTTCTTCACAATGTGAAGTACTATTTCTGGGAAGAGACATATTTGTTTAAAAGGTGTGCAGATCAGATGATTAGGAGATGCGTGGCAGAAGATGAAATACAAAAGATTTTATACCATTATCACTCAGCTCCGAGTGGGGGACACTTCGGAGGTACTCGTACGGTGGCCAAAGTATTGCAAGCTGGATTCTCTTGGCCAACACTATTCAGGGATGCATATGCGTACGTAAAGAGCTGTGACCGATGTCAAAGGGTTGGAAATGCCACCAATAGAAATGAGATGCCTCAAGCAAACATCATTGAGGTAGAATTGTTTGATGTATGGGGTATTGACTTTCTTAGTCCTTTCCCTCCATCTTTTGGTCACAAGTATATATTAGTAGTAGTAGATTATGTGTCCAAGTGGGTCGAGGCTGAAGCTTATCCGAAAAACGATGCGAAGGTTGTAATGAAGTTCTTACAGAAACACGTGTTCACAAGGTTTGGAACCCCAAGAGCTATCATTAGTGATGAAGGGTCCCACTTCGAGAACAAGTGGTTAAGATGGTTATTAGACAAGCATGGAGTAAAACACAAGGTTGCAACAGCTTACCATCCGCATACGAATGGGCAAGCTGAACTAGCAAATAAGGAAATCAAAGGCATACTTGAGAAGGTAGTTTGCCCAAACTGACGAGACTGGTCCAAAAGGTTGGGCGATGCTTTATAGGCTTACAGAACAGCATACAAGATGCCTTTAGGGATGTCACCCTATAGTTTGGTCTTTGGGAAAGCATGTCATCTACCCTTAGAGTTAGAGCACAAGGCTTACTGGGCTCTTCGACGATTCAACTTGGATCCTAAGGTTGCTAAAGAGAAACAGATGCTCCAACTCAATGAGCTAGAGGAACTCCAGCTATTCTCCTATGAAAATGCCAAATTACTCAAGGAGAGACTTAAGAAATGGCATGACAAGCACATTCGAGTTTGAGAATTTGAAGCAGGTCAGCGAGTTTTGTTATTTAATTCCGGACTAAAGTTCTTTCCAGGTAAGCTAAAATCACGTTGGTCTGGTCCATTTATGATTCATCGCGTCTATCCATACGGAGTTGTCGAGCTCCAAAGTAAGGAAGGTAATTTTCAAGTTAATGCTCAGCGCTTGAAACACTATTAGGGAGATAAGATTGAACGGAATGAAATTTCGTTCATTTTATCGGATGTTTAAAATTTTCTTATTTTCCTTTTTAATAAAAGATTTAGGGTATATTTTTGGGATTAGTATGTTTAAATGAATTCTGTCTAACAGATTGGAACTTAAGCGGGACCGCTTGTGACCCCTCCAATCTTTCCTGGGAATTGCTTTTAACATAATTTTCCTAAAAATTATTCTCTAAATAGAAATTTCAACTTTTGATTTTTCAAATAAAAGGGTCAATTTTGACCCAAGTTT
This sequence comes from Gossypium anomalum, assembly GCA_025698475.1. Lineage (NCBI taxonomy): Eukaryota > Viridiplantae > Streptophyta > Magnoliopsida > Malvales > Malvaceae > Gossypium > Gossypium anomalum. The sequence continues at coordinate 66,409,278 of CM046966.1, forward strand.
TAAATTGCAACTCAATTTCAAATTTTCATTTAGTCTAGGGACTTAATTGAAGTATTTTAAAATTTGGTTGCTCTTTTTGTAAATAATAAAAACTAGATGCCTCTTTTTGTAAATATTTGCAAGAAATTCTCGAGGAATTGACAGTTCAGGGTTCTAAATGGACTGTGTCAAAACAAGGAATTCACACTTGTCGAAGAGAATATTTGACGCCACTCGCGAAGGTATGGTTTTACTTCATTCGATTCAGCCTTATGCCTAGCTCACATGGGACTATAATCTCATTAGAGCGAATGGTCTTATTGTACTCAATCCTAACTGGTAAGACCATTGATGTGAGGAAGATCATCTTGAGGGAAATACAGAATTGTGCCGTTAAACGCTCTGGCCCGGCTCACTTCCCCTTTACAATAACTATTTTATGCTTGAAAGCTGAAATTCTTGTGAATGTAAGGAAGACTGTAACACCCTTACCCATAACCGTCGCCGGAATAGGGTACGAGATATTAACAAATTATAATACATACTATTAAATAAAACTGATACAAAAATATGACGTGCAATTTGATCATGAATCATTATAACATATGTCATTAACAATACAAGCCAATTTCAAAGGCTTCGTACAAAATGATTAGTTTGATACTATAATTAACATTTTAAACCTAGGCAATTATGACACGTAACAAAATAACTAAGTCTACTATACATGCCATAATTCAAAATGTTGAGTTCAAATACCAAAAGTATTGATAGTGCGAGCGGATCTTCAATGATCTGTAACTCCCGAGCTAGCCGGATGACACTACAAGACAAAAGAGAGAAATGAAAGTAAGCTTATAGCTTAGTAAGTAAGTATATAAATAACAAATAAAGAATCAAATATGTTTACAACATAACTCAATTATATCATATATGTTTATTTGAATTTCATTATTTACTTCAATTTGATCAAGCTGTCCCTCCTGCGTCATGATCAATAAATAAATCATAACTCAAGTTAAGAAACTCAAAATTCAAATCTGTAAAATTTCCCTGAATCTAGACTCATAAAAATTCTTACTAATTTTTTTCTAGAATTTTTGGCTCAGCCAATTAGTACAGTTTATTAGTTAAAGTTTTCCCTGTTACACAACTCGACTGATCTGACCTCTGTTCACTACGAATTGAATTTCTCCCAGAACACAATTCAAATGACCATGAAACCTATTTCATTTAAAACTAAACTCAATAAGAAATTTAGGAATATAAATTATATTTCTTAATTTGTTTTGTACAATTTTTAATGATTTTTCAAAGTTGGAACAGGGGATCACATAGTCATTCTGAGCAAGTCACACACAATTATAAATATCTCAAAATATAGAATTCCTTTACTTGCTCCGTTTCTTTTATATGAAAATAGACTCATTTGATTTCACATCTCATTCAGCCTCTATTTAAATTCCTGCTATTTTTGGTGATATTTCAAAATCACGTCACTGCTACTGTCCCAAAACAGTTTTAGTGCTAATTCACTCTTTCACACTTTCTTTGTATTATCCTCATTTTAACTTATATATATCACAAATCATTTTCACCACTTTTCATACATCACAAGTATAGGCCCATGATTACAATGTCACCACAAAGCCATCCCGTTGAACAATTCGGATCAATTCTCGATACTTGATGGTTTCAGCACACAGCCCCACCTTCACATTTCATTTAATTTGGCTCTCTTGTACACATGGAGAACACCTAGTACCACCCATGTGACCTAGCTAATTTATATCGAAGCTCTCTTGTCTACATGGTGTCCTTCACTTGGAATCACACATGCGACCTAGCTACATTTATCTCTCCCGTAGCTCCCTTGTCTACATGGGATACATCCCGTATCACACATGTGACCTAGCCACTACATAGTATCTCGTAGCTTTCTTGTACACATGATGTGCACTTAGCACGATACATGTGACATAGCTACGCCCCATCTATTTTATTTGATCTTTCCGAATGTTCAACCTGGATTTCTCTCTCTATTACTATTTCCATTCTTCCAATAGTCGATTTATCCTTCAACATCAGCTAATATATATATATATAATAGGCTGAAATATAAGAATGTAAATGAAATTAACGTATTATTTACATACAAACTTACCTCGGTACAAAATATGGGAATTTTGCAATTTAGTCCAAAACTTTTTCCTTCCCCCGTTCGAGATCGATTCCACACCTTTCTTGATCTATAATAACACATTTAGCTTATTTAACACTCGAACTATTTATTTCAATCCAAAAATCACATTATACAAAAATTACATTTTTGCCCCTAACTTTTACAAAATTATGATTTTGCCCCAAGGCTCGGAAATTTAATTTCAGCCCTTATTCTTATGTTTAATGACATGCTGATCATTTTTCTCTTCTATGGCAACATCAAATTCTCACTCTAACACATAGTTATGAACAATAGATATTTTTATCGATTGTGCCGTTTTGCTCGTTTTCGCCAAAAATTGCTTAGAAAAGATCGTTCTACTAACTTCAAACATTCATATTCTACCATAAAACATAAAAATACATGCCTATCATTCATGGGTAAATTTTTAAACATAAACCCTAACTCAAAATAATGGTAGAAATAGGTAAACCGAGTTACGAGGATTTTAAAAATGTAAAAAACATTAAAAACGGGGCTTAAAATCACTTACTATGAAGCTAGAAAGTTGAAGAAACCATAGCTATAGAGGAGAGAAAATTTCGGCAGCAACTAGTGAAGGTGATAACCAATTTTTGTGTTATTTTTCCCATTTTATTTCATTTAATATACAAATGACCAAAATGCCCTTACTACTAAACTTTCCAAAAATTCCCTCCATGTCCAACTTTTGTCCATAATTTAGGAATTGGTCAAATTGCTATTTAAGACCTCCTAATTAATATCCCAAAGAAATTTCATACTAAAAACTTCTAAAACACGAGTTTTGCAATTTATTCGGTTTAGTCCCTAATCTCAACTTAAGCGCTCAATGCATAGAATTTCATCACAAAATTTTCACGAAATCATGAAATCATATCATAAACCTCAAAATAATTATAATATAATTATTTCTATCTCGAATTTATGGTCACGAAACCACTATTCCGATTAGGCCCTAATTCGGGTTGTCAGAAAGACAGGGTATACCCAAGGCACAATCACGGATTGGGACCTTTACGGAGTAGCTGGGCACTCAGTTCTATAGCAACGAGTTGAACTAAGTGAGGAACCAGAGGACCCTGATGAAGAAGAAGATCCCACGATGCAATCATTTGAAGTCCCTGATAAAGTAGAATCAGTAGAGCCAGATGCTGAACCTAATATTGAAACTTCAATGTTTAGAGCTCAATTGCCGAGCCCAGACCTTCGAGATGAGCTATCAAAATTGATGGACTTAATGCAACATATGCAATGGCAGCAACAAGCCTACTGGAGATACTCAAAAATAAGGGATAACTCGATGAGAAGTGCTTTTAAGAAAATTTACAATGACCCGTTTATTTTTGTTCCTGAGTTTCCAGATTTCATATTTGAACCATGGAGTCCAATATCAAAGAAGGAGCGAAGCGATTCATGTAAAGGCGATAGTGATGGAGCAAAAGATGAGTCAAATTCGGAAGGGTCTGCAAATAAATAAAGGGGGGATCTTGACTTTACTTTATTTTTGTTCTTAGGAATAAGTTTAATTAGGAATTTTTATTTTTGCATAATAAAACAAGAGAGGAAAATCATTAATAAAATGTGAGCAAGTCACAAAGTATAAAGTGTGGCAATAGATATATACATGTCTAGGATTGGATTTAGAAAGAGCTTGGTACTTAAGCAATCAAATTGACTCACCTCCTCTTTTCTAAAATCCTACCTGGTGTATAGTATCTACTTACTTTAAACAATGAGGAAATTGTTCATTTTAAGTTGGGGGGACCGAAAAATTGAACTATTCCCACTCAGAATAAAATTTTTCTTTTAATTATGATTAGGATATTTAGTTCAAAAATTTGAATTTTATTAAGTATGCTCAATTTGAGTATGAATAAAGTTCTATTATTTCAATAAATCATTATGCTAGCTTAATAATGACTTGAATGTATTTTTAATAAAGCATGAAAATTCGTACCATAAAATGTTTTACTTCTTTAGGAAAGTTAGGTATGCATAAAAGTTTAAGTCTTTAGAATTGACTTAGTAGTTTCTTGAGACGAAATCCTAGGGAGCATGAAACGTTGAAAATGATTTAGGCAACTATTGTTTGGACTGTTTGAGATTTTCAAGCCTACCATGGTAAATTTTATCCTTTGAAACCCAACTTTGAGAGTAATGACCTAATTTTCTTTCGACCCTTGCAATAATTAGCCATTACTTTTCGCTTAAATGATCTTAAAGTTGTCCCAAACACAAGACTCAGTAATATTCAAAATGTACTTCGAAAATAAGTTTAGGGGAGTAGAAAAGAAGTATCAATTGCTCAAGAATTGCAGTACACAAAATAAGTGCTCGTGTTAGCCTAAAAAAAAAGAGAGAAAGAACACATGTATTTGAAAGAGATGTACAAATGAGCATATGAAAGTCAAGTTGGTGTATCGAAGGTAAAAATTTTGAAGGTTCGATTGATGCTGAGTTTATGGTTTTTACACCAAAATTTATCCATCTTTCACCTACCCCTAGCCTAGCCACGTTACAACCTTGACAAAGACCTATTGATTCAAAATCCTCATGCTACCTGCATTAGTGGAGAGAAATTGCTATGATCAACATATGAAGACATAAGTTAAGCTTAATGATTGCAGCTTAGTCTTGAATAAAGGAATAAAAATCAAATTGGTGAGGGTTAACATGTCTTTGTTACAAAAGCATTTAGTCTAAATTTTGCTATTATAAAAAGTTGTTGAATTTAATTTGAACAATATGTATGCTTAAATAGCATAACTATCAGATTCCTTGTCTTTGAGCATAAGTATTTTAAATTCATAATTTTTGGAAAAATGTTGTTCTGAAGGAATTTTTCAAAGGTGTTTCCTAGAAATTCTTTTCAAAATTTGTGCATTACTCGGGACGAGCAATGAATTAAGTTTGGGTGTGTGGAAACACAAAAATTTATATACTTTTTCATACCCAATTTTACTTAAATTCATGCAAATCTAGTTAAATTCTTGTCGAAAAATAATTAAATAATATAAAATAATTAAATCGTGCTAAAAATATGAACATGGTGAATTTATTTAATTTTATACTTAATTTTCATTAATTTTGACTATTTCGACAGATTCGTGCAAAGGGCAAAAATTGGCTCGGCTAACACTGCTGAAAGCACAAAACCGAGAAGTAATTTGAAGTATCGAGGCACTTTAATTTCCAGCCTAAGACAGTCCAGAAATGTGCATTAATTCATAAATTTAATTTATTCCCCATTTAATTTGGGTTAAATAAATTGTTTTTAATTAATTATGGAGAAAGGGTCCAGTTGAACTGCACTGGTCGAGCCATATTGAGTGGACCGAACCAGCCACTAATTTGGCAGCCCAGAACCGTCCATATGATGACCCAAATCAGCATTTTAGCTGATTAAATATGCTTGCAAAAAGGCCCTCAAAAGACTTCTAAATTGCATTCAAACCCCACATTAAATTATGGCTTTGTAGATTTGCCCCAAGCTTAAAATAGCAAAGTTGAAACTCTCAACTTTGCCATGTGTGTGGTCGGACAAGGGAGGTCTCTTTGGGTACTGGAATTTATTTTTATCAGCCACAGTCATTTATAAAAGCCACCCCTTGCTGATCATTCAAAGCATCCCTTATTCCACAACATTCTCTCATTCTCTCTTCTCCTTTCTCACTTTTTCTCTCATTTTTTTCCATCCCATTTCCCTTATTGTTCAAGTGCCGATTTCTTCTCTAGAGAAAGAGGCTCTCATCAGCCATTTTGGAGCAGCAATTAGGTGTTCATAAGCCACCTTGATAGCCGAGGGCAACGAAGAACAAAGAACGGAGCAACTAGTCAAGCCACGGAGAAACACCGGATTTGCTTCTTGTTCCCTATCTCTTTAATTTTTGTTGTTGTTTTGACAAACATGTTTATGAATATTTATGCTATTGAAATGGTTATTTTAATCAGTTTAGCTTAAACTTAAGTTTGTGTTGGGTTGATTATATTCTGCCTGCTTGAATTGTTAAAATCGTGTTTATGTTGTTATAAGCCTCGGTAATATGCTTGATTAAGTAAAATCATGCCTAAGTTATTCTTGCATTACGACTGTGAGGTAACTAATGAATTAATTATTTAAACGGATTGCATTTGTAATTAATTGACACAGTACTTAATCAGTGCATGTTTATTCTTCTAAGGTAGTTGAAGGTTAAATTAGCAATGTATCTGGCGATATTATTGCCTTGCATAACTTGCAAGAGTATTGTGATTAAACTGTTTCAAGGTAGGGATGCCTTGTTACCACACATAGTCTTTTATATGCTTATTAGATTTAATTAATAGTTTTAATTGACATAGGGATATGCAAGAGATTAGTTCAATTTAATGAGTATGTATGTGCAATAACATGTTTGCTTACTAGAATCTGTTTAGTCGGTTGAATTGACATAGGGATATGTCAAGAGATGAATGGATTTTTGTAAGTTTGTTCATAAGTTAGCAAATTACTGGGTTGTTCTGAATTTATTCGTAACAATATAAACATGAGTTTGATAATTCTAAGTTAAAGAAATATAATTAATCCAACACAAGTATGTTACCTTGATTAAATCTTATTTTGAAATCGTGCATTAAAACTCCTTTGTTTTATTTTAAATATTTACTTAGTTTTTAAATAGTTTTTGACCATCTTTTAAAACCAAATTATTTTTACCTCACTAAAGTGTTTTACAATTAATTTCATAAATAATTCTTTTTACAGTCCCTGTGGGTACGATAACTCGACATTTACTTGTCACTTTATTACTTGTTGCGATTGTGTACACTTGCACATTTTTCCGTCGTTCCACCTATATGAAATGTATGAGATGTGGGCTCAACATATGTGATATGAATTGTATTGGATGGTGATGAGTAAGTTGTACTTATTTATGGTATTGATGAATAAGCTATGAAAGGTTATAAGCATATTGTTTTGTGATAATTAGTTGACGTTTATTTTTGTGCAACTTACTAAGCTTTATGCTTACCCTATTTCCTTTCCATTTTCTAATAGTGCCGCCAAAGTAACTTGAGGATCATCGCCTACGTCGGAGAAGCCAGTTACACTATCCTTGAAGCACTTGGTATAGCTAGTTTTATTATTTTGATTATGGCATGTATAGGAACTAGTCCTTTTGAAATGGTTACTTTGTTTGGTCCAAACTTGTAGCTTATCATAGCTATTGAGTCATTTTGTATAATGCCATGGATGGTGGCTAATATTGGTTATTGATAAATGCAAATGATGATCTTCTTTTGGGAATGAGTAAATTGAATGATTTAGCTATGTGGTTGTGTGTGAATTGGTTGTTTTGATGTGGTATAAGCTAGTGCTATTTAGGGTGGCAGAAAGGCTTGGTAGAGAGCCTTATTTTTTTGTCCACGTGTCCAGGCCGTGTGTGACACACGGCTAGCCCCATGGGTGTTATCTGACTGTGTGTCCCCTGCACATCAAATTTGCAAGTTAGTATGCTTGGTAGTAAACACACGGGCAGAGACAGGGCCATGTGTCTCATCCGTGTGGAGGACACGATTTCTGGCCATGGGCGTGTGCCTTGGCCATGTGTCCCTAATTGGATGCTAACGTCAGAAGCAGAATGTCAAGGTTTTTAAACACCGGCTAAGACAAAGGCGTGTCATGGCCGTGTGAGGGACATGGGCCGTGGAAACGGGCGTGTGTCAGGCTGTGTATGAAAACCCCTGTAGGATCAAATTGAAAAATAAATCTACACGGGCAAGGGAACACGGGCGTGTCCCTAAGTGCTTAGTCCGTGTGATCCACACGGGCCATCAGCACGACCATGTTTAGGTTTCACAAGGGCGTATGCCCTGTTTCAAAGGTAATTTTTCTAACGTTGGTTAAAGGACCTGAGTTGGTCCCGAATGGTTTCCAATGGATGTTTGAGGCCTCGTAGGCCCATATTAAGGAGTTTAGACGAAGCTCGAAAAAGTTCTAAATTTGACCAGGTCTTGATGACTCAGAAACGTTGGAATACATGTGTTTAAGTTTAGTAACGCCTTGTATTCTGTCTCAACGTAGGGCACGGGTGTGGGGTGTTACATTATTTGGTATCAAAGCTATGGTTTAGTCGATTCTAGGAATAACCTAGCGTGAGTACATGTCTAGCTATACATGCCATAGTTGTATATTGATAGTGTGACAACTCCTAACGAGATAAATTGTGTTTTTATATATATAGTAAATGGATCCTGATGTGGCTACAGTGGATCACGTAGAAAGTAATATGCCGGCTCCCACGGAAGGGACCACGCCAGTGGATAGTGGGCCCGTGACAATGAGTCAAGGCGGAGGGGCTAGAGAAGCTTACCTCCACATTATGGATGCATGGTATTCAAATTTTATCCATGCGAATCTGAATACTCCACCTCCCCCACCTCCTCCAATTCCTTAGCATGCCCCTCTAGTTCCTCATGGAGTAAAGATGGTTAGGAGAGAAAAACCCCCAGTAGATAGAATTCAAAAGCACGGGGCTGAAGAATTTTGAGCTAGTGTTGAGGATGAATCGGAGAGAGTAGAGTTTTGGTTAGAAAATACCATTAGAGTGTTTGATGAACTATCGTGTATGCCAAAGGAGTGCATAAAGTGTGTGGTGTCATTCCTACGAGACTCGGCCTATCAATGGTGGAATACTCTCTTATCAGTGGTACCGAGAGTGAGAGTAACTTGGGAATTCTTCCAAGAAGAGTTTCGTAAAAATTATATTAGCCAAAGGTTTATTGATCGAAAGAGGAAAGAATTCCTTGAACTAAAGCAAGGCCGTATTATGGTGACTGAGTACGAACATGAGTTTGTGAGACTCAATAAATATGCACAGGAGTGCGTATCTATAGAAGCCATTATGTGCAAGGGGTTTGAAGATGGTTTAAATGAAGACATCCGTTTACTAGTTGGCATTTTAGAGCTAAGGGAATTCATGGTGCTCGTGGAGAGAGCATGTAAGGCTGAGGAATTGGCCAAAGACAAGAGAAAAGCTGACATCGAGTCCTGAGACTCAAGGAAAAGATAGATGGGAAAATCACAGCGGACCTCATCTAAGAGATCAAGAGAGTTTCCTACTCGATCAAACGCGTCAGTGAGGTTCTTGAATAAGAGCAAGAATAAGCAGTACGCGGTGACAAAGGCCCAAACTACTTCTGTTCGAGTATTTGTAGTGCTCGCCCGAGTAGACCATAATGTTCACAGTGCGGTAGATGTCATTTGGAGGAGTACCGAAGTAATGAAATAGGCTGTTTTAAATGTGGGTCGTTGGACCATTTTATTCGTAACTGTCTCGAGATGGTCGAGAAAGATAAGGACCAAAGTGTGAGATTGGGTAACACTTCTTTAAGGGGTAGACCACATAAGAACCCTGGAAGTGGGGCTAGTAGTGGAGGTGCGCCTAGAGATGTTACAGTGAGGTCCGAGGGTAGAGCGCCTGCAAGGACTTATGCTATACGTGCCCGTGAAGAGGCAGAGTCTCCCGATGTGATCACGGATACCTTTTCTATCTATGATATATCTGTTGTTGCTTTAATTGACCCAGGGTCTACCCACTCTTATATTTGTATGGAATTGATACCCCGTATGAACATGCTAGTAGAGTCCACTGAATTTGTGGTAAAAGTGTCCAACCCTGTAGGCAGACATGTGCTAGTTGACCAAGTGTGTAGAAATTGTCCTTTGACAATTAGAGATCATTGCTTTTCAGCTAACTTGATGTTATTTCCATTTAATAAATTTGATGTAATCCTTGAGATGGATTGGTTGACTTCTCATAGTGTTGTAGTGGACTGTGCGATAAAAGTTATTGAGTTGAAGTGTGAAAGTGGGGACATTCTTTGGGTTGAACCAGTTAGAAAAGATAACTTGTCTGTGGTGATATCATCCATATCGGCAGTGAGATATTTGAGAAAAGGATATGAGGTTTATCTCATTTTTGTGCTGCATACTCAAGTGTTTGAGTCGAAAATTGAATCGGTACTAGTGGTATGTGAGTTTACAGATATGTTTCTGGAGGAATTACCCAGACTGCCTCCAGTGAGGGAAGTTGAATTTGGAATTGAGTTAGTCCCTGGCATGGCATCCATCTCGATTGCTCTGTATAGGATGGCTCCTACAGAGTTAAAGGAGTTGACAGTTCAACTAAAAGAGTTAACTGACAAGGGTTTTGAGAGACTGAGTTTTTCTTCGTGGAGTGCCCCAGTGCTATTTGTGAAGAAAAAGGATGGATCGATGAGATTATGTATAGACTACAGACAGCTCAACAAGGTGATAGTGAAGAACAAGTATCCCTTGCCAAGGATCGGCGATCTGTTTGATCAATTGAAAGGAGCCACCATGTTTTCTAAAATAGACTTGAGGTCCGGTTATTACCAGCTAGAGTAAAGGAGCAAGATGTACCGAAAACTGCGTTTAGGACAAGGAATGGGCACTACGAGTTCCTTGTCATGCCCTTCGGTTTAACGAATGTCCTTGCAGTATTCATGGATCTGATGAACCGTATTTTTTAGCCGTATTTGGATAAGTTCGTAGTAGTCTTTATCGATGATAAATTGATTTATTCGCGTGATGAGAGCGACCACGCATAGCATTTGAGGATGATTTTACGAACCTTGAGAGATAATCAGTTGTATGTCAAGTTTAGTAAAAGTGAATTTTGGCTACGAGAGGTCGGATTATTGGGACACATTGTGTCGGGTGACGTGATCAGAGTTGACCCGAATAAGATCTAGGCTATTGTTGAGTGGAAACCACCGAGGAGCGTGTCAGAGATTCAAAGCTTTCTGGGTTTGCCTGGGTACTACAGAAGATTTGTAAATGGATTTTCAATGATAGCTACCCCGATGACAAGGTTGTTACAAAAAGATGTCAAGTTTGAATGGATGGAGAAGTACCAATAGAGTTTCGAGAAACTAAAGACCTTGTTGACTGAAGCCCCAATTTTAGTGCAACTGAAACCGGGAAAAGAGTTGTGGTGTATAGTGATGCATCCTTGAATGGGTTAGGGTGCGTGCTCATGCAAGAAGGCAAGGTGATAGCCTATGCCTCGAGACAGCTAAAACTACACGAGAAAAACTACCCGACGCACGATTTAGAGTTGGCCGCCATTGTGTTCGCATTGAAAATTTAGAGGCACCATTTGTTTAGTGAGAGATGCCGAGTATTTACCGACCATAAGAGTCTAAAGTATTTGATGACTCAAAAGGAGTTGAATTTACTGCAACGAAGATGGTTAGAGTTGATAAAATATTACAAATTGGTGATTAACTACAACCCAGGGAAGGAAAATGTAGTCGCCGACGCATTGAGTAGGAAATCATTGTTCGCCTTGAGGGCTATAAATACTCAATTAACTGTGATTGATGATGGTTCGATTCTAGCTGAGATGAGAGCTAGACCGATGTTCCTTCAAGAGATTTGTGAGGCTCAAAAAGGTGATAAGGACTTGCAAGCTAAGATGGCTCAGTGTGAGACGGGAAATGAATCAGAATTTCGTATTGGTATCGATAGTTGTATGATATACCAAGACAAAATTTGTGTAGAAGATTTTACTAGAGGCACATAGTGATTGGTTGTCTATCCATCTGGGTAGTGTGAAAATGTAAAACGACTTGAAGAAAATATACTAGTGGTCGGGGATGAAAAGAGACATTTATGAGTTTGTTTCTAAGTGTCTAGTTTGTCAACAAGTGAAGGCTGAACATCAAGTACCCTCGAGTTTACTTCAGCCTGTGATGGTTCCCGAGTGGAAATAGGACCGAGTAATCATGGATTTTGTGTCGGGGTTGCCTTTGACGCCTAGGAAAAAGGATTCCGTTTGGGTTGTTGTTGATAGGTTTACCAAGTCGGCACATTTTAAACTGGTACGTACCAATTATTCCCTTGAGAAATTGGCTGAATTGTATGTTTCCGAGATCATGAGACTTCATGGAGTACCTTTGTCGATTATTTCGGATAGAGATCTGAGGTTTACCTTGCGATTTTGGAGGAAGTTGCAAGAGGCATTGGGAACAAAACTAAATTTTAGCATGGCTTTTCACCCACAAACTGATGGTCAGTCAGAAAGAGTGATTCAGATCTTAGAAGACATGTTGTGGTGTTGTGTTCTCGAGTTTCAAGGTAATTGCGAAAAGTATTTACCGCTAGTCGAATTTGCCTACAACAATAGTTATCAGGCAAGTCTGAAAATGACGCCTTATGAGGCTTTGTATGGACGCAAGTTTTGAACGCCCTTATGTTGGATGGAACTTAGAGAAAGTCAAATTCACGGGGTTGATTTAGTCAAAAAGACCGAATAGAAGGTTAAGGTGATTCGTGACTGCTTGAGAGCCACTTCGGATAGATAGAAATCCTATGTGGATTTGAAATAAAAAGAGATCGAGTTTCAAGTCGGTGATAAGGTGTTTTTGAAAGTATCCCCATGGAAGAAAGTCCTTAGATTCGGTAGAAAAGGCAAGTTGAGTCCGCGGTTTATTGGATCTTATGAGGTGACCGAGAGAATTGGACCAGTAGCATATCGATTAGCCTTGCCTGGTGAGCTAGAGAAAATTCATGATGTGTTCCATGGATCGATGTTGCGTCGCTATCGATCTGACCCCTCACACGTGATTTCACCAGAAGAAATTGAAATAAGCCCAGATATGACCTATGGTGAAGAACCGATTAAGATTTTGGATCGAGAGGTCAAGCAATCGAGGAATAAAAGTATAGCACTTGTGAAAGTTTTGTGGCACAGGCATGGATTCAAGGAAGCCATATGGAAACCCGAGGAGACCATGAGAGACCAATACCCGAATCTATTAACCGGTAAGATTTTCGGGGATGAAAATCCCGAAGGGGGAGAATTGTAATAGCCCGATTTTGGGGCTAGTCGGAATAGTGGTTTTGAAACCACTATTTCAAAGCTGGAGAAATTATTTTTAATATTATTTTATGTGTGATGGCATTATTATAAAGGTGCGCTGAAAACTTGGTGAATTAATTTTAGCGTTTGAGAGCTTAATTGCAAAAAAGGACTAAATCGCATAAAGGGTAAAAGTTCTATTTTACTTCATAGACATACCAAATAGCTAGAGAGCCATAATTGGAGGTCTTTAAAGAGAAATTAGACCCCCTCCAAGAGGCATGGCCGGCCATAGGGGCAAGGAAATCAATGGGTCAAATGGTTAGGTAATTTGATGACCTAATTTTGACTAGAATAAAAATAAAATAAAGAGAAAAAGATATCATCTTTTTCCTACCATCTTCTCCACCAAAAATTCAGCCATTGTAGAGGATTTTGAGCTTCAAAAATTTTAGCCACTCTCTACTCTTGCAAGTAAGTGACTTTGATGGTTTTTCTTGATTAGAACTCTTATAGCATGAGCGTTCAAATGAGGGGACTATTTTGCAAAATGGTTGAAAGTCTACGGTTTCACCACGGGGTGTTCATGTTGTTTTCTAAAATTTTATGGAAGAAAATGAATCATGGTTGTGACATAAACAACTTTTGTGAAGTAGTTTTCATGGAAACCCTAACTAAGGACCATTTTGCATAAGTTGTAAAATAGGTGATAAATGTGTGAAATAATGAGAATTTTGGGTTGTTCCTAGAATAAAAAGTATTCTACTAGGCTTGGTTAATGAGAAAATGTGATAAAATTGATTTTCGGGTCTAGGGGTAAAATGGTCATTTTGTGAAAGTTTGACCATTTTTCCCAATTATAAATTGTTGAGTACCTAGATCGATAAAATGATTAAATTTGTGAAATTTTATCATTATAGATCATGAATTACAAAATTCGGGCCTAGACCGGGGAAAAGCAAAGCTAGCGGACTAAAACCGACTAGTCGCCTACATTTTGTAATCCGAGGTAAGTTGTGTGTAAATAATGCAACTACATTGTTTGAATGTATGAATTAATTGTTACAGCATAAATTATTTGATTGTGGAAATGATTAAGCATGATGAGAATTGAGGTAGTAGAATTCCCGGTTGAACCTTAGGGATCATCAAATATTCATGCCATGATATTTGGGTCATTTGTGTGCCAGTGTAAGACATATCTGAGACATGCATCGGCCTTGAGATATTTAAGCAAGTGTAAGATATGTCTGGGACATTCATCGGCCTCGAGATATTTAAGCCAGTGTAAGACATGTCTAGGACATGCATCGGCATTGAGACGAGAGCTAGTGTAAGACATGTCTAGGACATGCATCGGCCTCGCGATATACAAGCTAGTGTACGACCTGTTTTGGACATGGCGTCAGCTTGTTGTGTGTCAGTGTAAGACCTCTCTGAGACATGGCATTGACACATATAGATGAGAGCCAGTGAAAGACCTGTCTGGGACACGACATCGACCTCGCAAGATAGAAGCTAGTGTAAGACCATGTCTGGGACATGGCGATGACATATTAACCCATGTTAGGGCTATGAAGTATCCGATAGTATTCTAAATGGCTCAACAAACGATTGATGATTTATATCAAAATGAGAAAAGTTATGATCTTGTGATGAGTGGTACAAGTACCTATATGAAATGTATGAGATGTGGGCTCAACATATGTGATATGAATTGTATTGGATGGGGATGAGTAAGTTGTACTTACGTCTATTTATGGTATTCATGAATAAGCTATGAAAGGTTATGAGCATATTATTTTGTGATAATTAGTTGACGTTTATTTTCATGCAACTTACTAAGCTTTAAGCTTACCCTATTTTTTTCCATTTTCTTATAGTGCTGCCAAAGTAGCTCGAGGATCATCGCCTATGTCGGAGAAGCCAGTCACACTATCCTTGAATCACTTGGTATAGCTAGTTTTATCATTTTGATTATGGCATGTATAGGAACTAGTCCTTTTGAAATGGTTACTTTGTTTTGGGCCAAACTTGTGGCTTATCATAGCTATTGAGTCATTTTGTATAATGTCATGGATGGTGGCTAATATTGGTTATTGATAAATGAAAATGATGATATTCTTTTGGGAATGAGTAAATTGAATGATTTAGCTATGTGGTTGTGTGTGAATTGGTTGTATAAGCTAGTGCTATTTAGGGTGGCAAAAAGGCTTGGTAGATAGCCTTATTTTTTTTCCACACGAGTAGACACACGGGCGTGTGTCTAGGCCGTGCGTGACACTCGGCTAGCCCCATGGGCGTGTTATCTGACCGTGTGTCCCCTGCACGTTAAATTTGCAAGTCAGTATGCTTGGTAGTAAACACACAGGCAGAGACACGGCCATGTGTCTCAGCCGTGTGGAGGACACAGTCTCTGGCCACGGGTGTATGCCTTGGCCGTGTGCCCCTAATTGGACGTTGACGTCAAAAATAGAATGTCAAGGTGTTTAGACACGGGCTAAGACATGGGCATGTCATGGTCGTGTGAAGGACACGGGCGTGTGTCAAGCTGTGTGAAATCCCCTGTAGGTTCCAATTCAAAAATAAATCTACATAGGCAAGGGGACATGAGCTTCTCCCTAGATGCCTAGGCCGTGTGAGCCATACGGGCCATCAACACGACCATGTTTAGGTTTCACACGGGAGTGTGCCCTGTTTCAAAGGTCATTTTTCTAATGTTGGTTAAAGGACCCGAGTTGGTCCCGAATGGTTTCCAATGGATGTTTGAGGCCTCGTAGGCCCATATTAAGGAGTTTAGACGAAGTTCGAAAAAGTTTTAAATTTGATCAGGTCTTGATGACTCAGAAACGTTGGAATGCATGTGTTTAACTTTAGTAACGCCTCATATTATGTCCCGGCGTAAGGCACGGGTGTGGGGGTGTTACACACGCCCGTGTGCTCAACGGTGTGGGGTGAAATTAAGCTTGGTTTAAGCCACATTTCTCACCCTTTCTCAAGCATGCCTAAATCACATCATTTTGTACCGTTTCAATACATTTATAGGCAGCCAAAACATGCTATTTCATATAAATTTCATGCCATTTAAAATCCATCCATTCAACAACCAATTTATAACCAAAAACTTACCAATTCATCATCTCAAAACCAAGCCACAACAACCATACCAAACATGCCAAAACACAAGGCAATTTATACATCACATATCACTTACCAAACTCATAAATTAATCCAACCTAATTGGCCAAATACACACAAAAATTTACATCAATTACAAGCCAACTTTCATGGCTAATATCATAACTCAAAACATATCATCATAACACTAGCCTATACATGCCATATACAATAATTACAAAACATCAAAAGTACCAACAAATTGATCGATAGTGTGATGATGTTTCCTGATGATCCCTGAGTCTGAGCTAGCTTCACACAAAGTAAGCTTAAAAAGCTTAGTAAGCCATAAACAAATAAATTATCTTGTGAAACAACATCATTCCCATCATATAGACAAATTATGAATAAGCACATATAAATTCACAAACCTTTCTCATTGTATATCTATTCGAGAAACACATGTAAATTCAACAAATACTTCCATTTTCAATACTCGTATGAATCTCGTACGTACCTGTACCACTTAATTTAATCACACATTCTTTCTTATCTTGACATTGCCCGTTGAACCTTTTTGGAATCGTTAAATATACTCGAAAATCACATATAGCTCATACAATGCCATATCCTGGATATGGTCGTACATGTTATCACATATCGGTGGTAATAGCCCAGTCGTGGTCTTACACGAAATCAAATAACGATGCCAATGTCCCAGACATGGTCTTACACGTAATCACATTACGGTAATCCTAATGTCATGACATTTGTATCCTATATTATTCCTGAGGTTTGTACGAGACTTTTAGATATTGTAACCCTATCGATTCATGCTCGTATTTGATCATTCGATATTCAATGCAATTCAATGACAAACAAACATATATAATTCAATTTAAAGACATTTATTTGCATATGAACTTACTTCATATTCGGGATAGACGGACCAGATCGACTATTCGATAACCTTTGATTTTCTCCGATCTAAATCCAATTTCTTTCTTTCTTAATCTATATACATTCAAAATTAACTCATTTATTCATCAATTCATTCAATTCAGTCCACAAACACATATTTAGGCATTTTTACACTTAAGCCCCTAAAGTTCCATATTTTTACAATTTACTCCCAAATTCACAAATACACAAAATTCATGAAATTTCATTAAACCCAAGCCTAGACAAATTCTCTATAGGTCCTTAACAACCCATTATTTTCACTTATTTACACATTAAACCACATATTTTACACCTTTCACAAATTAATCCTTAAATTGCATTTTTACCTAAAATCACTTTACAAAACATTTAAATCTATCAACAATTAATCATTTTCCATTATCAAACATTTATAAGCTCAAGTATTCAACAATGGCACTTCATGAAATCATTAACAAATTCAAAAATTAAGGCACGGGCTAGCTAAATACGAAGCAACGATTACAAAAACGTAAAAATTATCAAAAATCGAGCAAAGAGCATACCTTAATCAAGAACAATAAGGGTCGAACCCTAAAACAACACCTTTGGATTCTTTTCTTTTGATTTTCAATTATAGATGAAGAAAATAAAGATGAAAATGGTGTTTGTTTTATTTATTTTACTTAATAGCCAAATTACCATATTAACCCTTAATAATAAAACATTTAAATCATCTAATATAAGGCTATCTATGTCAAATTCCATTATAAATGGTCTAATAACATAATAAGGACTTTCATTTAATAATCATAGCAATAGACACCTTTAACAAGTAGAATGCAACTTTTTCATTTTACGCAATTTAGTCCATTTTCTCAAATTGACAATTAAACGATAAAATTAGCTCACGAAATTTTCAAACATGAATGCTATTATGCTGAAAACACATAAATAGTATTAAAATAATTTTTTGACCTCAAATTTGTGGTTCCAAAACCACTATTCTGATTTAGCTAAAACCAGGCCGTTACATGTCACACACGTCGGTAAGGGCAAACCAAACCCTATTACATGAGATCTACTATTCTGATAGACTATTTTGAGTAGTAAGAAAATTAATATGTACGATTTGATTGATTTGAATGAATATGTATGATATCTATAAATAAACATGCAGGACATGTTAATTCTGTTTATCTGATATCTGTATCTAGATATGGGGTGGGATTTGTTTATTTGGTGGAAGTATTCTGTGAGGTGACATTTCACCAATTTGCTAGTAGCTTGGTTGCAAACTATTCTAGTAAGTGTCGTATAGACACTATGTGGCGTGTAGGGAGGGCTGAGTGTTTTATACCCCATGGTGTTTGGATGCTCGGAGTTGGTGTGTAGAGGATGAGGGTAGGAATTGGCATATCTATATGACTTTGTTATTATTTGATTCTGCTAAGGACTTATGTCCACTTTTGATCTGCTACATGAGAAATATGAGTTATGTGTATGTATGTCTCTGTTTAGTTACACACTGAGTTTTGAAAGCTCACATTTTTTTGTCTGTACTAGGCGGGTTTGGATTTGGATGCGTTTATGATTTTTATCCTACAAAATTTTACAAAACAAAGTTTTACACGAACAAATGTGTTTTGAAAATACAAACTCAGTTTTCAAATATAACGAATTTCAAAGTTTCACTGCAAATTTTTGTTTTACTTAAGGAACAAGCACTTGATGATTTCATTAAAGATTATAACAATATGTTTCTCCTAAAATGAGGACTCTCTTTTAGCTATAAACTATATGAGGTTTTAGCATGGTAAGTTTAGTTTCAAAACCCTTCTTCATAACATTTCCAGATTCAACCATAACGTTTAGAATAAGTTTGGAGTGTTACAACATAGCTATGTGGTGCTATCACACAATCATGTCCCCAGACCGTGTAATAGGCTAATGCTATGCAATTCAGGGTCACACGACCATGTTGCCAGGCTGTGTAACAGACTCTGGCCGTGTGGATCTACCTACACCTAAATTCAATAGACCACATGGTCGCACCTTGCACCCGTGTATGAAAAACGACTGTGTGGCAGACTTTGTCTCAAACTGTGTGCACTTAAACATGCCTTCTAAACCAAGCAATCACACCTACGTTCACTCATCCCACAAGTCATGCAATACACCAACCATTTAACCTATTCAAATGCATCAAGAACTTGCAAAAATATACCAAATAACATTCCTCCTATGTGTTTAACCAATATTCCACGATTGACACCTCAATTCAACCATTAAACATCAAACATTCATCACCAATCATGCCAAATTGTTCATACCTACATACTTGCAAACAATGTTCATTTCACTAGATAGAAGATAACTAAGAAAAAATCATCAAAATGCCGAAAACATAAGTACCTATTTCATCAAAAAAAGGTATCATAACTACCAAATCGTGCTTGTACCAACACAAGCTTAAATCAACCAAAACAACCATCTAATTTGCATCATTTGTAAAAGCCCAATTTTGGGGCTAGTCAAAACAGTGGTTTTGAGACCACGAATCTAACTAGAAAATCTTGTTTTTATTAAATTTTTATGGTCTAAAGTTTTATGGAATGGTTTTGTAAAAATTTCGTCTGAAAATGTTGACGTTTCAGCACTCAATTTAGTTGAAAGGACTAAATTGCAAAGAGTGTAAAACTTGAGTTCTATATGCTAGAGGTGTCTAATTGCTATGGAATTTTAAATTGAAGGTCCTTAGATGTTAATTAGACCATTTTTTAAGTTAGTGGACAAAAATGGACATGAGGTAAGAGAAATTTCATGTTTTAAGTTAGGGGCATTTTGGTCATTTAGTAATTAAATGAATTAAAAAGCAAAAATCAAGACAAAATCTTGTTCATCTTTCTCACCATAGCCAAATTATTCAAGGGAAAGTCATAGCTAGGGTTTGGCCACTTCCAAGCTCGATTGTAAGTCCGTTCTACCCTCGTTTTTAATGATTTTCATGTTTTTGAGATCCTTATAACTTGATCTATCTATTTCTACCACTAATTTAAGATATAATCAAGGCATAAAATTTTATCCATGTTAGACATGTGTGTATTTTGATATTTAATGGTAAATTATGCAAGTTTAATGCTTGATAAATGACTTTTACTAAGTGATTTTTGATGAAAAAACCAAAAAGGACCTATTTGTAAAAAGTCATAAAATGAGTAGTAAAATGTGAAAGAATGGGAAATGTGAGCTATTATAAGCATGAAAAAGGTTTGGCTAGGCTTGGGAATCGAAGAAATTGAATCTATTTCAATTTACGAGCCTAGGGACCAAAGTGTAAAAATGTTAAAGTTTAAGGGCAAAAACATAATTTTTGCCATAATGTAATTTTTGAACTAAATTGAGTAATGTGAATAATAAATGAGTTAAATTTGCTATTATGATCAAGGGAAACGAGGTTCAGACCTAGATCGGGGGAAAAACAAAGTGTTTGACTATTAGGTCCCATTTCTACTATTTTTGTACTGAGGTAAGTTGGTATGTAAATAATGCATTGTTTTAATTATGTTTGACCTTTAGACGTATTCAACCTTTAGACGTATTATTGTATGAATTTTGTTTGACCTTTAGAAGTATTCGACAAAGTTTTGACTAGCGTGAAATCCCGGTTGAGCCTTAGGAATAGATAAGATTCAAATGTCATGACATTAGGGTTACTAAGACTACGTATAAGACCATATCTGGGATATGGAATCGATATGAGACTACGTGTAAGACCATATTTGGGATATGGAATCAATATGAGACTACGTGTAAGACCATATCTAGGATATGGCATCGATATAAGACTTCATGTAAGACCATAGCTGGGCTATTGGCATTGATACGAGATTACATGTAAGGCCATATCTGGCATATGGCGTTGGTATGGTACCATGTGTACGGGACTCCCGAGTATCCTTTAGCATTCCAAATGGTTCAATGGGTAATCTAACGAGTAAGTCAAAGATGAATTGTGTGTAAATACAATTCAAGATGACTCAGGTATGTACGTAAAACTTAATAAGCTATATAGCTTACTCCCATTTCTTTTCCCTTATCTTATAGTGTCACCGAGCTAGCTCGAATTTGGGGATCGTCGGAGACTCCATCACACTATCAACTGATTATTTTGGGTACCAATGAATTCGACATTTTGAGATTACCAATGAATTCGACATTTTGAGTTATGGCATGTATAGGGACTTGGTCATTCTATTATGTGTCATAATTAATTTTGGCCAAATGTGTTGACTTATGTTGGTTGATAATGTAACACCCCATACCCATAACCCACATCGTGGCGGAGTATAAGGCATTACCTAACTTAAACTCATGCACACAAACAATCTCGAGTGACCAAGACTCGGTCCAAATTAAAACTTTTTCAATTTATACCTTAAACTTCTTATTGTGGGCCTATGAGACCCTAATAGACCATTGGAACTATTCAGGACCATTTCGGGTCCTTAAACCAACTATGGAAATTTTGTCTTCAAAACAGGGCACACGCCTGTGTGGAAGGGTAACACGCCCGTCTGACCATCTCGACATGGTCATGCTGATGGCCCTTGTGGCTCACACGGCCTATGCACAAAGGGATATGCCCTTGTCCTAGCTCGTGTACAAAAACATGGACATTCTATTTCTGACGTCAGCATGCTCTAAATGTCACATGGCCAAGGCACACGCCCGTGTGCTAGGCCGTGTCCTCCACACGGCTGAGACACACAGCCATGTCTCTGCCCGTGTGTTTATTACAATGCATTCTGACTTAAAATTTTTACGTGCAGGGGACACACGACCGGACTACACGCCTATGGGGCAGACCGTGTATCACACACGGCCTAGAGCCACGCCCATGTGTCTACCCGTGTGAACAATATAAGGCTATTTACCAAGCCTCATTGCCACCCTTACATACCTAGTTCCATACAAATACCAATCAATACCAAAACAAGTACAATTTATACAACCAAATCAGCCACAATAGACATTTATTGAACCATGAAATTTCATCTTTTATAAACCTAAAATGGATGTTAGCAATCATTCAAGGCTTAATACAAAATGAAGGGGTTAATACAAAATGAAGGGGTTTCTAACCCAAGCCAACACATTTGGCCAATTCTTAAAGACACAAAATAATAAAGTCTAAGCCCCATACATGCCATATTCAAAAATATAAACCCAACTATACCGAATGCTTCGGATGATAGTGTGTTCAATATCTCTGCCTTCCAGTGATCCTTGAGCTAAGTAGGCGGCACTATAAGAAAATGGAAAGAAAAGGGAGTAAGCATAAAAGCTTAGTAAGTTGCATATAAATAAATATACAATAAAAAACTCATCAGTGATCATCATGCTCATAACAGAAAGGTAGGCAGAAGCATAACTCACTCATTACCATCTATA
The DNA here is from genome assembly GCA_025698475.1 of Gossypium anomalum. Classification (NCBI taxonomy): domain Eukaryota; kingdom Viridiplantae; phylum Streptophyta; class Magnoliopsida; order Malvales; family Malvaceae; genus Gossypium; species Gossypium anomalum. Next base: position 66,431,823 of record CM046966.1, read on the forward strand.
CAAGTCACATATTCTATATTGAGCTCATTCCTCATACATATCAATTAGGTACCTGTACCACTCAACACAAGGTTATACTTTCTTATTAACTCGCAATCATAACTTTCGCCGTTGGACTATTCGGAGCACTACCGGATATTTCATAAGCCTCAAACATGGGATAAGGTGCCGATGCCAGGTCCCAGACATGGTCTTATACTGGCTATCATCATCGAGGAGGATGCCATGTCCTATACATGGTTTTACACTGACACACTCTTAGCCGATGCATGTCCCAGACATGTCTTACACTGGCTTACGTCTCGAGGCTGATGCATGTCCCAAACATGTCATACACTAGCACTCGTCTCAATGCCGATGCCATGTCCCAGACATGGTCTTACACTGGCTCTCATAATGTGGCAATGCATGTCCCAGACATGTCATACACTAGCTCACACAAGTGACCCAAATGTCATAGCATGAATATCCGGTTTATTTTCTAGGGTCCCAACGAGTATTGTACTATCTCATTATAATTATGCATTCTGAATTCACAATCAAGCAATTCATGCTATATCCATTCAGTGACAATTCAAACACATATATTATAAATGTAGTTGTATTGTTTACATACTACTTATCTCGGATTACAAAATGTAGACAGCTCATCAATTAATCTACTTGCTTGGCCTTCCCCTGGTCTAGTGTCAGATTTGGTAATCCTTGATCTATAATAGAAAAATTCACTCATTTAGTCACTAAATAAAATTAGGCAATCTAAAATTCACATCTTAGGTAAAATGACCTTTTTGCCCCTAGACCTTGGCAAAATGACCCATTTGCCCCTATACTTGAAATTTATTTTTTATCAACTTTCTTCGTATCTCAAGCCTAGCTGAACGCATTTTACTCTTATAGTAACTTCAAATTCTCACTATTTCACATGTTTATCAACTATTTTACAACTTATGCAAAATAGTCCCTTTAGGTGTTTTCATGCTAACACCTTTCACAAAAGTTGTTTATTATACAACCCTAACTCATATTCTTCCATAAAAACTCAGCAAGCATCACAAATCCATTCATGGCAAAACCCTAAGCTCTTAATCATTTTGAAAAATAAACCCCTCATTTGAAAGCTCATGCTTCTAGGGTCTCAAAAAATGTAAAAATCATTAAGAGAAACTATCAAAATCACTTACTTGAGAGGGCTCAAAGTTGTTGAAATTTTTGAAGCTTTAAAACCCCTACAATGGTTGATATTTTCGGCTAATAAGAGAGAAAAGATGATAGCTTTTTCCTTTTTGTTTTATTAAAAATACAACTAGTCAAAATTGGTGAACTAAGCTTCACCTAATTTTGACCTTCTCTCTAATTTGTCTCCCTATGGCCGGCCAAGATATTTCCTAAAGGTCTAATTGCCCTTTAAAGACCCGTAATTTTGATTTTTTAACTATTTAACACCTTTAGATATCAATTTAGGACTTTTACCCTTTATGCGATTTAGTCCTTTTTCTCAATTGGGCTCACAATCGTCAAAATTAACTCACCAAATTTTTCATACACTATTATAGTCATGCTAGAACATCAAAATAATAATAAAATAATTTTTCTAACTTCGGATTTGAGGTCCTGAGACCACTATTCTAACTAAGCCCTAAATCAGACTGTTACAAATAATTCATTTTGTAAATGGCCATTGAAATTGGTTAATATTGGTTTAAGTATATATGCATATGATGACATTTTTATGGATGTGAAAATTTGAATGGTTTAAGTTGATAAGTATGTGATGTTTGTGTGTGATAAATGGTAACATGTGAATGATGTGTGGATGTTTTGATTGTGGCTGAATTGGTTGAATGTAATTGCTTAGATTGGTGCTATGTTTTAGGCCTTAAATCATAAAAAATTTTCTAAGTGTTGTGAAAATTTTGAAAGTTCTCAGTTTAGTCTAGAACTGCTTCCAATGTATGTTTTAGGCCTCGTGGGCTCATTTTAGGAATGATATGAATTTATGTGAAAAGTTTAAATTTGGATGGAAATTTACGTGTCGGTTTTGTATGATTGCTTGTGTATAGGTCTAGCAATGCCTCGAACCTTGCTCTATTGTCAAATACGGGTAAGGGGTGTTACATTTAGTGGTATCAGAGCTACGATTTAGTCAATTCTTGGACTAACATAGCGTGTGTAAGAGTCTAGCTATACATGCCATAAATGAACTGTGATAGTGTGATGACTCCTAACAATTTGGAATTGTGTTTTCATATAGTAAATGGATTCCAATCGGGCTGAGGCTGATGATGTTGAAAGTAATGCACCGACTCCCGCTCAAGGGGTAGCGTCGTTTGATAGTAGACCTCTAATGGTTGGTCAATGGGAAGGAGCTAGGGAAGCCTTTCTCCACATGATGAACGAGTGGTATACGAAGTTTGTTCGAACAAATCTAAAGGCCTAACCTCCTCTACCCCACCTATTCCTTGACCGGTTCCCGTAGCTCTACAAGGTATGGAATTTGCAAGAATGAGCAAGCCTTCGGTTGATAAGATCTAAAAATAAGGAGCCAAACACTTCAAAGCTAATGTGGATGATGATCCCGAGAGAGTCGAGTTTTGGCTCGAAAACTCTATCAGGGTATTTGATGAGTTGTCTTGCACACAAGATGAGTGTTTAAAGTGTGTTGTCTCACTTCTGAGAGATTCTGCGTATTACTGGTGGAATACACTAGTATCTATGGTTCCAAGAGAGAAGATTACATGGGAATTTTTTCAAGAAGAGTTCCGAAAGAAATATATTAGTCAGCAGTTCATCGATCAGAAAGGTAAAGAATTTCTTGAGTTGAAACAGGGACAAATGTCAGTGATAGAGTATGAGCGAGAATTTGTCAGACTTAGTAAATATGCTCGAGAGTGTGTTTGGACTGAGGCTATCATGTGCAAAAGGGTTGAGGATGGATTGAATGAGGATATTCGTGTGTTAGTTGGGATCTTAGAGCTGAAAGAATTTATGGTGTTAGTTGAGTGAGCTTGTAAGGCCGAAGAGTTGAATAAATAAAAGAGGAAAGCTGATTGTGAGGCTAGAGATTCGAGGAAAAGACTGATGAGCAAGTAATTTCCATCTCAGTCAAAGAAATCTAAAGAAATGTATTCCAGTTCGAATGTCTCAGCTAGGTATTCTCACAGAGACCGCGGGAAACAATACTTGAGTTTTAAATCTCAAGCTACTTCAATGGAAAGTGCAAGTAATGTAAGGTCTAACAGACTTGAATGCTAGCATTGTGGAAGAAGACATCCCATCGAATGTAGGATGAATGACCGAGCTTGTTTCAAGTGTGGCTCCCAAGAGCATTTTATCTGAGATTGCCCCGAAATGGCTGAAAAAGAAAAATTTTAGAGTGCAAGGTCGGGTAATACTACTAATAAGGGTAGATCAACGAGGAATACCAGAAATGGAACTAGTAGTAAAGGTGTGACGAAGGATTCAGCTATGAGATCCAAAGCTCGAGCACCTTCTAGAGCCTATGCCATCCGTGCTCGTGAAGAAGCGACATCTCCTGATGTTATCACTGGTACTTTTTCTCTCTATAATACTAATGTAGTTGCATTAATTGATCTTGGATCGATCCATTCTTATGTTTGTGTGAAATTGGTAATTAGTAAGAGCTTGCCTATTAAGTTTACTGAGTTTGTGATTAGAGTGTCAAACCCCTTAGGCAAACATGTATTAGTTGATAGAGTTTGCAAGAATTATCCCTTGATGATTTTAGGTCCCAGTTTTTCGACTGATTTAATGTTGTTTCCATTTGATGAATTTGATGTTATTTTGGGTATGGATTGGTTGACATTGTATGATGCCGTAGTGAACTGTCAAAGAAAGATTATTGAACTAAAATGTGGAAATGGTGAAACTCTTCAGATTGATTCAGATGAGTTAGGTGAGTTACCTATTGTGGTTTCTTCGATGTCTGCCCAAAAATATGTAAGGAAAGGTTGTGAAGCTTATCTTGCTTATGTGTCAAACACAAAGATGTCTGGATTGAAAATTGAGTCAGTACAGATTGTTTGTGAATATATAGATGTGTTTCCAGAAGAGTTACCCGGGTTACCACCAATTAGAGAAGTCGAGTTTGGTATTGATTTAGTACCAGGGATGTCACTGATATCAATTGCTCCGTATAGAATCACCCCAACTGAATTAAAAGAATTGAAAGCTCAGTTGCAAGAGTTGACTGATTAGGGTTTTGCAAGACTGAGTTGTTCTCCCTGGGGTGCTCCAGTGTTATTTATAAAGAAGAAAAACAGATTCATGAGGCTTTGTATCAATTACCGATAGCTCAATAAGGTGACTATAAAGAACAAGTACCCTTTACCGATGATTGATGACTTTTTTGATCAGTTGAGAGGAGCACTGATATTCTCAAAAATTGATTTGAGATTTGGCTACTGTCAGTTGAGAGTTAAAGAGGCGGATGTGTCGAACACTGCTTTTAGGACAAGGTATGGGCACATAATGGTTGTTTATCTATGCATCCGGGTAGTACGAAAATGTATAATGATTTGAAGAAATTGTATTGGTGGTCGGGCATAAAAAGAGATATCTCCAATTTTGTTTCGAGATGTCTGATCTGTCAACAAGTGAAAGCTGAACACCAGGTACCTTCAGGTTTACTTCAGCCAGTGATGGTACCCGAGTGGAAATGGGATAGAATCACGATGGATTTTGTAATAGGTTTACCTTTAACTCCTAAAAAGAAAGATGCCGTATGGGTTGTGGTTGATAGGTTGATGAAATCGACTCACTTTATACTGGTACGTACTGACTACTCGCTTGATAAGCTAGCTGAACTGTACATTGCTGAGATTGTGAGATTGCACGGGGTACCTATTTTTATTATCTCGAATAGGGATCCGAGGTTTACTTCGAGGTTTTGGAAAAAGTTGCAAGAAGCCTTGAGTACGTAATTGAACTTTAGTACTACATTTCATCAACAGACCGACAGTCAATCCAAAAGGGTAATTCAGATACTTGAAGATATACTTCGATGTTGTGTTCTAGAATTTAAGGGTAGTTGGGAAAAATATCTACCATTGGTCAAATTTGCTTATAACAACAACCATCAGTCGAGTATAAAAATGGTACCTTATAAGGCATTGTATGGCTGCAACTGCCAAACGCCTTTGTATTGGACTGAGCTTAACGAGAAACAGATTCACGAGGTTGACTTGTTTAAAGAAACTGAAGAGAAAATAAAAGTAATTCAAGATTGTTTGAAAGCTGCTTCCGATAGACAGAAATCATATGTGGATATGAAAAGGAAAAAGATTGAGTTTCAAGTTGGGGATAAAGTATTTTGGAAATTATCTCCATGTAAGATTCTCAGATTTGGCCGTAAAGGCAAGTTAAGTCCACGTTTTATTGGGCCGTATGAAATTATTGAAAGAATAAGGCCAGTGGCGTATCGGTTAACTTTACTGACAGAGTTGGAAAGGATTCATAACGTGTTTCATGTGTCGATGTTGAGACGATATCGTTTTGATCCTTCATAGGTGATTTCTCTTACAGAGATTGAGATTCGACAGAATATGACATGTGGTGAAGAACCGATCAAGATCTTAGCTCGAGAAGTTAAACAGTTGAGAAATAAAAGTATAGCTTCAGTGAAGGTTTTGTGGCAAAGACATGGTGTTGAAGAAGCTATGTGGGAACCAGAGGAGGCTATAAGAAAATAGTACCTGAACTTATTTTCTAGTAAGATTTTTGGGGACAAAAATCCCTAAGCGGGGAGAGTTGTAACAACCTGATTTTGGGGATAGTCGAAACAGTGGTTTTGGGACCACAAATCTGACATAGAAAAATTTGTTTTTATTATATTTTTGAAGTCTACAGTTTCACGGAATGATTTCGTGAAAATTTCGTTCAATAATTTTGACGTTTGGGCACTCAATTTAGTAAAAAAGACTAAATTGTAAAAAGTGAAAAAGTTGAGTTCTACATGCTAGAGGTGTCCAATTACTATGAGATTTTAAATTGGATGTCCCTAGAAGGTAATTAGACCATTTTACTTTAAGTTGGACAAAAATAGACATGGGTTAAGAGAATTTTTGTGTTTTGAGAAAAGTGCATTTTGGTCATTTGGTTAATAAAAGAATAAAAAGGGAAAATAAAGCCAAAATTGTGTATATCTTCTTCTACCTTGGCCAAAATTCTCAAGACACCATAGCTAGGGTTTTCTTCAACTTTCAAGCTTGATTGTAAGTATATCCTAGCCCCGTTTTTAATGCTCTTTACGTTTTTAAAGTCGTATTCACCCGATCTTTCCATTTCTACAATTGTTTTGAAGTAGGGTTCATGTTTAAAAATTTACCCATGTGTGACATGCATGTCTTTTGATGTTTGATGAAGATATTGTATGTTTAAGGTGTGATAAATAACTTTTACTAAGAAAATGGATAAAAAGGACCTATTTGTAAAAAGTTGTAAAATGGGTAGTAAAAATATGATTTGATGAAAAATGTGGGCTGAGATGAGCATGTATATGGTTTGGCTAGGCTTGGGTAACAAAGAAATTGAATGCATTTTATTTTACGAGCCTAGGGACTAATTTGTAAAAATATGAAACTTTAGGGGCAGAAAGGTAATTTTGCCATAATGTGATGTTTGGACTGATTTGAGTAATATGAAAACTAAATTAGTTAAATTTGATATTATAGATCAAGAAAAATGAAGTTTGAACTTTGATCAGGGAAAGAATAAGGTGTTTGACGATTAGATCCTTTTCTACTATTTTTTGTACCGAGGTAAGTTCATATGTAAATAATGCATTATTATTTATGTCATGACATTAGGGTTAGTTGAGATTACATGTAAGGCCATATGTGGGATATGGCATCGATATGAGACTTTATGTAAGACCATAGCTGGGCTATTGGCATCGACATGAGATCCCATGTAAGACCATATCTGGGATATGGCATTGGTATGGTGCTATGTGTGTGAGATATCCTGAGTATCCTTTAGTATTCCAAGTGGTTCAATGGGAAACTTGATAGCAAAGTTTAAGTTATGAAAAACTATGGTATGTTGTGAAAGATTATGGTTATGTACATAAAACTCATGCTTAATGAGCTCAATATGTGATGAACCTACCATATGGTTTGATTGAGTAAGTTATGATGTTAAGGCATTAATAACATCTATGCTAAGCTTGATTATGAAATTTACAATAACATTTATGTTAATTTATGGCATATTAAGTATATGTTAATGTGTGTTTGTGATGCCTATTATTTGCATAGGAACTTACTAAGCTTTAAAGCTTACTCCCTTTTCTTTTTCCGTTGTTTTATAGTGTCACCAAACCAGCTCTATAACAGTCGAATTTTGGGCCTAGTTGGAACACTGGTTTCGAAACCCCTAACCTAAGGTCAAATAAATTATTATTTTATTATTATTTTGGTGTCATAGCATTATTATGTGAGTGCATGCAAATTTTGGTGAACTAATTTTAGCGATTTCACACATAATTGCGAAAAAGGACTAAATCGCGTAAAGTGAAAAAGTCCTATTTTGATAGCTAAGGGTTTCAAATAGCTAGAGAACCAAAATTGAGGGTCTTTAAAGGGGAAATAGACCCTTAAAAGACAAGCTAGCCGGCCATAGAGACATGAGGAGTCAAAAAGTCAAAAGATGACTAGGGTTGGAAATTGATGACATTAGCAAATTGAATATTAAAATAAAATCAAAGGGGTCATCTTTCTACTCCATTTTTCCACTAAAAATAGCAGCAATTAGAGTAGTTTTTGAAGCTTGAAATTTCAGCCACTTAGTCTCTCTACAAGTAAGTGATTCAAATGGTTATTTTTAATAATTTTTGTGTTTTTGGAAACCCTAAAGCTTAATCTAGCTATAGAGAGGACTATTTTGCAAAATGGTTGAGAGTCTAGGGTTTTTCCATGAAAGCATATGTGTTGTTAACTGAAATTTTATGGAAGAATGTAAGTTATGGTTGTGTAATAAACAACTTTTGTGAAATAGTTTTCATGGAAACCCTAACTAGGGACCATTTTGTATAAGTTGTAAATTAGATGATAAATGTGAAAAATAATGGAAATTTTTGGTTGCTATAAGAGTAAAAAGGGTTTGCCTAGGCTTAAGGTATGAAGAAATTCAATGAAAATTGATTTTCAGGCTTAGGGGTAAAATTGTCATTTTGTAAAAGTCTAAGGCAAAATAGTTATTTTGCCCAATTATAAATTTTTGAGTACCTAAATCGATAAAATGATTAAATGAGTGAATTTTTATCATTTTAGAGCAAGAAAAATAGAATCCGGACTTGGACCGGGGGAAGGCCAAGCAAGTAGACAAAAGCCGACTAGTATCCTACTTTTTGTAATCCGAGGTAAGTTGTGTGTAAATAATGCAACTGTATTGTTATCATGTATGAATGAATGAATTGTTATAGCATAAATCATTTGAATGTGGAAATGATTAAGCATGATGAGAATTGAAGTAGTAGAACTCTCGGATGAGCCTTAGGAATCATCGGATATTCATGCCATGACATTTGGGTCATTTATGTGCTAGTGTAAGACATGTCAGGAACATGCATCAGCCACAGTATGAGAGCCAGTGTAAGACATTTCTGGGACATGCATCGGCCTCGAGAAATTTAAGCCAGTGTAAGACATGTCTAGGACATGCATCGGCGTTGAGATGAGAGCTAGTGTAAGACATGTCTGGGACATGCATCAGCCTCATGATATACAAGCTAGTGTAAGACCTGTCTAGGACATGGCATCAAATTGTTGCGTGTTAGTGTAAAACCTGTCTAGGATCTGGCATCGACACCGATAGATGAGAGCTAGTGTAAGACCATGTCTGGGACATGGCGTTAGTATCTTTACCCATGTTAGGGCTATAGAGTATCCGATAGTATTCCAATTGGTTCAATAAGAGATTTATGATTTATATCGAGATGAGAAAAGTTATGATCATGTGATGAGTGATACAAGTACCTATTTGAAATGTATGAGATATGGGCTTAGCATATGCTGTATGAATTGTATTGGATGGTGACCATTAAGTTGTACTTACATTTATTTATGGTTTTCATGAATAATCTATGAAAGGTTATGTGTATATCATTTTATAATGATTATCTTCATGCAACTTACTAAGCTTTATGCTTACCCTATTTCGTTTCCATTTTCTTATAGTGCCACCATATTAGCTCAAGGATCATCGCCTATGTCGGAGAAACTAGTCACACTATCATCTGAAGCACTTGGTATAGTTAGTTCTTTTATTTTGATTATGGCATGTATAGGATCTTGGCTTTTGAGTTTTTTGTTATTGTTAATTGGCCAAATGTGTTAGCTTAATCTAATACTTGACTCATTTTGTATAAGGCCATGGAAAATGGTTAATATTAAAAGTTATTATATGAATGCAAGATAGGCTTTCATGAATGTGAAATTGTTGGCATGGTTGAATATATGAAATGTATATGGGCCTTAGCTATGGTTGTTTGGTTGAGAAATCTTATTAAGTTATACTTTGATATGTTGGTTGGTGTTAGATTGTGTTTTAGGGTGGCAAGGGGCTTGGTAAATAGCCTTATATTGTCCACACAGGTAGACACACGGGCATGTGTCTAGGCCGTGTGTGACACACGGCCAGCCCCATGTACGTGTTGTCCGGCCGTGTGCCCCCTGCATGTAAAAATTACAAGTCAGTATGCATGGTAGTAAACACACGGGCAGAGACACGGCCTTGTGTCTCAATCGTATGGAGGACACGATGTCTGGCCAAGGACGTGTGCCTTGGTCGTGCGCCCCTAATTGGGTGCTGACGTCAGAAACAGAATGTTAAGGTTTTTAGACATGGGCTAAGACACGGGCGTGTCATAGCCGTGTGAGGGACACGGGCCATGGACACGGGTGTGTGCTAGGCCGTGTGAAAACCTCTCTAGGTTCATATTTAGAATTTAATTCACATGGGCTTGGGGCACGGGCATGTCCCCTGTGCTTAGGTCGTGTGACCCATACGGGCTTTTAGCATGACCATGTTACAATGGCCACATGGGTGTGTTCCACACGGGCGTCTGTCTTACTTCAAGTGGTATTTTTTTCAAAAGTTTTTAAAGATGTTAGGATTAATCCCGGGATATTTCCAAAGCGTGATTTAGGCCTCATAGGCTCATATTAAGAGCTTTTAGATTAAAAAGGAAAAGTTTTAATTTGGACCTAGTTCTTATAACTCAAAATTGATTGTATGCATATGTTTAAGTGTGGTAACTCCTCGTATTCTGTCCTAACATAGGGTACAGGTGTGGGGTGTTACATTTACTGGTATCAGAGCTATGGTTTAGTCGATTCTAGGACTAATCTAACGTGAGTACGAGTCTAGCTATACATGCGATAATTGTATAATGATAGTGTGACGACTCCTGACGAGATAAATTGTGTTTTCATTTGTATAGTAAATGGATCCTGACGTAGCTACGGCGGATGATATGGAGAGTAATGCACCGGCTCCCGCTGAAGGGACTGCGCCAGTAGATAGTGGGCCCGTGACGATGAGTCAGGGCGGAGGAGCTAGAGAAGCTTACCTCCACATGATGGATGCGTGGTATTTGGAGTTCATTTCTGCGAATCCTAATACACCACCTCCCTCAGCTCCCCCAATTCCTCAACCTCTTCATATAACTCCTCAAGGAGAAAAGATGGCTAGGAGAGAGAAACCTCCTGTAGACTGAATTCGTAAACCTAGGGCCGAAGAATTTTAGGCAAATATCGATGATGACCTAGAAAGGGCTGAGTTTTGGTTGGAAAATACCATCAGGGTTTTCGATGACTTATCGTGCACGTTGGAGCAGTGTATGAAGTGCGTTGTGTCACTCCTACGAGATTTGGCTTATCAGTGGTGGATCACTCTCGTGTCAGTCATATCGAGAGAGCGGATAACGTTGGAATTCTTTCAGGAAGTGTTCCAAAATAAGTACATTAGCCAGAGGTTCATCGACCAAAATAGGAAAGAATTTATCGAACTAAAGAAAGACCGTATGACAGTGGCAGAGTATGAGTGCGAGTTTGTGAGGCTTAGAAAATATGCGTGGGAATGCGTATCTATAGAAGCCATTATGTGCAAGAGATTTGAAGATGGTTTGAATGAAGACATTCATCTACTAGTTGGCATCTTAGAGCTAAAGGAATTCTTGGTGCTTGTAGAAAGAGCATGTAAGGCCAAGGGATTGGCCAAAGAGAAAAGAAAAGCTGACATCGAGTCCCGAGACTCAAAAAAAAGATAGATGGGAAAATCACACCAAACCTCATCCAAGAGATCGAGAGAGTTCACTACCCGATTGAATGCTTCAGTGGGGTTCTCAAATAGAAACAAGAACAAGTAGAACACAACTTCTAAAGCTTAGACCACTTCTATCGTGAGTGTTGGTAGCGCTCGGCCAAATAGCTCGGAGTGCTCGTAATGTGGTAGGCGTCATTTTGGCGAGTGTCGAGGGAATGAAAAAGGTTGCTTCAAATGTGGGTCACTAGACCACTTTATCCGAAACTGTCCCGAATCAGATGACAAAGAGAAAAAGCAAGATGTGAGGGTGAGTAATGCTCCTTCAAGGGGTAGACCACATAAGAACCCTAGAAGTGGGGCTAGCAGTATAGGTACGCCAAGAGATGCTATAGTGAGGTCCAAAGGCAAAACGCATGCAAGGGCTTATGCTATACGTGCTCGTGAAGAGGTAGAGTCTCCCGATGTGATCACGGGTACATTTTCTATCCATGATATATATGTTGTTGCTTTAATTGACCCGGGGTCTACCTATTCTTATATTTGTATGGAATTGATACCCCATATGAACATGCTAGTAGAGTCCACTGAATTTGTGGTGAAAGTGTCTAACCCGTTAGGCAAACATGTGTTGGTAGACCAAGTATGTAGACCTGTCCCTTGATAATTAGAGGTTATTATTTTTCGGCTAACCTTATGTTGTTGCCGTTTGATGAATTTGATGTAATCCTCGGTATGGACTGGTTGACTTCTCATGGGGTTGTAGTGGATTGTGGACAAAAATTTATCGAGTTGAAATGTGAAATTGGGGATGTCCTCCGGCTTGAACAGGGTGAATCAGATAACTCGCTTGTCGTAATATCGTTTATGACTGCAGAAAGATATTTGAGAAAAGGATATGAGTCCTACCTTGCATTTGTATTGAATACTCAAGCGTTAGAAGTGAAAATTGAGACAGTGTCTGTGGTATGTGAGTACCCGGATGTGTTTCCGGAAGAGTTGCCCGGATTGCCCCCAACTAGGGAAGTTGAGTTTGGTTTCGAGTTGGTCCCTGGTACGACACCTATCTCGATCACTCCGTATAGGATGGCTCCGACAAAATTAAAAGATTTGAAGGTAGAGTTGCAAGAATTAACTGACATGCAGGACCGAGTTTTTCCCCGTGGGGTGCTCCGGTACTTTTTGTGAAGAAGAAAGACAGGTCGATGAGGTTATGTATATAGACTACAAATAGCTCAACAAGGTGACTGTGAAGAATAAGTATCACTTACCAAGAATCGATGACCTATTCAATCAGTTGAAGGGAGCTATCGTGTTTTCTAAGATAGACCTAAGGTCGACCTACAACCAGTTAAGGGTTAATTAGCAAGATGTACTGAAAATCGCATTTCAGACGAGATACGGGCATTATGAGTTCCTCGTCATGCCTTCTCGCTTAACAAATGCCCCGACAATTTTTATGGACTTAATGAACCGTATTTTCTAACAGTATTTGGATAAGTTCGTCGTCGTTTTTATCAATGACATATTGATTTATTCGTGTAATGAGAGTAAGCATGTGAAACATTTGAGAACGGTTTTACAAACCTTGAGAGATAAGCAGTTATATGCCAAGTTCAGTAAGAGTGAATTTTGACTTAAAGAGGTTGGATTCCTAGGACACGTCCTGTCGGGAGATGGAATTAGAGTTGACCCTAGCAAGATCTCAGCTATTATTGAGTGGAAACCGAAGAGGAATGTGACAGAGGTTCGAAGCTTTCTGGGCTTAGCTGGGTACTATAGAAGAATTGTGAATGGATTCTCTATGATAGCTACTCCGATGACAAGGTTGTTACAAAAGGATGTCAAGTTCAAATGGATAGAGAATTGCCAATAGAGTTTTGATAAATTAAAGGCTTTGTTGATTGAGGCTCCAATTTTAGTGCAACCGAAACTGGGAAAAGAGTTTTTGGTGTATAGTGACGCATCCTTGAATGGGTTAGGGTGTGTGCTCATGCAAGAAGGCAAGGTTATAGCCTATGCCTCAAGACAGTTAAAACCACATGAGAGAAATTACCCGACCCATGATTTGGAGCTAGCAGCTATAGTGTTCACATTAAAGATTTGGAGACACCATTTGTATAGTGAGAGATGTCGGGTATTCACTGACCATAAAAGTTTAAAGAATTTGATGACTCAGAGGGAGTTGAACTTACAGCAACGACGATGGCTAGAGTTGATAAAATACTATGAGTTGATAATAGACTACTACCCGAGAAAGGTGAATGTAGTCGCCAACGCTCTGAGTAGAAAGTAATTGTTCGCCTTGAGAGCTGTGAATGCTCAGTTGTTAGTAACTGATGATGGTTTGATTTTCACAGAGTTGAGAGCTAGACCGATGTTCCTGCAAGAGATTCGCGAAGCTCAGAATAACGACAGTGAATTGCAAGCCAAGAGAACTCAGTGTGAGTCAAGTGTCAATTCGAATTTTCAGATTTGTACCGATGGATGCTGGATGTTCCAAGATACAGTTTGTGTACCCAAAGATACTGAGTTTATTCAAAAGATTCTGCGAGAGGCATATAGTGGTTGCTTGTCTATTCACCCGGGTAGTGTGAAAATGTATAATGACTTGAAGAAAATGTACTGGTGGTCGGGAACGAAAAGAGACATTTTAGAGTTTATTTCTAAGTGTCTAATTTGTCAACAAGTGAAAGCCGAACACCAATTACCTTCGGGTTTACTTCAGCCTATCATTGTCCCCGAGTGGAAGTGGGATCAGGTTGTTATGGACTTTGTGACAGGTTTACCGGTAACCCTGAGGAAGAAAGATGTCGTATGGGTTGTGGTTGATCGACTGACAAAGTCAGCTTACTTTATCCCGATACATACAAACTTCTCACTCGATAAGCTAGCCGACTTGTACATTTTCAAAATTGTGAGATTTCATGGAGTGCCCTTGTCGATTATTTCGGATAGAGACCCAATATTTACCTCGAGGTTTTGGAAGAAGTTAAAAGAGGCTTTGGGAACAAAGTTAAACTTTAGCACAGCTTTCCACCCTCATGCCGACAGTTAGTCGGAAAGAGTAATTCAGATATTAGAGGACATATTACGGTGTTGTGTTCTCGAGTTTCAAGGCAGTTGGGAAAAGTATTTACCGCTGGTCAAATTTTCCTACAACAACAGTTATCAGTCAAGTCTGAAAATGGCACCTTATGAGGCTTTGTATGGGCGTAACTGAAGAAAAGGTTAAAGTGAGAGAAAAGCAGATTCACGGGGTCGACTTAGTCAGAGAGACTGAAGAAAATGTTAAAGTGATTCGTGAATGTATAAAGGCCGCATCAGATATACAAAAATCCTACGTAGATTTGAAATAGAAAGAGATCGAGTTTCAAGTTGGGGATAGAATGTTTCTGAAAGTATCCCCGTGGAAGAAGGTTCTCTAATTCAGAAGGAAAGGCAAATTAAGTCCACGATTTATTGGACCTTATGAGGTGACCAAGAGAATTGGACCGCTAGCATACCGGTTAGCATTGCCAGCAGAGTTAGAAAAGATAAACGATGTATTCCATGTGTCTATGTTACATCGCAACTGTTCGGACCCCTCGCATGTGATCTCACCGACAGAGGTTGAGATTAGCTCAGATATGAATTATGGCGAAGAGCTGGCTAAGATTTTGGCTCGAAAAGCTAAACAGTTGAGGAATAATAGTATAACACTTGTGAAAGTCCTATGGCATAGACACGTAGTTGAAGAAGCCACATGAGAACCTTAGGAGACCATGAGAGACCAATACCCGAACTTATTCGCCGATAAGATTTTCGGGGACGAAAATCCCTAGGGGGGAGAATTGTAACAGCCCGATTTTGGGCCTAGTTGAAATAGTGGTTTCAGAACCCCTAACCCGGGGTCAAAGAAATTATTATTTTATTATTATTTTGGTGTCATAGCATGATTATGTGAGTGCATGCAAATTTTGGTGAACTAATTTTAGCGATTTCACGTTTAATTGCGAAAAAGACTAAACCGCATAAAGTGCAAAAGTCCTATTTTGATAGCTAAGGGTGTCAAATAGCTAGAGAACCAAAATTGGGGGTTTTTAAAGGGTAAATAGACCCTTAAAAGACAAGCTAGTCGGCCATAGAGACATGAGGAGTTAAAAAGTCAAAAGTTGACTAGGGTTGGTAATTAATGACATTAACAAATTGAATATTAAAATAAAATCAAAGGGGTCATATTTCTTCTCCATTTTTCCACTGAAAATAGCAACCATTAGAGGAGTTTCTGAAGCTTGAAATTTCAGCCACTTAGTCTCTCTACAAGTAAGTGATTTAGATGGTTATTTTTGATAATTTTTGTGTTTTTGGGAACCCTAAAGCTTAATCTAGCTATAGAGGGGACTATTTTGCAAAATAGTTGAGAGTCTAGAGTTTTGCCATGAAAGCATATGTGTTGTTAATTGAAATTTTATGGAAGAATGTGAGTTATGGTTGTGTAATAAACAACTTTTGTGTAGTAGTTTTCATGGAAACCCTAACTAGGGACCATTTTGCATAAGTTGTAAATTAGATGATAAATGTGAAAAATAACAGAAGTTTTTGCTTGCTATAAGAGTAAAAAGGGTTCGGCTAGGCATCAGATATGAAGGAATTTGATTAAATTAATTTTCGGGCCTTGGGGTAAAATGGTCATTTTGCCCAATTATAAATTGTTGAGTACCTAAATCGATAAATTGATTAAATGAGTGAATTTTTATCATTTTAGAGCAAGAAAGAGAGAATTCAGACTTGGACTGGGGGAAGGCCTAGCAAGTTAGACTAAAACCGACTAGTAGTCTACTTTTTGTAATCTGAGGTAAGTTGTATGTAAATAATGCAACTATATTGTTATCATGTATGAATGAATGAATTGTTATAGCATAAATAATTTGATGTGGAAATGATTAAGCATGATGATAATTGAAGTAGTAGAACTCTCGGATGAGACTTAGGAATCATCGGATATTCATGCCATGACATTTGGGTCATTTGTGTGCTAGTGTAAGACATGTCAGGACATGCATCAGCCACAGTATGAGAGCCAGTGTAAGACATGTCTAGGACATGCATCGGGATTGAGACGAGAGCTAGTGTAAGACATGTCTAGGATATGCATTAGCTTCGTGATATACAAGCTAGTGTAAGACCTGTCTGGGACATGGCATCAGCTTGTTGCATGTCAGTGTAAGACCTGTCTGGGACATGGCATCGACACCGATAGATGAGAGCTGGTGTAAGACCATGTTTGGGACATGGCGTCGACATCTTAACCTATGTCAGAGCTATAGAGTATCCAATAGTATTCCAGTTGGTTCAATAAGAGATTTATGATTTATATCAAGATGAGAAAAGTTATGATCATGTGATAAGTGATACAGTACCTATTTGAAATGTATGAGATATGGGCTTAACATATGCCGTATGAATTGTATTGGATGGCGACCAGTAAGTTGTACTTACGTCTATTTATGGTTTTCATGAATAAGCTATGAAAGGTTATGTGCATATTGTTTTATGATGATTATCTTCATGCAACTTACTAAGATTTATGCTTACCCTATTTCCTTTCCATTTTCTTATAGTACTGCCATAGTAGCTCGAGGACATCGCCTACGGTGGAGAAGCTAGTCACACTATCATCTGAAGCACTTGGTATAGTTAGTTCTTTTATTTTGATTATGGCATGTATAGGATTTTGGCTTTTGAGTTTTGTGTCATTGTTAATTGGCCAAATGTTTGGCTTAATCTAATACTTGACTCGTTTTGTATAAGGCAATGGAAAATGGCTAATATTGAAAGTGATTATATGAATGCAAGATAGTCTTTCATGAATGTGAACTTGTTGGCATGTTTGAATATATGAAATGTATATGGGCCTTAGATATGGTTGTTTGGTTGAGAAATCATATTAAGTTAGACTTTGATATGTTGGTTGGTGTTAGATTATGTTTCAGGGTGGCAAGAGGCTTGGTAAATAGCCTTATATTGTCCACACAGGTAGACACACGGGCGTGTGTCCCCTACACATAAAAATTGCAAGTCAGTATGCATTGTAATAAACATACGGGCAGAGACACGGCCATGTGTCTAAGCCGTGTGGAGGACAATGCCTGTAGCCATGGACGTGTGACTTGGCCGTGCACCCCTAATTGGGTGCTGACATCAGAAACAAAATATTAAGGTTTTTAAACACGGGCTAAGACACGGGCGTGTCATGGCCGTGTAAGGGACACAGGCCATGGACACGGGCATGTGTCATGCCGTGTGAAAACCCCTATAGTTTCAAATTTAGAATTTAATTAACACGGGCTCGAGGCACAGGCGTGTCCCCTTGTGCTTAGGCCGTGTGACCCACACGAGCCTTTAGCACGGCCATGTTGTAATGGCCACACGGGTGTGTTGCCCTTCTACACGGGCGTCTGCCCTACTTCAAGTGGTATTTATTTTCAAAAGTTTTCAAAGATGTTGGGATTAATCCCAGGATATTTCCAAAGCGTGATTTGGGCCTTATAGGCTCATATTAAGAGCTTTTAGATTAAAAAGGAAAAGTTTTAATTTGGACCTAGTTCTTATAACTCGAAATTGATTGTATGCATGTGTTTAAGTGTGGTAACGCCTCATATTCTATCCCGGCGTAGGGCATGGGTGTGGGGTGTTACAAGCTCGGGGATCGAAAGTGATCATATATCCATTCACACTATTAAATCATCATTTTGGGTACTTATGATTACATCATTTTCTGTTATGGTATGTATAGGGACTTGGTCATTTTGTTATGTGTCATATTCGATTTGGCCAAATGTGTTGGCTTATAATGGTTGATGATTCACTTTTTAAATGGCCAGTGAAATTGGTTAATATTGGTTAAGTATATATGAATATGAATATATCTTTTTCATGAATATGGATTTTGCATGGTTTAAGATGATAAGTATGAGATGTTGTATGAGATAGGAAATAGCATGTAATTGATGTGTGGATGACTTGGTTGTGGCTGAATTGGTTGTATGTATTACTTGGATTTGTGTTGCTTGTTGTTGTGTAGGTTTGTGCAAGTAAGGGCGGCAAAATGGCTTGGTAAATAGCCTTATTTTTGTCCACACAGGTAGACACAAGGGCGTGTGTCTAGACCGTGTGTGACACACGACTTGCCCCATAGGTGTGTGATCCTGCTGTATGTCCCCTGTATCTTGAATTTTAGTTTTAAATTGGCCATACGGGTAGAGACATGGCCGTGTGTCTCAGCCGTGTGACTGGCACGGCCCAGGGACATGGGCATGTGCCTAGGGCATGTGAAGTCTGTATTTATTTTATGAAAAATTATAAAAATTAAATCGCCCACATAGCCTAAGCACACAAGCGTGTGACTTCAATTTGTTGATGACGTAATAAGCAGAGAGTTACATAGGTTAGGGACACGGGCACGTGTGATCATACGGCCTACCCACAAAGGCGTGTGACCCCTGTTTTAGCAAAATTTTTCTAAGTGTCATAAAATTTTCTAAAGTTCTCAGATTAGTCCCGAACCACTCCTAATGCATGTTTTGGGCCTCGTAGGCTCTTTTAAGGGACGATATGAATATTTTTGAAAATTTTTAAATTTAAGTGGAAATTCATGTCTCAGTTGTGAATGTTTGTTTGAGTTTAAGTCCGGTAATGCCTTGTACCTTGTTCCAGTATCAGATACGGGTAAGGGGTGTTACAAGCTTCCAATTGAACCAAAACCTTGTGGCTCTAATGGTGATGGTTTGAACAATGCTCTGGACCCAGATCCGTGATTCAATGCATATAACCTCCATCCCACCTGCAAAACGTTAGCCTCTCTACTCATAGTGGGTTAGAGTTCCCGCAACTCCCGCACAGAAGACTTGGCTATGCAAGTTCTTTGTTAAATGTTAGGGAATTAGAAGTTGGTATGGACTATTATGTCACAAAATCTCGTTTTGAAAAATTCAAGGTGAAGTGTGCAATGTGCAATAGGAGGTGCGAATGAAAAATGGTCTTCATATTTGCCAATAAAGTAACTTTGACTCTTCCTTTCTAGGTGTAAGTCAAGATTATCTGAGGCTAGACTTCGACATCATAGATGGTATAATTTTACCTATGGTGAAAGTGAGTCCTAGGATTCTCATGTCAGTGATAATTGCCAATATTTGTAGTCAGTAATATTACACGCCATCGTACTACAAGGCATGGGTCGAAAAATAAAAGGCTACGGAGAAGTTGCATCATGGGTGGGACAAGTCATATAATGATTTGTGGCAATGGTGTCAGGTACTGGATTAGTAACCGATATAGAAACACAACCAGTGTACAATCGCGACCATTTGGTCCCTAGGAAAAAATTCTATTCATTCTTTTGGATCTTCGACCAATGTAGGTGATAACTCTTGAAAAGAGTTATATTTCATGCTTTTAGATGTAAATTTTCTGTATTTAGGTACATTTGGTTGCATTTTAAGACATTTCATTAGTATTTTTCTTGTTTTAGCATTACATTAGGAGCTTGGACTATACTTAAATGTTAGTTAGTTTTAATTGCTTGTGGAAGGGTTGTGTGTGGTGGTGAATTAACAAGTGTGGGATGAAGAACAACGAGTAAATGAGTGAAGGTTTGTCGGGGCAATGAGTTAGACAGTTTGTCAACACAAATGTCAGGAAGATGTCCCGTTAGCAGTCAAAGCGTACCAGTCTTGGGCCCAGTTGAACTTGTACCAGATATATCTACTTCAAAAGGAGGGAAGAAAATCATGGACTGTTGGATTTGCCCTAGGGAAAACGATTATAAAAGCCAAATGAGGAAAACCTAAAAGGAGCAAAAAAAAAGGGAAGATCCTTAGGCAAAAAAATAGAGGGCAGTTGCTGAGTCAATAAGAGGAAGATGAAGGCAGTTCCTCTCTGCTACCATAAGACACTGCATCGTTGGACTATGGGTTGGATAAGGGAAAGCTATCTTTTTGGTGTTCTTCTATTTTTTCTAGATTACTCTTCATAAATTTATTTGATGAAAATAATGTTGAACGATATTTTTTTATTAGAATTTTAATTGCCAATCTAGGAGCTAAATTTCATTGCTTGATGAAACACTTATTTTCTTTAATGATTGAAGCCTAAATCTACTTTAATACACTATTTCATTCAATGGTTCTTTATGAAATTACATGTTTGCAAACTCTAGATATAGAATGTACAATATATTTATTAAATTAATCTAATTTCGATAAGGTTAGGTTAATGAGATTGAAATTGAACGATATGAGCAAGTGTTCGACCGAATACTTGTAGCAGCCACTAGATATGGAGCAATGTTCATTGATAAATCTTGAAAAGAGTTATATTTCAACTTGAAATTATAGATCGAAAGGGGACCAAAAATCAAGTGGCTGATCACTTGTCAATTTTAGAATCTGGAAATTAGAGATGGAAATGACAAACTTATTAAAGAGGACTTTCAAGATGAGTAGCTATTAGTTGTCATGGCATTACCTTTTGTATGCCGGTATAGTGAACTTTTTAGTAAGTGGTGTGATGCCACCTGATTTCAACAGTCAAAGAAGACGAAAATTCCTTCATGATGCCAAAAATTATTATTAGGATGAACCCTTCATATATAAGCATTGTGCTGATCAGATAATTAAGAAGTGTGTCCTTGCTGGCGAAAGACATAGCATTCTACAACATTATCATTCAGCTCCTTATAGAGGACACTTCGGAAGAATGAGAACTACTACCAAGGTACTTTAGTCAGGATTTTATTAGTCGTGTGACCATTTTTAGAGGATAGTAAATTTGTCTAGGAGACA
Source organism: Gossypium anomalum (assembly GCA_025698475.1). Taxonomy (NCBI): domain Eukaryota; kingdom Viridiplantae; phylum Streptophyta; class Magnoliopsida; order Malvales; family Malvaceae; genus Gossypium; species Gossypium anomalum. Next base: position 66,452,930 of record CM046966.1, read on the forward strand.
CGAAATACCGCTGTAAAATATTCCGGAGATTGAGTTGTTTAATGTATAGGGAATAGACTTTATGGGTCCATTTCCACCGTCAGTAGGCAACCTATACATACCGTTAGCAGTGGACTATGTTTCTAAGCAGGTCAAAGCTATTGCGCTTCCTACTAATGATGCAAAGTTAGTAATGAAGTTCTTGCACAAGAACATTTTCACAAGATTCGGTACGCCTAGAGCCACTATTAGAGATGAAGGATCTCATTTTGATTTTAAGCTAGTGGCTAATGCCTTGCATCGATATGGGGTGAAACACAAGATTTCCACGGCATATCATCCCTAAACAAATGGACAAGTTAAGGTCTCTAATAGAGAAATGAAGAAGATTCTAGAAAAAGTGGTGAACCCAACTCGTAAGGATTGGTCCTCTAGATTGGATGAAGTTTTATGGGCCTATCGTACTGTATTTAAAACACCATTGTGGATGTCACCTTTTAAGCTTGTTTATGGAAAGCCATGTCACCTACTTGTTGAGCTCAAGCACAAGGCATTTTGGGCTATTGAAAAGCTGAACATGGATTGGGTCGCTGCTTGCCATAAAAGGTTGTTAGAGCTGAATGAAATGGAAGAATTCAGGGCACGGGCATATGAACATACTAAACTGTACAAGGAAAAGACCAAGCATTGGCATGATAACAAAATTATGTCAAGGCAATTTGAATCAGGGCAACAAGTGTTGTTGTTCAACTCTATTGTTCCCTGATAAATTAAAATCTCGCTGGTCAGGTCCCTTTGAAGTAGTTCAAGTATACTCGCATGAGTATCAAAGACCTGAAAATGGGGGTCACATTCAAAGTTAATGGAAAACACTTGAAGCACTACTAGGGAGCTCATGTGGATCGTAACAAACAATACATTGACCTTTGAGATGTTTGAGTTAGCAGTTTTGTTTTTATTTTTCCTTTATTTAATTGTTTTACTTTCATTTCACTTTTATTATCTATTATCATTAATTATTTTAATGTTGCTTCATTTATGTTTTTATCTTTTAATTAATGAGCAATTTTTCTAGATTTTCAGAGATAGAATAAAAGTATGGGATTATCAATTGTGATACTAAAGGAACTTTATCGTAGCATCTCAAAAGGAAATTATTCTGTGACAAACTAAGTGAATGAATTTCAAGGAACGAGGTAAAATGGGTTGACCGGATAGAAAAGTCCAAGGGAGAGATTTTTGGCTAGCGGGGCTCATTCTATTACTTGAACAGCCACTACCACTGCTACTACCACCACGAAAGGTAAAGACCCTGTTCCATCCACCCCACCAACTTTCACGACTGCACAAGACCGTGACATCGATCATCTTATTGATGAGCTCATGGAAACTGATATGGAGGGGCACAAAATGAAACCTATGAAGATGAAGCTGTGGTATAAAGTTGTGCTCGTAAATCCACTCGCAAGGCCAAATGAAATAACTACACTCCAGTCCAAGCCAAGGAAGTCTTTTTCCCTACCTCATGCATTTTATTCCTTTTTCCATGACATTTTTTGTACATATCTATATTTTTGTTTCTCTGTTACATATCTGTACATACTGTAACAGCCTGGTTTTAGCTAAATTAGAACAGTTGTTTTGGAACCACAAATCTGAGGTCGTAAAATTATTTTAATATTATTTTTGGTTTTATAGCATGTGATTACATCAGTGTAAATTTCGTGAGCTAATTTTAGCGTTTGAGTGCTTAATTTGATAAAAGCACTAAATCGCGTAAAATGCAAAATTTGCATTCTAATTGATAAAGGTGTCTAATTGCTATGGTTGATTACATGTGAGGTCCTTATGATGTTATTAAGCCATTTGAATAATGGATGGACAATTATGCCTATTGTTAGTGGAATTATAATGTTTAATTAAAGGTTATTATATTAATTTGTATATTAATGGCTAATTAAATAAAACAATTGATAAAAATTAGTGGAGTTTGTCATCTTTCTCACCAAAATTCAAAGGAAAAAGAAGCCATTGTTGAGTTTAAGGGTTCAGCAATTGCATGAACAAATTAGTATGCGATTTTTGTTCGATTTTTGATGATTTCTATGTTTTTGTGATCGTTGTATCGAGTACTCGCTAGCCAAGGGACTAATTTGCAAAACTGCTTAATGTTTTTAAAGTTTCCGTTGATGAATTCATATGATTTTGAATGTTTGATGATGAATTATAAAAGCTTAGCGATGGATATCCATGTTCTGTAAAGTGATCTTGAGTAAAAATGCATACTAGGGATTAAATTCTAAAAAGATGAAAATGTGGGCTAAAAGTGTGAATAAATGTGAAATATGGGTTGCTAGGGTAGTATTGTAAATCAACACACGTGGGTTTAAATTGAATTGTGTGAATTTTTTGTTTATTGAATTAATGACTAAATTGTAAAAAATGTGAAAGTTTAGGGCCAAAGTGCAAATTGGCTTAAATATGGACTGAATTGAATGAATCAATGAAGAAATGGGTTAATTTTGAATTCATATAGATCTTGAAAGAAAGAAATCAGATTTAGATCGGGGGAAATTAAAAGTTGTCGAATAGTCGATCCAGTCCGTTTATCCCTAATACGAGGTAAGTTCATAAGCAAATAAATGTCTTTAAATTGAATTATACATGTTTAACTATCATTGAATTATTATGAATGTTAAATGAGCAAATACGAGCAAGAATCGATAGAGTTACGACATCCGAAAGTTTCGTATGAACCTTAGAAATAGTATAGGATACAAATGTCATGACATTAGGTTATCGAGATGTCATTACATGTAAGACCATGTCTAGGACATTGGCATTGTATTGTGATAATGTGTAAGACCATGTCTGAGACATTGGTATTGTATTTGATTTCGTGTAAGGCCCTGTCCGGGGCAGTGGCATCGATAAGTGATAACATGTAAGACCATATCTGGTATATGGCATTGTATGAGCTTTATGTGATTCTGAGTATCCTTAACGATTTTGAATGGTTCAACGGGAAAAGTCAAGTTAAGAAAGAATGTGTGAATGAGTTAAATGGCTCAGGTACGTACGAGATTCATACGAGTAATGAAAGGGAAGTATTTGATGATTTCAATTATGATATTGAATATGTGTATTATGAGAAAGGTTTGTGATCTTATAAATGTTTACTCATGGTTGCTTATTAATGGAAATGATATTGATTCATGTGATAATTTATTTGTATATGGCTTACTAAGCTTTTAAAGCTTACTTTGTGCATTCTTTCCTTGTCTTATAGATAAATCAAAGCTAGCTCAGACTCAGGGATCATTAGGAACATCGTCACACTATCGATCATGTTGTGGTACTTTTGAAGCTTTGTATGTATGGTATATGGCATGTATAGGCTAGTGTCATTTTGGTATGTTTTGAACTTTGAATTTAGCCATGTGAGTTGGCTTTAAATGGTGTTGTTGATGAAGTTGAATTTGACTTATGTTATGGGTTAATATGTGATAGGTGATGTATTTATGATACCTTATGTTTTGGTAGATATGATATGGTTATTTTGATGGGTTGATGATTCAGTATTTAGTAAATTGTTAATGATGTGTTATGGTTTGAGCAATGGTAAGTTTTGGTATAATTTAAGATGATGTTTGGATGCCATTTTGGTTTTGTAAATGCTTGATGATTTGAGTTATGTCTAAATATGGATATTAGTTAAAGTATCAATTTGATTTGGCATGTTTTTTTTTTTGGTTGTGGAATTTAGTAGTGAAAAGGATGATGTATAAATGGCATGAAATGTGTATGAAATAACATGTTTTGGCTACCTATTAATATATTGAATTGGTACCATTTTGGTTGTTAGGTGTGCATGAGGAAAGGGTGGCGAATTGGCTTTGCAAATAGCCTATTTTTGTCCACACGGGCAGAGACACGGACTTGTGTCTCAGCCGTGTGTAACACATGGTCATGTTGAATGGCCGTGTGTCCTCTAGGGTACCCTTTCGAATTAAGTTAGTATACACTATAGGTTTGGCACGGCCTAGACACACAGGCATGTCTACTAGCCGTGTGCGGCACACGGGCTGGCACATGGGCGTGTGGCTGGCCATGTGACACAAGTAAGTAACCCCTCTAGATTTCACACGGCCTGGCACACGGGCATGTCTTCGGCCGTGTGTTGCAAGTCAGTATGCATGCCCTATTTTCTCACGGCTTGTGACATAGGCGTGTTTGGTGGCTGTGTGAGGCACACGGGCGTGTGACCATTAAATGCATGAAAATTTTATAAGTTTCCCAAATTTTTCAAATGTTATCGGTTTAATCCCAAATCTCTTTTAAGAAAGTTTTAAGGTCTTGTGGGACCTTTTAAGGGACAATGTGGATGACTTGAATGGATATTGATTTTGAATGCATAAATGTATGTGAATGATGTGTATTATTCGGTAATTTCTCATAACCCTATTTCGGTGACGGATACGGGTTAAGGTTGTTGCATTTTATTGGTATCAAAGCTATGGTTTAGTTTTTCTAGGACTAACGTAGTGAGTGAGAGTCTAGCTATACATGGCATATATATAAACTATGATAGTGTGATGATTCCTGTGTAATAACTCGATTTTAGGGCTAGTCGAAACAGTGGTTTTGAAACCACTAACCCGAGGTTGAAGAAATTATTTTTAATATTATTTTATGTGTTGGGGCATTTTTATAAGAAGTGCATGAAAATTTTGGTGAATTAATTTTAGCTATTTCTTGCTTAATTTCGAAAAAAAGACTAAATCCCATAAAGTACAAAAGTCTTATTTTGTTAGATAAGGGTGTCAATTAGCTAAAGAACCTAAATTGGGGGCATTTAAAGAGCAATTAAACCCCCAATGTTTAGGCTGGCTGACCATAGGGGACAAATTGATGGGAAAGTCAAAATTAGGTGGTGTTTGGTCACCAATTTTGACTAGTTTTAAATAAAATAAACAACAAAAGGTTTCATCTTTTTCACTCTTTCTTATTCCATCGAAATTTAGCCATTAGAGGGGTCTTTGAAGCTTTAAAATTTCAACAACTCTAAGCCTTCACAAGTATGTGATTTTTATGACTTTTCTTGATGATTTTTACATTTTTAGACTCCTTGAAGCAAGAGCTTTCAAATAAGGGGACTATTTTACAAAATGAACAAGAGTTTAGGGTTTTGCCATGAAAGCTTGTATGTTGATAACTGAAATCTTATGAAAGAATATGGGTCTTAGATGGGTATTAAACAACTTTTGTGAAGGGATTTCTCATGAAAACCCTAATAGGGCTATTTTGCACAAGTTGTAAAATAAGTGATAAATGTGTAAAATAGTGGAAATTTTGGATTGCTATAAGAGTAAAAAGGGTTCGGCTAGGCTTATAATATGAATAAATTTGATAAAAATTGATTTTTGAGTATAGGGGTAAAATGGTCATGTTGTGAAAGTCTAGGGGCAAAATAGTTATTTTGTGAATGTTTAGGGGAAAAATAGTCATTTTGCCCAATTATGAATTTTTGAGTGCCTAAATTGTTGTGCTGATGAAATGAATGAATTTTACTAATCTAGATCAAGAGAAGCGTGATTTGGGTCTTGATCGGGGTAAGAACAAAGTTTACGAGGATTAAGCTCGTCTTCATCATTTTTATCGAGGTAAGTACATATGTGAATAATGTGTTATTGAAGCTTACTTTGGAATATTTTACATAATATACATGTGTAATTGGTTTATTGTTGTTATGTATCTAAATTCTATTTGTTGCCATGGATGCATAAATGACATGTTATGTGAGTAAATTACAATGTGAGCAAGAGCGATGCCATTCATTTAGATGTGAAACCCTGTTGAACCTCTGACATAGCATAGGATACAAAAAGGGATATGTCATGAAAATTATATGGTCTGAACTAATGGGTTAAGTCTGAGTTCATGAGATAAATGTTATATGTGACGTGGGTCTGGGTACTAACTTTGTGTACAGACCCATGAGTGACTCAAGGAGCGAACGTTACATGGTAGCTATGGGGTCTGGGTCCTGACTTGATAAAAGACCCGTGAGTAGCTCAAATACGAGCATTTCATAGCACAAGGTATCCTTGACTACTTATGTGGTATTTAAATGCAAAGTTCCTGCGTATCCATATGCATTTCGAGAGTTTAACAGGTAACTCGAAGATTTAGTTGGTGAATACTTTGATAAGGTATGTATACTGAACTCATGGTTAGGACCTAAGTAAGGAACAAGGTGCATTAAGTATACATGAATGAAAGGAAAAGTAAGACAGAGATGTTAAGTGATTTATATCTTTTAAGCATGACAAGTTACCATTTGACGAATATGATTTTCTTTTAATTACACTTTATTTGCATATATGTACTCACTAAGCTCCCACGCTTACCCTCATTTCCTTTCTTTCCTTACCGTGCCGGTAAGCTAGCATCGGGGATCCAGTGACGTCTAAAAAGCTTCGATCACACTATCACTTAAGACCTTGGTATAGCTAGTTTAATTGTTTTGTTTTCTAGCATGTATAGGGACTCGAGTCTGTGTTTAGTGTTTTGTTAGTTTGCCATAATGTGTTGGCTCATGTGATAAATAGGATACTCATTTTGTATAAGCCATGAATGTTGGCTAACACTAATTATTATTCAATGCAAAGATGCAAATTTCTAATGGTTGTGGCTATTTTAGTTATACATGTTATGTTGGTATTGATCTTGGTTGATCTTATGTAGATAAGTATATGTAAGGGTGGCAAAGAGGCTTTGTAAATAGTCATATTTTGTCCATACGGGTAGACACATGGGTGTGTGTCTAAGCCGTGTGTGACACACGGTCAACCCCATGGGCATGTTGTTTAGTTGTGTGTCCCCTGCGCGTAAAAATTTCAAGTTAGTATGCATGATAGTAAACACATGGGCAGAGACATGGCCGCGTGTCTCAGCCGTGTGAAAGGCACAAATTAGTACACAGGCGTGTGTCTTGGCCGTGTGGCCCTTAAGAATTGCTGACGTCAGAAACAGAATGTCCAAGTTTTTACACACGGGCTAGGACACGAGCATGTCATAGCCGTGTGAAGGACACAGGCCATGTGAAAACCCCTGTAGGTGTGAATTTAGAATTAATTCCACTTGGGTGGAGGACACGGGCGTGTCCATAGGTGCTTAGGCCATGTAGACCACACGGGCCAATAGCACGACCATGTTGAAATGGTCACACAGACATGTTGCCCCTCCCACATGGGCGTGTGCCCCTGTGTTAAGTGTTACTTTCAGAGTTCATTTTAGGACCTGGATTGATTCTGAATGGGTTCCAATGGATATTTTGAGCCCCGTAGGCTCTTATTAAAGTGTTTATAATAAAAATTAAAAAAATTTTTAATTTGACCATGTTTGGTGATATGAAAATGTTTGTATACATGAATTCAAGTTAGGTAATGCCTCGTATTTTATCCCGGCATAGGGCACGGGTGTGAAAAGTAATGCGCCTGCTCCTGCTCAAGGGGCAGCGCCGACTGATTCTAGGTCAATTTCAAGTAGTCATGGGGGAGAGGCTAAGCAAGCCTTATTCCAAATGATGAGTGAGTGGTTCTCAGAGTTCGTTCGAACGAATCCTATTGCTCAACAACCTCTACCCCCGCCTATTCCTCAACAATTCCCAGCTATGCCACAAGTGATAGATCCGATTTGATTGAGTAAGCCGCCAGTAGATAAGATTCAGAAACATGGGGGGTGAGGAGTTTCAGGCTACCATTGATAATGATGCTGAGAAGGCTGAGTTCTGGCTCAAGAACACGATCCGAGTATTTGAAGAATTGTCTTGTACTCTTGAAGAATATATCAAATGTGTGGTATCTTTACTTAGAGATAATGCGTACCATTGGTGGAAAACGTTGACATCTGTGGTTCCTAGAGAACGGGTTACCTGGGAATTCTTCCAATCCGAGTTTTGGAAGAAGTTATAAATCAGAGTTTTATAATTGAAACAAGGCCAGATGACTGTCACTAAGTACGAAAGAGAATTCGTACGTTTAAGCAAGTATGCCCGGGAATATGTTTCTACTGAGGAGATCATGTTTAAAAGGCTCGTTGATGGACTGAGTGAGGATATAAAATTGTTAGTCAAGATTCTTGAAATAAAAAAATTCATTGTTTTAGTTGAAAGGGCTTGTAAAGCTGAGGATCTCAGCAAAGAAAAGAGAAAAGCTAATTTTGAAGCAAGAGATTCGCGAAAGAGATCAACTAGTAAATCTTACCAGTCTACATTGAAGAAATTCTGATACTCGTTTAATCGTTTTAATGCATCTATGGGACATTCAATTAGCGATTGTGAAAAGCAACATGTGAGTTCTAAAGCTTAAGCTACATCTATTGCTAGTGTTGGCAGTGTGAGACAAAACCGACTTGAATGTAAACATTATGGAAAGTGGCAAATTGGTGATTGTAGATTGAATGATCAGGCCTATTTTAAATGTGGATCATTAGATCATTTTATTCACAACTGTCCTAAGTTAGTTGAGCAAGATATAGTACAAAACACGAGGCCGAGTAACACTACAGCTAGAGGTAGACCACCCAAAAATGTTGTTAATGTGAGTGGTAGTCAAAGAATAACCAAAGACTCTGCTGTCAAGTCTAAAACCAGAGCACCTACACGAGCATAAACTATTCGCGCTCGCGAAAAAATGTCATCTCCAAATGTTATTACCGATACTTTTACTCTCTATGATATTAAAGTTATTGCATTGATAGATCCAGGATCAACTCATTCTTATATATGTGTAAATTTAGTATCCAGTAAGACTTTTCCTGTAGAGTCTACTGAATTTGTAATTAGAGTATCGAACCCCTTAGGCAAGTGTGTGTTGGTTGATAAAGTGTGCAAGAATTGTCTATTGATGATTTGAGATTTCTATTTTTTGGCTGATCAAATGTTGTTACCATTTGATGAATTTGATATAATTCTAGGTATAGATAGGCTAACGCTACATGATGCTATAGTGAACTGTAAAAGAAAGACGATTAATCTGAGATGTCAGAATAATGAAATTATCTGAATTCAGTCAGATGATTTGAATGGTTTACCAGCCGTGATTTCATCAATGTTAGCTCAAAAATATGTTAGAAAGGGTTGCGAAGCTTATTTTGCTAATGTGCTTGATACGAATGTGACTGAAAACAAGATCGAATCAGTGCTAGCTGTGTGTGAATATCTGGATGTGTTTCCTGAAGAATTGTCGGGATTACCACCTATTCGAGAACTTGAATTTGATATTGAATCAGTGCCGAGAATGACTCCTATATCGATAGCTCTATACAGAATAGCTCCGACAGAGTTAAAAGAATTGAAATCTCAATTGCAAGAGTTGACAGATAGAGGATTTGCATAACCGAGTTTCTCGCCCTGGGGTGCTATTGTTTGTGAAAAAGAAAGATGGCAAGATGAGAATGTGTATAGACTACTGACAGCTTAACAAAGTGACGATGATCAAGAATAAATATCCTCTACCCAGAATAGATGATTTGTTTAATCAGTTAAAAGGGGCTACAGTGTTTTCAAAGAAAGATTTGAGATCGGGTTATTATCAGTTGCGAGTTAGAGATTTTAATGTGCCAAAGACAGCTTTTAGAGTGAGGTATGGTCATTATAAATTTTTAGTTATGCTTTTCAGACTAACGAATACACTTGCTGTCTTTATAGATTTAATGAACCAAATTTTCAGACCGTACCTAGATCGGTTTGTTGTTGCATTTATTGATGACACATTGATATATTCGCGAAATGAATCCGAGCATGCCAAGCATTTGAGAATTGTATTGCAGACTTTGCGTGATAAGCAGTTATATGCAAAGTTCAGTAAATGTGAATTCTGGTTGCGTGAGGTTGGTTTTTTGGGTCATATTGTGTCATCATCAGGTATTTGAGTCGATCCGAGTAAGATATTTGCTATTATAGATTGGAAACCTCTGATAAATGTTTCTGAGGTCCATAGTTTCCTAGGACTCATCGACTATTATAGATGACTTGTAAAAGGCTTTTCGATGATTGCGACTCTGTTGACGAGATTGCTTTAGAAAGATGTAAAGTTTGAATGGTCCGAGAAATGTTAGAAAAGTTTTGATCAGCTGAAAACTCTTGTGACTGAAGCTTCAATATTAGTACAGCCAAAATCGGGTAGAGAATTTGTGATCTACAGTGATGCATCGTTAAATGGTCTAGGCTGTGTTTTGATGTAGGAAGGCAAAGTCATAGCTTATGCCTTGAGATAGTTGAAGTCGCATGAAAAGAATTACACAACGCACGATTTGGAGTTAACAATCATTATGTTTGCGTTAAAGATTTGGCATCATTATCTGTTTGGTAAGAAATGCGATGTTTATTCAGATCATAAGAGTTTGAAATATCTGATGACTCATAAGGATTTGAATTTACGACAGCGGAGATGGTTTGAATTGCTAAAAGATTACGAGCTAGTGATTGATTACCATTCTGGAAAAGTAAATGTTGTTGCTGATGCATTAAGCCAGAAATCTTTGTTCAATCTATGTGCGATGAATACTCAAATAGCTTTGTGTAATGATGGTTCGATTATGGTCGAGATGAAAGCGAGACCATTATTTTTACAACAGATTTATGAAGCTCAGAAAGTTGATAATGAAATATTAGCAAAACGAGTCCAATGTGATTTGAACACTAATTCAGAATTTCAAGTTGACGTCGATGATTGTTTAAGATTCAGAGGCCGAATATGTGTTCTGAGAAATACAAAGTTGATTCGGATGATTTTGAACAAAGCAGATAGTAGTCATTTATTGGTTCATCCTAGAAGCACAAAAATGTATAACAATTTAAAACAGCTCTATTGGTGGCCTGATATGAAACGTGATATCTCAAAGTTCGTTTATAAATGTTTGATTTGTCAACAAGTTAAAGCTGAGCATCAGGTACCGTCTAGTTTATTGAAGCCGATTATGATTCCCGAGTGGAAATGGGATAGAGTAACTATGGATTTTATGTCAAGATTGCCCTTATCTCCAAGAAAAAAAATGCAATCTGGGATAGAGTTGACAGATTGACAAAATCGGCTCATTTCATTTCGGTACGAATGGACTATTCGCTTGAAAAGTTAGCTGAGTTGTATATCTCTAAGGTTGTGAGATTACATGGAGTACCTATTTCTATTATTTCAGATAGAGATCCGGGGTTCACATTGAGGTTTTGGAAGAAACTACAAGATGCACTGGGTTCAAAACTACATTTTAGTAACGTATTTCACCAGCAGACGGGTGGTCAATCCGAGCGAGTTATACAGATACTCGAGGATATGTTAAGATGTTGCATTCTTGAGTTTGAAGATATGTGGGAAAAGTATTTGACATTGATTGAATTCGTGTATAACAATAGTTTTCAATCGAGTATTAAAATGGCACCGTACGAAGCTTTATACGGTCGAAAATGTCGAACACCGTTGTATTGGACTTAACGTAGTGAGAATAAGATTTTTGGGGTCGGTTTGATTAAAGAGACCAAACAGAAAGTAAAAGTAATTCGTGATAGTTTGAAAGCAGCATCAGATCGTCATAAATCATACACAGACTTGAAATTGAAAGATATTGAGTTTTAGATCGGGGATAAAGTGTTTTTGAAAGTATCTCCGTGGAAGAAAATACTTCGATTCGGTCGTAAAGGCAAATTGAGTCCAAGATTCATCGGGCCGTATGAGATCATTAAAAGAATAGGTCCAGTGGCATATCGATTAGCTTTACCGAGCGAGTTAGAGAAGATTCACAATGTTTTTCATGTATCGATGGTTCGCGATATCAATCCGGCCCTTCACATGTTATTTCTCCTTCAGAGGTTGAAATTCAGTCAGATTTGTCGTACAGTGAAGAAACGATTCAAATTTTAGCTCGGGGAGATCAAAGAGTTGAGAAATAAGAAAATCGCATTAGTAAAAGTTTTACGGCATTGACACGGAGTTGAAGAAGCTACGTGGTAACTCGAGGGTGCTATGAGAAAGCAATATCGAAACCTATTCACTGGTAAGTTTTTCGGGGACGAAAATCCCTAAGGAGGGAGAGTTGTAATAGTCGAATTTTAGCTAAATTAGAATAGTGGTTCCAGAACCACAAATTTGAGGTCGTAAAATTATTTTAATATTATTTTTGGTGTTTATAGCATGTGATTACATATGTGTGAAAATTTCGTGAGCTAATTTTAACGTTTGAGTGCCCAATTTGATAAAAGGACTAAATCAAGTAAAATGCAAAATTTGTATTCTAATTGATAAAGGTGTCTAATTGCTATGGTTGATTAAATGTGAGATCCTTATGATGTTATTAAGCCATTTGAATAATGGATGGACAATTATGCCTATAGCTAGTGGAATTAAAATGTTTAATTAAAGGTTATTATAGTAATTTGTATATTAATGGCTAATTAAATAAAACAAATGATAAAAATTAGTGGAGTTTGTCATCTTTCTCACCAAAATTCAAAGGAAGAAGAAGCCATTGTTTATTTTAAGGGTTCGACAATTGCATGAACAAATTGGTATGTGATTTTTGTTCAGTTTTTCATGATTTTTATGTTTTTGTGATCGTTGTATCGAGTACTAGCTAGCCCAGGGACTAATTTGCAAAATTTCTTAATGTTTTGAAAGTTTTTATTGAAGAATTCATGTGTTTCTGAATGTTTGATGATGAATTATGCAAGCTTAGTGATGGATATCCATGTTTTGTAAAGTGATTTTGAGTAAAAATGCATATTAGGGATTAAATTGTGAAAAGATGAAAATGTGGGGTTAAAAGTGTGAATAAATGTGAAATATGGGCTACTAAAGGTACTATTGAAATTTGCCACACATGGGTTTAAATTGAATTGTGTGAATTTTGTGTTTATTGAATTAAGGACTAAATTGTAAGAAATGTGAAAGTTTAGGGCCAAAATGCAAATTAGCTTAAATATGTGTTTTTGGACTGAATTGAATGAATCAATGAATAAATGAGTTAATTTTGAATTCATATAGATCTTGAAAGAAAGAAATTGGATTTAGATCGGGGGAAATTGACAGTTGTCGAATAGTAGATCCAGTCCGTTTATCCCCAATACGAAGTAAGCTCATATGCAAATAAATGTCTTTAAATTGAATTATACATGTTTAACTGTCATTGAATTATTATGAATGTTGAATGAGCAAATACGAGCAAGAATCGATAGAGTTACGACATCTGAAAGTCTCATACGAACCTTAGGAATAGTATAGGATACAAATGTCATGACATTAGGTTACCGAGATGTGATTACATGTAAGACCATGTCTGGGACATTGGCACTGTATTGTGATTACGTGTAAGACCATGTCTGGGATATTGGCATCATATTTGATATTGTGTAAGACCCTGTCTAGGACAGTGGCATCGATATGTTATAACATGTAAGACCATATCTGGGATATGGCATTGTACGAGCTTTATGTGATTCTGAGTATCTTTAATGATTCTGAATAGTTCAACGGGCAAAGTCGAATTGAGAAAGAATGTGTGAATTAGTTAAATGGCTCAGGTACATATGAGATTCATGCGAGTAATAAAAGGGAAGTATTTGATGAATTCAATTATGATACTGAATATGTGTATTGTGAGAAAGGTTTGTGATCTTATAACTGTTTACTCATGGTTGCTTATTGATGGAAATGATATTTATTCATGTGATAATTTATTTGTATATGGCTTACTAAGCTTTTAAAGCTTACTTTGTGTGTTCTTTCCTTATTTTATAGATAAATAGAAGCTAGCCCGGACTCAGGGATTATCAGGAACATCGTCACACTATCGATCATCTTGTTGGTACTTTTGAAGCTTTGTATGTATGGTATATGGCATGTATAGGCTAGTGTCATTTTGGTATGTTTTGAACTTTAATCTTAGCCATGTGAGTTGCCTTGTAAATGATGTTGTTGATGAAGTTGAATTTGACTTATGTTATGGGTTAATATGTGATAGGTGATGTATTTATGATACCTTATGTTTTGGTAGATATGATATGGTTATTTTGATGGGTTGATGATTCAGTATTTAGTAAATTGTTAATGATGTGTTATGGTTTGAGCAATGGTAAGTTTTGGTATAATTTAAGATGATGTTTGGATGCCATTTTGGTTTAGTAAATGCTTGAAGATTTGAGTTATGTCTAAATGTGGATATTAGTTAAAGTATGAAGTTGATTTTGCATTTTTTTTTGGTTGTGGAATTTAGTAATGAAAAGGATGATGTATAAATGGCATGAAATGTGTATGGAATAACATGTTTTGGTTGCTTATTAATGTATTGAATTGGTACCATTTTGGTTGCTAGGTGTGCATGAGGAAAGGGTGGCAGATTGGTTTTGCAAATAGCCTATTTTTGTCCCCACGGGCATGTGTCTCAGCCGTGTGCGACACACGGTCTTGTTGCACGGCCGTGTGTCCCCTGGGGTACCCTTTCGAATTAAGTCAGATACCTTACAGGTTTTGCACGGCCTAGACACAGGGGTGTGTCTACTGGCCATGTGTGGCATACATGCTGGCACATGGGCGTGTGGCTGGCCGTGTGACACAAGTCAGTAACCCCGTCTAGATTTCACACAGCCAGGCACACGGGCGTGTCTTTAGCCGTGTGTTGCAAGTTAGTATCTATGCCCTGTTTTCACACGGCTTGTGACACAGTTTGTCTGGTGGCCGTGTGAGGCACACGACCTGTTCATACAGGCGTGTGACCATTAAATCCATGAAAATTTTATAAGTTTCCCAAAGTTTTTAAATGTTATCGATTTAGTCAAAAATCTCTTTTAAGCATGTTTTAAGGTCTCATGAGGCCTTATAAGGGACAATGTGGATGAGTTGAACGAATATTGATTTTGAATGCATAAATGTCTGTGAATGATGTGTATTATCCGGTAATGCCTCGTAACCCTATTCCAATGACGGATACGGGTTAGGGGTGTTACACATGCATTGAGGACAATGCATCCATTAGGTTTGAGGGTGTACTGTTCATATAGGCTATATTCTATATTTAGTACGTCTGCTCATTTTAGTCTCCTTAAAATTTTTTTGCCACTACTACGTAACTACTAAGTACTGTTTTACCTATGCGAAGTATAATCTTTACTTATGATGTTTGATGATGAGCTTAAATTCTTCAATACACTTAGAACATGTGACAAGGGATTAGGTGAATTAAGCTTAGGTTAGGTTGCTTGAAGATTACCTCCTAAAAATATGATGCCCTAACCACAATTATTTTTGGACTATAGCAAGTATCTTTTAATGAACTTAGAAAATTTTGAAGCCAAACTCAATCACATTGCCACAACATTATTTAAATAAAGAACAGAAGACACTCCAATGCTTAGAATTGCTAAGTAAGTCAGCACCACTTTGTTTGCTCCATCGTGTTGTTGACTAGAAAAGTGAGTCCAAGTAAGAGTGTAATAAAGAAAAGAAAATTAGGGGCACTCCACTCTAGTAATAGGCTGAGTAGCTAAGGAGGTAGTTGTTTACTCCATCTATTTTCTAAGTTAAAAGCATTAGCTTCAAGAGTAATTTTTATTTAAATTGTGACACGATTAAGTACTAGGTAATTTAGTGTATCCTACATTATGATTATCAAGTCAAAGAATTTTGTGACATGTTAAATCTCCTAAAATGCTTTAATGAAAACAAAGAGAAAAAAAAAACAAATACAAATGAATATTTTGAAGGTTTAGAGAAAGAGTTACAAAGTAACTTGAGCTTAGGTAACAAATGAATTGAGTAAATTAGGAGATGTTTGCTATGGCCAGAAAGCACACATGAGTACTTAGGACATTTTGCTTTTAGGGAGTACTTTTATGCACTACCTTTGTTGAGCAAACCTTTGAAATTCAAAAAAGTTTTGAGAGATAGAAGATTGCTAAGAACTGAAGTATATATTGTTTTTTGAATGGACTGGCAGTACAATGTGGTTATGTGCGTAGGCAAAATTCATTCCATTCATGCACTCATGTATATTTTGCTTGAGGACAAGCAATAACTCAGGTTTGGGGTGTGATAACTTTTGAAAAGAGTTATATTTCATGCTTTTAGATCTAGTTAATTTCATGTACTTAGGTACACTTGTAACAAATATTTCTACCTAAAAAAGAGGGAACGAAATCATGAACTATTGGGTTTACCCTAGGGAAAACGATTATAAAAGCCAAAAGATGAAAACCTAAAGGGGGTAAAAAAACAAAGGGAAGACCCTTAGGTAAAAAAATAGAGGGTAATAGTTGAGTAGAGTCAAGAAGAGGAAGACGAAGGCAATCCTTCTCAGCCGCTACAAGACACTGCATTACTGGAGTGTGGGTTGAATAAGTGGAAGCTATCTTCTTGGCGTTCTTCCGTTATTTCTAGATTACTCTTCGTAAATTGATTTGATGGAAGAGATGTTGAATGATATTTTGGATTAGAATTTTAATTGCCAATCTACGAGCTAAATCTCATAGGGTTGGGATTACTTTGTGAAACTCTTATTTTCTTTAACGATTGAAGCCTAGATCTACTTTAATACACTATTTCATTCAATGGCTCTTTACAAAATATCATGTTTGCAAACTCTAGACATAGATAGATGTACAACATGTTCATTAAATTAATCTAATTTTGATAAGGTTAGGTTAATTAGATTGAAATTGAATGATATGAGCAAGTGTTCAACCGAATACTAGACATAGCGCAGCGTTCATTGATAACTCTTGAAAAGAGTTATATTTCAAGCTTCTAAACTTGACTAAATGTTTGTACTTAAGTAGATATATTTGCATTTTTAAGACAATTTTAGAGCATTGCATAACAAAGATTGGACTGCGATATAATGGTCATTATTTGTTACTTTTATCACTTGGGGAGGAAAGGTGTGGTTTTGTGTGAACACAGATGTAGGAACAATAAGAAGATGAAGAGGGAAAATAAGGAAAGTGAAAATAGTCGTGGCAAATGGTGAGATCGATTGCCAACAGAATTGTCATGGTAATTCCAAGAAGATGACTCAGCACTCTATCAAAATTACTCTTAGACAGTTGTGCGTGTCCCAAAAAAGTCAACCCTAAAATAGGAATGAAAAATTTATGTTGAGTTGGAATGGATCTACCCAATAAAAGAAGGAGAGAGAAGAAGAAAAAAGGAGAGGAGAATTTTTGTGAAAAAGAGACTAGTGACAACAATCTTCTTTCTGCACAGAGAAAAACTCCATTGGAGAATTTCATAGAAAGAAAGGGTAGCAACTTCAGAAAGCAGAATACATAAGTGAAGAAGGGAAGAGACATCTATCCTAGATTCATGTACAATCAGAAGATAAAAGAGAAGCTGGAGTGTGGCAAGAAATCTTGCATTTCTACCTTTGTTTTCCTAATTTCTGTGATTCAAACTTATTTTGAGAATGTTGATGAATGTTTTTATTTTGGTGTTTACTTTTCCACCCATGAACTAAATCTTTTTTGGGTTGGAGTTATTTGGGTGGATGTTTATCATCTTTAATGCTCATGATTTGAGATTGCCTATATCACTGTTTCATTTGATTTATGCCTATTTTAAATACATGCATGCAAGCTCTAGACATAGATGATTATATGTTATGTTCATAGATGTATTTTTAATTTAGAAAAAGGTTAAATATATTGGATCTAGAATCGTTTGATGCAAATGAATATTTTATAGAATATTCGTAGCACTCTAGACATAGATGTTGCAAGTTGTGTAGAGAAGAACATTCATTGCAATTATTAATCCAAAGTTCTATAGACATACGGAAACTTAGATTTTTAGCTTAAAATCTAGCAATCGAAAAAGGCAGGTTACAATTATAACTTTCTAAGTAGTTGATTATACAATATTTTGCCATGACATTATTTTGATATAAACATTTCACTTAAATAATCCCAGCCCTATTCATTCAACAACAGAATTACTCCTACTTTTCTCTATAATTTCCCACTACATTTTATTTGCCATATCAATTCCTTTTTATTTTTAGCATTTTATTTTAATAATTCATTATACAAACATCCTATTCAACATGAGAGTATCTCTTGTTATTTAGCATAGTTAATAAGATTATAATAACTAACTCAATTTCTTACCAATTTTCGACCCTTGTGGAGATGATACTTATCACTTTATTACTTGAATGTTGTTTACACTTGAACAATTGCATTAGTTATTTACATGCGACATTCATACAGAAAGAAAACAAAAAGTGCAGGATACCGTGCTAAAGTCCTATAGACATATATCGCTTAAGGCAAGGTAACTTAAGGTCTTATTCTCGAAAGAAGCAAACCATTTTAGAATTCTTCTGAGTAGTAGACTGAGTATGGTTTTGCTGAGGCATTACTGTCAGTAAGGGCAAATTCTTAGTAATTTTGACCTTCCAAATCAACATCGTAGACCCTCTATCATTTGCTGTAGTATCTTTGCCATAGAATTTTTAGTTGTTTACTTGTTCATTTGCATATTATTCATATAATTATTCTCAAATTTGCCATTGCATTCTTAATCTTACCTTGTCATAACATTTTCATTATTTATCAGTTACACATATTACACACATCATTATTCCTTCAAATTACCACTACATTCTTATCATTATTATTGTTATAACATTAACCATACCTCACTCTAATAACTTGACCAAATTATACCACTCTAATCCCTATGGAGACGATCTCACTTATCACTTTATTACTTGATTCGGCGTGTATACTTGCATAATTTGCATATCATTTCACTAGCGATAGTAGCGAAACTTTCTAACACTACAAGTCATTGGTACAAATTGACGACACCATGTTGTATAGATGTTATGGGTATCAGTTGTTGATGGTCATTACCCAAGTTGGTAATTGGAGGATTCTACCGATAGTGTTTCCAATAACTCTGATAGAAAAGGCAAATGACTGGGATTTCTTCCTTAGCCAATTACACTGTCATGTTTACCTGCAACCCGACATATATGTCATCTCCTAAAAGGGGGCTGGAATCTTGGCCGTAATTGAATGACATGGTGGCCATTGGGATCGCACAAACCACAGATACAGTATAAGACATGTAGGCTCTAACTACTACGCAAAACGGCCTTCGAAAAGAGATTGGGATCAAGTCATTGGCATGGGTATGTAGTTGCCACTATTTCTATGATTATGCTATACCATATCTCGTTCATTATTAATTTGCATTAATGGGTGTCCTTTTCTCGATAGAGTGCGAGCTCATCCAACATTGTTTCCATGAAATGTTGGATAAGTTGCACGCCATCAACAACAATAGGAGTCTACAATAGGGATCTATGATCATATGATTGGTGGACACAACCATATGATAGGAGTCTACAATATAGGAACATGACGACTAATTTAGTGGGATACATCAATTTTGTATTAAAAAAGACATGTTATTTTTTTATAACCTCGGTTATCAAAGGAACATACTTTCGCTTCACAAACTTATTTCCAAAGTGAGCCGAGGCATATGTTAGACAAATAGCGGGTGGTCACGTTTGGTGCGAGGATGTCATGAAAGAAATTAAACGAAATGTAGAGAAAGTAAACACTATGTATGTAGTGTGTCACTCGCGTCCAAACTTGAAATTTCAAGTCACAGAGTACGCTAGACCCAACAAAGACATGTTAAGGGAAACATATCGTATGTTTTTAAGATAAGGGACCTGCGATTATAAAATATTCCAAGCAGTTCGATTCTTATGTGCACATGCAATTGCTACATATTGGAATACACGAATACAGTACACACCTTATATTAATGATGTGTTCAAACTATAACATATGCACAATGCATGGAGATCTGAATTTCCACTGGTCCCAGATGAGAGTATGCGGTCACCAAAGTTCAATGCCCCACTCGAGTTGGCACCGAAATTCAGTTGCGTCGCTTCTCAAACGTCAGTCAAATTCTACTCAGATACACAACAATATGGATCTTTGAGAGAGGGTCAATCAACAATGGTTATGCATGTAACACCCTATACTCGATCCGATCACGGACTCAAGCTATACAGTATTAGAACTATAAAACTGTAACATTATTCATAATTTAATCAAACATAATCAAAATAACTCATATTCAATCAAATCCATGCTATTTAATTAAATCAAGACGTAAATCAAGCTTATGAAACATTTAAAACAACTTGGGATCACTTCTAGGTTAAAATAAAACTTTTACAAAATTTCGAGATAAAAGTGTAAAGAACTTGTGTGACTAGACTGTGTGAAAGGGACCAGCTCTTGTGGCCCCAAGCATGGCCGTGTGGCTACTCTGCATGTCCGTGTACAATTTGAATTTAGGGTCACACAGTTGTGTAACTCTCTGAGACCGTGTGGACAATTCCTGCACCAAAAATTAAAGAATTACACGACCGTATTATATGATTGTGTAGGGCACACGATCATGTGGCAGCTCGTGTCACAGGTCATGTGTGCCCAAAACTATCTTCAAAATCAAGCCATTTCACATCTAAATACTTAGGCTCCAAGCTATGCAATAATCAAAATTAAACCTATCCAAAATATGCCTAAACAAGCCAAAATATACCACTTCACAATCAACTTATATGCCTAACCAATATGCCCTCACTGGCACAACAATTCAAACATATATCCAAGAACCATTTAATCGAAACATGTACACAATTTTGTTTCATTCAAACATCCTTTAAACTTTAGATAACAAACATCAAATTTCATATAACTGAACATAACAGGTCAATATATAAATCATCATATCTTTCTATTCCATTTCCATTTTGATAATTAACTATTTTGTCTGAATAACAATAGTAAATTGACTTTGGATACATAGAAGGGTAACGCTCGTATGAGCTAACATAAGGACATCAACCAATACACGATGCTTCCCACACAAGCTTTAGAAAATTCGTAACACATGCAGGACCTCAAGCCATCGGTACGATATCCATCACCGATACATAGTACCCAATAAATAAAACACCAGCACAGAGTGTGTAACATGCCGATTTTGGGCCTAGTCGGAATAGTGGTTTCGAGACCACAAATTTGAAGTAGAAATAATTATTTTATGAATGTGTTCAGGTCTATGATATGTTTGCATTATGAAAGTTTTGTTAAGAAATTTTGTGGATAGAGTGTCCAATTTGATTTTTAGGACTAAATTGCAAAAGTTGTAAAATATGTTATTCTAGAAGCTTTAAGCATGAAATAGCTATGGATTATTAATTAGAGGTCCTTAAATAGCAATTTGACCAATTTCTATTTTTATGGACAAAAATGGGCATGAATAGATAAAATTTGAATGTTTAGTAAAAAGGGTATTTTGGTCATTTGGTTAATAAAAGAATTAAAAGGGAAAATGAAGTAAAAATCTTGTCCATCTTCTCCATCAAGTTTCGAAATTTCTAAGGAGCCATAGCCAAGGCTTCTTCACTTTCCAAGCTTGATAGTTAGTGCATCCTAGCCCCGTTTTTAATGTTCTTTACATTTTTGAAGTTGTTATCAACCGATCTAGCTATTTCTACCATTTATTTGAGCTAGGGTTGATGTCTAGGGTTTGACCCATGTGTGACATGCATGTATTTTGATGTTTCATGGTAGATTATGAAACTTTGATGTGTGATAAACATATTTTACTAAGTGATTTTTGATAAAAACACCTAAAAATGGCTTATTTGTAAAAGTGGTAAAAATGGGTGGTAGATATGTGATTTGATGAAAAATGTGGGCTGGTATAAGCATGATATAGGCTCGGCTAGGCTTGGGTAACAAAGAAAATGAGTACATTTCATTTTACGAGCCTAAGGACTAATTTGTAAATATGAAAAAGTTTAGAGGCAAAATCATAAATTTTCAAAAGTATGGTTTTTGGATTGATTTGAGCAATGTGATAATTAGATGAGCTAAATTTGCTATTATAGATCACGAAAAATAGAGTCCAGACCTAGACTAGGGAAAGAACAAGGTTGTGGACTAAATCGAGTTAATTAGCCATATTTTGTACCGAGTTAAGTTCATATGTAAATAATGTAATAATATGATCATATTTTTAATGCATTAATATGGTATGAATTGTATAATTGATTCGATGAATACATTCGACAAGTTCCGACAAGAGTGAGAAAATCTCGTTTGAACCTTAGGAATAGAATAGGATACGAGTGACATGTCACTAGGACCCCATTGGATATATATATGATTATGTGATCTAGATGCTGGTCATGTACGTCCTACCGGTGGCTAGGTAGTCCGGCATGTGTTTCAGATACCTGATAGCTTGTGTGAGCAGCCCGTGTAGCTACGTCTTGATCGTCAGCTTGTGTGAGCAAACCCGTGGTTAGCTCGAGAGCGAGCCTTTATGTGACATGAAATATAAGGTAGCTTTGGCTGCATATGTGGCCCTTGTGTGTAAATGTAACGCCCCCATGCCCGAAACCGTCACCGGAGTCAAGCTTGAGGTGTTGCTAAACTTATCTTACCTTTTAAACAACTCTAAACCACTTATTTTAATTTTCAGAATAAACTATTTTTCTGCATCATGGTTGCTTAAAAATTCATTTCTCGAGTTTCAAAACTCAAAATTAAGATCCGTAATTTTTTCCTAAAACTAGACTCATATATATATCTACTAATTTTTTTCTAGAATTTTTGACGTAGCCAATTACTACAGTTTATTAGTTAAAGTTACCCCTGTTTCAGAATTTGACTGCACTAACCTCTACTTACTATGAACCAATTTTCTCCCTGTAAAAAAATTCATATGACTATACCGTTTGTTTCTATTAAAACTAGATTCAATAAGGATTCTAAAAATATAAAGTACACCATCTAATTATTTCTGTAAAATTTATGGTGAATTTCCAAAGTTGGAACAGGGGATCCAGAAATCGCTCTGGCCCTATTTCACTAAAACTCAGATATCTTATAAAATACAAAACCTTTACCTGTTTTGCTTATTCCATATGAAAATAGACACAATGAGATTTAATTTCATATATTATTCACCATCAAACCATGTCTCTACGAGCTTTAGTGATTTTTCAAAGTCACATTATTTCTGATACTTGAATCTATTTTTAAGTTACTTTCACATTTTTCATAGTTTTCATGTGATAGTTACTACTTAATCATACATACTATTAAACATGTATATCATCAGCCATTCTATTAGCTAATCATTAGCAAGTATTTACACATCATTCATTGATCATATCATATCAAAAGAAACCAAGTTCCTATACATGCTCTACACAAAACGAAACGTCTAACTATACCAATGTGATTCCTTCGATAGTGTGATCGGGTCTCTGACGTTTCCTTCGATCCCCGAGTGCCTTGATAAGAACTCGATACAAAATGTGACTAAACTTTACAATTTAGTCCTTTACTTTTTCTTTTCCCTAATCTACTCCCGAATTTCGCTCTTCTTGATTATGGAGCTTGAAAGCTTGAAACAAACCCTAGCTATGAAGAACCCTTGAAATTTCGTGCTAATGAAGAAGATGATGAATTTTGTGTTATTTTTCCCTTTTTATTTCATTTAATATCCAAATGACCAAAATGCCCTTCCTTATTAAACTTTCAAAAATTCCATCCATGTCCTATTTTGTCCATGAACTTAGAAATTGGTCAAATTGTTATTTAAACCCTCCTAATTAATATTCCAAAGCAATTTCATACTAAAAACTTCTAGAATGCAAGTTTTGCAAATTATTCGATTTTGTCCTAATCTCAACTTAAGCACTTTATCCATAGAATTTCATCACGAAATTTTCACACAATCATGCAATCATATCATGAACCTCAAAATAATAATAAAATAAATTTTTCTACCTCGGATTTGTGGTTTCACAACCACTGTTCCGTTTAGGCCCTATTTCGGGAGGTTACAGCAAAGACCATCCATGTATCCGTTTAGTATTCCAAGTGTTCAATGGGTATGCCAAAAATGAGGAAGAGTATGTTAAGTCACAAGTTGGTACAGGTATGATACTCATGCTAAATGTTGCTTAATATTGTTTATTATTGCATGTGAACCTACTAAGCCTTATGCTTACTCCCCTTCCATTTCATTTTCTTATAGTATCGCCAAGCTAGCTCGGGAACCGAAAGACGTCGGAGCTCGATTCACACTATCAAATTAATCTTTTGGGTATTCATGATTTTGCATTTTGTGTGTGGCAAGTATAGAGGACTTGGTCTTTTTTTTGTTTACATGTCACATTGATTTGGCCAAGTATGTTGGCTTGTAATGGTAATTGATTCATTTTGTAAATGGCCATATGGTATTGGCTAATATTGGTTAAGTATATATATATATATATACATGTGATGATGCTTTTCATGGATGTGGT
Source organism: Gossypium anomalum (assembly GCA_025698475.1). Taxonomy (NCBI): domain Eukaryota; kingdom Viridiplantae; phylum Streptophyta; class Magnoliopsida; order Malvales; family Malvaceae; genus Gossypium; species Gossypium anomalum. The sequence continues at coordinate 66,477,320 of CM046966.1, forward strand.
TATTGCATGGATTGGGATGATAAGTATAAGATGTTGTATGTGATAAAAAATAGCATGAAATTGATGTGTGGATATCTTAGTTGTGGCTGAATTGGTAGTGTGTATATGCTTGATTCGGTGTTGTTTGATGTTGTGTAGGTTGGTGCAAGTAAGGGTGGCAAAAAGGCTTGGTAAATAGCCTTATTTTTGTCCACACGGGTGTGTGTCTAGACTGTGTGTGACACACAGCTTACGCTATGGGTGTGTGATTCGGCCATGTGTCCCCTATATTTTAAAAATTTAGCTTCAAATTGGTCACACAGTTAGAGACACGGCCGTGTGAAGGACACGGCCCAGGGACATGGGCGTGTGCCCAGGGCGTGTGAAGTTTACACCTATTTTAGGAAAAATTATGAAAATTAAATTACCCACACGCCCTAGGACACAGGCGTGTGACTTGGCCGTTTGACCTTATTTTGCTAATAATGTCATAAACAGAGAGCTACAAGGGCTGAGGACACGGGCGTGTCCCAAGCCACACGGGTGTGCATAACCACACGGCCTACCCACACGGGTGTGTAACCCTCCAAAGCATGAAAATTTTCTAAGTGTTGAAAAAAATTCTAAAGTTCTCGGTTTAGTCCCAAACCACTCCCAATGTATGCTTTGGGCCCATAGGCTCGTATAAGGGATGATACGGATGTTTTTGAAAAGTTTCAAATTTGAGTGGAAATTCATGTCTCGATTTTGAATGTTCGATTGAGTTTAAGTCTGATAATGCCTTGTACCCTGTTCTGGTGTCGGATACGGGTAAGGGGTGTTACATTTAGTGGTATCAGAGCTATGATTTAGTCGATTCTCAGACTAACATAGCGTAAGTAAGAGTCTAGCTATACATGCCATATATATATTGTGATAGTGTGACGACTCCTGACAATTTTAAAAATTTTGTTTTCATATAGTAAATGGATCCTGACCAAGCCATGGCAGATGATGTAGAAAGTAGAATGAACAAGCCTCCGGTTGACAAAATTAGTAAACAAAGAGCCAAAGAATTCTAAGTTAATATAGATGACGATCCCGAAAGGGCAGAGTTCTGGCTTGAGAACATCATCAGAGTATTTGATGAGTTGTCTTACACACTTGAGGAATGTATAAAATGTATTGTGTCACTCTTATCAATGGTGGAACACCCTTGTGTCGGTTGTAACAAGGGAGAGAGTTAATTGGGAATTCTTCTAGGAAGAGTTCCGTAAGAAGTATATTAGCCAGAGGTTTATCGATCAGAAAAGAAAGGAATTTCTTGAGTTAAAATAAGGCCGAATGATAGTAACGGAGTATGAGCGTGAGTTTGTAAGACATAGCAAGTACTGTCGGGAATGTGTATCGACTAAGGCCATCATGTGTAAGAGATTTAAATATGGATTGAATGAAGATATCCGATTGTTGGTTGGTATCCTTGAACTGAAAGAATTTGTGATACTTGTAGAGAGAGCTTGCAAGGCCAAGGAATTGGCTAAAGAGAAAAGAAAGGCCGAGATTGAAGCTAGGGATTCAAAGAAGAGACCTATAAGTAAGTCATTTCAGTCTTTATCAAAGAAGTCGAGGGATTTCTATTATTGTTCCAATGCTTTTTTTGGGCTCTCAAACAGATATCGGAATAAACAGTATTCGGTTTCAAAAGCTCAAACCACTTCGATTACTAGTGTTGGCAATGCTCAACCAAATAGATCGGAATGTCCCCATTGTGGTAGACGTCACCCCGGTGAGTGTTGGATGAATAACCAGGCATGTTTCAAGTGCGGTTCACACAATCACTTTATCAAAGATTGCCTGATATGGTTGAGAAAGAAAATTTTCAGAGTGCAAAATCTGGTAATACTACTACTAGAGGGATGCCACAGTGAAATCTAGGAAATGGGGCAAGTAGCAAGAGTGTACCTAGAGATTATCCGTGAGGGCTTATGCCATTCGCGCTCGTGAAGAGGCTTCATCTCCTGATGTGATTACGGGTACTTTTTCTCTCTATGATACTCATGTTGTTGCTTTGATTAATCCGGGATCAACCCATTCGTATGTTTGTATGAAATTGGAATCTAGTATGAATATGCCTGTTGAGTCTACATAATTTATGATAAAAGTGTTGAACCCTCTAGGCAAGCATGTGTTAGTTGACAAAGTATGTAAGAATTGTCCTTTAATGATTAGAGGTCACTATTTTCTTGCTAATCTTATGCTTTTTCCATTTAATGAATTTGATGTAATTCTAGGTATGGATTGGTTGACCGTTCATGATGTGGTAGTAAATTGTGGAAGAAAAATTATTGAGTTGAAATGTGAAAGTGGTGATATTCTTCAGGTTGAGTCAGATGAATCGGATAGATTGCCAGTTGTGATCTCTTCTATGACCGCTCAGAGGTATATAAGAAAAGGGTGCGAATCTTATCTTACCTTTGTGTTGAATACCAAAGTGTCTGAGTTAAAGATTGAGTTAATGCCGGTAGTATGTGAGTATTCAGATGTGTTTCCAAAAGAGCTGCCCGGATTACCTCCAGTTAGAGAAGTTGAATTTGGTATTGAGTTAGTCCCTAACACTACACCTATTTCGATTGCTCCGTACAGAATGGCTCCAACAGAATTAAAAGAGTTGAAAGCTCAGTTGAAAGAGTTGACGGATAAAGGTTTCGCGAGACCTAGTTTTTCTCCGTGGGGTGTACCAGTATTATTTGTGAAAAAGAAAGACGGCTCTATAAGACTTTGCATTGATTATCGACAACTCAATAAAGTGACCATAAAGAATAAGTATCAATTGCTGAGAATAGATTATTTGTTTGACCAATTGAAAGAGGCCACATGGTTTCTAAAGATAGACTTGAGGGCTGGCTACTATCAGTTGAGAGTTAAAGACTCGGATTTGCCGAAAACTGCATTTCAGACGAGGTATGGTCACTATGAATTTTTGGTTATGCCTTTTGGTTTAACGAATGCTCCCGCTGTGTTTATGGACTTAATGAATCGGCTTTTTAGACCATACTTAGATAAGTTTGTGGTTGTGTTTATCGATGATATTTTGATTTTTATTCTCGAAATGACTTTAAGCATGTTGAGCATTTGAGAACTATTTTACAAACTTTGAGAGACAAACAGTTGTATACTAAGTTTATTAAAAGTGAGTTTTGGCTTCGAGAAGTCAGATTTTTAGGGCACATTGTTTCGAGTGAAGGTATTCGAGTTTACCCGAGTAAGATTTCAGCAATTGTTGATTGGAAACCGCCGAGGAATGTGTCCAAGGTTAAAAGCTTTTTGGGCTTAACCGATTACTACAAATGATTTGTTAAAGGATTTTCCATGATTGCTACTCTGATGACAAATTTGCTACAGAAGGATGTCAAGTTCGAATGGTCAAAAAGGTGTCAACAAAGTTTTGAGAAGTTGAAGGCATTGTTGACTGATGCATCGGTTTTAGTACAACCTGAGCCGAGAAAAGAATTTGTGATTTATAGTGATGCATCCTAGAATGGATTGGGTTGTGTACTTATGCAAGAAGGCAAAGTGATAGCTTATACCTCGAGGCAATTGAAACCGCATGAGAAAAATTATCCAACAAATGATTTGGGGCTAGCCGCCATTGTGTTTGCATTGAAGATTTGGAGACATCATCTGTATGGTGAGAAATGTCATGTTTATACTGATCATAAAAGTTTAAAGTACTTAATGACTCAAAAGGATTTGAATTTACGGTAAAGAAGATGGTTGGTGTTGCTAAAGGATTACGAGTTAGTGATTGACTACCATCCGGCAAAGGCGAGTACGGTCACTAATACTTTAAGTAGAAAGCCATTTTTTGCTTTGAGGGCTATGAACACCCAGTTGACCTTAACTGATGATGGTTCGATTCTAGCTGAGTTGAAAGCTAGACCGACATTTCTTCAGCAAATTTGTGAAGCTCAGAAATGTGACAGTGATTTACAAGCAAAAACAGTCCAATGTGAATTGGGAATTGAATTAGATTTTTAGATTGCTTTCGATGAGTGTTTGATGTTCCGAGATAGGATTTGTGTTCCCAAAGATACCGAGTTGATTCAAAAGATTTTACATGAGGCACATAGTGGTTGCTTGTCAGTTCACCCAGGTAGTACAAAAATGTATAATGACTTGAAGAAATTATATTGGTGGTCGGGTATGAAAAGAGATATTTTCGAGTTTGATTCAAGATGTCTAATTTGTCAGCAAGTAAAACCTAAACACCAAGTACCTTCGGGTTTGCTTCAGCCTGTGATGGTTCCCAAGTGGAAATGGGATAGAATTACTATGGATTTTGTGACGGGTTTGCCCTTAACACCCCAAAAAAAAGATGCCATTTGGGTTGTGGTTGATAGGCTAATGAAGTCTACTCATTTTATTCTAGTACGTACCAATTACTCACTTGATAAGTTAGTGAATTTGTACATTGGTGAAATTGTTAGATTGCATGGAGTACCTATCTTGATTATATCAGATAGAGATCCAAGGTTCACTTCGCGGTTTTGGAAAAAGTTACAAGAAGCTTTAGGTATAAAGTTGAACTTTAGTATCGCTTTTCACCCGCAAACTGACGATTAGTCTGAGCGGGTATTTCAGATTCTTGAGGATATGCTCTGGTGTTGTATTCTTGAATTCGAGGGTAGTTAGGAAAAATATCTACCTTTGGTAGAATTTGCCTACAAAAATAGTTTTCAGTCGAGTTTGAAAATGGCACCTTATGAGGCATTGTATGGTCGTAAATGTCGGACACCATTGTATTGGACTGAATTCAGAGAGAATCAGATTCACAGGGTCGATTTAGTCAGAGAAACTGAAGAAAAAGTAAAGATAATTCGTGATTGTTTGAAAGCAGCTTCCGATAAACAGAATACCTATGCGGATTTGAAACGGAAAGAGATTGAGTTTTAGGTCGATGATAAGGTATTCTTGAAAGTGTCATCATGGAAGAAATTCTTAGATTTGGCTGGAAGGGCAAGTTGAGTCTGCGTTTTATTGGACCGTATGAGATTACCAAAAAGATAGGGCCAGTAGTATATCAGTTAGCTTTTCCATCTGAGTTGGAAAGGATTCATGATGTGTTCCATGTGTCTATGTTGCACCGATACCGATCAGACCCTTCACATGTGATTTCACGAAAAGAGGTTGAGATTCGACCAGATATGACTTATGGCGAAGAGCCAGTTAAGATTCTGGCTTGGGAAGTCAAACAACTGAGGGATAAAAGTATAGCCCTTGTGAAAGTATTATGGCAAAGACATGGGGTTGAAGAGGCTACATGGGAACCCGAGGAAACCATGAGAAAATAATACCCAAACCTCTTTTCTGGTAAGATTTTCGGGGACGAAAATCCCTAAGAAAGGAGAGTTGTAACATTCTGATTTTGGGCCTAGTCAGAATAGTGATTTTGAGAACTCAAATCCGAAGTAGAAATAATTATTTTATGAATGTGTTGAGGTCTATGATATGTTTGCATGATTGTATGAAAGTTTCGTTAAGAAATTTTGTGGATAGAGTGTCCAATCTGATTTTTAGGACTAAATTGAAAAAGTTGCAAAATATGTGATTCTAGAAGCTTTAAGCATGAAATAGCTATGGAATATTAATTATAGGTCCTTAAAAATCAATTGACCAATTTCTATTTTTATGGATAAAAATGGGCATGAATACGTAAAATTTGAAAGTTTAGTAAAACGGGTATTTTGGTCATTTGGTTAATAAAAGAATGAAAAGGGAAAATGAATTAAAAATCTTGTCCATCTTCTCCATCAAGTGCCGAAATTTCTAAGGTGCCATAGCTAGGGTTTCTTCACTTTCCAAGCTTGATAGTAAGTGCATCCTGGCCCTTTTTTAATGTTCTTTACATTTTTAAAGTTGTTATCAATCGATCTAGCCATTTTTACCATTTATTTGAACTAGGGTTGATGTCTAAGGTTTGACCCATGTGTGACATGCATGTTTTTTGATGTTTCATGGTAGATTATGAAAGTTTGATGTGTGATAAACATCTTTTACTAAGTGATTTTTGATGAAAACACCTAAAAATGGCTTATTTGTAAAAGTGGTAAAAATGAGTGGTAGAAATATGATTTGATGAAAAATGTGGGTTAGTATAAGCATGATATAGGTTCGGGTAGGCTGGGTAACAAAGAAAATAAGTACATTTTATTTTACGAGCCTAAGGACTAATTTGTAAATATGTGACAGTTTAGGGGCAAATTTGTAATTTTTTTAAAGTATATTTTTGGGATTGTTTTGAACAATGTGATAATTAAATGAGCTAAATTTGCTATTATAGATCAAGAAAAACGGAGTCCGGACCTAGACCGTAGAAAGAACAAGGTTGTGGGCTAAATCGAATTAATTAGCCATATTTTGTACCGAGGTAAGTTCATATGTAAATAATACAATAATCTGATCATATTTTTAATGCATTAATATTGTATGAATTGTATAATTGATTTGATGAATACATTCAGCAAGTTTCGACAAGAGAGAGAAAATCTCGTTTGAACCTTAGGAATAGAATAGGATACGGGTTACATGTCACTAGGACCGCATGTGATATATATATATAATTATGTGATCCGGGTACTGGTCATGTACGTCCTACCGGTGGCTAGGTAGTCTGGCACGTGTTGCGAATACCTGACAGCTTGTGTGAGCAGCTCGTGTAGCTACGTCTTGACCATCAGCTTGTGTGAGAAGACCTATGGTTAGTTCAAGAGCGAGTCTTTATGTGATATGAAATATGAGGTAGATTTGACTACATTTGTGGCCCTTGTGTGCAAAGACCATCCATGTATCCGTTTAGTATTCCAAGTGTTGAACGGGTATGCCAAAAATGAGAAAGAGTATGTTAAGTCATGAGTTGGTATAGGTATTTACGAAAAATTCATAAGAATGAGCTTGTTAAGTGATAAGATTTTGGTAAGATTAAGATTGATAAAGTTATGCTTACGGAACTATGATGATAAATATGTGATTTATGTTATGTTAAATTGTATGATACTCATGCTAAATGTTGTTTAATATTGTTTATTATTGCATGTAAACTTACTAAGCCTTATGCTTACTCCCCTTCCATTCCATTTTCTTATAGTATCGCCAAGCTAGCTCGAGAATCGAAGGACTTCGGAGCTCGATTCACACTATCAAATTAATCTTTTGGGTATTCATGATTTTACATTTTGAGTATGGCATGGATAGGGGACTTGGTCTTTTTTTTGTTTACGTGTCATATTGATTTGGCCAAGTGTGTTGGATTGTAAAGGTAATTGATTCATTTTGTAAATGGCCATATGGTATTGGCTAATATTGGTTAAGTATATATATACATGTGATGATGCTTTTCATGGATGTGGTTATTGCATGGATTGTGATGATAAGTATAGGATGTTGTATGTGATAGAAAATAGCATGAAATTGATGTGTGGATGTCTTAGTTGTTGATGAATTGGTAGTGTGTATATGCTTGATTTGGTGTTGTTTGATGTTGTGTAGGTTGGTGCAAGTAAGGGTGGCAAAAAGGCTTGGTAAATAGCTTTATTTTTGTCCACACAGGTAAACACACGGGCGTGTGTCTAGGCCGTGTGTGGCACACGGCTTACCCTATGGGTATGTGATCCGGCCTTGTGTCCCCTGTATTTTAAAAATTTAGCTTCGAATTGGCCACACAAGCAGAGACACAGCCGTGTGTCTCAGCCGTGTGGAGGACACGGCCTAGGGACATGGGCGTGTGAAGTCTGCACCTATTTTAAGAAAAATTATGAAAATTAAATTGCCCACACGACCTAGCACACGGGCGTGTGACTTGGCCATGTAACCCTCTTTTGTTGATGACGTTGATCGTCACTCGCGATAAGTTTTATAATTTATAAACGATCGTACTCTAACTAACTATTATCATGATGAAGGCAAGCGCACCTATCGAACAGTAATATAGTTTTAGCAAGACCGAATGCCAAACCCAAAGGAACTAAAAGTACTAGTATTAACTTTCTTTTTATTATCTAGCCTAAATAATAATAAAGATTGTTTTAACTAACTAATTAATTAATCTCAAAATGCACAGAAAATAGATTGGGGAAAATACTTTTGGGAAACTGATTGATTTAAAACAACACCTAAGGAAGAATCCACCTAGACTTCTCTTGTTAACTGACTCTGAACCAGACGATTTATTCACTTGACTTGATCCGTAAAAATCCCTAAGTTATGTTATTATCCCTATTCAAGACTAATAACGTCTAACCCTAGGTTGATTAATTGAAATCTCTTTCTAATTAAAACCCTTAGTTTTGCATTAACTCGATCTATGGATTCGTTTATTAGATTTGACTCTAATCCGGCAGATTTACGTCGTCCTATCTCTAGGATTGCATGCAACTCCGCTTAATTATGAGTGATTTACTCTTAGGCAAGGACTATTCATCCTCCGAATAAGTACATCAATACTTGAATCAATATCCTGGAATATTCAAACAAGAGTTAAAATCATAATTAAGAACAAATCAAGTATTTATCATACAGTTCAGAAAATATTAACAAGATTCATCTTAGGTTTCATCCCCCTTAGGTATTTAGGGATTAGTTCATAACTATAAAGGAAAACATCTCAGAAGAATGATAACAAAACATAAAGAAAACCCAAAAACCCTGAAGGAAATTGAAGGGAGATCTTCATTCTTGGAGGTGAATCCGGCTTCTGAGATGAATCAATCGGCTTCCTTCAAGTAATTCCTTGCTTCCTACTCTCTATCTATCATTTAATTCTCCTCTAGGGTGTTTAAATAGGCTTTAGAATGCCTAAAAGCCCTCCGAATCGCCCTTTTCCAAATAGAACTTAACTTGGGCTCGACAGGGACATGCCCGTGTGACACACTCGTGTGCGATTGCTTCAGGCCGTGGTTAAGGCTGAGGATAGACACGCCCGGGTTGAGGTTGTTTTAGGTCGTGTTCGAGCCTGCTAGAATGGCACGGGCGTGTGTGCTACCGTGGTGAGGAAGTCCAGGCCATGTTGTTTTCCCATGTCAGCCCATTTTCTCCGATTTTGGCCCGTTTCTCGTTCTTTTTGCTCTCCTGTGCTCACCTAAGTATAAAACATGAAATTAAAGGATTAGGAGCATCAAATTAACCAAATCTAAGGAGAAATCATTCATAAATATGTTAAGCATGGGATAATAATATGTATAAATTGCGGTTTATCAAATACCTCCACACTTAAGCGTTTGCTTGTCCTCAAGCAAAATCATCAATTCACAATTAAGAATTCCTTTTTCTCAACTTATAATTCCTATCAATAATATCTCAAACTATTCCATAAGTAATCATAAATTGAGAATTCAACTAGAAGAACATTAAAGTTTCAAACATTCCAAGTTGAGCATTTTATCACGAAAAACATAGGCATCTCCCCTCATCTAAGTAATCACCATTGGTTCAAAATCTCACAGAGTTTAACATCTTCACTAAAGATTCACTCAAATCACTCGAAATGTTTAAGGATAATGAATTTAGCACTCAACAGTCAATATGAAAAGTTATTACCATAGGCTTGCATGAAAATCAAATCTCCACCACTATAAATTGGGATGATACATCAATCAAAAGGTCTTTAGAGGGTTGTAACGAGGCTTTGGTTAGAGGGTGTGGTCATAAGCTGAAAGAGAAGGTTAGAATCAAGATTGAATTGAAGAATTACTTAACTAGAAAAATATTTAATCATCAATTTCGTATAAAAGAGCTTCCTTTTAGAATATGGAATTAAACACTCAAGCTTCAAAAATAAGACGTACTGCTAATATATAGATATTTATTTTTTTCAGAACAAATCAAATAATTGGACTAACTATCAAAAATAAAACATAGCTAAGCAATTTATTCAAATCAAATCTCGACAAAAATAGCGATAAAATTAATTTAGGGGATTTCAACAATAATGAGTTATGGGTTAATATTGAGGGTAAATCAATGAATGGGATGTTAGGCTCAAAGGGGTTTACTAAGGGTTAATCATGAACGTAGGCTTTTATGGAGTGAGTGGGTTGAACCTAAGTGCCTTTATCATCTTGACATATCAAATCAAATGGTGTGGAGTTCTAGAATAACAATTCGATATTGACGCACTCAAAGCAACAATAAAAGTGAGCATGAAAGAAATAATAGATGCTCTAAAGGCTCAAAATCTCACAAAAATTATGGTTTTTTTATGTTTAAACCTGTGGATTTCAATTCAAGATAATACCTAAACTTGGGGAAGACAACCTAAAATTTTTAATTTCTCAAAAATCAACTTATCATGCTTGATTCTCTAATGTCTTAAAGTTTAAATAATCAATGCATGAATGCCTATGCTTTAATTCAAGTCATATCAATAAAAATCATAAATTAATCAAAATTCATTCTAATAATGATATTAGGGATTTACAGGAGAACAAGACAAAATTTAGGGATTTTTCTGATAGTGATATAATTAACCCCCCCACACTTAAGATGTACATTGCCCTCAATGTACAAAGATAAAGTTAGTGGCAATTATAGATATAAGATCATAAGATAGGGAGAGAAGTGAAACTTCCTAAATGTAAAATGGATGAAATCCTTAGGTTGGAGTTATGTAGAGTGGAGGAGAATACTTCGGTGGTGGTAGAGGTTGGGTTCCACAAGTGCTGCGCCAAAAGAATATTATATATCGTGGTAGCTATGGTCGTGGTCGAGCAGGGTATGGCAGTCGTGGAGAACCTTTTCTAGTGGAGTTTCAAGTTCCTAAGTAATAGTGAGCTTTGGCGCTCTTTATAATTGTGATAAAATTAGGAACCTTTTAGGGATATAGAGGAATAGGATTACTCATGAAGAAATAATTGAAAATATAAAGTACTTAATAATTATAAAAATCCTAAAAAATGAAATGAAATAGTTTTAAAGAAAAATAAAATTAGAAAAATAGGTATTTGGGGCACTGCACGCCGCAAGCACGCCTGCCAGTGTGCCTTTTATTTAGCCTTTTGTCTTCCGTGGGTTTAAAATTTTGGGTGTGTTGGTGCACACGGTAGTGTCACACGGCCGTGTCCTGCGTTGTTCGCTTCTCTCACGTCTGTGTTATGTAAGCCCACGCCTGTGTTAGTTTGACAGTGTCCACCATGGGTGCGAGGCACGGGCATGTCGATGCTCGTGTTACTTTCTCAGGTTCAACCACGGTTCTAAGCCACGAGCACGTCGCATGCCTGTGTTGTTTTGGCAGGATCGCCCACGGCCATGTCGCACGGCTGTGGCAACTTATCGCATCCCGTGTTGGGAAAAAATTTTGCCCTGTTTTCACACGGCCTAAAGCACGCCCGTGTGCCTGGCTGTGTAGGTGTGGAAAACCTATATTCAAGAGCTCAGTTAGTAAGTTAGGTGTTAGACACTAGAATTTAAAGAAGTTAATACCGTTAGTGCTTGGGTTGCCTTCTGAGAAGCGCTTATTTATAGTCTAAGCTCGACTTACCTAGGTTTCACACGTCATGGTGGCTCGAAGAGTTTACACTCCTCATTCTTGCTATCAGTTTTATCAAAATAAGGTTTCAAACGAGTAATATTTACCTTAAACGTGCCAAATTTGGAATGAGTCACCTCGACTGTGTCGTATGGGAAGATGTTAAGTACCGTAAGAGGGATTGCTCCATTCGGTTCAGAAGTGGTAATACGAGGATCTGCGGCATTTAATAGTACTTTGTCTCTAACCTTAATTTGATTTGGGAAAAAATTTAGCTCATCATGGCGTGTTTTCGGTTTATCTTTTTGCCATTCATCTAACTCCTTGATTTGTAGCCTTCGTTCTTCATGGATAGGTCCTTTGTTGTTGCTTGAACTTGACTCATGTATTTCCTTCGAACTTATTTCCTACAAAGTAGGTTGCAACATATGGTCAGTTTTAATAGAATGCTTTAACCAACCACCTTCAATTTTTGATATATTTATCGAATTGCGAGCTTGAAGGGTGATTGTTTCGTCCCCTACACGAAGTGTGAGTTCGCTTATGCCAACATCAATAATTGTTCTAGTAGTTGCTAAAATGGGCCTTCCTAAAATTAAAGGGACGTTAGTATCCTCCTCTATGTCTAGAACAACGAAATCTACTGGGAATATAAATTTGTCAATTTTAACGAGTACATCTTCAACAATACCCCTAGGAAATCTGATAGTTTTATCTGCTAATTGAATGTTCATCCTAGTTTGTTTGGGTTTCCCAAGACCTAGTTGCTTAAACATTTTGTGAGGCATGACATTGACACTAGCCCCTAAATTAGCCAACGCATTGTTCACATCTAAACTACCAATTAAACAAGGAATTGTAAAACTCCCTGGATCTTTTAATTTATTGGGCAGCTTATTTTGTAGGATAGTCGAGCAAACTGCGTTTAATTCCACATGCGACATCTCATCTAACTTTCGCTTATTTTCTAAAAGCTCCTTGAAAAACTTCATTAAGTTCGGCATCTGCGAGAGAGCTTCAATAAACGGTAAGTTAATATGTAGTTTTTTTAAAAGTTTAAGGAATTTACCAAATTGTTCGTCTGAGCGGTCTTTCCTTGTCACATTAGGATATGGCACACGAGGTTTATATTCTACACTTACCGGTTTCTGCTCATTGTGGCCTACCTCACTTTTATCTTTGCTTTCCACAATTTCTTGCTTTGGTTCTGGTTCAAATGCCACTAACCCTTCTTCATTTCTAACGTTAATCAGATTGAGCTATTCCCTTGGGTTAGGTTCAGTATTACTTGGCAAGCTACCTTGTGGTCGTTCAGAGATTAATTTGGATAGCTGGCCTATCTGAGTTTCGAGCTCTTGGATCGACGCTTGTTGATTTTTAAGTGCTATCTCAGTATTCTGGGAACGAGTTTATAACACTGATATGAATTATGTTACCATCTCCTCAAGGTTCGGTTTCTTTTCCTATTGATAAGGTGGTTGTTGAAAGCCCGAAGGATTTTGTGTCCTTTGATTTTCTTGACTACCCCATGAGAAATTTGGGTAGTTCCTCCAACCTGCATTATAGGTATTACTATATGGGTTATTTTGAGATCTAGAGTTACTATTACCCATATGTGGACTTGTTCCTCTTCGGTTGTAGGGTTGAAGGGTTGATATTCTGTATGTATGCCTCCTCCACTTGAATCACACCTAATCACTGGATGTACCTGCGTAGAACCAAGTAAACCATCAATCTTTTTATTTAGAAGCTCCACCTGATTTGATAACATCTTAACCGCATCGACATTATAAACGACTGCTGTTTTAGTTAGCTTAGTCCTCATGACTTGCCACTGATAATTATTCAGTGACATTTCCTCAATAAATTCGTAAGCTACTTCAAGTGTTTTGTTGTTAATGGTTCCACTACCTGCTGCATCAATCATCTATCTTGTCGAGGGGTTCACACCATTGTAAAATGTTTGAACTTGCAGCCATAGAGGTAACCCATGGTGAGGGCACCTTCGTAGTAGGTCCTTGTATCTCTCTCATGCATCGTAAAGTGTTTCCAAATCCATCTGCACAAAAGAAGAGATATCATTCCTTAGTTTAGCTATTTTAGTAGGTGGAAAGTATTTAAGTAAGAACTTTTCGGTCATTTTTTCCCAAGTAGTGATTGATCCTCGTGGTAACGAGTTCAACCATTGTTTAGCTTTATTCCTCAGTGAAAAAGGGAATAACCGAAGGTGAATGGCATCATCAGAAATGCCATTGATTTTAAATGTGTCGCAAAGCTCCAGAAAATTTGCTAAATGAGTATTTGGGTTTTCATCCTGCAAACTGTCAAACTAAACAAACTGTTGTATCATTTGAATTGTGTTAGGTTTCAGTTCAAAATTATTTGCAGCAATAGTAGCCTAACTATACTCGATTCAGTTCCTGTTAAACTAGGTTTAGCATAATCATACATAGTAAGAGGAGCAGGTTTCTGATTTACTGGGTCAGCAGCAATCGCAGGAGGTAGCGTATCTTCCTAATTTTCAGCCATCTCCTCGTTTGTAGTTGGAGTATCTTCCTCTTGCCCTTCCTCTATGTATTCTAAGCTTCCTCTAATTTCTCTCCGATTTTTGCGAGCTGTGTTCTCGATCTAACTATCAAATAGTAATGGACGTGACAGGTTTCTTCTAGTCATAAACTGTAAGAGCCTGCCAGAAGAAAATAAAAGAAAATTTAGTAACGAAAAACAAAATTTAAATTGCAGTAAAAATAAATGGCTAAAGTAATAAAAATTGAGTGTTCCTAATATCTTAGTTCCCCGGCAACAGCGCCAAAAACTTGATTGTCACTCATGATAAGTTTTAAAATTTATAAATGATCGTACTCGAACTAAATTTTATCACGATGAAGGCAAGCGCACCTATCGAACAATAGTATAGTTTTAGCAAGACCGGATGTCGAACCCAAAGGAACTAAAAGTACTAGTATTAACTTTCTTTTTGTTATCTAGCCTAAAAAATAATGAAGATTGTTTTAACTAACTAATTAATTAATCTAAAAATGCACAGAAAATAGATTAGAGAAAATACTTTTGGAAAACTGATTGATTTAAGACAACACCCAAGGAAGAATCCACCTAGACTTCTCTTGTTAACTGACATTGAACCAGACTATTTATTCACTTAACTTGATCCATAGAAATCCCTAAGTTATGCTACTATCCCTATTCAAGACTAAGAATGTCTAACCCTAGGTTGATTAATTGAAATCTCTTTCTAATTAAAACCCCTAATTTTACATTAACTCGATCTATAGATTCCCTTATTAGATTTGACTCTAATCTGGCAGATTTATGTCGTCCTATCTCTAGGATTGCATGCAACTTCGCTTAATTATGAGTGATCTACTCTTAGACAGGGACTATTCATCCTCCGAATAAGCACATCAATACTTGAATCAATATCCTGGAATATTCAAACAAGAGTTTAAAATCATAATTAAGAACAAATCAAGTATTTATCATACAGTTCAGAAAATATTAACAAGATTCATCTTCGGTTTCATCCCCCTTAGGTATTTAGGGGATTAGTTCATAACTATAATGGAAAACATCTCAGAAGAATGATAACAAAACATAAAGAAAACCCAAAAACCCCTGAAGGAAATTGAAGGGAGATCTTCGGTCTTGGAGGTGGATCCGGCTTCCGAGATGAATCAATCAGCTTCCTTTGAGTAATTCTTTTCTTCCTACTCTCTGTCAGTCTTTTAATTCTCCTCTAGGGTGTTTAAATAGGCTTTAGAATGCCTAAAAGCCCTTCAAATCGCCCTTTTCCAAATAGAACTTAACTTGGGCTCGACAGGGACACGCTCGTGTGCGATTGCTTCAGGCCATGGTCAAGGCTGAGAGATAGACTCGCCGGTGTTGAGGTTGTTTTAGGCCTTGTTCGAGCCTGCTAGAATGGCACAGTCGTGTGTGCTACCCGTGTGAGGAAGTCCAGGCCGTGTTGTTTTCCCACGTCGGCCCATTTTCTCCAATCTTGGTCTGTTTCTTGTTCTTTTTGCTCTCTTGTGCTCACCTAAGTATAAAACATGAAATTAAAGGATTAGGAGCATCAAATTCACCAAATCTAAGCAGAAATCATTCATAAATATGTTAAGAATGGGATAATAATGTCTAAATTATGGTTTATCAAACGTCACAAACAGAGAGTTACACGGGCTGAGGACACGGGCATGTCCCAAGCCACACGGGTGTGTGTAACTACACAGCCTACCCACACGGGTGTGTGACCCTCCAAAGCATGAAAATTTTCTAAGTGTTGGGAAAATTTCCAAAGTTCTCGGTTTAGTCCCGAACCACTCCCAATGTATGTTTTGGGCCTCGTAGGCTCGTATAAGGGATGATACGGATGTTTTTGTAAAGTTTCAAATTTTGGTGGAAATTCATGTCTCGGTTTTGAATTTTCAATTGAGTTTAAGTCCGATAATGCCTCGTACCTTATTCCAGTGTCGGATACGGGTAAGGGGTGTTATAGGATGCCTACTACCGAAAACACCGGCATAAAGCCTACTAAATATACATTGTCACAAAGCCTGCTACGCCCTAGTGAAATGTCATTTGTATCTTAACTATTCACTAAGTTCACACGGGCCTAGTATACCATAACCTATACATGCTTACAACTTTTTCCATGATCACATACATTCCGTAATATTTCCATCTTAATAGAATAATCCCATATTTCACAAGATAAACACATACCATGTCATAATATAATTCATTTTCAACTTGTAAGATTTCTATACTTAACATTTCAATCCATTATTGTTACAATTCAATTCATACATATACCTTTGCCATATTTTACAAATTGGTTCTTTGTTTCCATTTTTAAAACTTAACTTAGTTAAGTATGTAAATCATAAGTACATACATAAACATATTTATATACCTATTTACATATAACCAAATTTAATACGAACTTACCTAAACCGATTTTACAATATAAACGACTCCAAAGTTTAATTGGCAATTTTTCCTTTTCCGCATTTGTCTATTGATTTATCCGTTTCTTGATTTATATAATAATTTAATTCAATTATTCAATACAAATACTTTTAAATACTAAAATTTACATATTTGACCTTTTATCAACATTTTACACTTTTATTCAATTTAGCCCCTCAACCGGAAACTTTCAACTCTATCACAATTAAACCAAGTTTATGCTAGCTAAATTTTTCTCTATGTAATTACAGCTCATATTTATTAAAATACTACAAGAATTTCATGTCAAGTTTATTATTTTTCTAATTTAATCATTAAACTTAAAACTAACCAAAATCACTTAACAAAATAGTCCTAAAACATTTCCAAGCTTCAAAATCTTTCATTTAATATCAGGAACATCCAAAAATCATCAATGGTAATTTTAATAAACTTTAACAGTTTTGAAAATGGAGATACAAGTTATATGGAACTAGTTGTAACGATCTCAAAAATAATAAATTTACGAGAAACGGGTGAAAATGGCTACCATGCAAGAGAATATCAATGGTCGAACCTTGGAAGTCTTTAACAATGGCTTCTCATGCTATGTTTTCTTATTTCGGTGGAAGATGATGAATAAAAATAAAAATTGATTTTAATTTTACTTAAAACAAAGCATTACCGCCCCCTACATTACATTGGGGTCTAACTTCCATTTAAATCTCTACACCAACATTAATTATGCAATTTAGCTAATAAACATCAATAGAGATTAACTTTTACATCTTTTACGATCTAGTCTTTTTTCTTTAATTAACTAACAAATCACTAAAATTTTCGGACCGAACTTCAATACCCTATATAATATTAAATATTTACGGGGCTTGATTTACAAAAATGAGGTCTCGAAACATCATTTTTCAAACCACTTGACTTTAGAGACAACCCACTTGAAATTTACAATTTGTTCAATTAGCAAAAATTATTAAACCAAAATCCATTATAATATTATAATTTACTTGTAATTAATAAATAATAATATTTACAAACTCACTTGTCGTATTTGTGGTCCCGAAACTACTATTTTCAAAACCACTGGAAAATGGGATATTACAATGTGGCTATTGCAGGAACCAAGGCATATGAAGGCAAAATATCAACATTTAAGGGATGCATTAACGACAACGCCTTGCTAACATATTTTATTTTTTTTTTAAAACAATTTTATTCATTTTTATTGTACATAAATTTCTTACAATGCTTCTTTTTTTTGTATAAATATGTTCATTATTTTGTATACCTATCAGGTTATTTGGTCACATTACACTTTCAACTTTCAACTTTTCATAGAAATTTAGCGATAATAATAAAATTACCCCCGGCATATTTTGTTTGATGGTGAAATAGCGAATAAGGCTAAACCAAGTGTAATAATTTACCTTTAAATATTTATAAAATTATCATTAAATGTTTGATATCAAATCTTATAGATGGAAAATTTTGTACAATATAGATTTGAATTTAACAAAGGGAATCATTAGTTGCAACACAAATATAATAGAAAATTGATCATATTCTATTGATATCAATTATATTTACATCACAAAGTAAAGGAAAAAAATATCATCGACGTTGTCGGGCTAAATGTGTACTACAGGGTGATGGTTAACAGTAGCGGGTAGGATTTTTATGTACAATTTAGGATGTCGGCTACTCCTCTTCATCATCTCCATCTTCACCTTGACCCTCATATTCATCTTCATCTCGACCCTCATCTTCATCTTCATCCTCACCCCCGTCTTCGTCTATGTACTATTTAGGTCGCATTTGTGTCTGCATTGGTGATGACATTCGTGTCAACATTTGTGTCAGCATCAAAATGAAATATGCTGGGGACAAATATGTTGCAAAATACACACCTACAGGAGGTGTAGATGCAGGATGTTATCCTGGTACATAGTGTGGTTCTTGTGAGGGAACTAACCAGGATGTGGTGCAGACATCAGTGCTCCTTGTTGGGTTGGAGCCGATGAAGAACCCATCGTGGAACTTGCTTCGGATCTACGATGTTGGGGAGGTTGTCATGGCCTCCTCGAATGAATTTGCCTACTCCTTGCCTCCACCGACAATAGATACGCCTTGCTAGCATGTTTAAACCATTGCATGTACACCATAGAGGTCATCGTCTCCGAGGTGAAAAGAGGTTCGCGCATGGGCATGAAATCCTTCCTATGATCCCAAATATCTATATATTCCTTGTGAAATTCCCACTAATTTTCATCAGTTTTCCCCCGCGAATCAAGCTTGTGCTGTGCTTCGATGTCTTGTGGTACTGGTAGAATATTTTGCCTACACCAGAATTGCTACATCACTCAGTCCAAGTTGTGGATCTCTAATGTCACATAAACTACCAATGGCACCTTCACATCTTACATGCTCCGAATGGAAAAAGATTCGAACAGGATGCATTCTATGATATTCGGATCAGTGTATGGCATCCATTCAAACTATAGTGCATAATTATAAATTTTGTTATCTACAAATTATAAATTCAAAATCATTGCATAATTATTATATGTTTAAAAATTTTAAAAACTAACATCGATTTTCAAGCATTAATCTAATAACAGTCGAATATCTTCGAGTCAGTTCGGTAGTCCCAGATAACTCGGCCCACAGTAACTATAATAAATAAACAACATTTCCTATGGTAACTATATATAATTATCAAATGAATTTTACCTTGTCACCAATGGGAATGAATTCTTAGAGTATGCCCAAAGACCAATCATGATATGATTTTAATCACATACTCGTTTTACCTTATTTATTAATATAAGGCATTATTTTTATTATTTTAGTTTCTTTTTCTGTGTAAATAAATAAACTGAATTGTAATAAAGTCCTAAGAAAATATGATTATTCTTCAAAAGATCCTTAGTCAAGTATTATTGTGCGCTTGGACAACAATAATGCATTGAGACTAATGTGTAGTTGATTGACGACAAAAAATTGTCATTGACATAGGGATGTCAAAATCAATACATGAGTATGTGTTAGAGAAGAACATATTGGATGGACCCACTATGAGTATGTTTCTTGGATTATTATGTAATAGTCACAATATTACTCATAGTTATAACTATGCATATGATCCTCAGACTTGAAATCATCATTGTCTAAACATCGTGAGTCGTATATTTTGATACAGGCAAAATGTTTACCATAATAGGTTGTACTATAAAAACTGATGTTAGATATACCACAATCCATGTAGTGGGATAGGGTTGAACAAGATAGGAATCATTCCTCCTACATAATGGGAGCAATGTACTAGGCCTCTTGATGGAGTGACGCTAGAAATACACGGTCATACTCGAATAAGTTGATATGAGATATCACACTTATTTGTTTATTGTAGTCTGCTTAGAAAATCAAGAAATATAAGGTTGGACTATACAGGTGTGACTATTCCATGACTTGTGTCCAATCTAGATTATCACAGAAAGGTAATGCCAAATCACAACTTCTTCTAACTTGGGTGGCAATGATGCATTGCTAGATGCCACTCATTGCTTGTAATGTTAGAAACGTTCTAGTATTACTACCAACGTTATAAGAGCCTACAAGGTCACACCCCATGGTTGAAATGAACAGAATCCAAATACATTTGGTATTGTATTTAGTTGTCACATGAATTAAATTAATTGTTGAATTAATTTAATTTGATAGTTAAATATTAAACACATTTTATTTACAAACTTGTTGTACAATAATAGAGAACATAGGTATAATTAAGATATGAATTTGATTCATAGAAAATATTAATTGTATATATTTTACTGAATTTATTAATATATAAACAGTTATATTAATTAATTTCAGTCAAAATATAAAAGATATGGAGATTAATATTCTTTTGGATAGAATATAATTAATATATGAATTTGATTCATACAAAATATTAATTGTATATATTTTACCGAATTTATTAATATAAATAGTTATATTAATTAATTTCAGTCAAAATATAAAAGACATGGAAATTAATATTCTTTTGGAAAAAAATATAATTCCTTTTTCTAACTTTTCATTTGTCTTCTCTATTAATAAGGGAATAATCCTATATTCTTTTGGAAAGAATATAATTCATTTTTCTAACTGTCAATTTACCTTCACTATTAGTAAGGGAAAAATCCTGGTTTTCCTTTTCAATATGTGATATCAAAGAGAACAGAAGAATGATAATTCCTTAGTGTGTAAAGGTGACCAACTTAATAATTTAAAAGGTCTAGCAATCATTTTTAATTCTCTCTGAAAAGTTCAAGAGAAAATGGTTGTTTGTTTTTTACGGGGTGGGCTACGTAGAGGTTGGGACATTTTTATTGTGGCTTGGAATCGATATCGAATCAGTAGCATCCTTTCAAAGTGTTCAGTAAAGAAGGTATATTTCAACCTGGAATGGTGGAAATGTGCAAGTGTACACAATCGTAACAAGTAATAAAGTGACAAGTAAATGTCGAGTTATCGTACCCACAGGGACTGTAAAAAGCAATATTTATGAAATTAATTAAAACACTTTGGTGAGGTAAAAATAATTTTGGTTTGAAAAGAGTGATTTATAAACTAAGATTTTAAAACTAAGCAAACAATTTAAAAAAAATAAAAGAGTTCTAGTGCACGATTTTAATTAAGATTTAATCAAGATGATATAATTGTATTGGATTACTTATACCTTTTTAACTTAAAAATATTAAATCCGTGCTTATGCTGTTATGAATAGATTCACAGCAACCTAGTAATTTGCTAACTTATGAACACATTTACTAAAAAAAATTCCATTTATCTATTGGACATATCCCTATGCCGATTCAACCGACTAAACAGATTTAATAAAGTAAACATGCTATCGCACATACATACTTATTGAATTAAATTATCTCTCGCATATTCCTATGTCGATTCAACCGATTAATTCAACTTAATAAACATGTAAAAGATTATGTGAAGTAACAAAGTAGCCATACCTTGAAACAATTTAATCACAACAATCTTGCAAGTTATGCAAGGCATATGTATCGCCAAATACAATGCTAATTTAATTTCGATTACCTTAGAAGAATTAAACATGCAATCGATTAAATCTTTTGAGTCCATTAATTGCAATTTCAATCCGCTTAAACAATTAATTCTTTAGTTATCTAAACAATTATAATGCCAGATAACCTAAGCATGATTTTACTTAATCAAGCATTTCACTGAGGCTTATAACAGTATAAACACTATTTTAACAATTCAAGTAGGCAAAATATAATCAACCCAACATGAACTAAATTCAAGCTAAATTGATTAAAATAATCATTTCAACAACAATATTATTCATAGATATGTTCATCATAAAAACAACAGAAATTAAAAAGAAAGGGAACAGAAAGCAAATCCAGTGTTTCTTTGTGGCTTGGCTGTTGCTCCATTCTTTTGTCTCCGTTGTCTTCACCGAGAAAGGCTTCTATGAATCCTTGATTGCTGCCCAAGATGGCTGAAGAACAACTCTTTCTCAAGAGAGGAAATCGGCACAAGAGGAAGGGAAAATGGGATGGAAAAATGGAGAGGAAACTTTAAGAGAAGTGAAGAGAGGATGAGAGAATGTTGTGGAATGAGAGAAGTTGAGGGATGCTTTGAAATGAGCAGCATAGGGTGGCTTTTATAGCTGAAGAGGGCTGATAAAAATAGCAAACTCAGCAGCCAAGAGAGCCCTCCCATGGCCGGCCACACACATGGCAAGGTTGAAGCTTTCAACCTTGCTAAAAATAAGCTGGGGCAAATCTTCAAGGCCTAAAATAAAGGTGGGGTTTGAACGTAATTTGGAAGTTTTTCAAGGGCCTTTTTGCAAGCATATTTTATCAGCTAATTTTCTGATTTAGGTCAGCCAATGGACGGTTCTGGTCAGCCCAATTAGTGGCTGGTTCGGCTCACTTCATTCGGTTCAACCAGTGCGGTTCACTAGGCCCTTTCTTCATAATTAATTAATATTAAGTCATTTAACCTAAATTAAATAGGAAATAAATTAAAATTATTTTAATTATGAATTAATACACATTTCTGGACCATCTTGGGCTGGAAATTAATTGGCCTTGATACTTCAAATTACTCTCAGTTTTGTTCTTCTCGAAGTGTTCACTGGGCCCTTTTTCTCCAATTGTGTAATTCTGTCAAAAATAACCAAATTTAATCAAAATTAACTATAAAATTAATTAAAATTCATAATTTTCATATTTTTAACATAATTTAATTATTTTATAATATTTAATTATTTTTTGACAAGAATTTAACCGGAATAGCTTGGTTTTAAGTTAAAAAGGGTATGAAAAAGTATATAAATTTTTGTGTTTCCACACCCTCAAACTTAATTCATTACTCGTCCCGAGTAATGCACAAATTTTGAGAAGAATCTCTCGGAAACACCTTTGAAAATTTCTTTCAGAACAACAGTTTTCCCAAAATTATGAACTTAAAATACTTATGCTCAAAGACAAGAAATCTATTAAGTTATGTTACTTAAGTATGCATATTGTTCAAATTAAATTTAACAACTTATTATAATAGCAAAATTTAGACTAAATGCTTTTGTAATAAAGACATGTTAACCCTTACCAATTTGATTTTTATTCCTTTATTAAAGACTAAGCTACAATCATTAAGCTTAACTTATGTCTTTATATGTTGATCGTAGCAATTTCTCTCCACTAATGTGGGTAGCATGGGGACTTTGAATCAATAGGTCTTTATCAAGGTTGTAACGTGGCTAGGCTAGGGGTAAGTGAAAGATGGATAAATTTTGGTTTAAAAAAAACCCTAGACTCAGCTTCGATTGAACCTTCAGAGTTTTTACCTTCAATGCACCAACTTGACTTTCATATGCTCTTTTGTACTTCTTTCAAATACATGTGCTCTTTTTTCTTTTCTTTTCTTTTTTTTGATTCACACGAGCACTTTCTTTGTGTACTGCAATTCTCGAGCAATTGATACTTCTTTTCAACTCCCCTAAACTTATTTTTGAAAAACATCTAGAATATTACTGAGTCTAGTGTTTGGGACAATTTTAAGATTATTGTTTAAAAGTAATGGCTAATTATTATAAGGGTCGAAATAAAATCAGGCCATATAGTCTCAAAGTTGGGTTTCAACGGATAAAATATACCATGGTGGGCTTGAAAGGCTCAAACGATCCAAACAATAGCTGCCTAAATCATTTCCAATGTTCCATGCTCCCTAGGATTTCGCCTCAAGAAACTTACTAAGTCAATTCTAAAGACTTAAACTTTCATGCATACCTAACTTTCCTAAAGAACTAAAAAATTTTATGGTATGAATTTGCATGCCTTATTAAAAACACATTCATGTCATTATTAAGCTAACATAATAACTTATTGAAATAATAGAACTTTATTCATACTCAAATTGAGCATACTTAATAGAATTCAAATTTCTGAACAAAATATATCCTAATCATAATTAAAAGAAAATTTTTATTCTGAGTGGAAATAATTCAATTTCTTGGTCCCTCCAACTTAAAATGAACAATGTCCTCATTGTTTAAAGTGAATAGATACTATACACCAGGTAAGATTTTAGAAAAGAGGAGGTGAGTCAATTTGACTGCTTAAGTACCAAGCTCTTTCTAAATCCAATCCTAGACATGTATATATCTATTGCCACACTTTAAATTTTGTGACTTGCTCACATTTTATTAATGATTTTCCTCTCTTGTTTTATTATGCAAAAACAAAAATAAATTCCTAATTAAACTTAATCCTAAAATGACCTAAGAAATGTAAATAAAATAAAGTCAAGATCCTCCCTTTATTTATTTGTAGACCCTTCCGAATTTGACTCATCTTTTGCTCCATCACTATTGCCTTTGCATGAATCGCCGCTCCTTTTTGAGAGAGTGAGTCCATGGCTCGAATATGAAATCTGGAAATTCAGGCACAAAAATAAATGGATCATTGTATATTTTCTTAAAAGCACTTCTCATCGAGTCATCCCTAATTTTTTTAGTATCTCCAGTAGGCTTGCTGTTGCCATTGCATATGTTGCATTAAGTCCATCAGTTTTGATAGCTCATCTCGAAGGTCTGGGCTCGACGATTTAGCTCGAAACATTAAAGTTTCCGCATCAGGTTCAGCTTCTGGCTCTATTGATTCTACTTTATCAGGGACTTCAAATGATTGCATCGTGGGATCTTTTTCTTCATCAGGGTCCTCTGGTTCCTCACTTACTTCATCTCGTTGCTGAAGAATTGAGTCTCCGGCTACTCGATAAAGGTCTCAATCCATGATTGTGCCCTGGCTATACCCTGTCTTCCTTACATTCGCAAGAATTTCAACCTTCAAGCATAGAATTGTTATCGTAAAGGGGAAATGAGCAGGGCTAGAGCGTTTAACAGCACAATTACGTATCTCCCTCAAGATGATCTTCCCCACTTCAATGGTCTTACCAGTCAGGATCGAGTACAATAAGGCCATTCGCTTTAATTAGATAGTAGTCCCGTGTGAGCTAGGCATAAGGCTGAATCGGATGAAGTAAAACCATACCTTTGCGAGTGGCGTCAGATATTCTCTTCGACAAGTGTGGATTCCTTGTTTTGACACAATCCATGTAGAACCTAGAACTGTCAGTTCCTCGAGAATTTCTTGCAAATTTTCAGGCTTGACATTGCTCATCAATGTGGAATGTTCATCATTTTCAAAATTTAGTAATTCAAAGAACTCATTAATAGCATTTGAATTTATCGGTACCTTGATTCCATGAACTGGAACTTCTATCATCTCGCTTGAAGTTAAATTTGCATAGAACTCATGAACTAGTTCCTCATCCACACTTGGTCTCTTTTCACAAAACAACTCCCAATTGAGGGTTTCAGCAACTTGATGAATACGTGCCATAAAGTCTCGATAGTTGCTCTCCTTTAAAGTGAAGCCTTTTTCTGGATGCATCTGTTGGTTTTTGAAGATACTTTCGTATCTCACTTTGGCTTCTTCACAGTGGAATTTGTTTTGTGTTTCATCAATTTGAGCGAAAGCGCGAGTTCTTTTGCGAGGCATGTTTAACCTGATCATAAGATGGAAAAAAAATTAGTTTCACAATAAATTTTAATAAAAATAATTCAATGATTTGAAAATTTAATTAATTAAAATTAAAATTAAGAAAAGCTAGGTCTTACCACCTTTTTTTGTAAAAATATACGAACTCTAAGAATTAATAATAATAAAGGAAAAAAAGATGGGAATTTAAAAGAAGGGTTGGAGGTTTGTGGCTTAGGATGAATGGAAGAGGAATGCCGCACAAGCAGCTAGGGCGTGCGGGCGTGGTGCATATGGGAGCAGCGGTGTGCAGTAGAGCTAGTAGTAACACGGGCGTTCGGCAGCAGGTGGGACTCGGGCGCACGCAGGATGGTGCGGAGGGCAGGTACCGCACACGGGGTGAAGGCCTGGAGCGAGCTGAGGCTGGGGCCACTCGAGGCAATGCGCGGGTTGTGCGCGGGACGTGCGTGCGATGGAGCTAGGCGTGTGCTGGCCGACTGCTTGGAGCTGCTGTTGCTTGGGGTTTCGGCACTTGGGTATTTTGGTGCTTTGGGTTTTAAGTGTTAGGTGAATGGGAAGATGGGTAGTATTTATAAGGGGAGAAATAGGAATTAGAGTAGAATTCTTAAAACAATTTAATTAATAAAAAAAATTCTAAATTCTAATCCTATATAAAGATAACAACAATTAATAATTAGATATATGCATATATTAAACTATTAATTGCTATTTAATTTATTAAAACAAAGATAAAATCCTAATTTCATGCTAAATTGATAAAGATTAATATAGAAATAGATATAATTATATATTAAAGATTATCATTTTAGTATAAAAACTTATCAAACAAAATCCAAAAATTGATAAAAATTAATATATATTATAATGGGTATAATTATATATTAATAATTATCTTTTTTGTTTTTTTGTTTTTTTTAACTAAAAAAATTTATTCTAGAAGCCTTTTAAAAATATTTACAAAAAGAGGTATCTAGTTTTGATTATTTACAAAAAGAGCAATCAAATTTTAAAAATAATTCAATTTAAGTCCCTAGACTCAATGAAAATTAAAAATTGAGTTGCAAATTAAAAATTGTATCAAATTGACCCTTTTATTTGAAAAACAAAAATTTATTTTGTTGATTAGGGAAAAATTTCTTGGAAAATTATGTTAAAATAAATTCCCAGGAAAGATTGGAGGGGTCATAAATGGTCCTGCTTAAGTTCCAACCTCCTAGGCAGAATTTATTTAAACATACTAAACCCAAAAAATAAACCCTATATTATTTATTAAACAAAACACGAAGATTATTAAATATCTGATAAAATGAACGAGACGTTATCCCGTTCAGTTTTATTCCCCCAATAGTGTTTCAAACGCTAAGCATTAACTTGAAAATTACCTCTCTTACATTGGAGTTCAACAACTCCATATGGATAGACTCTGTGAATTGTAAATGGACCGGACCAACGTGATTTTAGCTTACCTGGAAAGAACTTTAGTCTGGAATCAAATAACAAAACTCCCTGACCTGCTTCAAATTCTCGAACTCGAATGTGCTTGTCAAGCCATTTCTTAAGTCTCTCCTTGAGTAATTTGGCATTTTCATAGGAGAATAGCCGGAATTCCTCTAGCTCATTGAGTTGGAGCATCTGTTTCTCTTTAGCAAGCTTAGGATCCAAGTTGAGTTGTCGAAGAGCCCAGTAAGCTTTGTACTCTAACTCCAAAGGTAGATGACATGCTTTGCCGAAAACTAGCCTATAGGGTGACATCCCTAAAGGTGTCTTGTATGCTGTTCGGTAAGCCCATAAAGCGTCATTTAGTCTGTTGGACTAGTCTCGTCGGTTCGGGCAAACTACCTTCTCCAATATGCCCTTGATTTCTTTATTTGCCAGTTTAGCTTGTCCATTCGTCTGCGGGTGGTAAGCCGTTGCAACCTTGTGTTTCACCCCGTGCTTGTCTAGTAACCATTTTAACCACTTGTTCACAAAGTGGGACCCTTCATCACTAATGATGGCCCTCGGGGTTCCAAACCTAGTGAATACGTGTTTCTGCAAAAACTTCATCACAACCCTAGCATCGTTTGTCGGATATGGCTCTGCCTCGACCCACTTGGACACATAATCTACTGCTACCAGTATATACTTGTGACCAAAAGACGAAGGGAAATGCCCAAGAAAATTAATACCCCAAACATCGAATAATTCGACCTCAATGATGTTTGTTCTAGGCATCTCATTTCTGTTGGTGACACTTCCAACTCTTTGACATCGGTCACAACTCTTTACGTATGTATATGCATCTTTGAATAGTGTTGGCCAAAAGAATCCAGCTTACAATACTTTGGCTATAGTACGAGTTCCTCCAAAATGACCCCCACTTGGGGCTAAGTGACAGTGGTATAGAATCTGCGGTATTTCTTCTTCTACCACGCATCTCCTAATCATCTGATCTGCACACTTTTTAAACATATATGGTTCCTTCCAGAAATAGTACTTTACATCGTGAAGAAACTTTCTCCTTTGTTGATATTTCTTATCATACGGAATTAAACCACAAGCTAAAAAGTTAGCAATATCAGCAAACCAAGGGGTATTATGGACATGACTTACCTTCAGTATACGTTCATCTGGAAATGTTTCTTGAATCGGTACAAGTGGAGAATTCCCTTCTTGCGGCTCCAATCTGGACAAGTGATCTGCTACTTGGTTTTCTACTCCCTTTCGATCTTGAATTTCCAAATCAAACTCTTGAAGTAGAAGTACCCATCGGATCAACCTCGGCTTAGCGTTCTTCTTAGCGAGTAAATATTTGATTGCCGAGTGGTTTGTATAGACAGTTACCTTGGTACCTACAAGATAAGATCGAAACTTGTCGAAAGCAAATACGGTAGCAAGTAACTCTTTTTTCATATCAGTATAGTTTAAAGCGAGCTCTGTCGAGTTCGGCTTGCATAGTAGATGGGATGAAAAACTTTGTTCCTTCGCTGACCCATGACAGCTCCTATTGCGAAGTCACTTGCGTCACACATCAATTCAAATAGCAAGTCCCAGTTTGGTGTGACAATTATGGGTGCTGTGACTAATCAATTTTTCAAGTCATTGAAAGCTTTTAAGCATTCCTTATTAAATTTAAATATCGTGTCCTTCTCCAATAATTTGCATAAAGGTTTAGCAACTTTGGAGAAGTCCTTAATAAATCTTCGATAGAAACCGGCGTAGCCCAAAAAGCTCCTAACACCCTTTACAGATGTTGGAGGTGGGAGTTTCTCAATAACATCTACTTTTTCTCTGTCTACCTCGATCCCATGTCTTGTTATCCGATGCCCCAGAATGATACCTTCTCGTACCATAAAATGGCACTTATCCCAGTTAAGGACTAGGTTTGTCTCTTCGCATTGCTTTAGTACCTTAGCTAAATTGGCTAGGTAGTCATCGCACATATCTCCAAACACTGAAAAGTCGTCCATGAAAACTTCCAAAAATTTCTCCACCATGTCAATGAAAATAGACATCATACGTCTTTGAAATATAGCAAGTGCATTACATAAACCAAATGGCATGCGTCTGAATGCAAATGCACCATACGGGCAGGTGAATGCGGTCTTGTGTTGATCTTTCGGTGCTACCGTAATCTAGTTGTACCCCGAGTATCCATCGAGAAAACTATAGTAATCTCGTCCTGCAAGTCTATCCAGCATCTGGTCTAAGAATGGTAAAGGGAAGTGATCCTTCCTAGTTGCCTTGTTTAGCTTCTGGTAATCGATGTAGATTCTTCATCCCGTAACTGTTCTAGTTGGTATCAACTCGTTATTCTCATTTTCTATGACCGTGATACCTCTTTTCTTTGGTACGCACTGGACCGGACTTACCCATAAACTGTTTGAAATGGGGTAAATGATACCCGCATCTAAGCACTTGATAATCTCTTTTTTCACTACGTCCTTCATGATGGGGTTCAGCCTTCGTTGTCCATTGATCATCACTTTTTCACCATCTTCCAGGATGATTTTGTGCATGCATACAGATTGACTAATACCGTGAATATCGGCTATGGTCCATCCGATAGCCTTCTTAAATTGTTTCAGAACTAAGATAAGTTTCTCTTCTTGTTCAGTAGTTAACTCTCCTGAAACAATCACAGGCAGAGTAGAAGCGTCACCTAAATAAACATATTTTAAATGAAAAGGTAATACCTTGAGTTCTAGTTTAGGTGGCTCCTCGATTGATGCTTTTGGCTGTGTGTAATCTCTCTCCTCTAAATCCAAAGATTTAAAACGGAATTGTGGATTAAATCCCTTTTGATTAGCTTCTAGCAAAGCTAAGTTTTCATCCTCCTCTTTATCACTTAGAGGGTCTGATGTCAAAATTCTTTCCAGAGGATCCTCAACAGAGTTGAGTTCCTTCTCCACTATTAAATCCTCTAAGTCAAATACTACATAACAATCATCTATTGCGTCAGGAAATCGTATTGACTTGAAAATGTTAAATGTTACCTGATCGTCCTGAATGCGCATAGTAAGTTCGCCCTTCTGCACATCAATAAGTGTCCTTCCAGTTGCTAAGAACGGTCTCCCCAAGATAATTGGTACTTCTTTGTCTACTTCGAAATCTAAAATTACAAAATCAGCAGGAAATATAAACTTATCTACATGTACCAATACATCCTCGATTTTTCCTTCTAGATGTGCTAAGGATCGATCTGCTAGCTGAAGTGTAACCGTAGTAGGTCTAACTTCACCTATCCCCATCTTCTTAAATATCGACATAGGCATCAAGTTGATACTTGCACCCAAGTCACATAGTGCCTTACCACAATAAGCTGCTCCAATGTTGCATGGTATGGTAAAACACCCAGGATCCTTCAGCTTAGGGGGTAATTTGTCTTGAAGATATGCACTGCATTCCTTCGTCAAAGCTACCGTCTCAAATTCTTCAAGTCGTCGCTTTTTGGACAGGATATCTTTCATGAATTTTACGTAATTTGGCATTTTTTCAAGTGCTTCAACCAACGGGATGTTGATATGAAGTTGCTTGAGTACGTCAAGGAACTTCTTGAATTGGACCTCCTATTTTTGCTTCTGGAGTCTTTAAGGGTAAGGTGGTGGAGGTTATACTAAAGTTGGTACTAGTTGATTTGTATTTGGCAGCAATTCTGCTACTAACGGATTGGTTGGCTGATCAGAATTGGCTGGTTCTGAGGTTACCTTTTCAGGTCTTGCAGGTTCTGGTTCTAGTGGAACTGGAACTTCAACACTCAGTTGAACTTCTTCCGAATCTTGAGCTTCAGCATTCTCCTTTTCAGCTTCAATGATGTTGGGCTCTACCATTTTTCCACTCCTCAATGTTAGTGCTTTATAATGCTCCTTTCCTGGATTTCTCGAATTTTCCGTATCACTAGGTAGAGCACCTTGTGGACAGTTCCTAAGTTCAGTAGCAAGCTGGCCCACTTGGTTCTCCAAATTCCTTAGAGTGGCATCATTCTTCGCCATGTATGCCTTGAATAAATTCTCTAAGCTATTGGATGATTCAGCCTGAACTGGTTTCTGAACTTGCTGTGAAAAACTAGGCGGCTGGGTTAGTCTAGGTTGGGTGTAGTTGTTACTGCCTCCAGCCCCTTGGTTACTCCAGGAAAGATTGGGGTGATTTTGCCACGATAGGTTGTAAAAGTTGGATTGTAGCCCTTGCCTTCCTCGGTTCTGGTTCTGATTACTTATGTAGTACATGGATTCTGGGTTTGACGGACATTCTTTAAACACATGTCCTTCCCCACAATAGACACAGGCTATATTCTTATATTGGTTAGGTGGTTGAGCTGCAAAACTGTTAGACCCATTAGTGGTAAGATTCTTTAACATTGAAGATATCGAAGATATCTGAGATGCAAGTGAAGTGAAAGCATCCACTTTATGAATTCCAGCAACTAGTCTTCCTGACGTTGCTCGATTGGTTGGCCACTGATAATTGTTACTGGCGATCCTCTCGATGATTTCATAAGCCTCATTGTAAGACTTAGATAAGATAGCACCGTTAGCAGAAGCATCTACTACCATCCTTGTGTGAGCGTTGAGACCATTGTAAAATGTCTCAAGTTGGATGCAATATGGAATTCCGTGATGAGGACATTTTCGTAATAACTCTTTGAATCTTTCCCATGCCTCATACAAGGACTCATCATCCATTTGTTGGAAAGTAGTAATCTCATTTCTCAGCTTAGCAATCTTGCTAGATGGGAAATACTTCACAAGAAATCTCTCTGCTAACTCTTGCCATGTAGAAATCGAGTTTGGTGGCAGTGAGTTGAACTAGGCTCGAGCTCTGTCCCTCAGCGAGTACGGGAACAATTTTAATCGTAATTCATTTTTGGGTACTCCGGCTAGCTTGAAAGAGTCGCTCACCTCCATAAACAGTCTTAAATGAAGATAAGGATCTTCAGTAGGCATTCCACTAAACTGGCCCACTGTTTGAAGCATCTGGAACATGACTGGCTTCAGCTTGAATTGTTGTGCCTCGATCTCGGGTCTTCTAATACCTGGATTAAGGTCATTAAAAATAGGCACGACATATTGTCGTAAAGCTCTATCTCTATCAACAGCAATAAGGATAGGATTTTGAGCAAGGTTTGCTCCGTTTCCTTGATTGATATTCTCGAAATTCATCTCTTCGGTCCTTCTCTGGTTCACTTGTCTTCTTCGTTGGCGAAAAGTTCGTTCTATTTCAGGGTCCACTGGGAGTAAGTCGATAATTCGGTCAATACTCATAAACACCTGAAATAATCAGAGGAGAATTAATTAAGTAAATAAAATTGAACAGCAAAAATAAAAGAACCAAAATGTAAAAATAAATTCACAAATAATGTTTTTTTTTTAAAAAATACAGTCCCCGGCAACAGCACCAAAAACTTGGAACGGTGGAAATGTGCAAGTGTACATAATCGTAACAAGTAATAAAGTGACAAGTAAATGTCGAGTTATCGTACCCACAGGGACTGTAAAAAGCAATATTTATGAAATTAATTAAAACACTTTGGTGAGGTAAAAATAATTTTGGTTTGAAAAGAGTGATTTATAAACTAAGATTTTAAAACTAAGCAAACAATTTAAAAAAAAATAAAAGAGTTCTCGTGCATGATTTCAATTAAGATTTAATCAAGATAATATAATTGTGTTGGATTAATTATACCTTTTTAACTTAGAAATATTAAGTTCATGCTTATGTTGTTATGAATAGATTCACGGCAACCCAGTAATTTACTAACTTATGAACACATTTACTAAAAAAAATTCCATTTATCTCTTGGACATATCCCTATGCCAATTCAACTGACTAAACAGATTTAATAAAGTAAACATGCTATTGCACATACATACTTATTGAATTAAATTATCTCTCGCATATTCCTATATCGATTCAACCAATTAATTCAACTTAATAAACATGTAAAAGATTATGTGAAGTAACAAAGTAGCCATACCTTGAAACAATTTAATCACAACAATCTTTCAAGTTATGCAAGGCATATGTATCGCCAAATACAATGCTAATTTAATTTTCAGTTACCTTAGAAGAATTAAACATGCACTGATTAAGTACTGAGTCCATTAATTGCAATTTCAATCCTTTTAAACAATTAATTCTTTAGTTATCTAAACGATTATAAAGCCAGATAACCTAAGCATAATTTTACTTAATCAAGCATTTCACTGAGGCCTATAACAACATAGACACTATTTTAACAATTCAAGTAGGAAAAATATAATCAACCCAACACGAATTAAATTCAAGCTAAATTGATTAAAATAACCATTTCAACAACAATATTATTCATAGATATTTTCATCATAAAAACAACAAAAATTAAAAAGAAAGGGAACAGAAAACAAATCCAGTGTTTCTCTGCGGCTTGACTGTTGTTCCGTTCTTTTGTCTCTGTTGTCTTCACCGAACAAGGCTTCTATGAATCCTCGATTGCTGCCCAAGATGGCTGAAGAACACCTCTTTCTCAAGAGAGGAAATCGGCACAAGAGGAAGGGAAAATGGGATGGAAAAATGGAGAGGAAACTTTAAGAGAAGTGAAGAGAGGATGAGAGAATGTTGTGGAATGAGAGATGTTGAGGGATGCTTTGAGCAGCATAGGGTGGCTTTTATAGCTGAAGAGGGCTGCTAAAAATAGCAAATTCAGCAGCCAAGAGAGCCCTCCCATGGCTGGCCATACACATGGCAAGGTTGAAGCTTTCAACCTTGCTAAAAATAGGCTGGGGCAAATCTTCAAAGCCTAAAATAAAGGTGGGGTTTGAACGTAATTTGGAAGTTTTTCAAGGGCCTTTTTGCAAGCATATTTTATCAGCTAATTTGCTGATTTAGGTCAGCCAATGGACGGTTCTGGTCAGCCCAATTAGTGGCTGGTTTGGCTCACTTCATTCAGTTCAACCAGTGCAGTTCACTAGGCCCTTTCTTCATAATTAATTAAAATTAATTCATTTAACCTAAATTAAATAGGAAATAAATTAAAATTAATTTAATTATGAATTAATACACATTTCTGGACCATCTTGGGCTTGAAATTAATTGGCCTCGATACTTCAAATTACTCTTGGTTTTGTTCTTCTCGCAGTGTTCACGGGCCTTTTTTCTCCAATTGTGTAATTCTGTCAAAAATAACCAAATTTAATCAAAATTAACTATAAAATTAATTAAAATTCATAATTTTCATATTTTTAACATAATTTAATTATTTTATAATATTTAATTATCTTTCGATAAGAATTTAACCGGAATAGCTTGGTTTTAAGTTAAAAAGGGTATGAAAAAGTATATAAATTTTTGTGTTTCCACAACCCTATTTCAATATGTTTCATTCCTCATACATAGATCCACGGCTGTGGATTGCCAGAATAATTTTTTCATTGTACCACCGGGCGTACCGGCAATTCCAACGTGTATAAGGGGCATCCACTTGGGAATGTAAAAATGGTAGTCGCCACCACGCCCATGACTGTAGTAGGAACATGCAACCATCAATTGACATCTTATCTGATTCCGTCTCCCGACACAACTCCATGAACAACGGGGCCAACATAGTTGATCCCTAACTTAGTCGACCACATTCTTTGAAGTCGACCAGATGTAGCAGCCACCTTATGTGTACCAAATTTCATGATTTATCGAGCATTAAAATCCTCCTGATTAACCTTAGGATGAATGCTCAGGCATATTGTTCTTTGACAACATCAGTCGTGTTCAAAGGAAGATCTTTAAATTATCTTGCAACCATTTCATCTCTATCCGACCACCTTGAAACTTGTTTGACACCTTCCTATAAAATGTCTTGCAAAGGTCCTCTTTACCAGAATGACCACTACCCTTGTAACGACTAGCCCATCCACATTAACTTAGTTGTAAAGTTATGTCATCGAGTGTGATTGTACACTCATTGCATGGAAGATGGAATGTATGTGTCTCGGGTCTCCATCTTTCCACTAACGTAATGATAAGTGTAGGATCCAATTTACAGCCCCCGAGCATACGAGATACGTGTAAGAATCCTGTATCCTGCAAATAACAACGAATTTCACTAGGTGCGCTCTTTGATAAATTGTGTATGAATCTCTCCAAAACACAATCATCTGCCTATCTATATCAACAAAAAAAAAACTTCAAAATTAACTTAACTGAAATTAATAGAATTTAGGATTTTTCCTTACCATTACCGATTGAGCGGCGGAAATGTGCTTGTCGTCGAAACTAATAATAGAATTTGTCATTCGTGAAAAAGTAATCGAAATGGATAATCTCCGAAATAATAAAATAAAACTATAATATTTTTAGACAAATTTATTGGAAAATTTTGAACAAATCTCAAGAAAATTGAGAGTTTAGAGACAATGAAGAGAGTTGGATTTGCGTGAAAAGAATGAAAAATAGCCTGGGTATTTATAGGAGAAAAAGTAACCGTTGGGCTATTTCAAAATTTTACCATTGTCGCGTTTGAAATTTTATCGTTGGGGAAATGAACGTTGGAAGAAAGTCAGTCTAGCTGGACACGTTTCACAAACTCTCTCCAAAATTGACCTATTTCCCTAAATTTTTTAAAAAATGACCTATTTGATTAATTAGCAAATTATTTTGGCATATATAGATAATTTAACTTGATAAATGAAGTGGGATCATCCTTAAAGCACAAATATGCCCAAAATTTTTATAAAGTGTAATATTTAATTATTTTAGTAAATATGCATAATTTCCACAATTTATTTTATATTACATAAAATTATTAATGATAAATAAACCTTTTTATTTCTATATCAAAATAATATTCTTCAAATGTTGTTTATTTTTATTTTTATTTTTATTTTTATTTTTATATAAAAATAATAAATACAATTTTGTAAAATTATAATAATATTATACGCTAAATACTTTTACATCACAATTAATTCAAAATTTAAATTATATACACTATCAAGAATATAAACTAATATATTCTATAGTTAGGCTTTTAACTAAAATAGGAAATTTCACTTAATTGGATGAGTTCTATGAATGTCATTTGTCAACCTATAAAATTGCCACGAGTTTTATGAAAAGAAGATTCTAATAACGGCAACATTGATTTTCATTCATTAATAGATTTTACGTGTGTTAGTGTTTTTGTGGGTTTCCAATTTATAATAGCTGTCAACTTATAAAAACATGATGTCAACTAAATTATACACATTTAATGACCCATTTTTACATAATTTAATATTAGTTTTCAAATTGCCAAAATAAATTTATTCCTTCAAAAAATTCAGTGCAGATTTGTTCCGAAATAAAATTCTCGGCATATAATAGTAAAATAATCATATATATATATATATATAATCAAGTCAATATATGGGAGTAAGCAATAATTTCTCAAAAAAATTTCATTAAACTATGCACTGAGTAAAGTGAGTAAAATTCAATTCAATTCAAATTTTAAGTTAATTGAATTGAATTATTCGAGTCAGTAATTCGAGTTTCGAGTTCGAATCGAGTTAAATTTTACAATTCAAATAATTTTAATTAAAATTAAAAATATTTATAAAAACTTCCAAAATTTATATATTTTTTAAAAAATTAAAAATTTTCTAAAAAAATATAAAGAAAGTTAAAAAATTAAAACTTTTCTAGAATAATAATTTTAGGTACCTAAATAATACTAAAGTTTTCTTTTTTTATTATTTTTCTTTGATAAAATTTTTAAATATATATGGTTTCAAATTTATGTGCCTGTAACAAGATTTTAGTTTGACATGTTTAATTTTTTAATTTAACTCGAACAATTTCACTCAATTCGACTCAACTCAAATTTCATTTCACTCGACTCGATTTCAAAAAATTTCAAATCGAGTTAGGATGATAAATAAGACTCGTCAACTCAATTAACTCAAAATATTTTCACTCGATTCGACTTGATTTAGTCAAACCCTCACCCCTACAATGCAGTGAATTTATACAAATATTCGACTAAAATACTAATAAATGTCATTAATTAAATTACAAAAATAGGCCAAATTTTTTGACCTTTACGGGAATGGGCCAATTTTTGTAAAACGCCTGGAAGCATTTTCAGGGGAAACCCAGAAAAACGCTTCCAGCTGAAAACACTTTCTGCTTGTCAACAATACAATGTTTCCAACTGAAAGTGCTTTTTACCACATCAACACTAAGTGGCAACAACATTTTTTTTGTTTTTGGTGCCACCTATTGATGTGGAAATAAAACTTATAAAATAGACCTTCATATAGACCCAAAGTCTCATTTCCCTTGTTTTCTTAACCAATGTAGAATATGAGATATGTGTATATATAGACTCATGAATAGGTTTGCAGCTTGTTCCTAGACAATGTGGGATTGTGTAATAGCCTGATTTTAGGCCTAGTCGGAATAGTGGTTTTGAGACCACAAATTTGACGAGGAAAAATTTATTTTTATTATATTTTTACAGTCTACAATTTCACGGAATGATTTCGTGAAAATTTTGTTAGAAAAGTTTGACGTTTTGGCACTCAATTTAGTCAAAAGGACTAAATTATAAAAATTGAAAAAGTTGAGTTCTACATGTTAGAGGTGTCCAATTGTTATGAAATTTTAAATTGGAGGTCCTTAAATGAAATTAGACCACTGGTTAATTTTTTGGAAAAAATGGACATGAAATAGGTGAAATAGAATATTTTTAAGTTAGGGGCATTTTGGTCATTTAGTAATTAAAATGAATTAAAAACAAAATAAAAGCCAAAATTTCTTGTCATCTTCTTCCTTGGCCGAATTTTACATGAAGAAACCATGGCTAGGGTTTTCCAAGGTTTCAAGCTCGATTGTAAGTCTGTTCTTGCCTCATTTTTAATGATTTTTACATTTTTGAAATCCTTCAAACAAGATTTGCCTATTTCTACCATTTATTTGAGTTATGAAGAAGGTCTAGGGTTTGAAACATGTTATAAATTTGTGTATTTTGATGTTTAATGGTAGATTATGCATGTTAATGGTTGGAGAAACAACTTTTACTAAGTGATTTTCGGTGAAAATGCTTAAAAGGACAAAATTGTAAAAGTTATACAATATGTAGTAAAAGTGTGTTCTAGTGGAAATTGTGGGCTACTATAGTTATGAAAATGGTTCGGCTAGGCTTCAAGTACAAAGAAACTGAATAAATTTCATTTTACGAGCCTAGAGGCAAAAATGTAAATATGACAAAGTTTAGGGGCAAAAATGTAATTTTGTCATAGTATGATTTTTTGGTCACATTGAATAATGTGACTAATAATTGGACTAAAGGTGATGTTATAGATAAAAGAAAATGAGATTCGGGCCTAGAACGAGGGAAAACGAGTAATTAACTGTTAGGTCCCTCTTTGCCATTTTGGTGTCGAGGTAAGTTCATGTGTAAATAATGCAATATTGTATCACGTTTTAATACTTTATTTGTGTATGAATTTCTATGTTTAATTGTTATGACGATTGTATGAACGACCTAATGGTCGATGAGAATAACTTTATGAACGAGTTCGACAAGGATATAACATCGAGAAAATCCCGTTTGAACCTTAAGAATAGTTAGGATACAATGTGACATGTCACTAGGAACTATATGGCTTGAGCTCATGAGATATGTGATATATATGTTTTCATGAATCGGGGTGCTAGTCCTGTACGTCTATCAGCGGCTGGGTAGCCCGACATGTGCTGCGGGTACCTGTCAGCTTGTGTGAGCAACCCGTGTAGTTATGTCCTGACTGTCAGCTTGTGTGAGCATGCCCATTATTAGCTCGAGAGCTAGTAATGTGTGATATGTGATATAAGGTAGCATGTGGCCACGTTTGAAGCACTATATGCAAGCTTTCCGTGTATCCGATAGTATTCAATGTAGTTCAACGGGTAAATCAAAGATGAGTATGAGAATGAAATTACTACGAGTGAACAGGCATGTACGTAAGCCTATAATTGTAAATTCATGATTATTGTGGAAATAATTGTTTATTATCCAATGTGATTGATAGTGTACATACTTGTGATGTTTGCTATATGATAAATATAAATGATGATTACGTGCTAGGCTTTTGGGCCGAATTGAAATGTGATCTAATATGTTTATATGCTTAAATTGTATTTCAACAGGTATGTTAAGAATGAGAAAGTATGCGACTATACTGCGAGAGGTACAAGTATGTACACAGAACTCATGTGAAGTGAATTTGGTAAAAGATGAATATGTGGTAAGAATGCATACGAGAAAGTTATGCTGTGAAATATTGATAACCTTGTGGCTAAAGATCTACATTTATGATGAATGGATGTATGATAAGAATTGAAAAGTAATCATGTGTTGGGCCTATGAGCCTAATTGAATTGTGATATAGTACGATGTATATGCTTAAGTTGTGATTCAATAGATATGTGAAAGATTGTTAAGCTATATGTGAAAATTATGATTACTCGTAAATGATGAGCATGTTGTTAAGTGAGTTGAAATAACTTGCTAATAATGTGATATGCTATAATGGAGAGATTATGGTTGCTAGTCTAATGCCAAGACATACAATTAGTGTTTGTAAGATAAAAGAGTAAGCTTTATAAATGAGTAAGGGATAATCATGGGATTTAATGCAAATTGTAATAATAGTATCCTTACAGATGGATAAAGTAAATGAATATTAATAGTTGTATATTATTTGCATATGAACTTACTAAGCTATATTATATAGCTTACCCCCTTCCTTTCCCATATCTTATAGAGTTGTATGCTAGCTCGAGTTGGAGATCACCGGAGATGATATCACACTATCAGGCTATCATGTTGGGTAAATGAACGCAAACCTTTGAGTCTATGGCATGTATAAGGACTTAGTCATTTTGTGTATGTGTCATTATGATATGGCCAAATGTATTGGCTTGTAATGAATAATAATCTGATTTGGTATGTAGCTATATAAATTGCTTATATTGGCCAATGAGTTGCAAGCATATTAATTACTCATATTCCTATGCCAATTTCATTGAGTGATGTGGTTTATAATGGTATGTTAATGAAAGTTAGTACAAGGGAATCATGAAAGAGTAAAATTAGCATTAAAATAGTTTTGGACAGCAGCAGTAGTACAAATTTGAAAAATCACCAAAAATTGTGGAAATCGAATTAGAGGATGAATAAAATATGAAATTAAATCCTATTGAGTCTAGTTTTGCATAGAAGAAACATTGTCTACAAAATAATTTCATTTTATGAGATATTTGAATTTTTGTGAGACAAGGCAGAATGATTTTGGATTCCCCTGTTCTGACTTTGGAAAATCATGAAAAATTGCATAAAAATACTTGGAGGTTTAAATTTATATTTTTAATTTATTAATTAGTCTAATTTTAAGAGAACCAAACAAGAACATCATCCAAATCCTGTACTAAGAGATATTAATTTTTAGTGAAGAAAAGTCGAAACTTTCAAACAACAGAACAAGGACGAATTTGAAGAATTAACTGTACTTATTGGCTACACCATAAATTCTGAAAATTTTATTATAGGAAGATATTTAAGTCTAGTTTTGGAAAAATCAAGCAGATCTTAATTTAGAGTTCTGTCAAAATGTAAATAATTTAGTGACTATGACTCAAGTGGACAGTTTTGTTATGAAATGTAATTAATTGTTTTGATGTGTTTAAGCCTTGATTATGGTTGTGTTGGTAGCTTAATTGTGCCATGTTAAGTGCCATTGAAAGTGTGTATGTGAGTGTGCAAATGAGGGTGGCAAATGGCTTGGTAAATAGCCATTTTCTTGGCCACACGGGCAAAGACACAGACGTGTGTCTCAGCCGTGTGAAGGACACGGCCTAAGCACACAAGTGTGTGACTTCAAATTGATGATGACATTATAAACAAAGAGTTACACGGGTTAGGGGCACGGGCGTGTGAGACCACACGGCCTACCCGCACGGGCGTGTCCCAAGCCACATGGGCGTGTGACCCCTGTTTTGGTGAAAATTTTACTAAGCATTGGGAAAGTTTCCAAAGTTCTTAGTTTAGTCCCGAAGCACCCCCAATGTATGTTTTGAGCTTCGTAGGCTCGTTTAAGGGACGATATGAATGTTTATGAAAAGTTTTAAATTTGAGTGGAAATTTATGTCACGATTTTGAATGTTTGATTGAGTTTAAGTCCAGTAATGCCTCGTACCCTGTTCCGACATCGGATACGGGTAAAGGGTGTTACATTTAGTGGTATCAGAGCTATGGTTTAGTCGATTCTCAGACTAACATAGCGTATGTGAGTCTAGCTATACATGCCATATTACTATTCGTGATAGTATGATATCTCCCGGTTCTAACAAAATTGCTTTGTTAAGATAGAGATGACTTCCAACCGCGCTATTTTTCGATAATACTGATAATGATATTGAAATGATTGAAATGTGCTTATGATGTGTCGAAATTTGGAAAGGTATGAATAGAAGTTCACGATATGTATGTGTTAATGTACAAAATGAGATAACCACAAGTTGAGAAATATAGAAAAGTGAAATGAAATGAAAGTTTATATCGTGATAAGTTCACCCATGTTTGTTCGATATCTATATGATGTTATGTGCCCAACATGTTTGATTAAGTGAATGTGATAAGTAAACGTACTCAAAGTTGATGGAATGTGTGTTTATGTGCACTTGTTTGAATAAGATAATTAGAAAGTTCGTATAACATAAATATGTATGTTAATTTGCTTGAAGTGAATTATGTGATTGTGATGATATTATGTTGATGATGGATGCTGAGTTATATGTGTGTATTTGAGAGTTGAGTTAGAGTACAGTGGTGGAATAATTAGTAATGCATACAGAGTTAAGAATAGTTTGGAAAGTAGAAACAATTTTGGAAGGATATCAGATTGTTCTAAAGATTATTCAGATTAAGTAATGTCATGGTTAAAGAAAAAGTTAATCTCAGCTAATTAACTTATTCAGATATGATGTCTAAAGTATGTGTTTGTTGAAATTTTCTCCGAATTCGTTTTCGTTAGTGAATGGAGTGATGCAGGGTTCATGATGACAGAATTAGTCAGAGAAATGACAATTGAGTAGTAAAGATATCTGTGTGTGACAGTTACAGTTGAAATGAATATGATAATCTTTTTTGGGTATTCTATATATTATTTTATCCTCAGAGATATGTGTGTGATTGTTCATTTTCTGGTGAAATTCTTATTGTGTGAGAATGTTAGCTGACTATAATGTTAGACGGAAGTTCTGTTGGTCTGGTTGGTTCATGATAGGAATTTCTTTATCTCTTCAGAATTCTATTCTGATATGTTGGAATGAAGTCGATGGTAAAAATTTATGGGAGACTATTCTTATGTTTCTACTGATTATGGTTTTATTTTATATATGGGGGAAATATATTATCCCTGTTATGAAAGAAGTCTAGAGTTGGTAAGCAGTGTTTTTCTTCTGGCTTTCTCTGGGGAATTACCAAAATCATTATTATCTTCTTGTGAGTTACGCTCTCAGACTTCTGGTATGGTATCGTATCTTAGATTTCTTTATCTCGATTTTTCTATCATTCTTGTTTCGTGAATTATGAACCATGGTTTATCTTTAAAGTGTGTTCTTCAGCTTGTGATAACTATGTTTATTATGATTATGCTTTTGGTTCGATCATAGAAACGTGGTGATTCTGGTATCTGGATTTCTCTAATTTTCATGTAAGGAATTGACATCGGC
This sequence comes from Gossypium anomalum, assembly GCA_025698475.1. Taxonomy (NCBI): domain Eukaryota; kingdom Viridiplantae; phylum Streptophyta; class Magnoliopsida; order Malvales; family Malvaceae; genus Gossypium; species Gossypium anomalum. Next base: position 66,520,076 of record CM046966.1, read on the forward strand.
AAAGGTATAAATGGTGAAATCACAAGCTTCAATTTGTATGATGGATTCCTTTTCTCAGGTAAGTTAATTAAAGTCAAAGCATTCAATCATGATGTCTTTGTTTCTTTGAACTAATGTGATTGTAAAGGCCTTTTGATTAGCATGATAAGAGAATTTCGAAAGATTGTATGTTTGAGTTGTTTTAATAGCATGAAGAAAGGAGCATTTTGTTATGTTATTATTTGATAGTCGAAATCAACTCGGTCATTTTTATCAGAGTGAGTTGGTCAGTTGAAATGTGATTTGAGTTACATGTAGTTAAAGTATCCTCAGTTATGGTAATAGATTTTGTGCATTCACGAGTATAACGATGGACAGTCTGAATGAAGGATTGATATTCTAGAGAGTATGATACCGAGATATACCTATTAGATTTGTTCTAATCTGATGATGATATTATGAGTTAAAGCTGTTCTGAATGATATGGTTATCACATTAATGAAAATTTGGATAGTCTATACATGTTAGCAAAGTTCTAAACAGTTAAATGTATTGTTAACCAAAGCTCTAGTTCTGAGTTCAGTATAAATTGAAAAAGGAATTTGTGATTTTTCAATGATGTATTATTGAACATATCGGAATATGTTTTAATACAAGAATGTAAAGTGATAGTTTGTATTTTCAGACGGTTAAAGCCACATTACGGAGAACTGTTCAACTGGTGATTTAGAGATAGCCACTTTTATGTATGTGTCATGAATTCGGTGATATCGTGTGTTCGTCGAAAAATGTCATATGCTTCCTGATCCTAATGGTTTAAAGTATCTAATGTTACAGAAAAAGATCTGAAATGAAGACATTGTCAATGGCTTGAGATATTGAAAGATTTCGAGTAGTTATCGATTAATCTCTGAAAAAGCAGTTATAGTTACAGATGCCTAGATTGAAATCTTTGTTTATTTTGTAAGTGGCTTACGCGATTGATCTTAATTGATGATGACCTGATTTTAGCTAGATTAAAAGCTAAAGCGATGTTTTCATTGCAAGATTGAGAATCTCAGAAATGTGTTAACGAATGGTAAGCTAAACGAGTTCAGTATGAGTTGATTTTTGATTCTGAATTTCAAGTCTGACCTAATGACTGATGTTATTGTTTTGAGATAGAAATTGCATGCAGATGAAAGAGCTTATGTAAGAAATTTTTGTACGAGGCTCAATAGTAGCTCGTTGGTTCATTTTGGGAGTAATAAAATGTGCAGTCATATGAAGTTGATGTTCTGGTAATTGCGTATGTTTCATTCTATTTTTGAACTTGTGTTCAAATGTCGATTTGTCAACAGGTAAAAGCCAAATTTCAAGAGTATTCAGGACTATCACAGTCAGTGATGATCCTAGAATGAAAATGAGATGGAAACACTATAGATTTCGTATCTAAATTATTTTTATCTCCGAAAAGGAAGATTTTATTGGATTATGATTGATCGTTCGTGTACAGATTTCTTGTTTAACAAACCAGCCGAGTAAGATGTTTCTAGGATTATTCGATTATGCGAAGTATCAGTCTCCATTATTTCGGATTGGGATCCGAGGGCTATATCCCAATTATGGGGAAAAAAAGCTACAGGAAGTTATGAGTACGCAGTTGCATCTTGGCACGGTAATACACCTGTAGATCGGTGGTAAGTCTGAGAGAGTAATTTAAAACTTTGACGATATGCTCCGACACTGTGTGTTAAAGTTCAAAGGTGATTAGAAAGAGATATATGAGGTTGATTTGATTTGTAATTCTAAGAAATTAGTGAAAGTAATTCATGAGAGTTGAAAACAATTTTCTTCTGGTAAGATTTTCAGGGACGAAAATCCCTAAAGGGGGGAGAGTCGTAATACCCTGATTTTGGGCCTAGTCAGAATAGTGGTTTCGGGACCACGAATCTGACGAGAAAAATTTATTTTTATTATATTTTTATGGTCTATAATTTCATGTAATGATTTCATGAAATTTTCGTTTGAAAATTTTGACGTTTCGGCACTCAATTTAGTCAAAAGGACTAAATTATAAAAATTGTAAAAGTTGAGTTCTACATGTTAGAGGTGTTCAATTGTTATGAAATTTTAAATTGGAGGTCTTTAAATGGTAATTAGACCATTGGTTAATTTTTTGGACAAAACTAGACATAAAATAGGTGAAATTGAATATTTTTAATTTAGGGGCATTTTGGTCATTTAGTAATTAAAATGAATTAAAAACAAAATAAAAGCCAAAATTTCTTGTCCATCTTCTTCGTTGGCCGAATTTTACATGAAGAAACCATGGCTAGGGTTTTCCAAGCTTTCAAGCTTAATTATAAGTCCGTTCTTGCCCCATTTTTAATGATTTTTACATTTTTGAAATCCTAGTAACAAGATCTACCGATTTCTACCATTTATTTGAGTTACGATGAAGGTCTAGGGTTTGAACCATTTTATAAATTTGTGCATTTTGATGTTTAATGGTAGATTATACATGTTTATGGTTGGAGAAACAACTTTTGCTAAGTGATTTTTGGTGAAAATGCTTAAAAGGACTAAATTGTAAAAGTTATAAAATATGTAGTACAAGTGCGTTCTAGTGGAAATTGTGGGCTGTTATAGTTATGAAAATGGTTCGGCTAGGCTTCAAGTACAAAGAAATTGAATAAATTTCATTTTACGAGCCTAGGGGCAAAAATATAAATATGATAAAGTTTAGGGGCAGAAATGTAATTTACCATAGTATGATTTTTGGGTCACATTGAATAATGTGACTAATAATTAGGCTAAAGGTGATGTTATACATCAAAGAAAACGAGATTCGGGCCTAGAACGAGGGAAAAACGAGTAATTGACGGTTAGGTCCCTCTTTGCCATTTTGGTGCCGAGGTAAGTTCATGTGTAAATAATGCAATATTGTATCATGTTTTAATACTTTATTTTCGTATGAATTTCTATGTTTAATTGTTATGACAATTGTATGAACAACCTAATGGTCAATGAGAATAACTTTGTGAACGAGTTCGACAAGGATATGACATCGAGAAAATCCCGTTTGAACCTTAGGAATAGTTAGGATACAATGTGACATGTCACTAGGAACTATATGACTTGAGCTGATGAGATATTTGATATATGTGTTTATGTGAATCCGGGTACTGGTCTTGTATGTATACTGTAGTGTTGGGTAGCCCAAACATGGGTGCATGTACACACTGTCGACTTGTGTGAGCGGCAGTGTAGTTATGTCACTGATCACCTTGTGTGAGCATGCCCATTATTAGCTTGAGAGCGAGCAATGTGTGATATGTGATATGAGGTAGCATATGGCTACATATGAAGCACTATGTGCAAGCTTTCCGTGTGTTCGCTAGTTTTCCATGTAGTTCAACGGGTAAATCAAAGATGAGTATGAGAATGAAATTACTAAGAGTGAACAGGCATGTATGTAAACCTATAATTGTAAATTCATTATTATTGTGGAAATATAAATGATGATTACGTGTTAGGATTTTGGGCCGAATTGAAATGTGATCTAATATGTTTATATGCTTTAATTGTATTTGAACAAGTATGTTAAGAACGAGAAAGTATGCTACTATATTGCGAGCGGTACAGGTATGTACACAGAACTCATGTGAAGTGAATTTGGTAAATGATGAATATGTGGTAAGAATGCATACGAGAAAGTTATGCTGTGAAATATTGATAACCTTGTGGCTAAAGATCTACATTTATGATGAATGGATGTATGATAAGAATTGAAAAATAATCATGTGTTAGGCTTATAAGCCTAACTGAATTGTGATATAGTACGATGTATATACTTAAGCTGTGATTCAATAGATATGTGAAAGATTGTTAAGCTATATGTGAAAATTATGATTACTCGTAAATGATGTGCATGTTGTTAAGTGAGTTGAAATAACTTGCTAATAATGTGATATGCTATAATGGGGAGACTATGGTTGCTAGTCTAATACCAAGACATATTTGTAAGATAAAAGAGTAAGCATTATGAATGAGTAAGTGATAATCATGGGATTTAATGCAAATTGTAATAATAGTATCCTTATGGATGGATAAAGTAAATGAATGTTAATAGTTGTATATTATTTGCATATGAACTTACTAAGCTATATTATATAGCTTACCCCCTTCCTTTCCTATGTCTTATAGGGTTGTATGCTAGCTCTAGTTGGAGATCGCTGGAGATGCTATCACACTATTAAAATTTCATGTTGGGTAAATGAACGCAAACCTTTGAGTCTATGGTATGTATAGGGACTTAGTCATTTTGTGTATGTGTCATTATTCTATGGCCAAATGTATCGGCTTGTAATGAATAAGGATCTGATTTGGTATGTAGCCATATAAATTGGCTTATATTGGCTAATGGGTTGCAAGCATATTAATTACTCATATGCCTATGCCAATTTCATTGGGTAATGTGGTTTATAATGGTATGTTAATGAAAGTTAGTAAAGGTAATCATGCAAGAGTAAAATTAGCATTAAAACAGTTTTGGACAGCAGCAGTAGTACAAATTTGAAAAATCACCAAATATTTTGTAAATCTAATTAGAGGTTGAAGAAAATATTAAATTAAAGCTTATTGAGTCTAGTTTTACATAAAAGAAACAATGTAAGCAAAATAATTTCATTTTATGAGATACTTGAATTTTTGTGAGACAAGGTCAGAATGATTTTAGATTCCCCTATTCTGACTTTGGAAAATTATTAAAAAGTGTATAAAAATACTTGGGGGTTTAAATTTATATTTTTAATTTCTTAATGAGTCTAATTTCAAGAGAAATAAATGAGAACATCATCTGAATCCCGTACTAAGATATAATTAATTTTTAGTGAAGAAAGGTCGAAACTGTCAAACAGCAGAACAAAGACGAATTTGAAGAATTAACTGTACTTATTGGCTATACCATAAATTATAAAAATTTTATGGTAGGAATAAATTTGAGTCTATTTTTGGAAAAATCAAGCAAATATTAATTTAGAGTTCTGTAGCTCAAGATACAAATAATTTAGTGACTATGAATCAAGTGGATAGTTTTGTTATGAACAGTAATGATGTGTTTAAGCCTTGATTATGGTTGTGTTGGTAGGTTAATTGTACCATGTTAAGTGCCATTGAAAGTGTGAATGTGACTGTGCAAATGAGGGTGGCAAATGGCTTGGTAAATAGCCATTTCTTGACTACACGGGCGTGTGACTTGGCCGTGTGACTTCGAATTGATGATGACATTATAAACAGAGAGTTACACGGGCTAGGGATACGAGCGTGTGAGACCACACGGCCTACCCACACGGGTGTGTCCCAAGCCACACGGGCGTGTGACCCCTGTTTTGGTGAAAAATTTACTAAGCATTGGGAAAGTTTCCAAAGTTCTCGGTTTAGTCCCGAACCACCCCCAATGTATGTTTTGAGCTTCGTAGGCTCGTTTAAGGGACGATATGAATGTTTATAGAAAGTTTTAAATTTGATTGGAAATTTATGTCACGGTTTTGAATGTTTGATTGAGTTTAAGTCCGATAATGCCTCGTACCCTATTCCAGCGTCGGATACAGATAAGGGGTGTTACAAATTACTTCCTTTTTTAACTAATAACACAAGTTAAAGACTACATTATATTTTATAATTTTTTTTTACTAATAGAATCTAAAAATTTTATTTATAATGTAAGAAATGTTTTCCATTAATGTTTTAGTTTTTTTTTAAGAAAATTTTTACATGTTGATAGTTGTATTTGAATTTTTCATAATTTGTTATTATGGTTTATTTTGAATAAAATTTTGTTTGAAGTAATGCGTTTAAATTCATGACAATTTTAGTTATGATGTCAATTCATAATATTATTTTTTCTTTGTTCAGAGTATTATAAATTTTTATATATTCTACATATTAATAATTCATTTATATAGATATTAACACATGTATTAATATTGTATTCACATCATTTTATTGTTTAATAATTTGATATAGAGATTTAGTTTTAACTTTAAATTCATTTTCTTAAAACTAATACACTTTGCTTATACGTCATATAAATATAACTAATACACTATTATATACAAAACTTTAATCTAATTTTTTGGGATCGTAGAGTCATATTTTAGTATTAAATAAAGCATAAATGATTTGCTTGCTATTGTTAATTTCTTTAGCTCATAATTTCAGTTACCGGTCTTTGGAATTGTAGGAAAAGAAAATAAAAAAATTTATAAAATTTATAAAATATTGTGTAGCCTTCAATTTTATGTTGTTAGTTAAAAAAGGAAGCAATCTCACATTGTTTAGGAACAAGCTGTAAATCTATTCATAAGTATATATATACGTATCTCATATCTCACATTACTTAAGAAAATAAGGAAAATGAAACTTTAGGTCTATAAAGACTTGTTTTGTAAATTATATTTCTACATTAATAAGTGACACAAAAAAAGTTATAATTGGTGCTACTACTTTTAGTGCTGATGTGACAAAAAACGTTTTTAGCTGAAAGTGTTTTAGGTGTTTTACCTAAATTAGCCCATTCTTGTGAGTTTCCAAAAATTCGATCTATTTTCATAATTTAAAAATATAACATTTATTGATATTTTAATCCAAATATTCACATTACAAAAAATTCAATACCAAAGCATTAAATAGAGTTTCTTTAACATAAAGAGCTCTCCATAAATAATTATGGTCTCAAGATATGTTTTCCAATTGTAATGCAGGTAATCTGATTCTCAAACACGTTTATAAAATTCACCAAATAAAAGTGTTTTTTCTTTTCTTTTCTTTTCTTTTCTTTCAATTTTACATTCACTCGTACAGTAAAATTTAACTAATATTATTAACAGTTTATTTATGCTCTACAATCTATCTTTTGTTAGCAATGGAAGAACTGACATCTGCCAAAATATCAAGGTAATACGTTTGTTTTACTTTATTCCAGTTTTTCATTTGGGTATCGTAAAATTCAATGGTTATTGTTTTATTACTTTATTTTTCAGTCTTTTCTATTAGATTTTTATTCTTAATATCAAGTTTGAATAAAAAGAGAGGATTCTTAATATATTAAAAAACCTGATATAAGGTTTGCCCTTTCACCTTTAATGTAATTTGCCTCTTTTTTCTTTTCAATTCTTTTTTGAAGGTTATTTAAAAAAAATTATTACTGTATTTTGATTTATTTTATTATGTTTTTCAATATCATTTACTTACTTATTTTTCCTCAGAAATATTATTAGGATGAACCTTCTAAAAAAATAAAATCAGATGATGCAGACTAACACATTAAGTATTATTTACTTTCATTAATGATTGATTGAATGTTATATCCAAAATAACATAAAAGGTGTTACATCTTTATTTTTGTTTTTATTATTTATTTACCTTTTTATAATATTGAAAATATTAGATTTTAAAGGGTCAAATAGTTGATTCCAATATTGTTAAAAAACTTAGGACATCCACCACCCTTTCTATAATAAATCGATTGTTCTTTTCGAAAAAAGGTCGCACTTTTATTTTATTTTTTCAGAATTTAACAGTTTGCATATATCACTTTTTTTCTTTTTTTTACTATTATTATGTTTTCAGCCTCTTGCACCATAAAATCCTCTCATCAGGCATATATATTTTTAATGCATTATGGGTTCTTAAATTGATTAATTCAATTTATATTCTTAAAATAAATTTAATTTTCGTATCTCATTACACATGTTTCCCTCTATTTAACTTTTGTTGTCAAATAAAAAAAATTTGTAGCGAGAGTAAAAATAATAGAAATAGGAGAATAAGAATGGATGTGTTTTATTGATCAATAGAGATGTTTATAATGTTTTTTAAAATTTATATTTAGACATAAGAAATATACATAATATAAAACTCTACTTTTAATAAACATTAGAGTCCTAAAGTACATCAAACTTATCTTGGTCTTGATAGGCATCCACTAAATAATAAAATATTTATAACATCCATTGGTAGATAATGTGCCACGCTAAAACCTTATTAAAATAAAAACTTTATGGAAAAAAATTCCTAGTAAAGGAAAATAGTATACTTATCTATAATTATCTATAATATGCATAACATGATGTTTCATTAAAAACCTTACCAAGAAAACCTAATTGGAGAAAACCTAGGTTAAGGAAAAAAGAGTACAACTCGTATTTACTTCTCCTCGTGACAACATCACATGATATCTCATATCATATGTATTCAATCGTGAGTGCTAGCTTTTCAAATGATCACTTGAATGTGCTTTCTAAACGTTTATATAATCATTCTTCTGCATGTCATGAGTGAAGAAGCATTTATGGGGAAATCTATTTTGATATCTTTAAGAGCTCCAATAATAATCATAGTAAACTTTGATCATGATCCTTCAATACATGCGCATGTTGATCATTTTGTAATCTTCCTTCAACTATTATTCACTAAGTCGAATTACAACATATGTTTAAATAATTTCAATCATATAAATATATACGCAAACATATTGAACAATTTTTCAAAAATTTCTATATGCTTCTAGCATTCTAAATCCTTCAAAGATTTTAATATAAACTTCACTACATAGTGATTCATATAAAAGGTTGTAACAACAATTATAAGACGCTTGCCAAATATTTCATAAATTGTTAGGCTTAATAATAAATATATCTAAAGGTTATTGCATCTATCAAAAAAGAATGTTATATCTTCATAATCAATGTAAGTCCTTAGAGAAAAATTTCATCTTTCATTTTAACAAAACTACATATTTGTACCCTTACTAGTTTTATACCTTTAAATGTTTGGATTGTTAGCCAAGAAACTTCACAATTTAATTCTACTTGAATTGCGTTTTTCTATTTTGACCAATCTATTCATGTTTATGTATTTCTCAACAAATTTATTCAAGATCCTCATTTTCTTTCATTGTCTCAATAATAATATTGCATGCAAAACCGTTATCAACAACTTTCTATTTTCACGGTTCCATATTTTCTCATATTGATAGAACTTATTTAGATCTCTTTATTTTTACTATTTCTATCTTCAATTTCAAGTTCCTGAATCTCTTCTAAAGTTTTAATAATTAGTTATGTCTTAGGTTTTTTCAGGAGCACCGTATCCACTATATGACCATCTAGATTTATTATTTTCTTTTACAAGAATTTCATGCTTCAAGGATGCATTACTTTCAATCTATACTAACAAGTTGTCCTACTAGGACTTCAACACATCAACTGGTATATAAGACGTGGTTATTCCTATTAGGTCAGCAAATACATTTGGCAGTTAACTTAAAATAAAGTGAATTATCTTTTGAACGTCTAGTTCAAATTACTTTTTATGAGGATTTAGATAATGATAATTCATTCAAAATAATTTTTTCATCGAACAATTATTTCTCTCCCCCCTAATGTTGGGAAAACTATTAAATCAAATAGTAATCACAAATCATGTTATAATTGTATCTCCAATTTATTCATTACATTTAACAATACAATGAGATTCATAACTAATGTATATTCCCAACTTTCTTTGAATACTCATTTTGTGCATTGTGGTGAAACAACTTAAACATATATCGCACATTAAAAAAAAATTTAAAACGAGTTGTATTTGGCTCTTGACCAAAAGTCAATTCTAATGGGGAGTATTTATCATAATTTATTGGCATGATGTGTACAACCTTTAATTTATGTAAAATATTATATCGTTATACATGTATGCAAAAAGTTTTGTTCTTAAAAGATATGATTTAACTATTAACTGGAGGCATGTTGCAACACTATTTTTTAGTAGTGTCGCAAACAATGGTTTCAAGGTCACAAATCCGACGAGTAAGTTCGTAAACATTATTATTTAATATTTACGAGTCAAATATGGTTTTAAAAAGGTTTTTAATTTGGTAATTTATGTTATATAAATGATTTATTAAGTTCAAGTGGTAAGACCCTAAAGTTAAGTGGTTTTAGAAAATGAGGTATCAGGACCTCGTTTCTATAAACCGAGCCATAAATATTTTTATAAATATTGACAGAGTGCTATTAAGATTTTATTAAAGTTTCATTAAGAAATTTTAATGTTTAGATAGTTAATTAATTAAAAAGGACTAAATTGTAAAGGATTTAAAATTTGATCACTATTTGATTTGAGTGATTAAATGGCTTATTGAATAAAGGAAAAAAGAATTAAATGGTAATTAAACCATTTAAAAGTTAGTGGACAAATATGGACATAGATTTGGTGTTTTAATTAATTATTAATAAATGGTAAAATGATAATTTGATAAATTAAATAAAATTAAATAAAACAAAGTTTTTATCATCTTTTCAATTCCTTCATTCATCGAATTTGAAAAGAAGAAATCCATTGTTAGACCTTGAAGCTTCATCCAAGCTTCCATGTATGCATGTAAGTCCGTCTTAGCCCCGTTTCTAATAATTTTTATATTTTTGAGATTGTTGCAACTAGATACAGTTAACCCGTATCTTCGATTTTGAAACTTTTAAAGATATTGAATATTTTCATTGATGAATCATTGTGATTTTAAATGTTAAATGATGAATTCGAGGTATTAGTTATTATTTATAAGTATTTTGTTACGTAATTTTGATAAGGGACTAAATTATTGAAATAGTAAAAATATAATGATTTGATGTGAAATTATTACAAATGTGGGATTTATTGGATGCCATAATATTTGGTTGGCATGGGTTTGCATTAAAAATGGTTAATTTGCATGCTTTATGCTTAGAAACTAAATTGAATAAAATTAAAATGTTAGGGGCAATTTTGTAAAAATGTCTAAATTGCATAAAATAAATTGTTTTACCATATAAATTAATAAATTCAATGAAATTATTAATTTAGATTAAAATCGAGTGAAAAATCGAGGAGAATGGAAAATTACCAAAAAGCCCCTATACTTTGACATTTCTGCAATTTAGCCAGGTAAGTTTGTATGAACTATAATCACTGAAATGGTGATTAAATTGAATGTTAATGTGTTGTTCTAATGTAAATGATTCAATATATATATGTGTGTTATTATGCAATTTATCATGTCATGAAACGATGGAAACCCAACGACGTACGACGACTATCGAGCCCCATTTGAACCTTAGGAATATATAGGATACAAATGACATTTCATTAGGATTACCATGTTTTAGGTGCTGGTCTTGAATGTCCTACCGATGGCTGAGGTCTGACAGTTGTTGCAGATACTCGACAACTTGTGGGAGCGGCGTCGTGTAGCTACATTCTGACCGTCAGCTTGTGTGAGCAGACCCAGGTTACCATGTTTTGGGTGCTGGTCCTGAATGTGCTACCAATGGCTGAGGTTTGGTATTAGTTGCGGATTCTCATTAGCTTGTGTAGTAGCATCGTGTAACTTACATTCCGACCGTCAGTTTATGTGAGCAGGCCCATGTTATAGCTCGTGTGAGCTACAACTATATGATTAGAACATTTTGTGTGAGCTTTCCCACATATCTGATGTTATTCTAAGTGGTTCAACGGGCATGAAAAGGGAAGGAACGATAAGTATTCAAATGACTTATATTATGAAAACTATGAAAAGGAATGAAAAAGAAATGTTAAATGAAAGTATGAATATGTTCATGAAATTGATGATTTCAAGTGAGGTTATTCATGTTTAATGACTATCTTATGTTATTCAAGTGAATTGTGAATTGATGCATTAACATGTGTTGTTGATGATGCTTAGGCTTGTGCCAAGCTATTGGTTGGATTGTATTATGTTAGTTTTAAAGATATGCTTTGAATTGGTAAGTGACCAAATGAAAAGATGCTTATGTGCATGAAAGAGTGGAAAGAATCAAAGTATGTAATTTCTCATGAAATGGTCTATCATTTAGTTGATTTCAAAAGAGTTATGTTTAAATGCACTAGCTTGTGGCTATGATTGATGTACATTGTAACACCCAGATTTTGGGCCTAGTAGGAACAATGGTTTCGGGACCACAAATCCGACGATGAAAATTTTATTTTTATTAAATTTTTATGGTCTATGATTTCACGGAATAATTTCGTGAAAATTTTGTTTGCAAATTTTGACGTTCGGGCACTTAATTTAGCCAAAAGGACTAAATCGTAAAAAGTGCAAAAGTTGAGTTCTACATGTTAGAAGTGTCAAATTGTTATGATTTTTTAAATTAAAGGTCCTTAAATGGAAATTATACCATTGGTTAATTGTTGGACAAAAATGGACATGAAATGGGTGTAATAAAATATTTGTAAGTTAGGGGTATTTTGGTAAACTAATAATTAAAAGAATTAAAAAGGGAAATAAGCCAAATTAGCTATCATCTTCTTAATTCAACCATTTCTACCAGCAGCAGCCATGTTTAGGGTTTTTTCAAACTCCCAAGCTCGATTGTAAGTGCTCTCTAGCCCTGTTTTTAAAGTTCTTTACATTTTTGAAATCCCGGTAACTTGGTTAAGCTTATTCTAGCAATAATTTAACCTAGGGTTTATATTTGGAAAAATACCCATAGGTGAAATGTGTTTATTTTGATGTTTTATGGTAGAATATGAAGCTTGAAATTGTGTTAAACAACTTTTGCTAAGTGATTTTACATGAAAACGAGTAAAACGACATAATTAGTAAAAATACCTAATGTTCATAAGTACATGTTAGAGTGGGAATTTGATGTTTCTATAGAAGGGAAAAATGATCAGCATGTCATAAAACATAAGAAAATAGGATGAAGTTTAATTTACGAGCCTAGGGGCAAAAATATAATTTTGACAAAGTTTAGGGGCAAAATTGTAATTTTTCCAAAATATGATTTTGGGTTAATTTGAATAATGTGAGTCCTAATTAGGCTATATTTGAAATGATAGAGCAAGGAAAATCAAAATTTAGGCTAAAATTGGAAAGTATTAGGTTGTGGACAAAATGGTAAAAATGGCTATTTCCGCATACAAGGTAAGTTCATATGATTTTTAATAATGCAATGTGTAATTTAATGTTATTGCCTTGATATTAAATGAGATGTAAGTTCATGTGTAAATGTGGTAACATAATTGTTATTTTAAGTAATTTAATGTTATTTATATGATATGATGATTATTATCATGAAATATCATGCTTTGTGGTTATTGTTGAATAATATGAAAAATTATGTGAATTACTTGATAACTATGAAATGCTACCAAGTATCGATTCCGGTATCACGTGGAAGATGGCAGAGACTTATGATTGAGGAAAATCCCTTTTGAACCTTAGGAATAGATTAGGATACAAGTGACATGTCACTGAGATATTTGAGTTCCGAACTCGTTGTGTTGAGTCTGAGTTCGTGAGATGTAACTAGGCATCCGAGCTCATTGAGTTGAGTCCAAGTTCACTTATGGATACGAACGCCCGAGCTCGTTGAGTTGAGTCCGAATTCGCTTATGGGCGGGTTTCATGGTAGTTTGGCTACATAATTTTCGTAGGCTATTGAGTTTGTCTAGCTGCAGGTATGGCACTTATGTGCATGCATTCCGTGTATCCAATTATATTCTGAGTGTTCAACGGGTAATTTGGCGAAGTATTCATTGATGAGCCTAATGAGATAAGCCATTGGTGAGTATGTCTTTGAGTTATGTTACAAGTTGTACAGGTATGTACACTAAACTTATGTGTGATGCCTTAACATGTGATGATCTATGATGTATATAGTATTTGGTGAATACTATAAAAATGACACGATTTGGAATAAGTCCTTGATACTTGATGACATTGAGATTATGGATTTATGCTTATGAAGCAAAATTATGTGTTCTTACCATTATGAATGAAATGATATTGTATGGATTTGGTGAATAATAGTGGTGAATGAGTAAATTTAGCCTTGGCAGTTTTGGGTTACTACAGTGGTGCAACTTTGGAAATTCACCATAAATTGTGGAAATTGAATTAGGGGCTGAATAAAATATGAGGTTAAATCCAATGAGTCTAGTTTCACATAAAGAAACGGTATATGCAATCAAAATTTATATTATGAGATATTTAAATTATTGTGGAATAGAGTCTGAATGACTTCGTGATCCCCTATTCCGATTTGAGAAAATCATTAAAAATTGTATACAAATAATTATGGGTTGTAATTTATATCATTATTCGAATTCTGTACTATGAGAAAAATAATTTTTAGTGAAGAGAGGTCAGAACTGTTGGATAGCAAAATAGGGGAAACTTTAATGAATAAACTGTACTAATTGGCTTGACCAAAAATTCTAGAAATTTTATGGGGGAAAGGTATATGAGTCTAGTTTCAAGGAAAATTAACGAAATTTAATTTGGAGTCTCGTAGCTCCAGATATAAATGAATTAGTAACTGTAACTCGGTAAAACAGCTTAACCAATATTAGTAAGAATTGTCTTGATTGCATGATCTGAAAAGTTTTATTCTTATACTAATTGTTAAAGAAGTAATCTCGCAAACTACATCTTGCTTATTGATAACTCAAATGTGATTATCTTTGTAGATGCATATACTCAAATCGTATAAAAAATCCACTTTTGGATGAAATGGACTAGTAATTTTTTTTAAAAAAAGTAAGAGATTTAATCTCAACTTTTGCTAGTAAGGTTTAATAATCTTCTTTGAGAGCAAGCAACACTTGATAAGTGAAGAATCTTCAGGTTCTTTAATAAATATCCATGTAAATTCTTATCTTGTCACATCATTATTTATTAAGGTAGTTTAACTGATCATGCAAACTGATTAGTATATTTGGAATAGTAAACTTCCGGTTTACTTGTCTTATGTGATATAGTCATACTAATATAAATAGCAACCTAGAGAGAATATTGATAAGATTCATATAGATAGAAAATAATCCATCATCGATTTCAATAGCATACCTTATGTATTTCATAGTAATTAGATAGTTCTAAAACCATACAAACAAATATTTCCTTTGCACATGTGTAAGCATAAAATTAGGCAAAGTGTATGAGCATATCATAAATGTACATCAGTTAAAAAATGAAACATAAGATGGAATTATTACTTTAAATTTCCATATCAATCTTATTATTTGTCTTCGCATTATTTCATTTTCCCACTTCTGGTGGTGAGAAGAATTATTATGACCACCCCTTTTTACTATTTTTGAGCGACTTACCATGTCCACATCTAAGATTATATCTTTTAGATTTGTTATGCTTTGTTGCATTTGTTGGATCTAGTGCCCTAAGTATAATATATCCGTTTGTAAACTTGTAAATTTTTTCAAACAAATTGGTTAATAAAATAAATTCATTAATTACATATATACTTTGTATGATTTTCCTTATATGGTTTTGCATGCAAATCAAAATAGAAACAAATGTTACTCATTGGTTACCTAAAGTTTAAACTAATACTAAGCGATATTACATGGTCAGATCCTAATATAGAAAGACAACTTATATTAGTTGTCACACCCAAAATCAAAATATTCAGAAAGATGAGTAAAGCATGTAACACCCCTTACCCGAGATCGTCGTCGGAGTCGAGCACGAGGCGTTACTAGACTTATCTTACTTGTTCGGGGTATAAAAAAAAATTACTTAAAAAAAATAATTCGCTCACATTCATCCAATAAATCCCTAAAAAGGGCCCTCGAGGAACTAAAACGTGCAATTGGAACTGTTCAGGACCAAACCGGGAACATTAAAAATTTTCCAACACAAATCAAAACAATTTATTTCACTATTCATAATAAAACTATCCATCTGCGTAACAGTCACTAAATTAATTATAACTCGAGGTACGAAACTCAAAATTTAAATCTATAAATTTTTCCTAAAAATAGACTCATACATCCTCTTACCATAATTTTTCCAGAATTTTTGGTTTGGCCAATTAGTACAGTTTATTCATTAAAGGTTCCCCTATTTTGCAGTTTAGCAGACCTAAACTCTCTCACATAAAATCAATTATCTCATTATACAGAAATAAGATAAGAATTTTGTTTATTTCTAATGAAAATAGACTCACTAAGGAATCTAGACATATAAACTTTGACTTGTAATTATTTTTGTACAGTTTCTAGTGATTTTCCAAAGTTGGAATAGGGGATCACGAAGTCACTCTGAACTAGTCTTACAGAAATTTAAATATCTCAGAAATTCTATATCTCATTCACCATTTAATTCCATTTCTACAATTTTTTGTTATTTTTCAAAACCACGTCACTGCTGCTGTTTCCTAACTGTTCCATGGCCAACTCTTACTCTTTCATAGTTTCTTTGCATCAAACCTCATTTAGGCATAATACCAAAACATGTTCTTATTTAGCTATATCATAAGCTAATCATTACCAAGTATTCACATACCATTCTTTAATCATATCATAGGACATACACACAAAATAGCCAAGTCCCTATACATGCCATAACTTAAAGTATTTCTAGTCACAAAATACCGAGATAACTCGTTGATAGTGTGAGGTGATCTCCGACGTCCTTACGATTTTCCACGTTGGCTTTGCGATACTATAAAAAAAAGAGAAAAGAAAGGGAGTAAGCATAAAGCTTAGTCAGTTTGCATGTAAATAAATAAGAACATTCTAAATGAATTATCAAGATAACCTGAACCTTTCGAACATGGACTTATCTTACCTTCCCTTGGTACACTCTTTGAACTTCCAGTTGAACCATTTGGAATACTAAGGATACACGGGTACCTTTCCTTTTTAAACTTACCATTGTCATGTCTTGACATGGTCTTTCGTGGTATCCTTGCCTTATGAACTCACCATTGCCATACCTTGGTATGGTCTTACATGGGATCTTTGCCTTATAGTAGTTTATCAATGCCATGTCTTGACATGGTCTTACATGATTTCCTTGCCTTGTAAAACTTACCAATACCATGCCTTGGCATGGTCTTACTTGGTATCCTTAAACCCTAATGTCATGACATTTGTATCCTACACATTCCTAAGGTTCAACCGGGACTTTTAAGTATCATTTCTCCGTCAATTCTTATTTGAATCATCAAGGAATAAATTTACAAAATAAATATATAGATGATGAAAAATAACATCATTAATTATAAATAATAAAATATTGCATTTATTTACCGCAAACTTACCTCGATACAAAATACGATCAAATATTTTGATTTAGTCCTCAACCTTTTTCTTTCCTCGGTCTAACCCCAAATTCATTCTTCTTGATCTATAATAGCAAATTTAACTTATTTAATATTCACATTTATCAAAGTAGTCCTTAACCCTAACTTTGGCAAAATTATAATTTTGCCCCTAAACTTTTACATATTTACACATTTGCCCCAAGGCTCGAAAATGAAATTTTATCCCTAATTCTTATGTTTTATGATATGCTGATCATTTATTTACCCATGGCAACATCAAATTCCCACTCTAACATGTACTTATGACCATTAGGTATTTTTACCGATTATGTCGTTTCACTCGTTTTAGCTTAAAATCGCTTAGCACAAGTCGTTTAACATAATTTCAAGCTTCATATTCTATCATAAAACATCAAAATAAACACATTTCACCTATGGGTTTTTTTCCAAATATGAACCCTAAGTTAAATTATTGCTAGAATAAGCTAAATCAAGTTACTGGGACTTCAAAAACGTAAAGAACATTAAAAACGGGGCTTGAAATCACTTACTATGAAGCTTAGAAGCTTGAAAAAACCCTAGCTATGATGAACCCTTGAAATTTCAGCCTAATGAAGAAGATGGGCACATTTTGCCATCTTTTTCCCTTTTTTAATCTTTTAATTACCAAATGACTAAAATACCCATCATTAAAACTTTAGTTATTTTTATCTATGTATGTCCATTTTTGTCCATGAAAACCTAATGGTCTAATTACCATTTAAGGACCTCTAATTCAATTATACTCTTCAATTTAATCATTTAGTATCTAAAACTCATATTTATCAACTTTTGCAATTAAGCCCTAGTAGGTAAATTAAGCATGCTATCTAAAAAATTTTCCATCGATACTCTAACACATGCATCTAATCACTTGATAAATTATAAAAATTAAACAGAATAAACTATTCTATCTCAAATTCATGGTTTCGCAACCACTATTCTGTTTAGGCCCTATTTTGGGATGTTACAAAGCATGTATACGAATTGTTTGGCGAGTTATGGTAGCATAATCCGCCACCCTGTTGGCCTGATGGTGAGTCAGAGTATTGGCGTATACTAACGAAGAATCTGCCTATTGGCAGTATCTAAGGATTTATTTTCAAGGTATCTTCAAGTGAAGAAAGACTTCGCTCAAAAATGGATACGCCTAAGGAAGAGTACGCCTCAGAGTTTTGGTTGGGCAAAAGAGCCTACCAAGTGTATGAGAATGCTACAAGAGACTTAATTAATTTAAAGGCCATGCCACACGCGCATCATTACAAAATTATAGTACACTTGGTTTACTTGAGCATTGTTCAAGTTTGTTCTCTGAAAATATTAGTTGGGAGTTAGTTGAATTGATTAGATCCTTTCTGTGACTGGTCAGATAGTAATGAAGATGTTCACCAAATTTTCTTTACCTTTCCCTAGATTTTGTAGGAAAATTAGGAAATTTGGTTAGCTAAGCATCATCACTTGTCAAAGTCCATATGAGGATAGGGAGTAGGCATTTCAGATGACTTTTCTTTCTACTCTATGTTTTGGTCCTTCTTTCTAACCAAAATGTTCCTTTCTTCTTCATTAAGCTAGAGCTAAAATGCTTTATCTAGTGGATGATTCAAGCTTCTGGTAAGTCTTATAGCTCTGTATGTCACGATTATTGAAGAATAAGGATGTCAAAAGGTGTAAGAACAATAGGGTATGAGTGAAAGGCCCTGCTTGGGGGTTGCACACAGTTGAATGATAGTAAACTATTTGTAATATGGATTCAAATTGAAATTTTATGACTTTTTAAGCAGTCATTGCTAGATTGGGAAGGAAAATTGAAACAGAAGCTCTAGGTCGAGGTAGAGGTGAGTCTCTAGACCAGTTTCTTGCATGTTTAGTTACCATGATTCCTTGTATGATTGTCGTACACTTAGATAAACATGTATTCTTGAGAAGCTATATTATGTATGTTTGTGTGTGTGTTACTTGTGAAGCATTTGTATGTATGAATTGATGTGTATGAAGTGCTTCATGGTAATGGCGATGTGTAGTAAGCGTATATGAGAATTTGTGTATTGGGAAGAAAGGTCTGGTTAAGAGTATGAGTTAAATCTGTGAAAATGTGTTCATTATGTCATTTGAGTGATGTATGAGAATGTGTATTGGCAGTAAGAGGGTTCGGATGGAGTGTTGGGAAAATATGTGATACGATAATGGACCTCGTAATGGTGTTTTGATAACATCTATAGGGACAGTAAACATGAAGGCTATTATGGAAAATATGTAGTCCTCCGGGATTGTAAACACGAGGTCCTCCAGGACAGTAAATATGACAAAAAGGCTAGAATGACAATTATGTCAAAAGACCATGTCCTTGACATATTTTGGAAATAACAAATGCGTCGCATTGTCTTCTAGGGTTACCACGTGTCCCTAGGGCGATGATGGGAAAACCTCAGGTGATGCTGAGTTTAGGTAAATCCATATAACCGAACACGACATATAACTGGAAAGCCTTTGGGGTCTATTATCTGGAAATCCTTTGTGGCATATTATTTGGAAAGCCTATGTGACATATTATCTGGAAAGCCAGGACAGAAAGCTTGATGTATCTAGAATTATGGGTAATGTAAATGTTTGCCAAACCAGTGACGTTGCCACCCCGGAAACAGAGCCAACAACTTGACTACCTCCGGACATACCAACGTACAGAGTAGAAATCATGCACAAAATATATGAAATGTTGTATTCGCAAGTATATGGGTGGAAACACTAATATATATACACTTTTTCATGCACTTTTTAACCCAAATTTATGCAGTTTCGGTGTAATTCTTGTTGAAAAATATAATATAATTATAAAATAATTAAATTGTACTTAAATTATTAACATATTAAATTTTAATTAATTTTATAATAAATTTTGATTACTTTTGATTTATTTTCGACAGATTCGCACAAATGGTGAAAATTGGCTTGACAGACACTATCAGAAGCACAAATCCAAGAACCAATTTTTGAAGCATCGAGGAAAATTAATTTTACAGATTAAGATGATCCAAATTATGAATATTAATTCATAATATAATCAATTTTAATTTTAATTTGGGTTAAATAATTATTATTAATTAAATTGTAAAAGGAGGCCAAATTGTGCTAAACCGAGAGACTAATCCAACCAAGCAAATGGGCTGCCTAAAACTGTCCCACATACAGACCCAATTAGCTTAATTAGCTGATTATTTGGCTTGCAAAACAGCCCTTGAAGTTTACTTAAAATTTCATTCAAACCCCTCTACTTATTAAGCTTTTGTAGATTTGCCCCTAGCTAAATTTAGCAAGTTTGAAAGCTTCAAACTTGCCACATGTGTGGCCGGCCATGGGGGGAGTTAATGGCTGCTGATTTTTGCTATTTTTAGCAGCCTACCCAACCTATAAATACCCCATTTACTGCTCATTTCAAACACACCTCTTCCACCTTTCATTCTTAACTTCTCTCTCATTTTCTCTCTTCCAAACCTTCCTTTGTTTTCCATTTTCTCTCCCATTCCCTTGCCGATTTCCCTTCTTGGAAAAGAGCCCTTCAACCACCATTGGTTGCAGCATTCAAGTGATTTTAGAAGTCTCGGTTCAGCAAGAATGAGCGGAGAAAGAGGAGCGGAGCAAACTAGTCAGACTTTGAAGAAACACCAAATTTGATTCTAGTTCCTTATCCTTTAATTTTTATTGTTGTTGTTATGAACATGTCTATGAATATTTGTTATGTTATTATTCTTAATTTAATTAACACTGATTAAATTTAATTCGTGTTAGATTGATTGCATTTCATCCACTTAAGTTATTAAAATTGTGTTTGTTTTTTTATAGGTCTTTGTAAATTGTTTGATTAAGTAAAATCATGATTACATTATTCTTGCATTACAATAGTAAGGTAACTAATGAATTAATTATAATCATTTTGAAATTTTAATTAATTGGCACAATACTTAATTAGTGCATGTTTAATCTTCTAAGGTACCTGAGGGTTAAATTAGCGATGGTATTAAACGATGCATTAGTTCCTCATGGATCTCATAAACAAAATAAATTTCATAGGAAGAATAAATATGAATAATACTTCAAGAGTATAAAGTTTAGAAGAAGCCTTGATTTGTATTAGAATTAAGTGCAGAATCCTCACAAAGTTTGATTATGTTTACAAATTTAATTTCTCCCACAAAAGCAAATAACAAGAGCTTAAAATAAACCTAAGCTTAAGAAAAGAGAAAAAACTAAACACTAAATCTAAGAAAAAAATTATACAATACAAAATTTATCTATAACATGTGTTAAATGAGCCTGTTTATAGAATTTAGAGTGGTCGTCATCCTTAACCCTAGGTCAGCTATCGTCCTCAAGCTTAATGTTTGATTGAGCGGACCAAAATGCCCCTGGCTCATAATTATTTCCTGTATAGAGGAGATGTCGTGACACACCAGGTCCTATGTCGTGACAATGAGGTAGTATGCTTATCTTCAAGGTATCTTCAAGGGTGTGTCGCGACATCCTCAGGTTGTGTTGCGACACCAAAGACAGTCTTGAAATTCTTTTATTCTCCTCCTTATGTTGCGACATCTAATGCTCTATATTCCAATAGAGCAATGAGTATTCAATTAGCACGCCTTCTAATGGTCTCCTACACACTTGCAAAGTATATTAGCTCACATTTAGGCCTCATTCATCCCCTAAGGTCAATAAAAGACTCAAATCACATAGTTTATTGAATTTGACTAAAATTGAGAATACATAATTAAAACTTGATCAAAATGCTTGCATTCAAACTCCTAATGTGCGAAAGCTAGTTTAATCTGCTACACTAAATTACGACAGATCAGCCATAAGTCACAATACATAAGTGTCTAGAAATCATATAACATCACATTTAATAGAAAATCACATAAACACATACTTATTAACACATACTTGGAAACCTCCTTTTTAATGGATTTTATCAATCCATTTGAATACTTAGTGTATTCGCTCATTTTCACATTTTACAGTTTTCTTAAACGAATATTTGATGTTTTCACTTTTTTTACAATTAACAACAATTTCATATGTTTAAAGAAGATAAATCCCCACGCCTGATTTCTTGAATTCCGATGATAACGACTTTATTTCCAACTCTCAGGGAAGAGATCGATTCTTGAATCCTTAGTTTTAACCAAATTTCGTATTGTATCAGAATAATGTTATTTTAACGAATATTTCTCATTTTAATGATTAAGTAAAATACATACTTAATCGGCTACCCAAATGCGCTTCTAAAATATGGAGTATGGATCTGATATTTATTAATATCACTCCATGAATGCACAATAAACTTTAATGTTAGAATCTTCCTAATCAAGTATAAAAGTAAAAAATCAATTGTGATCAAAGGATCTTCAATACTTACACAATATCAAAAGGATAAGGGCTCTACAATTTCCCACAACGAATTGATTAAGGAGGAGGATTCGCAACTAATCAAAATATTAAAAAAATATTAAAAAGATGGATTAGACATAGGATGTTAAAAAATCCCTTTTAAGATTGAAATATTAAAATTGAATGAATGAAAAAACCAATTACAAGTAGAGGAGGAGAAAAGAATGAGGAATGGAGAAAATCCATGGTGGACAACGATGACGGCGCGGTGGCGACAGTGATGATGGAGGTTCGCGGTGATTTGTTGTAATTTGGTGTATCAAATTAAACTAGTTCTCACACTTTAGAAGCTTAAATATAAGCATTTTAGTTAAGTTTTTATTACATTTTCATAAGTTTAGCTTAATTCAATAAAGTGTAATTTTAGTCTTTTATTAATCTTAGGGGACGAATAAGGCCTAAAAGTGAGCTAATATACTTTATGAGCATGTAGGAGACCACTAGAAGGTGTGCTAACTTGATACTGGTCACTGTGTTGCAACATGGAGCATTGGATGTCGCAACATAGGGAGCAGAATAGAATAGTTCCAAGACTACCCTTGGTGTCAGACACAGCCTAAGGATGTTGCGACACACCCCTGAAGATATCTCGAAGATGAGTATATTTCCCTTGATGTTGTGACACAGGACTTGGTATGTCGTGACATCACCTCTGTATAGGAAATAATTACAAGCCAGAGGACTTTCGGTCTGTACAATCAAATGTTAGGCACGAGGACTGCAGCTGACCTAGGGTTAAGGACGACAACCACTCTAAAGTCTATAAATAAGCTCATTTAGCACATGTTATGGACAACTTTCTTATTGTATAATTTTGTTCTTAGATTTAGTTTTTAGTTTTTTTTCCTTTTCTTAAGCTTAGGTTTATTTTAGTTCTTGTTATTTAGTTTTGTGAGCAGAAGTCATATTTGTGAAATACAATCCAATTCTGTAAGGATTCTGTGCTCAATTCTAATATAAATTAGGCTACTTCTCAATTTCATACTCTTGAAATAATTACCTATTTTGTAGGTTTCTCTTAACGGATCAGCTGTTTAGGAAAGGAAAATCTTAAAACCCTAGGCCTGACAATCCGAGGAAGTCATCAAGGTGGGAATTAACCCAAATTTTGTATGGCCTATCCGTGAACACCTCAACCTTGAACCAGTCTAGACTGTGAGGTCGAGAGATAAGTAGTTCTTGTTTACTTAGTATTTCAGTGGAAGATTGGAAGATCTTACTGGGGTATTCACTAGTTGATTGAATAAGAAAACCCGAAACAACAGTTGGTTATGATTGCTGAAGCGAGCTAATCACTCATGCCATATTTGATATATATTTTATTATTTGATTTCTCATGATTTATTTCTTTATTTTATTTTCTTTCTCTTATTGTTATTATTAGTATAGATCACTAAAAACTTTCTTTTTATTCATCGTAATATAATCCATTTAAAGTACTAATTAAATTCATTAATGTTTAGATTAGAATTAATATAGTGCTCGCCTCCTTTATGTACGATATTTGGAGTACTCATCTACTCCATTATAACTATATTACAATTTGATCCATGTACTTACGAATACTACTTTTCATATATTTTTTGCAAGATTTCTACTCTAGACCTTGGTATGTTTGAAGGAGGTCAAATTGTTGGTACCGTTATCAGGGATGCAACGAAACTGATTTAATTTTAACTTTTACATATTAATAGAAGAATTAGGAAATTTTTATATTATAGTTACGATTTTATTTTCTTTTTATTTTACTAATCTCTTCTCTTTAGGTTTAGTTCATAACTCGTAGTAGACGAGCACGTATAGAGCCAGTCACATATCCAGAAAGAATAATAAAAAGGAATCATCGATATCAACAACAACAACAACTAATGCAGAATCTATTACTTGCTGGAGGTAATTTACCACCATGTGAGAATCCATTGTTCGAGGAGGCTAACAATAACAATTTAAAAGATCCACCACCACCACCACAACTACCTACAAACAATCTCATGGCACGTAACAAAAGGACTTTGAGGGAATATACGCTATTAAATTTGGACATGGTTCAAGGGAGTATAACAATACAAACTATCACAACCAATAATTTCAAGATCAAGCTAGCTATGATCTAGAGGATCCAAAATAATTTGCAGTTTCGAGGAACAATGACGAAAGATCCAAGTCATCATCTAAAACAGTTCCTCCAGCTTTGTGATACCTTTAAACATTATAGGTTGTTGGTGATGCTATTCGTCTTCGATTGTTCTCCTTTTCATTAATTGATAACATCTTTTCTTGGCTAGATTCGTAGGCACCAGGATCAATCACGACATGGGACGAACTTGTAGAGAAATTCCTACAAATTTTTTTCCCTATTAGCAAGATAGTCAAGCTGAGAAAGGAAATTTCTATGTTTAACCAATTAGAGGGGGAAATCTTTCACGAAATGTCCACAAGGATTACTTGAGTGGTTATGACTGCAAATTTTCTACAATGGGTTGGATGTGTATTCAAGGTCAGGATTAGATGGAGCAGCAGGAGGTGTTTTAATCAATAGAACATACGAGAATGCGTACAGATTAATAGAAAATATGGTGATGAACTTCTAACAGTGGCCAACTGAAAGAAATATATATGGCCAAAGACCGTCTATGGTGAAGGCTGTCTAGGAAGATGATAGATATCAACAGTTAGTAGACAGAATGAACCAAATAGAGTCTAAGAAGAATTCATCATCTATACATTGAAGAGACAAACCATTCTTCCGCTATATTAACAATCCCACCGAGGATGTGAATTACATAGGGAATAGGGGTGGAAACCCTTATTCAAATACTTATAATCCCAGATAGAGAGATCACATGAATCTAAGATAGGGAGGAAATTAAGGAGGAGGTAATATTTTGAATCAAGTTAAAAATACTAAGTATAACTTCCTTATTTACAGAAACCTCAAGAAAGGGCCAACCCAAATGATCATATTGTATATGGTCAACGCTTGGATCGAATCAAGGGGGAAATGCACTCAAGGAGAACGGATGTGAAGCATGTGTAGTTTGAGTGGACTAACTTTACGAAGACATTAAATAAACTGGAATATCAGATGAGCCAATTAATGAGTATGATGAGAGATATTAAAAGGAAAACTGGCACCGACATTCTGAGCAATACTGAGAATAATCCTCGAAAAGAAGGCAGTGAGCATGTGAAAGCTATCTCGCTCTGTTCGGCCAAAATCTCGAGTAGACCAGTAACTCTGACAAAAGAGGAACCAAGAGAAAATACAGGGGATCTTCAAGTAGACTCCTAAGAAGCTGACGATGAATCAGAACCAGATGAGGTAACTCAATCGGCAATTGAGCCAGAGAAAGAGGTGACCAAAGAACACCGGTATCGTTCCCTTCAAGGTTGGAAGAGAAACAAAAATGAGATGAGGGCAAGTTTGTAAGCTTTCTATACTTGTTCAAAACATTGACTGTCAACCTACCTGTAATTGAACTAATTGAAAAAGTCTTTTAAATACATCAAATTCTTAAAATAAATTTTATCTTGGCATAGGAAAATTAAGGTAGGTGAAAATATAAATGCTTCCTGTAGTGTTATTAGTTCTAGACAAGTTCCCCAAAAGCTGAAAGACCCGGGGAGTTTTACAATTCCCATAGAGATAGGGGGCATTCAGTTTAGTAAAGCTTTATGTGACGTAGGAGCTAGCATCAGTTTAATGCCTTTATCCATTTATGAAAATCTTGGATTAGGGGACCTAAAAAACACTTAAATCACACTACAGCTGACTGACAGATCTTCAATACAACTAAAAGGATTATTGGAAGATGTGTTAGTCAAAGTACGTAGTTTCATCATCCCCACAGATTTCATAGTATTAGATTTTGAGAAAGACGGTGAGATACCTATCCTGTTAGGAAGACCCTTTTTAACGACGTCAAAATCCACCATTGATTTGGAAAAGAACGAGTCAATAATGAAGATCAATGGTGAAACCAAAATATTTAAATGTGGTCACCAATAAAGTGGGGAAAATAAAAGGGACTTAAGGGAATATTGTAATAAATTACCTATCTTTAACCCTAATACTCCTGATTCAAGGAATGTACTTCCTACATTCAATTCAGGTCAAAAGAATAGGTTCAAGGAAAGAGATAAACTAAAGAAGGTGAAGTGGCATGATAGGCGATGGACTAATACTGAAAGAACTAGAGAACCGCTCGTATATGCATAAATGGTGCTTTCGGATGAATCCGACAGTTAAACTTGATTATTTAAAATTAATATTTAACTCATTGTAAGTTATTTTATATTTAGCTACCTGTTTAGTCTAGATTTTAATTTTTATCAACTTTACGTTTTATAGAAACTGTGACACTCTAAAAATTGGAAGTTTTGGCAAAAACAGAGCCAATGTCGCAACACGACAACCTCGTATCACAACACCAAGGCCAGAATTGATGAAATTGAGAAAACCATTTCGATGTCGCAACATAGATTTTGTGTGTCGTGACGCCGAAGCCAGTATACCTAGAAATCCAAAATTCTAGAGTATGTCTCAACATCGAACCCTTATGTCGCGATAATGACAAATTGTCAGAGGTGTCGTGATGCAGAACCCTTATGTTGCAACATAGCTGTAACTTTCTCTAGGGTTGACCCGACCTAATTGCGTAACCCAAATGATTAAACCTAATTATACCCTATTTTTAAGCTCAAAAATCTTTATTTTTAAACCTTAAAACACTCTTAACCATTACTTAAAACCTCTTTAAACTCTATTTCTTTCAAAATTCTCTAAACTTTTGAAACCCTAAAATTCTTAAAACCGCAAAATCTCTTTTTATTTCCAAATATTTGTTTTGTAGAGCTTAATCTTCAGAATAAACTCATTCGGTTCAAGGATTCGAAGATAGGACAACAAGAATTTTCTAGGGAATCTAACAAATCTCCATTTGAGGTTAGTTAATGAACTTAAACAATATTCAAAATGCCTCTACGATAGGGTAGAAGAACTAATGAACCAAAACCATTGACGGTTTCAAATCCCTTTAATTTCCCAAATCCGAACATTGAGAAATATTTTCTAGAACTTCAAGGAAAAGCATTTATTCAAGAAATACGATTTGAACCATCGATGGATCTTTGTTAGGAGATATGGCCTTTAGTTAGATATTATAGATGAGAACTGTTAAAGATATGTGACCCATATTCTTGTTAAATAAAATCCGTATAGAAGTATGCTTTCTCTATTTAATGTTGATTTGAATATGGTGTTTTAACCTTACTACATTACTTCTATTTGACTTTGATTAGAATATGGTTTACAAACTTGTAAATAGACGTAGTCATCTCTCCTCTTTATTTGCATTCGACATAGTGAATTTTCTTCTCCTCTACCCGTAGTTTTTTTCCCAAAAGGGTTTCTACGT
The DNA here is from genome assembly GCA_025698475.1 of Gossypium anomalum. NCBI lineage: Eukaryota > Viridiplantae > Streptophyta > Magnoliopsida > Malvales > Malvaceae > Gossypium > Gossypium anomalum. The sequence continues at coordinate 66,548,064 of CM046966.1, forward strand.
AAAATTTGCGTGTTCTATTCTTCTCTCTTTCCTTGCCGTTATCAACATTCTCTGTTTATAAATTGGTGTTAGAGCTTTCCGGGTTGCTTATCTCGATCACAGTAATGACATCACTAAAGTATGAAATTCTACTATTGGATCGCAACACCAGATTGGTGTTGTGGCAGATAAAGATGCAGGCAATTCTTGTGCAGATGGATTTGGAAGATGCCCTGATAGGGATAGATAAGATGCCTTCGACATTGACGAAGGAAGAGAAGAAGCGTAAAGATCAAAAAGCCTTGAAGTAATTACATTTGCATTTGTCTAAAGAAATTTTGCAGGATGTGATGAAGGAGAAGACCGCCACTGCATTATGTGCAAAATTGCAACAACTATGCATGTCAAAAACCCTGATAAGTAAGTTACATATGAAGTTGCATCTTTATGCTCATCTTTTAGAAGAAGGTGCGTCTACGCACGAACACTTAACTGTGTTTAAAGAAATGATCTCGAACTTAGAGGCCATGGAGGTTTAGTTTGATAAATAAGATTTACGGTTAATTTTAGTTTTTTTGTTGCCCCGTCCTATTCAACCTTTAGAGACATGATTTTGTATAGCTGCTAATCTCTCACAGTTGATGAGGTCCATGATTCTTTGACCTTGTATGGCAAGATGAAACATCTTCTAATTAAATTTGACTCTCAAGAAGAGGGTCTTATTGTTCGTAGGAGACAAGAACAAAATACTAATGATGATCGTGGAAGGACACAAGAGTGAAATCCTTCTAGTAAATTTAAGGGTAAATCAAGATCTTCATATAGAGGTAAAACTTGTAACTTCTGCAAGAAGAAAGTCCACATTAAATCTAAGTGCTATAAGTTGCAGAACAAGATCGAAAGGTAGGTTGCGAATCAAAAGGGAAAACAACCAGAAAGTTTTGGTGAAGTTGATGTTGTAGAAGACTACAGTGATGGTGAACTCCTAGTTGCTTTTGCAAACAATTCTTGTAACACCCTAAACCCGGCTCGGACGTTATGGCCAAATCTAGCGTGTCACATTGAGGTGTTTTAGCGAAAACCTTATTTTCATTGAAAACCCTTCCTTAAAATGATACATCCCAGTTGCTTTGTAAAATCTCTTTTCAGTTGCGAAAGCTTTGTTTAAAACATTCGATTTAAGAAAACTTATCATTTAAAAATTTAGTTGCGAAAACGTAGTATGTATAAAACAAAAAACTATGGTTTAAAAAATCCATGTTCGACTTCTCATAATTACAACACATAAAATAAATAATTCAAATAATAACAAAAAGGGGAGGACTTATTACAATCCAGACTAAATTACCTAATAAACTAATAACTTATATGCTTTTAAATCAAATCCAAGTGGTCGAGCTAGCTGGCCACCCAGAGTCCCTCCGGACATCGAACCCCCTACTGAGCATCACTTGAGGAAAATAAAAGAGGGGGTAAGTTTTTGAAAACTCAGTGTGTACAACCCTCAACGAGATACAAGCATTTGTCAATCACCATACAACATACATGCAATGCAATGTAGTGCAACCCACCCCAATAATACAACCGGTACACTTTAGCTCCGTCCCCCGATACACATCTTGTAGGGATATAAATATCGACCCACCCAACCAATACACATCAATAGTAGCCCGGTTGCAGAACTACCTTAGTTGCAGCAAGCTGCCAATCACATATTGGGCTTAAAAGCCGTCGGTGGATCCATAGTTGTCAAGCAACCATGTGACCCTCATATACTTCTTCCGTTCCATAATTCCCAACCCATAAGCAACCTAAATAGGATATCATATGAATGCATATGAATGCAGCATGTATACATGTAACATCCATAAATCTTACATTCCACACATAAGGGTATTTTAGTCATTTTTGCCATTAGGGGCATTTCGGTAAATTTCTTTTACTACGGGTTTTTACTTACCTTGGCCCGTTAACAAATCCTGTGAGCTAAGATGAACGAATACTATGCACCAGGTAGGATTCCAGAGAAGAGGAGGTGAGTCATTAAGACCGCTTAAGTACCAAGCTCTCCCTAGATCCAATCCTAGACTTGCATATACCCGTTGCCACACCTTAACCCTATGACTTGGCCACGGTCTCAATAAATTAATTAAGTTTTATGCAGTCATCATATACTAGGCCTAAAACCTCTTACGAAGCCCAGACAAATCCACATACCTGTAATGACCCACTAGGCCTAATCTCTTTCATATGGCCCATTAGGCCCAATCACATTTATGTGGCCCATTAGGCCCAAATCACATTCCTATGGCCATTAGGCTCAATTCACATTTACAGTCATGTTCACATACAATTTTCCATCACATAGCATCAACTACCAATTTTTGCCTATTATGGGACAGCCCATCGAGCCTATTTAGCCCATTCTGGCCCGGTTGGCCAATTCACAGCCTAAGTCTATGGAATCGCCCATGGGGCCTTAGAAAACCTATCAGTTTCCTCCTTACAAGTTTTCGCGCACTCGCAAGACTACCGTAGCCAAACTTTCGGCTTTTCGGCATTTCAACTTTTGCCGATCTACTTGTGTGTGTAGTGTATGTACACACCTGGTAATAAAGCGTGCTACGATTTCCTTAGCCTCGAACCTATAATTGATATCAGCTACAATTGATATCACCCTTCAATTAATCGCATGCTTCATACGTAACTTTACCAAAACTGAAATCTCACCTTTCACCTTACCTTGCGCGACAAGTTATAACAGTCCCTTCTTTAATCACTAACCACGATCAACTCCTAGATCTACACCAATCTTATTTATTAAAACTAGAATAACAGGTGACTTGTATCCAACACAAGTCCCCATTCCTTTAACTGTGACCATTCGACGAACTAAGATCAAGAACACTTACCAAAGTCTCTCACCTGAGGAGCATATCGGCAGGGATCCAAAGGACTTGAATTTGATACTAATCCTACCAAAACCGATTGGAAGAAGTAAGGAACATAGTAATCAATACTTAGCAAAAACTGATTCGAAAAACCAAAACACTTACACTAGGACTGACCGACTAGAAAGAGTTGTGGCGGCACCAAGGTATTCGGCCAAAGAGATGTTCGGCCCTTGCTATTTGTATGGCAAAAAGAGGTTATTCGGCACCAAGGGAAAAGAGAAGAAGAAGCAGGCTAGACTAAAAGTGAATTAAAGAGAGTTGAATAAAGGAATAATAGAAATTCAACACAAAAAAAAAGGAAAGAAAATCAAGGGTTTTTGGCTTTTAGATCTTGAAGAGAAAAAAAGGTTTCTGGCAACAAGGTGAAGGAGAATTCGACACTAGCCTGGCGACCACACATTCGGCACCTATATATAGCCTCTATAGCTGAATTTCCCATACCCAAATTCCCAATTCGACTCTACCTCTTCTTCACTCCCCATCTCCTAGTTTTTCTCCCTAATAACTCTTTAATCCCCTCTTCAAATTTCTCCTCTTATCACCCCTACAGAGTTCATATCCAACGCCACCTCTGTCCATCTTTCAAGAAAAAATAAATCCCCCTTTTGAGCAAGAAGGGATTCGAACCCCAGACCTCTGACACTAGCAACACGCCACTTATCCACTGGCTCAGCAAGCTCTTTTCTATCCAATTCTTCCTTCATTTATTCAAAAGCCCACCTACTTGCCTTCAAGGTTTTTAATAATTAAACTATAATTTCCTTCACTTCTCAGTTCTAACTCCAAAACCAACCAAGACCTACTATCACCTAATTAACACTTAACCGGAAATACTAAGCACACATTTTTTTATCAGAACCAAAAAAAAGAAAATTCAGGATTTCGAGATTTTTGAGGCGTTACAACTCTACCCCCTAAAAAAAATTTCGTCCTCAAAATTCCCAACTACTAACACAGGCTACCACTCCACACTTCCGCTGCGCATTCTAATTTCAACTTAGGTAAATAGCACACTATGGGTAAGTACGTACCATTATTCGCTTCTAGAGTGTCTCTATCCTCTTGACGATGTGCTGCATAGACCAAAGCTGGCTGCCTCGCCTCAATATGACCAGCACCTCTGCCCGGTGCTCCACGACCCAAATCATTTCCACCCCTGGCCTGTTCACGGCCTCTCGGCGGTTGCTGACCACCCCTCGGTGGCTGCACACCACCTCGGTCCACAACTAGCACCTGAGCTAGCATTCTAGGGCAATTCCTGATCCTATGCTCCATAGATCCACAAGCTAAACAAGCTCCCGTCCTCTTCCAACACTCGCTTACATGACCTTTCCCACAATCAGCATAAGGTGGCACCCCTGGATTAACAGTAGGGGCCCTGCTCTAAGTGGCCCAATAACTCTAGCCCTAGCCCTAGGCCTCTGATCGAAACTAGGAGTCTCAGCCTTCCTTTTATCCTTACCCCTTTCTTTTTCCCAATTTAGGCGCTCAGTGCGCTTTACCTCCTCCTCTATCTTTGCTTTCTCTACCAACTCCGAGAAAACTCGCTCCCTTTGTGGAGCTATTAATACTCTGAGGCTATCTCTAAGCCCATCCTCAAACCTAACGCAACGCTCATAGTCCGTTGCCACCATAACTCTTGCATACCTACTAAGGCATAGAAATTCCACCTCATACTCTGCTACAAATTTGTTTCCCTGGGTCAAGTTCAAAAACTCCTTCCTTCTAGCGTCCACATAACTCACACCCACATACTTCCCTTGGAATACAGTTCTGAAGAACTCCCAAGTGACTTGCTCAGGTTGGGTGCCCTCTTTCACTGTCAGCCACCACTGGTGAGCTTCTTCCCTAAGCAATGACACTGCCCCTTTCAGCTTTTGTTCAGGTGAATAGTCCAAATCCTCCATTATCCTTTCAGTGGCTTCCAACCAGTATTCTGCCACGTTAGAGGCCACACCAGACATGCCCTTAAAGATCTCAGCCCCATTTGAACGAAGTCATTCCGGAATGGACCCCCGATTTGCCGTGCCATTATTGGGCCCTACGACCCTTTCCAAAATTCTCAGCATTGCCTGCGACAATGCATCTTCCCCTGCAGCCCGATCATATAGTCCATTCCCAGCCACAGGTGAGGCTGGAGCCTCTTCTACTCTAACATTGGGCATATGGCCCGACGCCGACGATTTAGCCCTAACACTTTCGCGGCCTCGACCACGGCCTCTTGCACCTCTTCTAGCACTCATCGTTGATTCACGTATTATCTAAATTAGAAATTTTATGAAGTTTTAGTTTCAATAATTAAACCGACGTTTTATGAAAGTATTAAAAAGAAGGTTGTTTTCGTAATTTTTCTACAGTTTCAGGATCCTATGGGCTTCAGTTCCATTCTAACATAATCATTTAAACTAGCCCTCTAACTATCTATTGTATATCAAATTAAACAGGCTTAAGAGTAAAAGAACTTACTTGGTTCGACGTTAGAGACTCGGTGTGCCGGTTAGCAAGACTTCCCTTTTTTTCTAAAACATTGTAAAAAAAACCAAGAAATAAGGCCCACTTCACAGCCCGAGTTTTACAACCGAGTTCTGATACCATTAAATGTAACACCCCAAACCCGGCCCAGACGTTATGGCTGAATTTAGCGTGTCACATTGAAGTGTTTTAGGAAAAACCTTGTTTTCATTGAAAACCCTTCCTTAAAATGATACATCCCAGTTGCTTTGTAAAATCTCTTTTCAGTTGCGAAAGCTTTGTTTTATTTTAGTCATTTTTGCCCTTAGTAGCATTTCAATAATTTTCCTTTACTAAGGGTTTTTACTTACCTTGGCTCGTTAATAAATCCCGTGAGCTAAGATGAATGAATTCTATGCACCAGGTAGGATTCCAGAGAAGGGAAGGTGAGTCATTAAGACCGCTTAAGTACCAAGCTCTCCCTAGATCCAATCCTAGACATGCATATACCCGTTGCCACACCTTAACCCTATGGCTTGCCCATGGTCTCAATAAATTAATTAAGTTTTATGCAGTCATCATATACTAGGCCTAAAACCTCTTACGAAGCCCAAACAAATCCACATACCTGTATATGGCCCACTAGGCCCAATCTCTTTCATATGGCCTATTAGGTCCAATCACATTTATGTGGCCCAATAGGCCCAAATCACATTCCTATGGCCATTAAGCCCAATTCACATTTACAGTCATGTTCACATACAATTTTCCATCACATAGCATCAACAATCAATTTTTGCCTATTATGCGCTGTAACATCCCTAATCTGACCCTAGTCGATAAGTGGTTTCGGGACCACTAAACCGAGCCACAAAAATAATTAAATGTTAAATTTCATGTCTATTATATGTGAAATTACATGTGTGAAATTTTGGTGTATTGATTTTGTCATTTAGATGTGAATTTTATTAAAGGGCCTTATATGTGAAACATTGAAAATGTATGAGGTTAATTAAAAGGGCCAAATATTTGCATGCTTTAAAAGATGGGATTTGCATGTCAAATGCACCATTTTAATTTTAGTGGCCGACCATGATTGCACTTAATTTATGTGTATATGTATTTTATATTAAGTAAAATGATTATAATAAAATATAGTGAGTGATAAGAACAAAGGGGAGACTTCATTGTTTTTGGGTTCTAGCCGAAAACTAAAGAAAAAAAAAGGGAAAGTGACTTGGGAATGTTCGGTCTTTTGGAGGCCAATTTCTAAGGTAATTTCATTATAATTTTGTTAAATTTTGATGAATACGAGCTTGATTTCTTTATCTAACCGAAACCCATTTGCTAATTTTGGTCTAAGTGGCGTATTAAGTTCGGTTCATGTGTTTTTGAGCTAGGGATTTGTTTTAAAAGTAAAAACTTGCTGGATAAGTGTTGGATGGACTTGATAATGTTAAAATTATTGAATGTGTAAAGTTATAAGTTTAGTTTATGATTGGGAGCTTAAATTTAGCTCAAATTTAACTCAATTTCTTACATTAAGCATTTCGGCTATGGTGTGGATTGCATAAAATTTGAAGTATTTGATGTTTGAGAGTTCTAAATAGTTAATTATTAAGCGAGGCTTAGTAATTTTGTGTTAAAGATGAATTTCATTACTAAAAGTGGTATTCGGCTATGTGGCATTGTGTTAAATTTTGGATGTTGTTTTTTTTATTTTAAATTGACTATTAAGTAAGCTTTAAGGTTGTTAAATGGTAAAAAGAGACTTAAGAGTGATGTTTAGGCAGCTTTCGACCTTAGAGTGAATTATGATTGTTAAAGGATGGACTTAAGTTGTGTATATGGGATTTAACCTTGCCGATTATGTGTTAACAAGGTGAAAATGGTTATGTTGCTTTAATAGAGTGCCGAATGTGAGTTTGGTGTTAAGCTATATTTGAATACTTGGTTGAATGATTTTTTTTAGTAAATGAAACTAATAATTTAGTTAAGACTAAGGTTCTTATGATAGTTATATATATGTATATGCCTTATGTATGTGCTTTGTGTAAAAATAGAGACATTCAAGCTAAATTTATTTAAGAGCTATGTGGCATATAGTCATTAGAAAATTTATGTTTAATTTGATATGTGTTTAAATAGCGAAAAATAAAAAGTAATTGTATGTACTATGTGAATAAAATTATCGAATTTTTTTATTTAGATGAAATATGATAAGATGTTAATATTTGATGTGGTTTTCTATTAAAGAGTATATGAATTCGAATGTAATGATAAGTGAATAATTATACTTCTTGTTTTGAATGAGTTTTGATATACCCGAAATAAGGTGCATGAATTATGGATTAGTAATGATTTGAATTTGTTTAAATCTAGCTCAAGAACAAAGGACACCAACTTCGGATAGGGGAAAAGAGAAAGTAGTTGAATAGCCGATTTGTACTAAGTCGATCAAATTTAAGGTAAGTTCTTAAGTGTTTGAACTTTGGAAATTTAAGAATAAATTGTAATAACTCTGCTTAGGACAGCAGCAGTAACGTGAATTTAAAAAAATCACCATAAATTGTTGGAGTTGAATTAAGGGCTGAATAAATTATGTAATTAAAGCTTAATGAGTCTAGTTTCTTATAAAAGAAACTGTGTAAGGAAAGGAATTGCTGATAATGAGATATTTAAAGTTGTGGGAGACAGTGTCAGAATGACTCCAAAATCCCTTGTTCTACTTTTAGAAAACAATTATAAATTGTACAAAAATTTTTATAAGACAAACTTTATATTCTTAGACTCCTTAATGAGTCTAGTTTCAAATGAAATAAACAAGAACATATTTTAAATTCTGTAGAAATGAGGAATTTGATTCGTAGTGAAGAGTGCTCAGTATAGTCAAATAGTGATACAGGGAAATTTTAAGAAAAATCTGGTATTGATTGGCCAAACCAAAAATTCTGAACATTTTATGGATAAAATATGTATGAGTCTATTTTTAGGGAAAATTAACGGCACTTCATTTTGAGTTTTGTAGCTCTAGTTACGAATAATTTAATGACTATTGCTCGGGAAAAATAGCTTGTAGTGAATTTGTGATTAAGTAGTAAACATTGATAAAACTGTTTGAGTTCCTTATAAACTATCAATTAAAATTTTAATCAAAGTACCGAATCCGTATTAAAGTGAGGCTATAAGCTGTAAATGACTAGCATACCTAGTCAATTTTGTTATGATGAAATTGATGTACAAGATATATATATGTGGTAAAGCCAAATGGCTAATGTGAAATATGTATGAGACATGCATATGTGGTAAAGCCAAATGGCTAATGTGAAATATGTATGAGATGTGTATATATATTGTGGCCGAATAACAAATTGTGAAAGGTGTGTATTAGTAGATATTTGATGAGGCAAATGAATTACAAATATGATAGTCGATGTGAATGTTGTAACATGGGATTAAATGTACATGAAACTTGGAAATATATTCCTGGTAAGACCCGATGACTACGTGTGGAGATTATGTCAGGTAAGACCCGATGACTACGTGTGGGGATTATCCGAGCTAAAGGTCTCACCGATGATTCGAGTAAAGCGTAAGATTATATGACTTCACAAGGTAACAATTGTTAATAAATGAGTTCAATGCGTTAAGTTGGATGGTATGTATTCGAACTTATATTTAAGCTTGATTTGAATTAAATTACAAGGTTGTTGTGTGATGCATATGTGAGTAAAACAATAAGACTGTTTCTATGATTATTGCGCATTTGGTTAATGTGAAAAGTTAGGTGAAAATATGTAGTGTACCTATGTTTATAAGAGATCACTATCAAGTGAGAATTTATCGCTTATTGTGTATTACGTAATTGTGTATATTCGGCCAAAAAAGGGCGTTATACCTAGAAAGAGGTTATATGAGAATTCGTAAGATCGACTTTAATTTGGTTTGGTCGTGTATGTGATAAATACTTGTACATGTTAGACCCATCGAATTAAATCATGATTGTAAAGTGGAAAGCAAATATGAAAAGGCCATATGAATATGTGGGTATACAGATTATGGAGAAATATTATAGGATATTGGGAGATATACATTTTGACTTGACCGATAAGGGTAATCAGAGATATGAAATGAAATGTTATATATATATGAATCAAATAAACAAATTGGTTATATTTGAGTTCAAGAGTTTTTTTTTTATTTGCTTAAGACTTACTAAGCTTATAAAAGCTTACTCTGTTGTTATGTTTCTCTGTTTTATAGATTGTTGAATTTGGCCTTTTGCTCGGGGATCGTCAACAACTTGTCACACTATCACTATCCACTGCTTGGTACTGCTATGTTTTGGATTATCTTATGGCATGTATAGAATAGACTAGTGGCGGAAGAATATTTTGGTTAATGTATATAAGCCATGCGAAAATGGCATCTTTTGAATGTTTACTTAGAGAAGTTTAAATTTTATCCCTGGCTGTGCTTAGTACTTATCTAAATGAATGATCTTTATTTCAAGAAAAAGTTCAAAATTTTACTGTTCTGACATGAGTTACAAGTCCGGTAATGCCCCTTACCTATTCCGGCAACGGTTACGGGATAGGGGTGTTACATTTTATTGGTATCAGAGCTACGGTTTAGTCGATTCTAGGACTAACGTAGCACGTGTTAGTCTAGCTATACATGCCATAAAGTGATAAAATGATAGTGTGATGATTTCTGACAGTTAAAATGTGTTTTTCGTATAATAATAAATTTTGATCCTGATCGAGCTGTAGCAGATGGTATTGAGAGGATTGGAACATGCTTATGATGTGTCAAAATTGAGAAAAGAGTGAATTACGAATATGATATGCTATGTGAAATGTACTTGTTGATTTTACTATGTGCCTTTTTCGAATGATGCAATGAATTTTCTTATATGCATATATCATGTACGAACTAGAAGTATAAGCCCTAAGGTATGTGATAAATTTAGTAAGTTTTGAGTAATTAAGTTTAGTATAAAAGTTAAAATGGCATGTTATAAAGGTATGATTTATGAATCATGTATATGAATCATGGCCTATTGATCTTACTTTACTCAAATTTGTTTACGAGATAGTTGTGTATAAAGCATGTATCCGAATGATCATTAGAAAATAAACTGTGAGAATTAGGTCGATATGTGATCCTTGTATATATAGATTGAATGTCAAATGAAAGTTATACATTATGTGCTTGTATACGAATAAAGCAAAGGAAATGCCAATGTGATAAATTAGTGAAATGTCTACTTGATGGATAAATATGCATAAAAGTTCAGTATGAAGAGCATTCGTGCTGGTGTTATATCCGGGCTAAGTCCTGAAGAGCATTCGTGCTGGTGATGTATCCGGGCTAAGCCCCGAAGGCATTCGTGCTGGGACAAAATCCAGACTTGAGGTCCGAAGGCCTTTGTGCTGAAATTATTTATGGGTTAAAGTTCCGCAGTCTTATCATCGGTGATGTGTATTCGGGCCTTTGTGCCTAGCTTGGACTTAATGCCAGTGATTCGAGCAAGTTTAATGTTCTTCACTATATGAATTCAAAGTTAAATGAAAAGATACGTTAAAAGTGTACATATATGATGTTTTATAGACTTGGTTAAGTTACTTTAATGAATCAGAACGAATGAATATGAGGAACTATGTGTGCGAGATCGGTCAGTGGGCATTGTGTGTGCGGATTTTGTTTCATGTAAGACCTCGTCTAGGACGACGGCATTGATCTGTGATAGTGAGCAAGACCGCATCGAGGACACTAGCATCACTTGTGTGAAGCTTTATGCCTATTCGACTGTATACTGGTAATTTTAACTATGATTGAATGAATTAAATGAACTAAATGTTCAGGTACGTGGAAGTTGATATTCTTTTGGAAATAAGTTAAGTTGAATATTTAGATATGACAAAGTTGTAAAGAATATTCATTGGGATGTCTGAGAATATGTGTACTTTCGGCCAGGATACAACTTATACATGAATGAAAATGTGGGTTATGAATATGTGAGTTGATGTTATGTATTTGTTTTAAGATAAACAAATGATATTATAGATCAATGTGAAATCCGTAATGAATTACAATTGTTATTGATGAGCTAATGTTTACATAGACATAATTCAATGAGAGAACGATATCCGAACTTATTCATTAGTAAGATTTTCGGGGACGAAAATCCCTAAAGGGGGGAGTGTTGTAACATCCCTAATCTGACCCTAGTCGATAAGTGGTTTCGGGACCACTAAACCGAGCCGCAAAAATAATTAAATGTTAAATTTCATGTCTATTATATGGGAAATTACATGTGTTAAATTTTGGTGTATTGATTTTTTCATTTAGATGTGAATTTTATTAAAGGGCCTTATATGTGAAACATTGAAAATGTATGAGGTTAATTAAAAGGGCCAAATATTTGCATGCTTTAAAAGATGGGATTTGCATGTCAAATGCACCATTTTAATTTTAGTGGCCGACCATGATTGCACTTAATTTATGTGTATATGTATTTTATATTAAGTAAAATGATTATAATAAAATATAGTGAGTGATAAGAACAAAGGGGGAGACTTCATTGTTTTTGGGTTCTAGCGAAACTAAAGAAAGAAAAAGGGAAAGTGACTTGGGAATGTTCGGTCTTTTGGAGGCCAATTTCTAAGGTAATTTCATTATAATTTTGTTAAATTTTGATGAATACGAGCTTGATTTCTTTATCTAACCGAAACCCATTTGCTAATTTTGGTCTAAGTGGCGTATTAAGTTCGGTTCATGTGTTTTTGAGCTAGGGATTTGTTTTAAAAGTTAAAACTTTGCTGGATAAGTGTTGGATGGACTTGATAATGTTAAAATTATTGAGTGTGTAAAGTTATAAGTTTAGTTTATGATTGGGGGCTTAAATTTAGCTCAAATTTAACTCAATTTCTTACATTAAGCATTTCGGCTATGGTGTGGATTGCATAAAATTTGAAGTATTTGATGTTTGAGAGTTCTAAATAGTTAATTATTAAGCGAGGCTTAGTAATTTTGTGTTAAAGATGAATTTCATTACTAAAAGTGGTATTCGGCTATGTGGCATTGTGTTAAATTTTGGATGTTGTTTTTTTATTTTAAATTGACTATTAAGTAAGCTTTAAGGTTGTTAAATGGTAAAAGAGACTTGAGAGTGATGTTTAGGCGACTTTCGGCCTTAGAGTGAATTATGATTGTTAAAGGATGGACTTAAGTTGTGTATATGGGATTTAACCTTGCCGATTATGTGTTAACAAGGTGAAAATGGTTATGTTGCTTTAATAGAGTGCCGAATGTGAGTTTGGTGTTAAGCTATATTTGAATACTTGGTTGAATGATTTTTTTTAGTAAATGAAACTAATAATTTAGTTAAGACTAAGGTTCTTATGATAGTTATATATATGTATATGCCTTATGTATGTGCTTTGTAAATATAGAGACATTCGGCTAAATTTATTTAAGAGCTATGTGGCATATAGTCATTAGAAAATTTATGTTTAATTTGATATGTGTTTAAATAGCGAAAAATAAAAAGTAATCTTGTATGTACTATGTGAATAAAATTATCGAATTTTTTTATTTAGATGAAATATGATAAGATGTTAATATTTGATGTGGTTTTCTATTAAAGAGTATATGAATTCCGAATGTAATGATAAGTGAATAATTATACTTCTTGTTTTGAATGAGTTTTGATATACCCGAAATAAGGTGCATGAATTATGGATTAGTAATGATTTGAATTTGTTTAAATCTAGCTCAAGAACAAAGGACACCAACCGGATAGGGAAAAGAGAAAGTAGTTGAATAGCCGATTTGTACTAAGTCGATCAAATTTAAGGTAAGTTCTTAAGTGTTTGAACTTTGGAAATTTAAGAATAAATTGTAATAACTCTGCTTAGGACAGCAGCAGTAACGTGAATTTAAAAAAATCACCATAAATTGTTGGAGTTGAATTAAGGGCTGAATAAATTATGTAATTAAAGCTTAATGAGTCTAGTTTCTTATAAAAGAAACTGTGTAAGGAAAGGAATTGCTGATAATGAGATATTTAAAGTTGTGGGAGACAGTGTCAGAATGACTCCAAAATCCCTTGTTCTACTTTTAGAAAACAATTATAAATTGTACAAAAATTTTTATAAGACAAACTTTATATTCTTAGACTCCTTAATGAGTCTAGTTTCAAATGAAATAAACAAGAACATATTTTAAATTCTGTACAATGAGGAATTTGATTCGTAGTGAAGAGTGCTCAGTATAGTCAAATAGTGATACAGGGGAAATTTTAAGAAAAATCTGGTATTGATTGGCCAAACCAAAAATTCTGAACATTTTATGGATAAAATATGTATGAGTCTATTTTTAGGGAAAATTAACGGCACTTCATTTTGAGTTTTGTAGCTCTAGTTACGAATAATTTAATGACTATTGCTCGGGAAAAACAGCTTGTAGTGAATTTGTGATTAAGTAGTAAACATTGATAAAACTGTTTGAGTTGCTTATAAACTATCAATTAAAATTTTAATCAAAGTACCGAATCCGTATTAAAGTGAGGCTATAAGCTGTAAATGACTAGCATACCTAGTCAATTTTGTTATGATGAAATTGATGTACAAGATATATATATGTGGTAAAGCCAAATGGCTAATGTGAAATATGTATGAGACATGCATATGTGGTAAAGCCAAATGGCTAATGTGAAATATGTATGAGATGTGTATATATATTGTGGCCGAATAACAAATTGTGAAAGGTGTGTATTAGTAGATATTTGATGAGGCAAATGAATTACAAATATGATAGTCGATGTGAATGTTGTAACATGGGATTAAATGTACATGAAACTTGGAAATATATTCCTGGTAAGACCCGATGACTACGTGTGGAGATTATGTCCAGGTAAGACCCGATGACTACATGTGGGGATTATCTCGAGCTAAAGGTCTCACCTGATGATTCGAGTAAAGCGTAAGATTATATGACTTCACGGTAACAATTGTTAATAAATGAGTTCAATGCGTTAAGTTGGATGGTATGTATTCGAACTTATATTTAAGCTTGATTTGAATTAAATTACAAGGTTGTTGTGTGATGCATATGTGAGTAAAACAATAAGATTTGTTTCTATGATTATTGCGCATTTGGTTAATGTGAAAAGTTAGGTGAAAATATGTAGTGTACCTATGTTTATAAGAGATCACTATCAAGTGAGAATTTATCTGCTTATTGTGTATTACGTAATTGTGTATATTCGCCAAAAAGGGCAAGATACCTAGAAAGAGGTTATATGAGAATTCGTAAGATCGACTTTAATTTGGTTGGTCGGTATGTGATAAATACTTGTACATGTTAGACCCATCAAATTAAATCATGATTGTAAAGTAGAAAGCAAATATGAAAAGGCCATATGAATATGTGGGTATCTGATTATGGAGAAATATTATAGGATATTGGGAGATATACATTTTGACTTGACCGATAAGGGTAACTGTAAATATGAAATGAAATGTTATATATATATGAATCAAATAAACAAATTGGTTATATTTGAGTTCAAGAGTTTTTTTTTTATTTGCTTAAGACTTACTAAGCTTATAAAAGCTTACTCTGTTGTTATGTTTCTCTGTTTTATAGATTGTTGAATTTGGCCTTTTGCTCGGGATCGTCAACAACTTGTCACACTATCACTATCCACTTTGCTTAATACTGCTATGTTTTGGATTATCTTATGGCATGTATAGAATAGACTAGTGGCGGAAGAATATTTTGGTTAATGTATATAAGCCATGCGAAAATGGCATCTTTTGAATGTTTACTTAGAGAAGTTTAAATTTTATCCCTGGCTGTGCTTAGTACTTATCTAAATGAATGATCTTTATTTCAAGAAAAAGTTCAAAATTTTACTGTTCTGACATGAGTTACAAGTCCGGTAATGCCCCTTACCTATTCCGGCAACGGTTACGGGATAAGGGTGTTACATGCGCCCAACAGCCCATCAGGCCCATTTAGCCCATTCT
Source organism: Gossypium anomalum (assembly GCA_025698475.1). NCBI lineage: Eukaryota > Viridiplantae > Streptophyta > Magnoliopsida > Malvales > Malvaceae > Gossypium > Gossypium anomalum. The sequence goes on from CM046966.1 coordinate 66,563,485, forward strand.
GGCCCGGTTGGCCAATTCACAGCCCAAGCCCATGGAATCGCCCATGGGGCCTCAAACAACCTATTGGTTTCCTCCTTACGAGTGTTCGCATACTCGCAAGGCTACTGTAGCCAAACTTTCAGCTTTTTGGCATTTCGGCTTTTGCCGATCTACTTGTGTGTACAGTGTATGTACACACCTGATAATAAAGCGTGCTGTGATTTCCTTAGCCTCAAACCTACAATTGATATCACCCTTCAAGTAATTGCATGCTTCATACATATCTTTACCAAAACTGAAATCTCACCTTTCATCTTACCTTGCACGACAAGTTATAACAGTCCCTTCTTTAATCACTAACCACGATCAACTCCAAGATCTACACTAATCTTATTTATTAAAACCAGAATAACAGGTGACTTGTATCCAACACAAGTCCCCATTCCCTTAACTATGACCATTTGGCCAACTAAGATCAAGAACACTTACCAAAGTCTCTCACCTGAGGAGCAAATCGGCAGGGATCCAAAAGAGTGGAATTTGATACTAATCCTAACAAAACCGATTGGAAGAAGTGAAGAACATAGTAATCGATACTTAGCAAAAACCGATTGGAAGAACCAAAACACTTACACTAGGACTGACCGACTAGAAAGAGTAGTGGCGGCACCAAGCTATTCGGCCAAAGAGGTGTTCGGCCCTTGCAATTTGTATGGAAAAAAGAGGTTATTTGGCACAAGGGAAAAGAGAAGAAGAAGTCGGCTAGACTAAAAGTGAATCAAAGAGAATTGACTAAAGGAAGAATGGAAATTCAGCACAAAGAGAAGGAAAGAAGATCAAGGGTTTTCGGCTTTTAGATCGTGAAGAGATAAAAAGGTTTCTGGCAACAAGGTGAAGGAGAATTTGGCACTAGCCTAGCAGCCACACATTCGGCACCTATATATAGCCTCTATAGCCAAATTTTCCATGCCCAAATTCCCAATTCGGCTCCACCTCTTCTTCACTCCTCATCTCCTAGTTTTTTTCCCTGATAACTCCTTAATCCCCTCCTCAAATTTCTCCTCTTATCACCCCCTACAGAGTTCATATCCAACGCCACCTCTGTCCATCTTTCAAGCAAAAATAAATCCCCCTTTTGAGAAAGGAGGGATTCGAACCCCAGACCTCTGACATTAGCAACACGCCACTTATCCACTGGCCCAGCAAGCTCTTTTCTGTCCAATTCCTCCTTCATTTATTCAAAAGCCCTCCTACTTGCCATAAGGGTTCTTTTAATAATTAAACTATAATTTCCTTCACTTCTCAATTCTAACTCCAAAACTAACCGTGTAACGCCCCAAAAATCCAAAAATCCTGAACTTTCTTTGTTTTCAGTTTTGATAAAAATTTGTGCTTAACATTCCTAGCCAAGTGTTAATTATAGTAGGTCTTAGTTAAGGTTTGAGTTTGAACTTAGGGGGTAAACGAAATTATGGGTTGATTATTAAAAGAACCCTGATGGTAAGTAGGTGGGCTTTTGAATAAATGAAGGAAGAATTGGACACAAGGAAGCCTTGTGGTAGAGTGGTAAGTAGCGTCACATGCAAGGCAAGGAGGTAAAGGGTTCGAATCCCTCTTTGCTCAAAAGGGTGATTTATTTTTGCTTAAGGGATAGACAGAGGTGGCATTGGATATGAACTTTGTAGGGAGTGATAAGAGCAGAAATTTGAGGAGGGGATTAAAGAGTTATCAAGGAGAAAAATGAGGAGATGAGGAGTGAAGAAGAAGTAGAGTCAAATTAGGAATTTGAGCATAGGAAATTCGGCTATAGAGGCTATATATATGTGCCGAATATGAGGTTCTCAGGCTAATGTCGAATTCTCCTTCACCTTGTTGTCAGAAACCTTTTTCTAAAAGCCGAAAACCCTTGTTCTTCTTTCTTTTTCCTTCTTGTGCCGATTTTCCTCTATTCAATTCTCTATGATTCACTTTTATCTAGCCGATTTCTTCTTCTCTTTCCTCTTGGTGCCGAATAAACCTTCTCTTGCCATACAAATCTCAAGGGCCGAACATCTCTTTAGCTGAATACCCTTGGTGTTGCCACTACCCTTTCCACTTAGTCAATTCTAGTGTAAGTGTTTGCTCTCCCAATCAGTTTTTACTAAGTATCGAGTATTCAGTTCCTCACTTCTTCTAGGGTGTGTTTGCTTGCCAGGAAAACATTTTTTGAAAAATGTTTTCCTGGTTTTATGGTGTTTGTTTGATTGAAAATCAATTACATTTGGAAAATGTTTTACAAAGTATGGGTAAAAAGAGATGGATTTTACGAAAAATGTCTTATCGATGTTATTTCTGTAAGACATTTTCCATTCTCCAAAACTCTCACCAAATTCTTTCCTCCTCCCGTTCTTCATCTTCCTTTTCTTTCTTCATCCAGGTAACATTTTTCTGCTTATTTAATCTGCATTTCATGTTTGTCGCCTCTTTCATTCAAATCTTCTTCTTCCTTTTTTTTGTTGAAGAATCTGTTTGGATTTTGCATCTGTTTGTTTAATCTGTTTGGGTTTTGCATCTTTCAACTGCTTCTTTCTTTATTTTTTCCAACTGGAAGAACGAGAAAGATTTAGTGCTTAAACCTAAAAGTTAGATTGTAGAAACTTTCCCACATTTTGTACATCAGTTTCCTCTTCTGGTGATTAGGATCCATAATTTATGGGAAACTGATTTTCTCTGTTTTTCTTATCTCTTGTTTGTTTCCTTGGAATTTTTACATTTTCTCATTAGGTAGCTATATTGCGTTTGATAATTTACTCTGATTTATTTGTTTATGATTATTGATTTTCTCTGTTTTTCTTATCTCTTGTTTGTTTCCTCGAAATTTCTGCATTTTCTCGTTGGGTCATCTCCAATATTTGGTTTATTTTTAATTTTTTGTAATCTGTATCTACATTCCAGTGTTGCACATTCCATCCAGGGTATTGGCTTCACTAGGTCATTGGTGCTGAGCAGGTGAAGTGTCTTAAGAATATTTATTAGCAGTTACTGTTTTATTTCTTCATTATTTTGCAATCAGATATGCAAGCCATTGTTGATATCTAAAATACACAAGAATGCAAGTCAGCCATGGTGTGATTATATTCCTTTCTATTGAGATCTAATTGTTCAAATTTTGTCAATCACTTCAACTATGGAATCCAGTAGACACCAATAAAACATGGAAAGTTAAAGCACACATGGATGTAGTTTCTTCACTGGCATCTTCTTTAGACACTAAAATGATTGCCTCTACAAGCCATGATGAGTTGATTAGGCTATGGAAATAAAGAAGCCTCTCCATAAAAAATCATGCATTTGCTTGGATTAGATCCATGTGTACATATGGAGCATTTTTGGATGAAGTTAATGGCAACCATAGCCCAAAATAAACAGTAAAGTGTATACATAGACTAAAATGCTGGTTTTTGTTTTCTGTTTTCTTGTTGGCTAGTCGTTTGGACTTGGATCCTTTTTCTTTTACATGAGAAATGATAGATCATTGCTGATTTCTTTTGACAATAATGAAGCTTTTAAGGGGAATGACCATGGCTGCTCTATTTATGGTTGGCTAGTTGGGTTGGTTCATGCAATGTTTATGCTTGTGTGTCATTATAATGTCAAGTTCTATATTTCCTTAAACGTAATAGTAAACAACTAAAGAGTCTATTGCCTTCAAAAGGGACTTGATTTTTAAGTAATCAATGGCAAGTTCTCAAGAAACTCAGTTTTTACAAACATCAGAGACAAGAAATGAAAAGAAAATGGAAAATTTCTAATAGAAGCTCAGAGTAACATAACTTTTATAATTGACAAGTTAAAGAGATGCTCAAATCTTGTTGGTTGACTTACATTACCAAAGCCCCATGTACTGTATCTTGAAATATTCTTCTGTTGTTGTTTACCATATTTAAGGGATATATATAATATATGTCATTGGCCTAGAGAAAGGGGAGAGTTGGAGAAGCCTTTTGATGGATATTCATTTTATGTTGATTTAGCATATAGTTTATTATACTAATACTCTGATACTTTGGTTAAAAGGAAATATCAACAAATATTGAGTGTAATGGTAACTTATATTATACTTTTAAGAAAAAAATTTGGGTTTAAAATGCGAAATGATATTATTAAGAGGGACAGTTACGAATCTAAAAAAGATTATAATCTTTATGGATCATAAAACCAAGATAAAAGATATATTCAACTTAGGAGTGTATGTGGCAAGCTCAAATATAACAAAAATCCAAGTTTATATCTTTGAAACCACCAATTACTAATTCAGTATGTATGCCAAGAAAACCAGATATCTTCATGAAAAGATAATAATTTCTTAAATATATATTTGTTTAATTTAATGTATATTTTAGCTTAATAATTGAGTATTATTATATATTTAATTTGATTTATTTATTTATAAATAAATCATTGCAATATATGTAAAAGAAATTTAAAATATAAATTTATTAATATATGTAAAAATAGTTTTTCCGGAAAATAATTTCAGGTAATCTGCCAAACAACAGAAAATATTTTACACAGATTCATCCAAACACCAGAAAAGTAAATCATTTCCAGAAAAGTAAATCATTTTCTAGAAATCATTTTTCGAAAAACATTTTACTAGCAAACAAATGGAGCCCTAATCGGTTTTGGTAGGATTAGGCATCGAATCTCAGTTTTTTGGATCCCTACCGATTTGCTCATCAGGTGAGAGACTTTGGTAAGTGTTCTTGATCTTAGTTGGTCGAATGGTCATAGTTAAGGGAAGGGGGACTTGTGTTGGATACAAGTCACCTGTTATTCTGGTTTTAATAGATAAGGTTGGTGCATATCTAGGAGTTGATCGTGGTTAGTGATTAAAGAAGGGGCTGTTATAACTTGTCGTGCAAGGTAAGGTGAAAGGTGAGATTTCAGTTTTGGTAAAGATATGTATTAAGCATGCAATTAATTGAAGGGTGATATCGAGTGTAGATTTGGGGCTAAGGAAATCGCAACATGCTTTATTACTAGGTGCGTACATACACTGCACACACAAGTAGATCGGCAAAAGCCAAAATGCTAAAAAGTTGAAAGTTTGGCTACGGTAGTCTTGCGAGTGCGTGAACACTTGTAAGAGGGAAACTGATAGGTTGTCTGAGGCCCCATGGGCAATTCCATGGACTTGGGCTATAAATTGGCCAACCGGGCCAGAATGGGCTAAATGGACCCGATGGGCTGTTGGGCCCATATTAGGCAAAAATTGATAATTGATGCTATGTGATGGAAAATCGTATGTGAGCATGACTGTAAATGTAATTTGGGCCTAATGGCCATAGGAATATGATTTGGGCCTAAAGGGCCATATAAATGTGATTTGGGCCTAATGGGCCATATGAAAGAGATTAGGCCTAGTGGGCCATATATAGGTATGTGGATCTTCCTGGGCTCCGTAAGAGGTTTTAGGCCTAGTATATGATGACTGTATAAAACTTAATTAATTTATTGAGACTGTGGACAAGTAATAGGATTAAGGTGTGGCAACGAGTATATGCATGTCTAGGATTGGATCTAGGCAGAGCTTGGTACTTAAGCGGTCTTAATGACTCACTTCATCTTCTCTGGAATCCTACCTGGTGCATAGTATTCATTCATCTTAGCTCTCAGGACTTGTTAACGGGCCAAGGTAAGTAAAAACTCAGAATAAAGGAAAATTACCGAAATGCCGCTAAGGGTGAAAATGACCAAAATACCCCTATGTATTGAATGTAAGATTTATGAGTGCTATATGCATACATGCTGCATACATACGATATTCTGCTTAGGTTGCATATGGGTTGGGAATTATGGAACGGAGGAAGTATATGAGGGTCGCATGGTTGCTTGACAACCATGGATCCATCGACGGCTTTTAAGCCCAATATGTGATTGGCAGCTTGCTGCAACGAAAGTAGTTCCGCAACTGGGCTACCATTGATATGTATCGGTTGGGTGGGTTGATATTTATAGCCCCACAGGATGTGTATCAGGGGACGGAGCTAATGTGTACTGGTTGGATTATTGAGGTAGGTTGCACTGGATTGCATTGCATATATGTTGTATGGTGATTGATGAATGCTTGTTTCTCGTCGAGGGTTGTACACACTGAGTTTTCGAAAACTCACCCCCTCTTTTATTTTCCTCAGGTGATGCTCAGTAGGAGGTTCGATGTCTGGAGGGACTCTAGGCGGCCAACTAGTGAGACAACCTGGACTTGATTTAAAAACATATACGTTATTAGTTTATTCAGTAATTTAGTCTGGATTGTAAGAAGGCCTCACTTTTTGTTATTATTTGGATTATTAATTTTATGCGTTGTAATAATGAGAAGTCGACCATGGATTTTCTAAACCATAGTTTTTTTTTATATACTACGTTTCCGCAACAAAATTTTTAAATGATAAGTTTTCTTAAATCAAATATTTTAAACAAAGCTTTCGCAATTGAAAAGAGATTTTACAAAGTAATTGAGGTTTTCATTTTAAGGAAGGGTTTTCAATGAAAACAAGATTTTCGCTAAAACACTTCAATGTGACACGCTGGATTTGGCCATAACATCTGGGCCGAGTTTGGGGTGCTACAAATTGAGACCTACTATCACCTAATTAACACTTAACCGGGAATACTAAGCACACATTTTTTTATCAGAATCGAAAAAAAGAAAATTTGGGATTTCAGGATTTTTGGGGCATTATAATTATAAAGTGAGCGAGGAGTGGATCCTTGATTCTGGCTGCACCTTCCATATGAGTCGAAATTGGGATTGGTTTACAACTTTTGAACCAGTGTCTGAAGTTATTATTTTAATGGGAACTAATGCTTTATGTAAAATCACAAGTGTTGAAATGATTAAAATTAATTTGATGGAGTTGTTAGAATGCTTAGTGACGTACGACATGATCCAGAATTGAAGAGAAATTTGATTTCATTGAATACTCTTAATTTAAAAGGGTACACAACCAAAGGTGGGGTTCTGAAGATTTCCAAAGGTTCCGTCGTGGTGATGAAAGGGTAGAGAAAGATTGCCAAGTTATATGTTTTGTAGGGTTCTACTGTTACTGGTGATGTTGCAGTTGCTACCTCCTCCTTGTCAGATGATGATGTTACTAGACTTTGGCATATGCACCTAGGGCATATGAGCAAAAACAACATGGTAGAATTGAGAAAAAGAGGACTTCTTGATGGGCAAGTGATAACTCTTGAAAAGAGTTATATTTCAAGCATCTAGATTGAATTAATTGTTTGTAATTAAGTAAATATGTTTGTATTTTTAGATATTTTTAGAACATTTCATAACAAAGCTTGGATTGTGTTATAAATGTTATTATCTATTACTTTTATTATTAGGGATGAAAGGTATTTTTTGTGGTTGGCAGCAGGTGCAGGATGAAGAAAAGAAGAGAAAAAGAGTAGGAAAATGAAGGAAGTGAAATATTGTTATGACAAAATGTTGGTTAGATTGCCAACACGAATGCCATGGCAATTTTAGGAAGATGACGCAGCACTCAGTCCATGTCACTCCCAACCAGCTGTACTTGTAACAAATAAACCACCTTGAAAAAGAGGAAGCAAAAGGTGTGTGCTGAGAGGGAGGGACTTACCCTATAAAAGAGAAAATAGAAAAGAAGAAAGGGGAGAGAGATAAATTAGAAAATAGATTTTTTCTCTTTGAAAAAATTAGGTTCTCGTGAAAAATATCTCAAAGAAAGAGAGAAAGGGTAGCAACTTACAGAGTAGAAGAATTACAAATGCAAGGAAAGGGAAGAGAAATTTTCCCTGGGTTTTGCATCAAATCCCAATTATAGAGTGAAAGGTGGAGTAACGAAAGCATCTTGCAGTTTTGCCTTTATTTTCTTATTTGAACTTTGTGATTTGTGAATTTAAACAATGATGTTGAATGGTTTTGTTATGGATTTGATTGTTGAACCCATGAGCTAATTCTTATTGTGTTGGAATTATTTGAGTGAATTTTACTATCTTTAATGTCCATGGTTTGATTTTGAGTAGGATATAGTTTTATTCAATTTGTGATTATTTTAAATGCAAGCATGTAAGCTCTAGACATAGATAACTGTATGGTATGTTATTATATCTGATTAAATTCTAAAAAAAATAATTAGATTGGATTATAATCGGTTGATACAAGCAAGTATTCAAAAGAATATTTGCAGTACTTTAGACGTAAAAGTTGCAATCTGTACAGGGAAAGGAAGAAAAATCTGGATATCATTCTTGAGCTCTGTAGACATACAAAAACTCAAATGATAACTCAAAGTCTGGCTTTTGAAAGAACCAGACTGCAGTAGTGATTCCTTGAGTAGTAGAATGGTCGAGATTTTGCCATGGCATTATTATGTTATAGAAACAAGCTCGAGTAATTTCAACCTTTATCATTCAACAATATAAACTTTTTCCCACTTATTCTTTGAGAATTGCCACAACATTTTAATTTCCCTAGCATATTTTTATTCAAAATTGATTTTATTAATCCATTCATTACATTTCTTTTTCAATTAATCAATTGTTGCTGTTGCACAGTTTCCTTAGTCAATTTCATAGTAATAGCATAACCAATTATTTTAGTCAATTCTGGTCCCTATGGAAACGATACTCACTCATCACTTTATTACTTGATTTGACATGTATTCTTGCACATTCGCATTACACATTCACACGCGATAAGTTTTTGGCGTTGTTGTCGGGGATCGACAATTTTGGTGAAAAAATTGGTGTGTTATTACCTCTTTACTTTTATTAGTTTAGCTTAATTAGTTGTTTTGATTTTTTTTTTAGGATTTTTGTTGGTGCATGAATAGAGATATTTCAGAAATTGAAGAGTATTCTTTTGATCCAGAAATTGAGAGAACCTATAGAACAAGGAGAAAAGAATTGCGAGAAATGGAAAGGATTAGAAATGATCAGCTTAGAGAAGAGCCATTACATCAGGAAGGAAGGGATGTTGATATTCCTCGAAAAATAGATGACAAAAACAAACCCATCAGAGAACATGTAGTGCCAATCCTTAATGATTTGAATCTAAGAATTGCCAGGCCCCATATCCAGGTTTAACAATTTGAGTTAAAGCTGGTGATATTTCAAATGTTATAAACAGTAAGGCAGTTTAATAGATTGCCTACTGAGGATTCACGGTTGCACTTAAGACTCGTTTTGTAAGTCTACGATTCATTCAAGCGATTCACTCCTTTACTTCTCATTCCTCAACCTGCACCTACCAATCCACCACCACACACAACCCTTCCACAAGTAATTAAAAATACTAACGTTTAAGTATAGTCCAAACTCCTAGTGTAATGCTAAAACAAGAAAAATACTAATGAAATGTCTTCAAATGAAACTAAATGTACCTAAGTACAGGCAATTAGCTAGATCTAAATGCATAAAATAAAACTCTTTTCAAGAGTTATCACACCCCCAAACTTGAGTTATTGCTTGTCCTTAAGCAAAATATACATGAATGCATAAATGCAACAATTTTTGCCTATGCACATAACCACCTTGTACTGCCAGTCCATTTAGAGACAAATATATACTTTAGTTCTCAACAATCTTCTATCTCTCAAATCTTGTTTGAGCTTCAAAGGTTTGCTCATCAAAGGTAGTGTAAAAAATTGCTCCCTAAAAAAAAAATTTCCTAAATACTCATGTGGGCTTTTTGGCTATAGAAAACATCTCCCAATTTACTTAGTTCATTTACTACCTAAACTTAAGTTACTCTACAACCCCTTTGCTCTAAGTGTTTATTTATTTGTATTTGTGCTTTTTTTCCTTTTTTTTATTTAAATATATTAGGAGATTTAGCATGTCACAAAATTATTTTACTTGATAATCACAATGGAGCATACAGTGAATTACATGGTACTCAATCATGTCACAATTTAAATAGAAATCACTCTTGAAGCTAAGGCTTTTAACTTAGAAGATGGATGGAGCAAACAACTACCTCATTAGCTACTCAGCCTATCATTACAGTGGAGTGCCCCTAATTTTCTTTTCTTTATTACACACTCTTACTTGGACTCACCTTTCTAGTCAACAGTACGATGGAGCAAACAAATTCGTGCTGACTTACTTGGCAATTCTAAGCATTGGAGTGTTTACTATCCTTTATTTAAGTAATGTTGTGGCAATGTGATTGAGTTTGGCTTCAATAGTATCTAACTTCATTAAAAGATACTTGCTATAGTCCAAAAATAAATGAGGTTAGGACGTCTCATTTTTAGGAGGTAATCTTCAGGCAACCTAACCTAAGCTAAATTCGCCTAATCCACTATCACATTTCTAAGTATATTGAAGAATTTAAGCTCATCATCGAACATCATAAGTACAGTTTGTACTCCGCATAGGTAATATAGTACTTAGTAGTTATGTGGCAGTGGCAAAGTAAATTTAACAAAACTAGAATACGTATACATACTAAATATAGAATGCAGCCTAAATGCACAATACACTTCCAAACCTAAGGGATGGATGGTCGTCAATACATGTACATATATGTAACAGAAAAAAAAATATAGATATGTACCGAAAATTTCATGTCAAAAGAAATAAAATGCATGAGGTAGGGAAAAAAACTTCCCTTGCTTGGACTAGAGTGTAGTTACTTCATTCGGCCCTGTGAGTGGATTTACTAGCACTCATTTATACCAGAGCTTCCTTTTCATGGGGTTCATGTCGTCTCCCTCCTTATCATTTTCTATGAGCTCATCAATAAAATGATCGATGTCACAATCTTGTACAACCATGGAAGCAGGTGGGGTTGGTGTATAACACCCCAAAACCATAATCGTTGCCGAAATAAGGTTATGGAGCATTACCTAATAAACGTAACCTAAATCATTCATTTTAAATTATTTCAATGAACATAGCATAAACCAATATTATACACGCATATCATCCCTTATTTGAGCCCTTGAGGCCTTAAAATCACTTAATAAGTGTTCCGGGACTAAATCGAGAACATTAGAAACATTGAAGAAAAAGTTATAAAAGTTCAACTGCAGGGGTCACATGGCCATGGCCCAGACCGTGTGACTCACACGGCTGAGACACATGCTCGTGTCTGAGGTAGTATAACATTTGAAATAGGGACATGCGACCGTGTCCCAGCCCGTGCCCATGCCCCTGAAATTTCCTGACTTGGGTCACATGGTCAAGTCACACGCCCGTGTGCCAGGCTGTGTAACTCTCGAAATGGCCTCACACGCTCGTGTGCCAAGCCATGTGCTAGCTAACTTACTCCCTTAGCACTTAATAGGTGCCACACAACTATGTCGCCCAACCGTGTGTCTCACACGACCAAGTCACACGCCCGTGTGTCTGGCCGTATGAACCTAAAATGTACCTTAATCAACAAGTTTACCATTTCCTACTTGCTTGGACATTAAGCAACTCAAAAACCAATCATTTAACCTATCCAAAATATGATCAAACATACGCCAACATGCCCAAACAATCATTTTAGTGCCTAACCAATGTACCCTCATTTTTACCACATTTATATCATCAAAACATATCAATAATACATCATTTAAATCAAAGTTTTAAACATGCCAAAATCAATCAATTTATCCTAACTTAAATTCATATACACCTAAAAAGTCTTGGTTCAAAACAACATGCCAAGTTATGCCTCCAAACATAAACATATACTTAAATTCTCAAACTAACATTATACTTATAACTCCATGTACAATCTATTTACAAAATAACTATCAACTAAGACATTCTAGGTACATGTCGTCACAAAAGGTAAACATCACGACAATTGAGATTGGGATCATTGTTGGATGCTGAATCGACGATCAAAAGAGAGTACCTAACCTGTGCACGAAAAATAAAAATTGCACGCTGAGTAAAACTCATTGATATTTCCATAATCCGAACATTTTAAGACATGAAATGATACATGAATGCTTAAATTGAATTATATCATCATACTACTATCTAAACATACAATTACAAGATATCACCATTTCAATTTCATGCATTTCATCACATTATTTCATGCTATACTCAATTTTCACAAGTATTCACCTTTGGTTGAATTCATCATATATCTCAATTCACATCACTTGCTATATGAATAGCTTTGCATAGATCAATCAACAGTTTAATTATATTATGGCACAAACCAATCCATATTAAGCAACTTCACTTATTCGAATAACCACAAGTATATCTAAACCATTTGAATTTATTTTACAACTTTAATAATCTAACTCAAAAATATATCATATCTTCTAATGAATAAATGTATATACATAAATAAATATAATCTTCTTTAGTAATACTTATAACCATCCTTCTTAGATGATTCATAACACCTTGTTGTATAGTCCAGTTGGTACATGGCACCCGATGCCTAGCGGATAATCCGCGAAAGAGTTTGTGCCCAGCGCTAGTTGGATAAATAAATAAATGTGTGCCTAGCACTAGTCAGATAAACAGACGGAAGTTGCGCCCAGCGCTAGTCAGATAAACTTGCAAAATAATTAGTGAGCCTAGCTCTCGTTGGGTAAACCTAAGATATTTGCACCCAGTGCTAGTCGGATAAACTAATAAATGTGTGCCCAACACTAGTCAAATAAACTGACAGAAGTTGCACCTAGCGCTAGTCAGATAAACAGACCAAATAATTAGTAAGCCCAGCTCTAGTTGGATAACCAACAATATTTGCGCCCAGCGCTAGTCAGATAAACCGACAAAATAATTAGTGAGCACAGCTCTAGTTGGATAAACCAATGATATTTGCACCCAGCACTAGTCAGATAAACCGACGAATGTATGCCCAGCACTAATCAGATAAACTAATGAAAGTTGCGCCCACTGCTAGTCTAACGAATCGACGATGTCAATTACTCATTTGCAAGTCCATAATTTTACTTTCCATAGCTCAATATCACATTTCATAATTTAATAAGATTTCCACTCCAATTATCTACTAATCATACATTAATTTATTCCATAATGCCACATTCTATAAACCACCACAATTGGATTAACAAATACTCTAAGGATATATTAAGACATCAAGTAGTAACTTAGTTAATTAAAACAATTTATAAAGTTCGAGTTCGGGGACTGCGAACTTACCTGATTATGTTTGCTACTAAGATCGAAGATGATTAATCGACTACCTTTTTCCTTTCCAAGGTTATGAACTAATTCTTTTACTTCTCCATCTAAAATCAATAGCTTAACTAATTTACTTAATTCCACCATCCAAAATATTTATGCACAAGCCATTAAACTTTTAATTACATTTTCCTTATTTGCTCTCAACATGAAATTTTAATACAAATTAATCCTCAATTAAAAAACATGAAATTCAATAACTATCAACAAAATATCATGTTAACCATATTTTTTCCAAAGGTTCAACACAATTCATATTTTCCATTCATTCAGGAAATACTCCTTAAATTTACCATTTTCATAAATAAATCCTTAAACTTTAAAATAATCAAGAATCATTCCATAAATATGTCTATTAAACTCCCAAATTTAAAACCCAATAAAAAAATAACACCAAGAATTGAATTTCTCAACAATGGCAATTTTCAAAAATATCATTAATTCTCAAAATTTCAACATTGGTAAGCTACTACATGATTTTAAGGTTTCAAAAATATAAAATTTAAATAAAAAGGGCCAAAACATACCAACCAAATCGAGCTTCAAACTTAAACAACAATGGCCGAATGTCTCTTTTCTTCCCTCACCATTTCAGCATGCAAAACCATAATGAAGAAAAAAATATTTTGTTTTATTCTTCTTCTTTTACTAAATTCTCCACTATCTATTTCTCATCTTTATTTTATTTTATTTTAGTTATAATAGTTTAATATAACATATATATATTATAGTTAACATAATATATGTATTATATACATATAAATATGATATGACCATCCACTTAATTAAACAACAAGGGTATAATTTCTTTTCAAGTCCTTTAGTTATAGATTAGTTTATAGTTTAATAACCATTACACTTTTATCATTTAAACAATTAAGTCCCTATACCTCATATTACACACTAATTCAACGAAATTGTCTAAACGAAATTCAATTCATTTTTAAAATAACTCAATAAATATTTAATATTAATATTTATGAGTCTGGTTTACAAAAACGAAGTCTTGATATCTTAACTTTTGAAACCACCGACTTTAGGACCGATACACTTGTACCTTATCTAACTTTCAAATAACCAAAATTATTAGACCAAACTCCAATATAATACTGTAATATCTTCGTAAATATTAATAAATAATATTCATTTATCCTATGATTGAAAAATAGTATTCCGAAACAACCGTTTCTGACTTCACTGACTTTTGGGTCGTTATAGGGTGGAATAGGGTCCTCACCTTTCGTGGTGGCAGTAGTGGCAATTATCTTTCTCTTCTTCTTCATTATCAAAATTTAATGATGTCGTCTTTTCAGGCTTTTCAACAATGGTTTCCCCTTCATCAGCAGTGGTTCCCAAATTCAAGGATTCTACTTGGCAGTAGGAGTTTGAGTTGGCTCCTCTCCAGCTTTAGGAATTGGGAGCAAAGAGGTGGAAAAGGAGGGAATTCTACCATCGACTTTGTAAAGTTCTTATGAAGGGATAGTTTAAGAGCCAAATCTCTACTCCTCACATTAGTCCAGTATTGAGCTTGCTGCTCCTAGGCCTTGACCATCTCTTCGGCTGGTTGAAACTACTTAATCTCAAAGAGTAAAATCTTTTGCTCAAATTACTTTAAGGAGTACAACACTTGCTATTCAAAGGAGCTGCGAAATGCTGTGAACAATTTACTCGTTAGCCTTTCCCAAAAATCTCTCCCTTAGACATTTCTATTCGGTCAACCCATGTTACCTCATATCTTGACATACATTTACCCATTTTGTCGCAGCATAGTTTACTTCTGAGATGTTGCGATAAAGTCCTCTTAGTATCACAACTGATAATCCCACACTTTTGTTTTGTCTCCAAAAATCTAGAAAAACTGCTTATTAATTAAAGATGAAAACATAAATGAAACAACATTAAATAGTTAATTATAATTGATAATAAAAATGAAATGAAAGTAAGGTAATTAAAGAAAGGAAAAATAAAAACAAAACTGCTAACTCAAGCACCTCCGAGGTCAATGGATTGCTTGTCATGATCCACATGAGCACCCTAGTATTGCTTCAAGCATTGTCTACTAACTTTGAATGTGACCCTCATTTTCAAGTCTTTGATACTAACAGCTCCATGCAGGTATACTTAAGCTACTTCAAAGGGACCTGACCAGTGAGATTTTAATTCACCAGGGAACAATTTGAGCCTAGAGTTGAACAATAACACCTCTTGCCCTGGGTCAAATTGCTTTGGTATAATTTTGATATCATGCCAGCGCTTGGTCTTCTTCATGAAAAATTTAGCATTTTCATATGATTATGCCCTGAATTCTTCGATTTCATTAAACTCTAACAACCTTTTATGACTAGCAGTGACCCAATCCATGTTCAGCTTTTTAATAGCCTAAAATTCTTTGTGCTCAAGCACAACAGGTAGGTGATATGGCTTTCCATAAACAAGCTTAAAATTTGACATCCCTAATAGTGTTTTAAATGCATTATGATAGGCCCACAAAGCTTCATCCAGTCTAAAGGACCAATCCTTACGAGTTGAGTTCACCACTTTTGCTGGAATCTTCTTGATTTTTCTATTAGAGACCTTAACTTGTCCATTTGTTTGGGGATGATGTGTCGTGGCAATCTTATGTTTCACCCTATATCGATTCAAGGCATTAGCCACTAGCTTACAATCAAAATGAGATTCTTCATCACTAATAATGGCTCTAGGCGTACCGAATCTTGTGAAAATGTTCTTGTGCAAGAACTTCATTACTGACTTTGCATCATTAGTAGGAAGCAATATAGCTTCAACCCACTTAGAGACATAGTCCACTACCAACAGTATGTACAGATTACCTACTGACGGTGGAAATGGACCCATAAAGTCTATTCCCCCATACATCAAACAACCCAATCTCTAGAATATTTTGCAGCGACATTTTGTGTCTCCTAGATAAATTTCTTGTCCTCTGACAATGGTCTTACGACTGATAAAATTCATAAGCATCTTTGAACAAACTCGGCCAATAAAATCCTGACTGAAGCGCTTTGGCACTAGTTGTCATTCCTCCAAAGTGTCCTCCATAAGGGGCTGAATGAAAATGCTGCAAAATGATATGTATTTCGTCATCAGGGACGCACTTCTTAATTATCTAAGTAGCACAATGCTTAAATAGGAAGGGTTCATCCCAATAATAATGCTTGGCATCATGAAGGAATTTCCTTCTTCTTTGGCTGTTGAGATCAGATGGCATCACACTACTTACTAAAAAGTTCACTATATCGACATACCAAGGTAATGCCATGGAAACTAACAGCTGCTCATCTGGAAAGTTTTCTTTAATAAGTTTTTCATTACCATCTTCATTTCTAGATTCTAACCTCGACAAGTGAACAACCACTTGATTTTCAGTCCCCTTTCGATAATTTCCAAGTCGAACTCCTTCAACAAGAGTATCCACCTAATCAATCTTTGCTTGGTACCTTTTTTGCTCACCTAATACTTAATAGCAGAGTGATTCGTGTAGACTATGACCTTGGTACCAACTAGATAAGAGAGAAAGTTGTCAAATGTGAACACCATAGCCAATAACTCCCTTTCCCTGGTGGTATAATTAAGCTGTGCATTTGTTAGTGTTCCGCTCGCATAATATATTGCACATAGTACTTTCTCTTTCTTTTGCCCCAACACTACTCCCACAGCATAATCGCTGGCATCACACATGAGTTCAAAAGGTAGTTTCCATTCGGAGCTATTACAATTGGTGCTGTAACACCCCAAACTCGGTCCAGACGTTATGGCCAAATCTGGCGTGTCACATTGAAGTGTTTTTCAAAAACCTTATTTTCATTGAAAACCCTTCTTTAAAATAAAAACCTTGAGTAAAATCCCAGCTTGTATTTGTTGCTTTCAAAGCGAGGTGTATTTAAAAAAACTATTCCTTCTTGTATGATAATAATTACTTTGTAAAATCTCTTTTCTGTTGCGAAAGCTTTATTTAAAACAAATGATCTATGAAAACTTGTCATTTAATGATTGAGTTACGGAAACGTAGTATTTGAAAACAGTTATGGTTTAGGAAAACCATGTTCTACTTCTAATAAATACAAAGTAGAAAAATAATAATAAACCTAATTTGAAATAATAACTAGAGGAAAGGCCTTATTACAACCCAAATCATAAATAAAATTAAAATATTAAAAATTAAATAAAAGACTAAGTCTAAACTTTTTGCTAGTTGGTTACCTCCGAGTCCCTCCATCCGTCAAACCGCCTACTAAGGATCACCTGTAAATTTTAAAATGAGCGGGTGAGTTTTTGAAAACTCAGTGTGTACAATCCTTGACAAATAGAAAAGCATGCAATAGCAAGTCTTTTCGGGCCTGAGCCCAATTCAATATCAGAACAGATGTAAGGCAATCAAATATGCACGGATCCCACCCATCCAACCGCTACACACCATCTCCATCCCCTGATACACACCATGTGGGGATATAAATATCGACCCACCCATCTGATACACTCCAATGGTAGCCCGGTTGCGGTACTACCTAACGTTGCAGCAAAGCTGCTAATCATATATTAGGCT
Organism: Gossypium anomalum; assembly: GCA_025698475.1. Taxonomy (NCBI): domain Eukaryota; kingdom Viridiplantae; phylum Streptophyta; class Magnoliopsida; order Malvales; family Malvaceae; genus Gossypium; species Gossypium anomalum. The sequence goes on from CM046966.1 coordinate 66,581,213, forward strand.
TAAAAAGCCATCGGTGGATCCACGGTCGTCAAGTAACCATGCGATCCTCATATACTTCCTCCGTTCCATAATTCCCAACCCATATGCAACCTATACAGAATATCATATGAATGCAGTAGGTATACTTGTAACATCCATAAATCTTACATTCAACACGTAGGGGTATTTTAGTCATTTTCGTCTTTAGGGGCTTTTTGGTAATTTCTCTTTATTATGGGTTATTACTTACCTTGGCGCGTTAACAAGTCCTCATTGGCTAAAGCGAACAAATACTATGCACTAGGTAGGAATCTGGAGAAGAAGAGGTGGGTCAATAAGACCGCTTAAGTACCAAGCTCTCCCTAGATCCAATCCTAGACATGCATATACCCATTGCCACACCTTAACCTTATGGCTTGTCCACGGTCACAATTAATTAATTATTTAAGTTTTATGTCTGTTTAAGCAGTTATCAGATACTAGACCCAAAACCCCTTACAAAGCCCAAACGAGTCTACATACATGCATATGGCCTACTAGGCCCAATCTCATTCATATGGCCCATTAGGCCTAAATCACATTCGTATGACCCATTAGGCCCAAATCACATTCATATGGCCCGTCAGACCCAATCACATTCATAGTCATGCAATCATATGATTTTTCATCACTTAGTAACAAATTGCCAATTTTGCCTATTATGGGCCCTACAGCCCATCGGGCCCATTTAGCTTATTCTGGCCCAATTGGCCAATACACGACCCAGGTCCACGGAATCTCACATGGGGCCTCTGATAACCTATCGATTTCCCCTTACGAGTGTTCACGCACTCGCAAGTCTATTGTAGCCAAACTTCTGGCTTTTCGGCATTTCGAGATTTGCCGATCTACTGTGTGTATACAGTGTATGTACGCACCTGGTACTAAAATGTGCTACGATATCCTTAGCCACGAACCTACAAATGATGTAACTCAATGATTAATCATACACTTATCAAATACAATCACCAAAAGCTAAAAATCTCACCTTTGCCTTACCTTGAACGACAAGCCTTAACAGCCTTTCCTTGACCACTAATCACAAGTATTTCTTAAATCTGCATCAATCTTAATCATTAAAAATAAACAACAAGTGACTCACAATCATCTTAAGTCACTCTCAAATCTTCCATGGCCATTCGGCCTACCTTAACCAATAAAAGAGGAATATTTACCCAAAACCTCAAAACGCCTAGGAGCAATTTGGTAGAGATCTGGAACCCTAGATTTGATACTAATCCCACAAGAATCGGCCAAAGTAGAGGGAGTAACGGTGGCACAGAGGGTCTTCAGTCAAAGAGGTATTTAGCTTTTGAGATTTGTATGGTGAAAGGGTTATTCGGCACAAATAAGAAGAAGAGAAAGAATGGAAAATCGCCAAGCAACGAACAAGGAATTCTGCTTCTGAGCACTTAGAGAGAAAAGTGTTTCGGCAACACAAAAAAATGAGAAATTCGGCTAAAGGAAGAGAAGCAATTTCAGCATTACCTAGAATCCCCAAAATCGGCACCTATATATACTATAGTCGAATTTACCTATCCCCAAATTCCCTATTCGGCTCAATTTCTCTACACCCCTCATCTCCTAACTTTTCTCCCTGATAACTCCTTAATCCCTTCCTTAAATTTCTTCTCTGATCACTCCCTTCAGGGTTCACATCCAACGCCACTACTAGCCATTTATTGACCAAAATAAATCCTTCTTTTGAGCAAGGAGGGATTCGAACCCCAAACCTCCTTGCCATGCATGTGTTGCCACCTCTAAGCCCCACATATGACGCTACTTGCCACTCCAACACAAGGCTCCTTGTGTCCAATTCCTCCTTCATTTATTTAAAAACCAAACTACTTGCCATCAAGGTTCTTTTAATTATTAAACTATAATTTTCTTCACCCCAAAGTTCAAACTCAAAACTTAACCAGGCCTATTATCACATAAATAACACTCGACTAGGAATATTAAGTACACATTTTATCACAATTGAAAAAGAAAGAAAGTTTAGGATTTTTGGGGCATTACAGGTGCTGCTACCAACCATTTCTTCAATTTCTCAAAAGAAAGCCAGCAATGTTCATCAAAATTCAAAGGTCTATTTTGCTCCAAAAAAGTGCAAAAGGGCTTAGATATCTTCAAGAAATCCTTAATAAATCTTCTATAAAATCCCGTGTGACCTAAAAAACTTTTAATACCCTTGACACTGGTGGGAGGTGGCAATTTTTCTATTACTTCAATTTTTTCTCTGTCCACTTCAATCCCTCGCTACGATATTCTATGCCCTAGAAAAATTCCTTCACGAACCATCAAGTGACATTTTTTCCAATTTAAAACAAGAATTTTTTCTCCACAACGAACAAAACCAATACCATATTTTTTAAAAATCCCCAAAATTATCGCAAAACAGAGAGAAATTGCAACAGCCCAATTTTAGTGAAATCAGAACAATGGTTTCGGGACCACAAATCCAAGCTAAAAATAAAATTTATTTTAATTTTATTACATGGTCCGTATTATATTAGAAATGTCATGTGAAAATTTTGATAAGGAATTTTTACTAGTTATGTGTTTAATTACAGGAAGGACCAAATCGCATAAAATGCAAAAGTTGAATTCTGGTAGCGACAAGGATTAAATAGCTATGGAATTCAAAAATTGAGGTCATTATATGGTAATTAGACCATCAAAGAAAAGTATGTAGATATTTTTTGGTGACTCATCCATGGAAATTTAGAAAAAGGGCAAGGACTAAATTAAAAAATTGAAATAATTTAATTATTAAAAGATGATAAAAGAAATATCATCTCATTTTATGTCATCTTTGTCCCCAAAACACATGGAAACCCTAGGAGGGAGAGAAGAAACCTTCTTGGCTTAATTGGGTAAGTTTTCTTATCTCATTTTTAGTAATTTTGATATTTTTGAAACTGGGATAGTTTAATCTATCTATTTGGGGGATCAATTTGAAAAGTTATCAAAGTATGAAAATTATTTCATGGATGAATATGCTGAAAATTTGAAATTTATGGTAGAAAATGAAATGTTGTTGATAGATAAACAACCCTTACAAAGTGATTCTTGATAAAAACATGATTTGGGGACTAAAATGTAAAGTTGTGAAAATTTGAAGAAAAATTCTAAATTTTATAGAATGTATGTACTGTAAATTTTATAATACAATTTTGGTTAGAGTTGGAATAGGGAGTAAATTGCATAAATTTCATTTTCCTTGCCTAAGGATGAAATTGGAATTTATGAAAAAGTTAGGGGCAAAAGGTAATTTTGCCTAGGATTTAATTAAGTCCACTTGAATGTGAAATCTGATAAATTGATAAATAAATTCATTTATATAGATTCGGATAACACAAATTCGAAGCTAGATCGATGAAAAGATAAAGTTTCAGATTAGTAGATTTATATGTGCAAACAAGTGTTGAGGTAAGTTCGTGTAACTTAATTGAGCTTGTAAATATGATAAATTGAATGTTGTGTTGTATGGAATGTGTTTTATATTTATGTGAGTTAATTTGAATGTTATAACATAATAAATGATTACATGCTTGAGGTTGTTTGAAAAGGGTTAAATTCCGTTTGAATATTGGATTTCGATGGATAAACAACATTTCTTTACTAAATGAGGTCCTACATTGCTGCTGACGGGATTTAGCCTAGACTGGTAGTCCTGATGTAATCCCTCTCGAGCAAATGTTACAATTAGGATTTAGCCTGGACTGGTAATCTTAATTGAGCTCTTCTAAGCATATGTTACAAAAATGATTTAGCTTGGATTGGTAATCCTGTTATATGTTATGAGGCTTGAGAGTGTGCTTCCGATTAAGTGCCATAATGGGTACTCTTGAATATGAATTGGCAGGATGTCAAATTTGACACCTTGAGTGTACTGTTTGAATATCCATCGAAATTCCAATGATTCAACAGATAAATTACTTGACATGATATGAGACGAAATGAGTGATGTCTTGAAAGAATATAGTATGATGAGCTCATCTATCCTTACTTGATGCTTATGTGAACATTTATGTATCTAACTTGTTTGATTGAGTGTATGTGTATAGGTATATTTATCAAATTGATGAAAAATCATATTATTGAATGCTTAATGTTGATAATATAATTTGGTAAGTTTTAATTCCTGTTATATGAACTTACTAAGCATGTGATGCTTATTTAGTTTTATTTTCCCTGTTTTATAGTGCTCGGAAGCTCGCGAAGGTTGGAGATCAGTTGGAGCATCATCACACTATCCAATAGCTTATTTTGGGTATATATTGTAAAAATCATTTCGATATAATGACATGTATAGGATACATGGCCTTTAGTGACTTAAAAATGATGTTTGTAACCTAGCCATTGGAATGGCTAGTAATGGTTTATTTTGGTATTATAATGTAGGTTATTATGATAAACACACATGTGTTATGTTAAGTGTATGTGGTCAAATGATGTTAATGCCTAGGTTAAACCAAGGTAAGATTATAAACATATGTGTATTGTAACACCCCAAACCCGATCTAGACGTTATGGCTGAATCTGGCGTGTCACATCGAAGTGTTATTCAAAGATTGAACTTTTCGGTAAAAATCTGTTACTGAATTTAAATCCTTTTATTATTATTTAACAAAAGTTCTCGTCAAAACATTTAACTTATTAACCATCAGTGTTATATTAAATTAATTTAGAAACGCGGAAGCTTTTTAAGTTAATGAACTTTAAAACGTGTGTTTTAGAAAACAGTAATTGTTTTAAAGACACGTCTTTACCTAGTGTAACACCCCTCGCCCATATCCGACGCCGGGACAGGGTTCGAGGTGCTACCTGACTTTTACTAACACTTTCATACCAAACAGGGCCACGAAATCTCAAACAATTAAAAACTTTTCTTTTCACATGCAATCTGTCCCTTATGCGAGCTTACGAGGCCCAAAACATACATTCGGGTTGGTTCGGGACCCAACAAAGAACTCATGAAAAACTTAGAAAATCTCTTGCACCAAGGCTCCACATGCCCGTGTGCTAGGGACACGTCCGTGTCCAAAAACCTAGACATTCTGCAAAAACCACACGGCCAAGGCACACGCCCGTGTCCTATGACCGTGTCCTTCACACGGCTGGGACACATGGCTGTAACTCTTGCTCGTGTACTACTACCATGCATACTGACTAGAAAAACTTAGGTGCAGGGGACACACGGCTAGACAACACGCCCGTGTGTCTACCCGGGTGTGTTGTCTACCCGTGTGGACAAATACAAGGTTATTTTCCAAGCCATTTTTGTCACCCTCACAACACATGCACGTATACTTATCTAATAACCTACAACATGGCATAAATGAGCTCTTAAACATCTATAAACATGTTATGCTCAAGTCAGTTTCTTATCCAATAAATATCATAGGATTTGCTTACATCATTACCCCATACTAGTCATAACTATCATTACATCACAAACCTCATGGCCATCACTAAGCATGCATAATCATATCCATAAACCATTCATGAGGCATTATTAACTATTTACCAATCACTTAATCTTGCAACAGTTACTAACTCATCAATTAATCTCATTTCAATCTCTAGGCATACTTGCTATAAGCCACATCACAAGAGATAGTATCATACATATATATGAATGAACATTTATGCCCACAAAATCATTAGCCAACATAGGCCAATTCACATGGCTACAAAAATTTATCAATACAAGCCAACACCTTTGGCTAAATCATAATGTCACATACTCAACATTTAAAACGCTATACATGCCATAGACTCGAACCACTAGGATTTACTTATGCCAATAGCGTTAACTCGACAGTGTGATAATATCTCTGACGGCCTCCAACTCGAGCTAACCTAGGAACCCTAGGAAACATGGGAATGAAAGGGGATTAAGCTTTATGCTTAGTAAGTTCATATGAAAACAATAAGTAACTCATTAACATGTTTTATGAATGTTTACAACATATTCTCAAGTTCACGACAAGCTGTCTTCTTGAGCAATAGTCACTAAATTATTTATATCTGGAGATAAAAAACTCCAAATTAAGTTCTGTTAATTTTACCTGAAACTAGACTCATTTATATTTCTACCATAAAATTTCCAGAATTTTTGGCTTAGCCAATTAGTACAGTTTATTCCTCAAAGTTACCCCTGATTCATTGTCTGACAGTTTCAACCCTTCTGCACTAAAGTTCAATTATCTCATAGCACAAGACTCGAATAATGTTCTCGTCTATATCTCTTGAAACTAGACTCATTGAAAATTATAAGCATATAAATCATAACTCATAACAATATTTTTACAATTTATAATGATTTTCTCAAATCAGAATAGGGATCTCGAAGTCATTCTGACTCTATCCCACGCAACTTCAAATATCTCATTATAGGAAATTCTTTGGCTTACATGGTTTCTTTTATAAGAAACTAGACTCATTAAGCTTTAATCCCATATTTTATTATGCTTTTAACTTATTTTCCACTATTTTTAGTATATTTTCGAAGTTACACTATTGCAGTAACTCAAATCTATCAAGGCTAAGTTACTCATTCATGATCATTGTTCACAAATTAATACAACATCATTTCATCCATCATAGTAAGAAAACATATTTATTCATCATAGATCTTTCACATACCAAGACATTATCATAAGCTTAGTGTACGTACCTGCACAACTCGTAACATAACTCAAGTGCATACTCACCAATGACTTACCCCATTGGGACCATCATCAACTCTTTATTCGGATTACCCGTTGAACACTTGGAATACTAATTGGATACTCGGAAAAACCTTTGCACGTAAGTGCCTCAACTGTAGCTAAAGCTACCTCATATCTCATGACATTTCAATGCTCACCCTCGAGCTAGTCATCTAGACTCATAATTCCTAGTGACATGTCACTCGTATCCTATTTTATGCCTAAGGTTCAAATGGGATTTTTCCTCGCCTATCAAGGCTTTGTCTTATCATAATTCTATTAATCACATACACATTAATATTTGTACAATTAATGTAATGATAAAATTTAAATACATGTAGTATTGTTTACATACGAACTTACCTCGATACGACAAAGGTGAAAAAGGCGTAATTATCCCTTAATCGATTTCTTTCCGTTCTAAGTTCAAATCTCAATTTTCATCATCTATAACATCACATTCAACTTATTAAAACAATGTACTAATCAAATTAGTCCATTGACACACTTGGGCAATTTTTACAATTTTGCCCCTATATTTTGCCAAAATTACCAAATTGCCCCTATGCTCGTAAAATAATTTTTAGCACATTTCCTTACTCCTTAATCCTAGATGAACCATTTTCATAACTATAGCAACTCATAATTTCAACTATTTCACACATTTACAACTTGTTTTACAACTTTGCAAAATACCTCATTTTAGGTGTTTTCATGCAAACTTCTTTCATAAAAGTTGTTTATAACACTACCAAGACTCATAATATTACATAAAAACACAGAAAACAACACATTTTCTCTCATGAAAAAACCCTAGACTCTTCATCATTTTGCACAATAGTCCCCTCATTAGAAAGCTTATGCTTTAGGGGTTACAAAAATGTAAAAATCTTCAAGAAAAAGCATTAAAATCTCTTACTATAAAGGGAGTTTCTTTGCTGAAAGTTTCCAGCTTCTAAACCCTCTCTTTGCTGCCATTTTCGGTGGAGAGAAGATGGAGAAAAGATGATATCTTTCTTTTCTTTATTTTATTCTATTTTTAGTCACTTTAGTAACCTAAAAGCCACAAATTTTGGGTTTTTTGACCATCTTGTCTCCCTTGGCCAGCCATCACACTTTCAATGGCCTAATTTCACTTTATAGACCCCCAATTTAAGATACAAAGCAATTTAACACCTTTAGGCATCAAAAGACAACTTTTACCTTTTACGTGATTTAGTCCTTTTTCGAAATTGGACTAGAAGTCGCTAAAATTAACTTACCAAAATTTACATGCACTTATAAAATTATATTATAACACATAAAATAACATTAAAATAATTTTATTCGGCCTCAGAATAGTGGTTCCGAAACCAGTGTTTCGACTAGGCCCAAAATCATGCTGTTACATTTCTTCCCTCCTTTAGGGATTTTCTTTCCCGAAAATCTTACCTGAAAAAGTTGCTCTCAACTTTCACGAGTCAGTTATATCTTTTTTTCAAAACTTACAAAACAACTTAGCTCAAGCTCATACTCAGGATTTCTGTAACCTTTCCACAATTACCATAAAATTCTCGTCTCAATTCAAAATACTAAAAACTGGCATTCTAAGAACTATAAACTCAGATACATAGCTCGGCGAAATCTGTTTAATGATACCTCTGTATATACCAAAATAGTCATGCAGACTACTATCATCAATCTATCACAATTCAACTTGCATCCCTCCTTTTTCTCGGGGATGAAAGATATCCTGGTATGAAATTTCATAACAGTACTCTTTCATTTTTCTTTCAATATCATCACCGACAATAATAGTCTCATATGCATCTGATATTCGGCTTTACTCTGTAGACAGTTCAACATCCTTTAGAAGAATAGACAAAAAACTGCTGTAAGCTCTATACTCAATTCTCTGTATAACCCGAAGTTTCTTAGTACTCAAATCTTACTCTGAAATAATAGTAACAGAAACCAGAAATCAAATCCTCCCTGCAATTTCAAATTAAAAGTCGAATCATGCTGTACTTGTTTAATTTACCACTTATAGCCACATTTCTATACTCTGGTCATCAACTGCTTAGAAACTTTGCTAACATGAATCAAATGATTCCAACTTCATAGATGTGGTCTCTTTATTAATCAGGACAACTTTACTTATACTACATCTCTTGAATGAGATAAATCCAACTAATATGTTTTTGTATCATATTTTCAAGAATAAATTTCTTCATCTCAGACTGTACGTCTACTTACCCGTAATAGCACAACATTATTTTCGAACTAGAGAATAAACTTAATGCACATGACCTCATATATCTTTGCTGATAATAATCCTTTACATGAAGATTAGAGAAATCCAAATACTAGAATTCTCATACTTCCATAATCGAACCAGAAGCATAATCATAATAGATTCTAATATCGCAAGTCAAAGATTACTCGTAAAGACAAGCCAAGCTCGATAATTCTCGAAACAAGAACGAGAGAAAAACCAATATAAGTAATTCCAAGATATAAGACTATACCAAAAATCTGAGGATATAATCCAGAAGAAAATAATAAAGATAATCCGAAAAATCCCTCAGAGAAAACCAGAAGGAAACTACTGTCTGCACGCTCTAGAATTCCTCATAACAGAGATAATATAATTCCCGCATATATAAACCATAATCAATAGAACATCAGAATAATCTTACATAGATTTTTACTATCGACTTCATTCCAATATATCAGAATAGAAATCTGAAGAGATGGAGAAATGTCTATCATAACTAACTAGACCAATAGAGCTTTTCATCTAATATCATAGCTACTAGCATCCTTACACGATAGAATTCCCACTCGAAAGGGATAACCATACGTATTCCCCAGAATAGACGAAAACATAGAATACTCAGAAGAGAAAAATAGCCATAACTTTTATTTAATTGAATCCATCATACTCAAACATCTGTGCAAGTCTGACATTTTTCCTCTAACTCATTTTGTCTTCACTAATTCCATACTATTCCATTATTGTACTCTTCAGTTTCACTTTTGCAAGCTTATGCAACATATCTCTCGAGAATCTCATCGTATAACTCTATTATGGTAAGGGGGCGAAGATTGTAAAGCCTCTAAACTTTTGACTCTCAAGTAAATACATATTCAACAACAGAATAGCATTATGCACATTGATTCAAACATTTCAAATTTCCAACTTGTTATGAACGCATTTTCACATATCTTAGTAATACATGCAACTTTATTCATGTGAATATTAACTAAACATAAGTGAATTTATCACAACTCAAACTTTTATTTCTTTTACTCCAATTTCTATTAATGTCTTATTAAGTTTCCACATTTAGTCTTAATCACTTCCTAATATTTATCAAATTGGAGAACATCTTACAGTTTTGAGTACATCGCTTACTTGATGCCATAGTCCAACTATGGTCTTGTACTAGCTCTCGTCCATCTGTGTCGATGCCGTGTCCTAGAAAGGTCTTACACTGACACATGTAACCATGCCGATGCATGTCCCAGACATGTCTTACACTAGCACATCTCGTAGCCGACGCATGTCCCAGACATGTCTTACACTAGCTCTCATAGTGTGGCTGATGCATGTCCCAGACATGTCTTACACTAGCCCTCGTCTCAATGCCGATGCCATGTCCCAGACATGGTCTTACACTGGCTATCACAATGTGGCCGATGCATGTCCCAGGCATGTCTTACACTGGCACACAAATCTCATGTATTGCCATGGTCCAACCATGGTCTTTTCCGTCAATTCATTAGTGAACGGTCGTACTTATTCCCTGCGTTCCACCCAATTTGATCTTTCATTACAACCTTTATGCTATTGTGACATTTATAATTCTATAATTGAGATTATAAAGCATAACATTGCGGCATTTTGACTTCATTAATCTAGACATAAATGTCAACATCATGTATATACTAATTACTAATCATGCAATAAAAGCATTCATACATACATTCTGACATTTCAAGCAAATTTCTTTCTTTTCATAAACACTTGGCTAATCAAGTTGGACATTTAACATCATATGAATACTAACATGCATAAAAGAGCTTTTCCCAACTTAACTTTGTTTTACTCCACTATTTCACATTCTTTAACTAAAGAGTATCACACAATAAATACTAGTTCATGTAAAAATCATGCATTTCTTTTCATACCTTTCCCATTTTCAGCATATCACAAGCATGATTTAATAATATCAACTTTACTCTTATCTCTACCAAAATTTGCTCGATTGGAACTCATTCCTGTCTTAACCAACAGTTTTGTTAGGGCAGGGAGATATCACACTATCACGAGTAATATTATGACATGTATAGCTAGACTCTCTTATGCTAGGTTAGTCTAAGAATCGACTAAACCATGCTCTGATACCACTAAATGTAACACCCCTCCCCCGTATCCGATGTTGGGGCAGGGTTCGAGGTGCTACCTAACTTTTACTAACACTTCCATACCAAACAGGGCCATGAAATCTCAAACAATTAAAAACTTTTCTTTTCACATGCAATCTGTCCCTTATGCGGGCTTACGAGGCCCAAAACATATATTCGGGGTGGTTCGGGACCCAACTGAGAACTCATGAAAAACTTAGAAAATCTCTTGCATCAAGGCTCCACATGCCCGTGTGGGTATAGAGAACACGCCCGTGTGCTAGGGACACGCCCGTGTCCAAAAACTTGGACATTCTGCTAAAACCACACGGCCAAGGCACACGCTCGTGTCCTATGACCGTGTCCTTCACACGGTTGGGACACATGGCCGTGACTTTTGCCCGTGTACTACTACCATGCATACTGACTAGAAAAACTTAGGTGCAGGGGACACACGGCTAGACAACACGCCCGTGTGTCTACCCGTGTGGACAAATACAAGGCTATTTTCCAAGCCATTTTGTCACCCTCACAACACATGCACGTGTACTTATCCAATAACCTACAACATGGCATAAATGAGCTCTTAAAACATCTAGAAACATGTTATGCTCAAGTCAATTTCTTATGCAATAAATATCATAGGATTTGCTCATATCATTACCCCATACTAGTCATAACTATCATTACATCACAAACCTCATGTCCATCACTAAGCATGCATAATCATATCCACAAACCATTCATGAGGCATTATTAACTATTTACCAATCACTTAATCTTGCATCAGTTACTAACTCATCAATGAATCTCATTTCAATCTCTAGGCATACTTGATATAAGCCACATCACAAGAGATAGTATCATACATATATATGAATGAACATTTATGCCCACAACATCATTAGCCAACATAGGCCAATTTATATGGCTACAACACTTTATCAATACAAGCCAACACCTTTGGCTAAATCATAATATTACATACTCAACATTTAAAACCCTATACATGCCATAGACTCGAACCACTAGGATTTACTTACGCCAATAGCGTTAACTCGACAGTGTGATAATATCTCTGATGGCCTCCAACCCGAGCTAACCTGGCAACCCTAGGAAACATGGGAAAGAAAGGGGAGTAAGATTTACGCTTAGTAAGTTCATATGAAAATAATAAGTAAGATTTATCGATGTTTACAACATATTCTCAAGTTCACGACAAGTTATCTTCCTGATCAACAGTCACTACATTATTTACATCTGGAGCTACGAAACTGCAAATTCAGTTCCATTAATTTTCCTGAAACTAGACTCATGAATATTTCTACCATAAAATTTCCAAGATTTTTGGCTTAGCCAATTAGTACAGTTTATTCCTCAAAGTTACCCCTGATTCACTGTTTGACAGTTTCAACCCTTTTGCACTAAAGTTCAATTATCTCATAGCACAAGACTCGAATAATGTTCTCGTCTATATCTCTTGAAACTAGACTCAATGAAAATTCTAAGCATATGAATCATAACTCATAACAATTTTTTTACAATTTGTAATGATTTTCTCAAATTAGAATAGGGGATCTTGAAGTTATTCTAACTCTATCCCACGCACCTTCAAATATCTCATTATAGGAAATTCTTTAGCTTACACTGATTCTTTTAGAAGAAACTAGACTCATTAATCTTTAATTCCATATTTTATTAAGCTTTTAAATCATTTTCCACTATTTTTAGTGTTTTTTCGAAGTTACACTATTGCAGTAACTCAAATCTATCAAGGCTAAGTTACTCATTCATGATCATTGTTCACAAAATTAATACGACATCATTTCATCCATCATAGAAAGAACACATATTTATGCATCATAGATCTTTCACATACCAAGACATTCTCATAGGCTTAGTGTACGTACCTGCACAACTCATAACATAACTCAAGTGCATACTCACCAATGACTTACCTTATTGGGACCATCATCAACTCTTTATTCGGATTACCCATTGAACACTTGGAATACTAATTGGATACTCGGAAAAACCTTTGCACGTAAGTGCCTCAATTGTATCTAATTCTACCTCATATCTCATGTCATTTCAATGCTCACTCTCAAGCTAGTCACCTAGACTCATAATTCCTAGTGACATGTTACTCGTATCCTATTTTATTCCTAAGGTTCAAACATGATTTTTCCTCGCCTATTAATGCTTTGTCTTATCATAATTCTATTAATCATATACACATTAATATTTCTACAATTCATGTAATGATAACATTTAAATACATGTATAGCATGGTATTGTTTAATACGAACTTACCTTGATACGACTAAGGTGAAAAAGGCGTAATTATCCCTTAATCGATTTCTTTCCGTTCTAGGTCCAAATCTCAATTTTCATCATCTATAACATCACATTCAACTTATTTAAACAATGTACTAATCAAATTAGTCCATTGACACACTTGGGCAATTTTTACAATTTTGCCCCTATATTTTGCCAAAATTACCAAATTGCCTCTATGCTCATAAAATAATTTTTATCACATTTCTTTACTCCTTAAGCCTAGATGAACCATTTTCATAACTGTAGCAACTCATAATTTCAACTATTTCACACATTTACAACTTGTTTTACAACTTTGCAAAATACTTCATTTTAGGTGTTTTCATGCAAACTTCTTTCATAAAAGTTGTTTATAACACTACCAAGACTCATAATCTTCCATAAAAACACAGAAAACAATACATTTGCTCTCATGTCAAAACCCTAGACTCTTCATCATTTTGCACAATAGTTCCCTCATTAGAAAGCTTATGCTTTAGGGGTTACAAAAATGTAAAAATCTTCAAGAAAAAGCATTAAAATCACTTACTATAACGGGATTTTCTTTGCTGAAAGTTTCCAGCTTCTAAACCTTCTCTTTGCTGCCATTTTTGGTGGAGAGAAGATGGAGAAAAGATGATATTTTTCTTTTCTTTATTTTATTCTATTTTTAGTCACTTTAGTCATCTAAAAGCCACAAATTTTGGGTTTTTTGACCATCTTGTCTCCCTTGGCCGGCCATCACACTTTCAATGGCCTAATTTCACTTTAAAGACCCCCAATTTAAGATACAAACAATTTAACACCTTTAGGCATCAAAAGACAACTTTTACCTTTTACACGATTTAGTCCTTTGTCGAAATTGGACTAAAAAACGCTAAAATTAACTTACTAAAATTTACATGCACTTATAAAATTATATTATAACACATAAAATAACATTAAAATAATTTTATTCAACCTCAGAATAGTGGTTTCGAAACCGCTATTTCGACTAGGCCCAAAATCAGGCTGTTACACCTAGACTAGCAGTTTACGAAATATATTGTCCTAAGCCCAATTAAAAATTAAAACCCACAAACAGCCTTATTACAAAATTAAAAACCCAAAAATTAAAATTTAATTTAAATAAAGTCAAATGCAAGACACAGTAGTCGTGTGGCCACCACCAAGTCCCTCGCAACACCAAATCATCTAAGGCTGGGGATTACCTGTATAGTTAAAAAGAAAGTGTACGTTTATGAAAACTCAGTGTGTAGCCCCTTATCAGCCAAACAGTAAATAGTGTATACAATAATGATGCAGGCACGACCCTATTCGGTGTCGATCTGATGCTGGGCCTTAGACTTATATAGTAACAGTGTGGATCTAAGCCCAATACAGTATCAGTACAGTGTAATGCAATTATGCATCCTACCCAAATCCAACCAGCAAACCACTCGTACCAACCAACACACCACGTGGGGATATAAATCGACCCACCCACCCAGCACACCAATATCTCAACAAAGCTGCCAGTAATAATAATGTAGTATAGCTACCAGAAACAGTAAATATGGCAAAGCCACTAGTATCAGTAATTGTGGCATAGCCACCGATGTGATGAATCGACATAGTCACGATCAAGATGACTTCCTCCATATCAAAATCCCAACCCCATGTAGTATGTCATGTCATAAATATTACGTGTATGCTAAGTCATACTCAGTACAATCATATATGTAAATCATAAGCACATCGTCATACGGAACATAAGGCATAATCGTCATTTTACCATACAAGGGTATTACGGTCACTTTACCTATTTTAGGGTTTCAGCTTAGATAACGACCTCTCCGAAGGTCTACAATCTCCTCGAGCGACACAGATAACCTAAATGATAATAACAGTGTAAATGGGCCCAAGGCCCATTACCCGGCCCAAGTGGGCTCACATGCTCATGTGGCCCATTTAGCCCAAATTCAGTTATGGCCATGTGACCTACGTAGCCCAGCCCAATATTTATCACTTACCGTGGATTTAATCTGTGTTGAGCCTATGAGCCCATTGGGCCCACACGGCCTATTTCGACCCAACGTGGCCCATAACGGCTCAAGTCCACAGAAACGCTCGTGGTGGCCTTTACAGTCGATCACCCATGATTCGTGGGCTTGGCTTACCACATGAGCATTCGCACACCTTTGTGGTCAAAAGGCCATTCTTTCGATTTTTCAGCTTTTGCCATTCTATAGTCTATTCAGTGTGTGAATACACACCTGTTATGGAGTTGCAATCGAACCACTTCTGAAACGAGAGCCTATGATCAACCACAACCCCACCATCAGTCATATTTATGGTTAATCCAAAAACCAAAGCATTGTAGGAACTTTAGCCGAACCATCGCACTTACCAAACGCACTGTTGTAGAACCCCTCTCGCTCTTAAAATTCGTGAATTCTTCCCAAAGCTTCAACCTTTACACGAACAGTTAACCAAAAAATAAAACTCCATAACCCTATTTAATTGTATCTAGGATTAAAGTACTTACCAATAGAGAAGGTACCACTTGTAGGGACAGGGCAATCGGCTAAGCACGCCGATTACAGAAATTGAGCCCCTAATAACAAATGCGTGAACAAGGACTTAAAAAGGTATTAGACGATTACTACCCCATGGTAGGAAAAAGAGAAAGCAAACACTCGGCCAAAGAGATACCAAAAGTCGAATCTTTGAGAAGAAACCAATGAGATTCGACTGAAGGAAAAATCAAACCATAAAACACTTATCTAACAAAGCAAAGGAATTTCAGCAGCACTTCAGCAAGAATCGGCCAAGGGAAAGTTAAGAAGAGAAGGGAAAAAATAACTAGTCCTTGACAATTTCGACTACTCAAAGACATAGGGTAATCGGTTTGGAGAACAGAGAAGAAGAAATGAACACTACTTAGGGTATTTGGTCAACAAAGAAAGAGAGTGAAAGATTCAGCTTGCCAAAGAACAGATGAGGGAAGAATGAAATCAGGAAGAGAAGTATTCGACTTTAGAAAAGAGGGGACAAAGAAGAAAGAAAGATGAAAAGTAAGGTGTCACTTCAGGTATTCATCCAAAGAAAAACATCAAAGGTGGAGGGGTTTTCAGAAGTCTTCGACTAGAGCCAAAACAAAACAAAAGAAGTCAAATTGCCAACCCGAGGTATTATAACGAAAACGACCAAAGGCTAGCTAACACCAAATCGGCACCCCAAAAGCCTCTAGCCGAATTTCCTCATGCATCTAGAGTCCTTAAATGGCACTAACCCCCTCCATAAGACTTCAAATTCGTCACAACTACCCTCACCACAATCTCTACTATTTTCTCCAAATATTTCTCCCTTCAACCCTCCACGATTATCTCTATGAAACATTCCAACATCCCATTCAAACTCTCATGACCAATTCAACCTCAGAGTTCTAGTCAGACTCCACTTTTCAATTAGCAAAGAAGTAAAATAAATGCTCTTTTATATTGCCAAGACTTGAACCTCAGACCTCCAGCAAACTACCACGCGCCACTTACCACAAGACCACAAGCTCCATTTTGTCATACCTTACCAAATTTTATTTATAACCCTACTGACCAAAGATATGGGGTTTTATACTTAAAAACCAAAATTTTATGGAAGCCAGGACTTGAACCCATGACTTCCCAGACACTTCAAGAGCACACAACCACTAAGCCAAACCTTCAGTTGTGCCATTTTCCTGCACAATTAAATTTTTATGTGCAGTCTCCTAACTATTCCCAAGCTCAAGGCCTATTCCTTCTAGGCCCAAATTCGGGGCGTTACAATTCACCCCTCCTTAAAGAAATTTCATCCTTGAAATTTCCAACTAATAGGGTAGTCGCATAAAAACTACACCACTACGCTCTCGCTGTGCACCCTGATCCCAATAACGCTAACACACTTTACTTTGAACTTGGAACCTCTTACACATACCGAAAACACCGACCCACTGGAGCAGATAGACATCAAATGCATTCAATCTCTATGTCCAAATCATCATATCAAACTAAACATACCTGACTTAAAAGTGATTTGGCAATCCTGAGCCCGATGTTCTTTAGACCTGCATTTGAGACATGCTCTTGAATTCCTCCAGCATTCGCCCGGATGACGCCTTCTTCAATGCTCCCAAGTTGGAAAGTTCGAATGCGTTTTAACATGCTTCACAGAGAGAGGCTCCAGCCCAGAGAACTACGATCTCTCTTCTTCCTATAGTCCATGCTCCTAGCCCGGAGCGTTTCACCAATCTCCTTTACTTCCTATAGTACTTTCCTTACTAACCGGGTTAGCGCCTCAGTACTAAGCTCTGGGTTATCGCTACCCGAAGTTGGCGGACTTATCCTGACTTTCGTCCCCTGAACCATCTCATGTTCTGGTGAAGTTGGTGCCTCCCTAGCAGGCATGTGACCCGATGCTGAAGACCCAACCCTAACACCTCCTCGGCCTTCACCGCAGCCACATATACCCCTTCCGCAAGTACCTCTTATGCTCATTTCGATAACGAATTATCTGTTTTAAGAGTCTTATGAATCAATTCATAATTCCAATAATTATTAACGGATATTTTATGATCAAGTAGTAGTTAAAGTTTTGTTTTCGTAGAGCAGAATCTCACTATAGTTTTTAATCTTCTACAATCTCAGTTTTCTTACAGTCTCAGTTAACTCAGACTCTAGGGTTTCCAGTATAGTACGACTACCTATAGCATAACATTTCAGTCTATAATAGTAAAAAGTCAGAGAACTTACAGATTTAGCGTCGGAGACTCGATGTACCACACTGGTAAACCTTCAAAAAATATTTCAAGAACACTTTTCCAAAAATTCCTAGTATTTTCAAAACCCATTCCATAGCCGAGTTTTGTAACTTGACTCTGATACCACTAAATGTAACACCCCAGACCCGGCCTAGAAGTTATGGCCGAATCTGGCGTGTCACATCGAAGTATTTTTCGAAGATTGATCTTTTCGGTAAAAATCCGTTACTGAATTTAAATCCTTCTATTATTATTTAACAAAAGTTCTCGTCAAAACGTTTATCTTATTAACCATCAGTGTTATATTAAATTAATTTAGAAACGCGAAAGCTTTTTAAGTCGATGAAGTTTAAAACGCGTGTTTTAGAAAACAATAATTGTTTTAAAGACTCGTCTTTACCTAAACTAGCAGTTTAAAAAATATATAGTCCCAAGCCAAATTAAAAATTAAAACCCACAAACGGCCTTATTACAAAATTAAAAACAGTGTCAGAGAACTTACAGATTTGTCGTCAGAGGCTCGATGTGCCACACTGGTAAACCTTCCAAAAATATTTCAAAAACATATTTCCAAAAATTCCTAATATTTTCAAAACCCATTCCACAGCCAAGTTTTGTAACTTGACTCTGATACCACTAAATGTAACACCTCAAACTCGGCCTAGACATTATGGCCGAATCTGGCGTGTCACATTGAAGTGTTTTTCGAAGATTGATCTTTTCAGTAAAAATATGTTGCTGAATTTAAATCCTTTTATTATTATTTAGTAAAAGTTCTCGTCAAAATGTTTACCTTATTGACCATTAGTGTTATATTAAATTAATTTAGAAACGCGAAAGCTTTTTAAGTTGATGAAGTTTAAAACGCGTGTTTTAGAAAATAGTAATTTTTTTAAAGACTCGTCTTTACCTAGCCTAGTAGTTTAAAAAATATATAGTCCCAAGACCAATTAAAAATTAAAACCCACAAACGACCTTATTACAAAATTAAAACCCAAAAGTAAAATTTAATTTAAATAAAGTCAAATGCAAGACACAGCAGTCGTGTGGCCACCTTCAAGTCCCTCATAGTACCAAATTGTCTAAGGCTGGGGATTACCTGTTCAGTTAAAAAGAAAGGGTGAGTTTATGAAAACTCAGTGTGTAGCCCCTTATCAGCCAAATAGTAAGCAGTGCATACAGTAACAGTCTGGACCTGAGCCCTATTCAGTGTCAGTACAGCTTGGGCCTTAGCCCTATACATTAACAATGTGGGCCTAAGCCCAATACAATATCAGTACAGTGTAATGCAATTATGTATCCCACCCAAATCTAGCCAGCACACCACCCGTACCAACCAACACACTACGTGGGGATGTAAATCGAGCCACCAAGCCAGCACACCAATATCGTAGCAAAGCTGCCAGTAATAATAATGCAACATAGCTGCCAGAAACATTAAATATGACAAAGCCACCAGTATCAGTAATTGTGGTATAGCCACCAGTAACAGTGAATCTAACGTAGTCACCAGTATAGTACTTCCTCCATATCAAAATCCCAACCCCATGCAGTATGTCATGTCATAAATATTACGCATATGCTAAGTCATACTCAGTACAATCATATATGTAAATCATAAGCACATCAGTCATACGGAACATAAGGCATAATCGTCATTTTACCATATAAGGGCATTACAGTTATTTTACCTATTTTAGGGTTTTAGCTCAGATAACGACCTCTCTGAAGGTCTATAGTCACCTCGAGCGACACATATAACCTAAATGATCATAATGGTGTAAATGGGCCCAAGGCCCATTACTCGACCAAGTGGGCCCACAAGCTCGTGTGCCCCATTTAGCCCAAATTCATTTACGACCATGTGACCTACGTAGCCCAGTCCAATATTTATCACTTACCATGGATTTAATCTGTGTAAGGCCAACGAGCCCATTGGGCCCACATGGCCCATTTCGGCCTAATGTGGCCCATAATGGCCCAAGTCTACGGAAACGCTTGTAGTGGCCTTTACAGTCCATCACCCATCATTCGTGGGCTTGGCTTACCAGATTAGAGTTTGCACACCCTTGTGGTCAAAAGGCCATTCTTTCAGCTTTTCAGCTTTTCGACTTTTGCCGTTCTATAGTCTATTCAGTGTGTGAATACACACTTATTATGAAGTTGCAACCGAACCACTTCTGAAACGAGAACCTATGGTCAACCACAACCCCACCATCAGTCATATTTACAGTTAATACAAAAACCAAAGCATTGTAGGAACTTTAACCGAACCATCTCACTTACCAAACGCACTGTTGTAGAACCCCTCTCGCTCCTAAAATCCACGAATTCTTCCCAAAGCTTCAACCTTTACACAAAAAGTTAACGAAATCATCAAACTCCATAACCCCACTTAATTGTATCTAGGATTAAAGTACTTACCAATAGAGGAAGTACCACTTGTAGGGACAGGGCAATCGGCTAAGCACCCTGATTATAAAAATCGAGCCCCTAATAACAAACACACTAACAAAGAATTAAAAAGGTGTTAAACGATTACTACCCCATGGTAGGATAAAGTGAAAGTAAACACTCAGCCTAAGAGATACCAAAAGCTGAATCTTTGAGAAGAAACCAAATGAGATTCGACTAAAAGAAAAATCAAACTAGAAAACACTTATCCAATAAATCAAAGGTATTTCGCAGCACTTCAGCAAGAATTGTCCAAGGGAAAGTTAAGAAAAGAAGGGAGAAAATAACTAGTCCCTAATAATTTTGGCTACTCAAAGATAGAGGGTAATCAATTTGGAGAACAAAGAAGAAGAAGTGAACACTACTTAGGGTATTTGGCCAACAAAAAAAGAGAGGGAAAGATTCGGCTTGCCAAAGAACAAAAGAGGGAAGAATGAAACCGGGAAGAGGAGTATTCGCCTTTAGAGAAGAGGGGACAAAGAAGAAAGAAAGATGGAAAGTAAAATGTCACCTCAGGTATTCGGCCAAAGAAAAACAACAAAGGCGGAAAGGTTTTCAGAAGTCTTCGACTAGAGCCAAAACAAAACAAAAGAAGTAAAATTGCCAACCCAATATATTGAAACGAAAAAGACCAAAGGCTAGCTAACATAAAATCGGTACCCCAAAAGCCTCTAGCCGAATTTTTTCATGCATCTAGAGTCCTCAAACGGCACTAACCCCCTCCTCAAGACTTCAAATTTGTCACAACTACCCCTACCACAATCTCCACTATTTTCTCCAAATATTTCTCCCTTTAACCCTCCACGATTATCTCCATGAAACACTCCAACATCCCATTCGAACACTCATGACCAATTCAACCTCAGAGTTCTAGTCAAACTCCACTTCTCAAGCAGCAAAGAAGTAAAATAAAAACTCTTTTATATTGCCAAGACTTGAACCTCAGACCTCCAGCAACTACCACACGCTGCTTACCACAAGACCACAAGCTCTTTTTTGTCATACCTTACCAAATTTTATTTATAACCCTACTAACCAAAGATAGGGGGTTTTATCCTTAAAAACCAAAATTTTGTGGAAGCTAGGACTTGAACCCATGACTTCCCAGACACTTCCAAAGTACACAACCACTAAGCCAAACCCTCAATTATGCCACTTTTCTGCACAATTAAATTTTTATGTGCAGTCTCCTAACTATTCCCAAGCTCAAGGCCCATTCCTTTTAAGCCCAAATTCAGGGCATTACATGTATGTTATGTTATACTGTATTTAGATGTTAAAAATTTGCTTGAACCCAATGCTTGAAATGGTTGGCATTTGGATGTAAGTTTTAGTGCAGGTCATTGATATGATTTTGGGTGAGAAATGAAGCTAGAAATAGCTTCATTTTGTCCACACGGGTAGCCACACGGGCGTGTGTCACACACGGCCTGGTACGCGGGCACGTAGTTAGGCTATGTGTCCCCTGCATCTTAAATTCGAGAAAACAGAATGCTCAGAATTGAGCACATGGGTAGAGAAATAGGCGTGTGTCTCCACCATGTGTGTGACACGGCCTGGAACACGGGCGTGTGTCTTGGCCATGTGAAACCTGCACTTAATTTTGAAAAATTAAATTAACCACACGGCCTAGCTCAAGGGCATGTGTCTGGCCGTGTGGCACAAGTCAGAGAGTTATACGGGGACGAACATGGCCTGCAGCACGGGTGTGTCGTTTAGACCACACTGGCGTGTGAACTCTGTAACTTGAAATTTTTTTGAAATTTCATGAAAAAATTTTAGAGTTCTCGATTAAGTCCCGATTTGATTTTAAAGATCATATTGGGCCTCGAGGGTTCATTTAATGGGCGTTATGAATAATCTTGGGAAATGAATAGTGACTGTTATGAACTATCTGTAAATGTTCTCAAAATTTTGGCAATGCTCAGTAGCCCTGTTTTGACATCGAATTCAAGTTCAGGGGTGTTACATTTAGTGGTATCAGAGCTACGGTTTAGTCGATTCTTAGATTTAACGTAGCGAACACGATTTTAGCTATACATGCCATTATATAATTTGTGATAGTGTGATGTCTCCTGATCATTTTAAATGTGTTTTTCATATAGTGATGTCATCCAATCAAGCTAGAGCTAAATCCCAAGAAGGTGAGAGCAATGCTTCAGTTTCAGTTCAAAGAGTTGCATCTGCATCTAGTAGTGAAAGGCCCGTATCTGAGGACTGAAGTGAGGAGGCAAAACAGTCCTTATTTCAATTGATGAATGAATGGTTTATTGAGTATTTAAGAACAAACCCCCCTATACAATGACCTCCCCCACCTGCTCCTCAACTGGTTCTTGAGATGCCACAGGGTGCTGAACCTGTTAGATTTGTTAAGCCTCCAGTAGATAAAATCCATAAACATGGGGCAGAAGAGTTTAGAGCTACCATAGATGATGATCCAAAAAGGGTTGAATTTTGGTTGGAAAATACATCCGGGTTTTAGATGAATTATCTTGTATGCCGTTGAATGTTTGAAATGTGCAGTGTCTTTACTGAAGGATACAACTTATCATTGGTGGAATACCATAACTTCGATAGTACCTAGAGAAAATATTACATGGGAATTTTTCCAAACTGAATTCAGAAAGAAGTATGTTAGTCAGAGATTCCTGGATCAGAAAAAAAAAATTTAAAGCTCAAATTGGGGAATATGACTGTATCTGAATATGAATGAGAATTTGTTCGGTTGAGTAAGTATGCCAGAGAATGGGTTCCATCTAAAGCTGACATATGCAAATAATTTGAAGAGGGTTTAAATGAAGATATTAAACTGTTGATTGGGATTCTTGAATTGAAAAAATTTATGGTATTGGCAGATCAGGCACATAAAGCTGAAGAATTGAGTAAAGAAAAGAAACAAGCTAAAAGAGAAGCTCGGGTTTCAAGTAAGAGAATTATGAGTAAATCACAATCATTTGCTTCTAAGAAATTAAAGAAGTATTATGATCGTGTTACCATCTCTACGGGATATTCAGGAAGAGAGCAAGGTTTTCAACGCTCTAACCCGAGATCTTCATCTCTTTCTGTAACCAGTGTGGGCAGTGTCAGTAATCCCAAACCAAAATGTAAGCATTGTGATAAATTTCATCATAGAGAATGTTGGTTTAGAAGTGGAGCTTGGTACCGATGTGGATCCCTTGATCACTTTCCAAAAAGGGTTGAAAAAGAAGTTGAACTGACTCCAAAGCCGAGTAATCATTTTACGAGAGGTATACCACCCCATCACCCCGATAATGTCAGTGATAGCCGAGGTGCTACAAAAGATTCAACCGTTAAACCTGAGGCACGAGCACCGGCAAGGACATATGTTTTCATGCTAGAGAATATGCTTCTGCACCAGATGTCATTACTAGTACATTTTCTCTATTTGATACTGATATTACTGCTTTGATTGATCCTGGTTCCACACATTCATACATATGCACAAACTTAATGTTTGTTAAAAATTTACTTGTTGAATTCACTGAATTTCTGGTTAAAGTTTCAAACCCCCTAGACCAGTGTGTTATGGTGGATAAAGTCTGTAAAGACTGTCTATTGATGGTAAAAGGTTATTGCTTTTTGGCTGACTTGATGTTATTTCCATTTGATGAATTTGATGTGATTTTGGGAATGGATTGGTTAACCCAATATGATGCAGTGGTGAATTGTAAGCAGAAATATATTGTCTTGAAATGTCAGAGTGGTGAATTACTTCATGTTGAATCTGATAAACTAGATGGATTACCTAATGTGATTTCAGCAATATCAGCACAGAAGTATGTCAGAAAGGGTTATGATGCTTACCTTGTATATGTACTGGATACTAAATTGTCTAAGTCAAAGATTCAGTCAATGCCGATTGTTTGTCAATTTCCTGATGTATTTCCAGAATAGTTACCTGGTTTACCACCGATTAGAGAAGTGGAATTCTCTATAGATCTTATTCCGGGTACAACACTAATATATATAGCACCTTACAGAATGGCTCTTACTGAATTAAAAGAGTTGAAAGCACAGTCACAAGAATTGATTGATAGAGATTTTGCTTGACTCAGTTTCTCACCTTGGGGTGCGTTGGTTCTGTTTGTAAAGAAGAAAGATGGATCGTTGAGGCTGTGCATTAATTACAGTCAGCTTAACAAAGCTACAATAAAGAACAAATATCCATTGCCTCGTATTGATAACCTGTTTGACCAGTTGAAATGTGCCACTGTGTTTTCAAATATTGATCTCCGTTCTGGCTATTATCAGTTACGGGTAAAAGATTCAGATGTACCCAAGACAACTTTTAGAACTAGATACGGGCACTATGAGTTTCTTGTAATGCCATTCGGTTTGAAAAATGTACTTGCAGTGTTTATGGATCTAATGAACAAAATTTTTAGACCATATTTAGACAGATTTGTGGTGGTATTTATAGATGATATGTTGGTTTACTCCCGAGATGAAAATGAAAATGCTGAGCATTTGATAATAGTGTTGCAAACTCTGCGTGAGAGACAATTGTATGTCAAATTCAGTAAATGTGAATTTTGGCTACGGGAAGTTAGTTTTCTTGGACATATAGTATCTGCTGAAGGTGCCAGGGTGGATCCGAATAAAATTTTAGCTATTGTTAATTGGAAGCCACCTAAGAATGTGTCTGAAGTCTAAAGTTTTCTGGGACTGGCTAGGTACTATCGAAGGTTTGTAAAAGGGTTCTCAATGATAGCTTCTCCGATAACCCGTTTATTGCAAAAAGATGTGAAATTTGAGTGGTCTGATAAATGTCAACAGAGTTTTGACAGATTGAAAACCTTATTGACAGAAGCACCAATGTTAGTTCATCCTGAATCGGGTAAGGGATTTATAATTTATAGTGATGCATCGTTAAATTTTTTAGGCTATGTTTTGATACAAGTAGGTAAAGTAATAGCCTATTCTTCAAGACAGCTAAAACCTCATGAAAAGAATTACTCGATACATGATCTTGAATTCGCAACCATAGAGTTTGCATTAAAAATTTGGCAGCATTACCTGTTTGGTAAAAAATGTCACGTATTCACTGATCATAAAAGTTTGAAGTGCTTGATGTCATAGAAAGATTTGAATTTGAGACAGCGTAAGTGGCTTGAGTTACTAAAAGATTATGATCATATTATTGACTATCATTCGGGAAAATCCAATGTAGTTGCTGATGCTCTGAGCAGAAAATCCCCGTATACTTTGCGAGTAATGAATACTCGATTGTCATTATCTGGTGACGATTCAATATAGCTATGTTAAATGCTAGACCAATGTTTTTGCAGCAGATTTCTGAAGCTCAGAAAAATGATAATAAGTTGCAAGCAAAACGGATACAAAGTGAATCGACTCCTGACTCAGAATTCTAGATTGGGGATTGATGGTTGTTTGTTATTCAGAGACAGAGTAAGTGTATCAAAAAGTTCAGAACTAGTACAGAATATTTTTAATGAAGCTCATAATGGTAAAATGTCTATTCATCCTGGTAGTAGTAAAATGTATAATGATCTGAAAAGGCTGTATTAGTGGCCAGGAATGAAACGCAATATTTCTGAGTTTGTATCTAAATGTTTGATATGTCAGCAAGTAAAAGTTGAACATCAGTTGCCTTTTGGACTATTACAGCCAGTTACGATACCGGAATGGAAATGGGAAAGAATTACCATGGACTTTGTATTGGGATTACCCCTATTTCCAAAGAAGAAATATGCCATTTGGGTGATTGTTGATCGGTTGACAAAGTCTGCACACTTTATTCCTGTATGTATGGATTATTCTTTGGACAGATTGGCTTAATTATATGTCTCTGAGATTATCAGATCGCATGGAGTACTTGTCTTCATTATTTTAGATAGAGACCCTTGGTTTACATCTCGATTCTAGAGCAAATTGCAAGAAGCTTTGGGTACTCAGTTACACTTTAGCACTGTATTTCTCCATAGATAGATGGTCAACTTGAACGTGTTATACAGATTTTGGAAGATATGCTTTGGTGTTGTATACTTGAGTTTGAAGGTAACTAGGAAAAATATTTACATTTAGTTGAATTTGCTTACAATAACAGTTATCAGTCCAGCATCAAAATGGCACCATATGAAGCTTTGTATGGTCGCAAATGTAGAACTCCATTGTATTGGACAGAACTCAGTGAGAAAAAGTTACACAGAGTTGACTTAGTCCATGAAACCGAGGAAAAAGTGAAAGTAATTCGAGACAGTTTAAAAGCAGCCTCTAATCGTCAAAAGTCCTATGCTGATCTTAAATGAAAAGAAATAGAATTTCAAGTTGGTGATAAAGTATTCTTGAAAGTGTCGCCATGGAAGAAAGTTCTCCGGTTTGGTCGTAAAGGAAAATTGAGTTTACAGTTCGTTGGGCCATATGAGATTACAGAAAGAATTGGACCTGTTGCATATCGGTTAGCCTTACCACTAGAACTTGATCATATTCATAATGTTTTTCATGTGTCTATGTCACAACGGTATCGATCGGATCCTTCAAATGTTATTTCTCCAACAAAAGTTGAGATCCAGCCTGATATGACTTACAGTGAAGAACTGATCAAAATTCTGGCACGTGAAACAAAAGAGTTAAGAAATAGAAGGTAGCATTAGTAAAAGTTCTTTTGCAATGACACAGTATAGAGGAGGCTACCTAGGAACAGAAGGATACTATAAGGAAGCAACACTCGAATCTTTTTACTGGTAAGATTTTCGAGGACGAAAATCCTTAAGGTGGGAGAGTTGTAACAGCCCAATTTTAATGAAATCGGAACAGTGGTTTTGGGAGGTCCATATTATGTTAGAAATGTCATGTGAAAATTCTGATAAGAAAATTTTACTGATTATGTGTTTAATTACGGGAAGGACCAAATCGCATAAAATGTAAAATTTAAATTCTAGTAGTTAGAAGGATTAAATAGGTATGGAATTCAAAAATTAAGGTCCTTATATGGTAATTAGACCATTAAAGAAAAGTATGTAGATATTTTTGGGTGACTTATCCGTGGACATTTAGAAAAAGTGCAAGGACTAAATTGGAAAATTGAATTAATTTAATTAATTAAAAGATGATAAAAGAAATGTCATCTTATTTTATGTCATCTTTATCCCCAAAACACATGGAAACCCTAGAGAGACAGAACAAAGCTTTCTTGGCTTAATTGAGTAAGTTTTCTTGTCTCGTTTTTAGTAACTTTGATATTTTTGAAACCTGGATAGTTTAATCTATCTATTTGGGGGATCAATTTGAAAAGTTATCAAAATATGAAAATTATTTCATGGATGAATATACTAAAAATTTGAAATTTATTGTAGAAAATGAAAGGCTGTTGATAGATAAACAACTTTTACAAAGTGATTTTTGATGAAAACATGATTTAGGGACTAAAATGTAAAGTTTTGAAAAATTGAAGAAAAATTTTGAATTTTATAGAATGTATGTGTTGTAATTTTAATAGTGAAATTTTGGTTAGACTTGGAATAGGGAGTAAATTGCATAAATTTCATTTTCTGAGCTTAGGGACGAAATTGTAATTTATTAAAAAGTTAAGGGCAAAATGGTAATTTTTTCTAGGATGTAATTGAGTCCACTTGAATGTGAAATTTGATAAATTCATGAATAAATTCATTTATATAGATTCGGATAACACAAATTCAAAGCTAGATCAAGGGAAAGATAAAGTTTTGGATTAGTAGATTTATATACGCGAACAAGTGTCGAGGTAAGTTCGTGTAACTTAATTGAGCTTGTAAATATGACAAATTGAATGTTGTGTTGTATGGAATGTGCTTTATATTTATGTGACTTAATTTGAATGTTATAACATAAGAAATGATTACATGCTTGAGGTTGTTTGAAAAGGGTTAAATTCCGTTTGAATATTGGATTTCGATGGATAAACGAAATTTCTTTACTGAATGAGGTCCTACATTGTTGCTGATGGATTTAGCCTAGACTGGTAATCCTGATATAATCCCTCTCAAGAAAATGTTACAATTAGGATTTAGCCTGGATTGGTAATCCTAATTGAGCTCTTTTGAGCATATGTTACAAAAAGGATTTAGCTTGACTAGTAATCCTGTTATATGTTATGAGGCTTGAGAGTGTGCTTCCGATTAAGTGCCCTAATGGGTAGTTCTGAATATGAATTGGCAGGTTATTAAATTTTACACCGTAAGTGTACTGTATGAATATCCACCGGAATTCCAATGATTCAACATATAAATTACATGACATGATATGAGACAAAATGAATGATGTCTTGAAAGAATATAGTATGATGAGCTCATCTATCCTTACTTGATGCTTATGAGAACATTTATGCATCTAACTTGTTTGATTGAGTGTACGTGTATAGGTATATTTGCCAAATTGATGAAAAAGCATGTTATTGAATGCTTAATGTTAATAAATATAATTTGGTAAGTTTTTAATTCCTGTTATACAAACCTAATAAGCATGTAATGCTTATTTAGTTTTATTTTTGTTATTTTATAGTGCTCGGAAGCTCACGAAGGTTGGAGATCAGTTGGAGCATCATCACACTATACTAGCTTATTTTGTGTATATATAGTAAAAATCATTTTGATATAATGGCATGTATAGGATACTTGGCCATTACTGGCTTGAAAATGATGTTTGTAACCTCTAAATGTAAAACTCCTTACCTGTATCCAACACCGGAATAGGGTACGAGGCATTACTTGGCTTATACACAAGCAAACATACAAAATTGAGACGTAAATTTCCATCCAAAATTTAAAGCTTTTCATATAAATTCATATCATCCCTAAAACTAACCTACAAGGCCCAAAATAGGCATTGGAAGCGGTTCGGGACTAAACCGAGAACTTTAGAAAATTTCACAACACTTAGAAAATTTTTCATGTTTTAAGGGCCACACGCCCGTGTGGCTTGGGACACACCGGTGTGGGCAAGCTGTGTGGTCACACACGCCCATGTAGGCAGGCCGTCTGGTCACGTACACCCGTGTCCCTACCCCGTGTAACTCTTTGTTTGTCACCCAAGAACAAATTGAAGACACACGCCCGTGTGCTAGACCATGTGGTCGATTTAATAATTTTGATTTTTCATAAAATAGGTGCAGACTTCACACACCTAAGACATACGCCCGTGCCTGAGGTCATGTCATCCACACGACTGAGACACACGCCCGTGTCTCTACCCATGTGCTCAATTCTGAGCATTCTGTTTTGCAACAATTAAGGTGCAGGGGACACACGGCCGGAACACACGCCCGTGGGGCAAGCCATGTGTCACACACGGCCTAGACACACGCCTGTGTCTACCCGTGTTGACACAAACAAGGCTATTTACCAAGCCATTTTGTCACCCTTTTATGCACACACCTACACAACAAAGCATAACACCAATCCAAGCAATTACATTCAACCAATTCAGCCACAATCAAGACACCAACACATCATTCACATGTTACCATTTGCCATATACGAACGTCACATACTTATCAACTTAAAGCATGCAAATTTTCACATCCACGAAAACATCATCATATTCATATATACCTAAAACAATATTAGCCAATTTCAATGGCCATTTACAAGATGAATTATCAACCAACATAAGCCAACACATTTGGCCAAATCAATTATGACACATAAAAAATAACCAAGTCCTTATACATGCCATAACTCAAAATGTCAAATTCATTGGTACCCAAAATAATCAATTGATAGTGTGATGGAGTCTCCGACGATCCCCAATTCTGAGCTAGCTTGGTGACTCTATAAGACAAGGGAAAAGGAACAGGAGTAAGTTATAAAGCTTAGTAAGTTCCTATGCAAATAATGAGCATCATAAACACATATTTAACATACAATTAACATGAGGTAAATTAACATAAATGTTATTATAAATCTCATAGTCAAACTTACTCAATCATAACCTTACCGAGGGTTCATCACATAACGAACTCATTACGTACGAGTTTTATGTACATACCTGAGTAATCTCAAATTGGATTACACACAATTCATCTTTGACATACTTGTTAAATTACTTGTTGAACCACTTGAAATACTAAAGGATACTCAGGAGTCCTGTACACTCAGTACCGTACCAATGCCATATCCCAGATATGGTCTTACATGTAATCTCGTATCGATGCCAATAGCCCAGCTATGGTCTTACACGAAGCCTCATATCGATGCCATATCCCAGATATGGTCTTACACGTAGTCTCATATTGATGCCAATAGCCCAACTATGGTCTTACACGAAGTCTCATATCGATGCCATATCCTAGATATGATCTTACACGTAGTCTCATATTGATGCCATATCCCAGATATGGTCTTACACGTAGTCTTAATAACCCTAATGTCATGACATTTGTATCCTATCTATTCATAATGTTCAACCAGGATTTCACGCTTGTCGAAACTTTGTCGAATATGTTCAATGGTCAATCACAATTCATACAATAATAAATCATTTAAAACATAATTAAAATAATGCATTATTTACATATGAACTTACCTCAGTACAAAAATAGTATAAATGAGACCTAATTGTTAAACACTTTGTTTCCCCCCTATCTAGGTCCGAACCTCATTTCTCTTGATCTATAATAACAAATTTAACTCATTTATTATTCAGATTACTCAATTCAGTTAAAAAATCATGTTATGCCAAAATTACATATTTGCCCTTAAACTTTAACTTTTTTACACTTTGGTCCCTAGGCTCGTAAATTGAAATGGATTCAATTTCTTCGATTCCCAAGCCTAGCCGAACCTATTTCATGCTTGTAACAACCCACATTTTTCATTTAATCACACTTTTACTCACATTTCATAACCTTTTTACAAATAGGTCCTTTTGACATTTTCATCAAAAATCACTTAGCAAAAGTTGTTTATCATATTCCAGACATACATTTTCTACCATTAGACATCAAAATACACACATATCCAACATAGGTAAAATTTTAGACCTTGATTATTTCTTAAATTAGCGGTAGAAATAGATAGATCAAGTTACAAGGATCTCAAAAACATGAAAATCATTAAAAACAGGGATAGAATGGACTTACAATCGAGCTTGGAAGTGGTCAAACCCTAGCTATGGCTTCCCCTTGAAAAATTCAGCTATGGTGAGAAAGATGGACCAGATTTTGGCTTGATTTTTGCTTTTTATTCATTTAATTACTAAATGACCAAAATGCCCTTTTCTTAAAACACTAAAATTCTCTTACCTCATGTCTATTTTTGTCCAACTTAAAGTAAAATGGTCTAATTACCATCTAAGGACCTTCTATTTAAAATTTCATAGCAATTTGACACCTCTAGAGCATGTAGAACTCAACTTTTGCACTTTTTACAATTTAGTCCTTTTTGCTAAATTGAGTGCTCAAACGTCAAAATTTTTGAACAAAATTTTCATGAAATCATTCCATAAAATTGTAAACCATAAAAATATAATAAAAAAAAGTCTTACTATGTCAGATTCGTGGTCCTGAAATCACTGTTCGGACTAGGCCCAAATCGGGTTGTTACAAGCCATTGGAATGGCTAGTAATGGCTTATTTTGGTATTATAAAGTAGGTTATTATGATAAACACATGTGTTATGTTAAGTGTATGTCATCAAATGATGTTAATGTAACACCCCTAACCCGTATCCGTCGTCAGAATAGGGTTTCAGAGTATTACCGAAATTTTCAAAAAAATTACAATAATTTATGTAAATTACTATTTATTAACCGAGATCATTCAAAACCTCCCTTAATTGGGACTTCGTAGCCCAATACGAGCATTAGAATTGAGTCAGGGCTTAATTAGGAGCTCTAAGAATTTTTTGTGACATTTCAAAAAATTTCCAAGGTGTAGGACTCACACGCCCGTGTGGTCCAAGGGACATGCCCGTGCTACAGGCCATGTTCAACCCCGTGGAACTCTCTGACTTGTGCACACGGCCATGCCATACGCCCGTGTGCTAGGCCGTGTGGTTAATTAATTTAATTCAAAATTAGGTGTAGGTTTTACACGGCCAAGACACATGCCCGTGTTCTAGGCCATGTAGCACACACGGTTGAGACATACGCCTGTGTCTCTACCCGTGTGCTCAATTCTGAGCATTCTGTTTCTCAAAATTAAGGTGCAGGGGACACACTGCCTAACTACATGTGTAACACCCCTTACCCATAGTCAATGTCGGAATAGGGTTAAGGAGCATTACCGAACTTACAACACAATTATACATATTTTAGCATACATTTCCTTAATTCAAACATTCATCATTCAATATGTTCCTAATACAAGCCTATAAGGCCTTAAACATGCATTGGAATTGGTTTGGGACTAAACCGATAACTTTTAAAACATTTTGAAGACAGAAAAATTTTTTCGCAAAACAGGGGACAAACGCCGGTATGACCAGGTCATGTGAGGACACCCCTGGGTCACAGTCCGTGTGGACATTCGAAATAAGAGGACATGGCCGTGTCCCAGCTAGTGTCCTACCTTGTGTAACTCTCTGACTTGGGTCACACGGCCAACACACAAGCCCATGTGCCCTAAAAATGGCCACACATGCCCGTGTGCTAGGCCATGCCAAACTTGTAAGGTATACTGACTTATACCACATGGCCAAGTCACACACTCGTGTGTGAGGCCTTGTGGAGCATTCTGACTTGATTTAATTTTCAACACCAGGGGACACACGGTCGTGTAACATGACCGTGTGTCACACACGACTGAGACACACTCCCGTGTCTCTTCCCTTGTGGACATAAATTAAGCTATTTACCAAGCCAATTTGCCACCCCATTTGGTACACTCCTTCACCTTCACATATGGCACAAAAACAAAGCATAATAGGCAACCCAAAATTACCAAATCAAACATAATTCCTACCATTTCATCTAAGCATTTCTTAGCCTAAACCTCAATCACAAAAATCATCAATTCATCAACCATTTCCAAGTAACATTAAACACATTATAAAATGGCATTAGCATATCTAAAAACATTTACCTAACATACATCATTTTGTTCCAATTCAGAAGCATGATACCAATTCCACAAACTTCATAATATAAGCCATAAACACATTTATATATACAAAACCAAATTAGACAAATTAAGCCAAGTCTCACAACTATATATATATATACAAACCAAAACATAACCATTCAAAAGCCATCTCAAATGGAAAAACTCACTACCAAAACATAACCAACATGACCAATACCCTATACATGCCATATGATCAAACCATAAGCTTAAAAGTACCAAAGTGATGGTTGGATAGTGTGACGTAGTCTCCGATGATCCCTGAATCTGAGCTAGCTTTGAAATCACTATAAGACATGGAAAATAAACAAAGTAAGCTCTATAGCTTAGTAATCTCATATGATATAAACTTAACTAATCTCAAATACACTATTCATCAATTTAAACATATTAACATGAAATTCATGATTACCAACAAACTTTTCACATGCTTATTCATACGCTTATATGCAACTTCGTAACTTCTTCGATTTAAAGCTCATACTACGCATGCACATACCTGTAACAATCCATAACAAGCTCATGCATATTCAGAATACCGTTGAATACTCGATCTCTCGCACACTAAGTGTTGTACATAGCCGAAGTTATCTCAAATCGCACACTAAGTGCCATATATAGTTGAAGCTATCTCGATCTCGCACACTAAGTGCCATATATAGCCAAAGCTATCTTGATCTCGCACACTAAATGCCATATATAGCTGAAGCTATGTCGAATCGCACACGAAGTGCCACATATAGCTGATTGGTCGTTGAACATGACAGTAGTCCCGTATATACAATTTATGCAATATCAAAGCATTAAAAACATAATTATAACAGTACTTATTACATAGGAACTTATCTCATATATTAAAACGGCGAATCGAGTCGATAACTTTTGTTTTTCCTCGATCTTGATTCAAATTTTGTTTTTCCTGAGCTAAATATATTCGAAATTAACTCACTTAATCAACTATTTATTCAGTTCAGTCCAAAATATACATTAGGGTTATTTTATGCATTTGCCCCTAAACTTTCATATTTTTACAATTTAGTCCTTATTTCATAAAATCATAAATTAATGAAATTCACAATAAATATGCTAGCCGAATCACCATAATGTCCCTAACAGCCCATAATTTTCATTTATTTCACATTTTAACCATTAACTTTACACATTTCTCAATTTAATCCCTATTTTGCATTTTCACTAAAAATCACTTTACAAAACTTGTATATCTATCAAGAAGCATTCATAATATATCAAGAAACTTCAAAATACACATCTATTCAACAATGGAACCATTCAAAATCTTTAACAATTTTGCAAATTAGTCCCTGGGCTAGCTAGTACTAGTTGCAATGATCACAAAAACATAGAAATCATTAAAAACTGAGTCAAAAACACTTACTAATTTACTCATGCATTTTTCGAAACTTAAATAACATCCATGGCTTCTACTTCTTATTTTCGGCTATAGGATGAAGATAACACCAAAATTATAATTTTTGTTTTATTTATTATAACATTATTGATTAATTACAAATTTAACCTTAATTATAACCATTTAAATTATCCAATTAATGTCCAAATATGTCCACTCACCTTAATAATGGTCCATTTAACACTTAAGGACCTCCACATTAATATTCATAGCCATTTAGTGCATTTAACAATTAGAATTCAATTTTTACACTTTACGCGATTTAGTCTTTTTTCTCAAATTAACTAATTAAACGATAAAATTTCTTAACAAAATTTTCACACAATCACTCAATCATGCTGTAAACATTCAAATAATAATAATAAATATTTTGACCTCAGATTTGTGGTTTTGACACCACTATTCTATTTTGACCAAAAACAGGCTGTTCCAACAAGCCCATGTTACCAGGCTGTGTGTCACACACGGTCTAGACACATGCCCGTGTGTCTGCCCGTGTGGACAAAATAAAGCAATTTCCTAGCCTCATTTGTCACCCAAATTTACCATTTTCCTGCACTAAAACACACATCCAAATACCAACCAATTCAAGCATATTTCATCATTCAACAAGGCATATCATTACATGCATATATGTTTATAATCTTACCTTAGTTCATTCCATATATTAGACATAACTTGATCAACCATTAACATGTATGTAACTACCATAGTATGGCATTACAAGTATATTAAAATAACCATTACTAGCCATTCCAATGGCTAGATTACAAGCATCTTATCAAGCCACTAATGGTCAAGTTGTCCTATACATGCCATTATACCAAAAGGACTTTACTAAGTATATCCAAAATAAGCTAGTTGATAGTGTGGCGATGCTCCAATGATCTCCAACCTTCATGAGCTTTCGAGCACTATAAAACAGGGAAAATAAAACGGAGTAAGCATTACATGCTTAGTAAGTTTGTATAACAAAAATTAAACTTACCAATCCTGTTAATTAAATCTAAGCATACAATATCATGTTTTCCATCCATTAGAAAAATTGCCTAAACACATGCATTCAATCAAGCATGTTAGTCACCAAAATCTTCATATCAATCAAGGAACACACTCTCGAGCCATATATCGTATAACAGGATTACCAATCCAGGCTAGACCCTAATCATAACGTATACTCAAGAGGTATTATATAAGGATTACCCGTCTGGGCTAAATCCTTCTATTAATGAGGTCAATAGGATTACTCGTCCGAGCTAAATCCCGTTCGCAACAAATGCAGAACCTTATCCATTTCAGAAAGCACATATATTCATCGAAATTCAATATTCAATGGGGACTTAACCCCTTTTTCACTATTTCAAGCATGTATGAAAGTTTCCATTATAGCATTCAAGTAATACATTTCAATATAAGTCACATTACATATAGACACAACATTCAATTAACATAATTATATGCTCGATTAAGTTACACGAACTTACCTCGACACTTGTTCGCGTATAAAATCTACTAATCTGAAACCTTTTCTTTTCCTCGATCTAATCTGGAATGTGAGTTTTTCGGATCTATAAAAATAGCTTTAATCATCAATTTCTCATATTTCATACTTATTTGGACTCAATTTACATTCTAGGAAAAATTACCATTTTGCCCTTAACTTTTCCATAAATTCTAATTTCATCCCTAGGCTCGGAAAATAAAACTTGTACAATTTACTCCCTACTCCAAGCCTAACCAAAATCCCATTACAAAATTTACAGCACATGTATTCATAAAAATTTAGAAATTTTCTTCAATTTCACAAGTTTACATTTTAATCCCTAAATCATGTTTTCATCAAAAATCACTTTGTAAAAGTTATTGATCTATCAACAACCTTTTATTTTCTACCTTAAATTTCTAATTTTCAGCATATACATCCATGGCCCATTTTCCATCCTTTGATAGCTTTTTAAATTAATCCCTCAAATAGATAGTGTAAGCTATACCGGTTTTAAAAATATCAAAATTACTAAAAACGGGACAAGGAAACTTACCCAATTAAGCCTTGAAAGTTTCTTCTCTCTCTCCTAGGGTTTTCATATAATTTTGGGATTGAAGATGAAAAAAATAATAAGATGATATCTTTTATCATCTTTTTAATTAATTAATTGTTTCAATTTCCAATTTAGTCCTTGTCCTTTTTCTAAATTTCCATGGATGAGTCACCAAAAATCTACATGCTTTTCTTTAATGGTCCAATTACCATATAAGGACTTCTATATTTGAATTCCATAGCTATTTAATCCTTATAGCTACTAGGATTCAACTTTTACATTTTATGCGATTTAGTCCTTCTCGTAATTAAACACTTAATTGATAAAATTTTCGTATCAAATTTTTCACACGACATGCCTATCATAATACGGACAATACAATAAAATAAAAATAATTTTATTTTTGGGTCGAATTTATGGTCCCGAAACCACTGTTCCGATTTCACTAAAAAATGGGCTGTTATAACTCTCCCCCCTTTAGGGATTTTCATCCTCAAAAATCTGACCAGTAAAAAGATTCAGGTATTGCTTCCTCATAGTGTCCTTTGGTTCCTAGGTATCTTCTTCAATACCATGTCATTGCCAAAGAACTTTTACTAAAGTTACCCTTTTATTTCTTAACTCTTTTGTTTCCCGAGCTAAAATTTTGATCGGTTCTTCACTATATGTCATATCAGGCTGAATCTCTACTCTGTTGGAGAGATAACATGTGAAGGATCAGATTGATACCGCTATAGCATAGACACATGAAAAACATTATGAATTCGATCAAGTTTTGGTGGTAAAGCTAACCGATATGCAACCATCTGATTCTTTTTGTAATCTCATATGGTCCAATGAACCGTGGACTCAGTTTTCCTTTATGACCAAACTGGAGAAGTTTCTTCCAAGTTTTCCTTTACGATCAAACCGGAGAAGTTTCTTCCAATGCGACACTTTCAAGAATACCTTATCAACGACTTGGAATTCTATTTGTTTTCGTTTTAGATCAGCATAAGATTTTTGACGATCAGAGGTTACCTTTAAACTATCCCAAATTACTTTCACTTTTTCCTCAGTTTTATTGACTAAGTTAATTTTGTGTAACTTTTTCTCATTGAGTTCTATCCAATACAATGGAGTTCTACATTTGCGACCATACAAAGCTTCATACGGTGCCATTTTGATACTGGACTGATAACTGTTATTGTATGCAAATTCAAGTAAAGGCAAATACCTTTCCCAGTTACCTTCAAACTCAAGTATACAACATCGAAGCATATCGTCCAAGGTCTGTATTACCCGTTCATATTGACCATCTTTCTAGGGATGAAATGCAGTACTAAAGTGTAATTAAGTACCCAAAGCTTCTTGCAATTTGCTCTAGAATCGATATGTAAACCGAGGGTCTCTATCTGAAATAATAGAGACAGGCACTCCATGCAATCTGACAACCTCAGAAAAATATAATTCAGCCAATCTATCCAACGAAAAATCCATATGTACTGGAATAAAGTATGCAGACCTTGTCAACAGATCAACAATTACCCAAATGACATCTTTCTTTTTGAAGACAGGGGTAACCCCAATACAAAGTCCATAGTAATTCTTTCCCATTTCCATTCCGGTATCGTAACTGGCTGTAATAGTCCAGAAGGCAACTGATGTTCAGCTTTTACTTTCTGACATATCAAACATTTAGATACAAACTCAGAAATATCTCGTTTCATTCCTAGCCACCATTACATCTTTTTCAGATCATTATACATTTTATTACTTCCAGGATGTATAGAAATGTTACCGTTATAAGCTTCATTCAAAATCTTTTGTACTAGTTCTGAACCTTTCGGTATACATACTCTGCCTCTGAATAACAAACAACCATCAGTCCTAATATAAAATTCTGAGTCAGAAGTCGATTCACTTCGTATCTGTTTTGCTTGCAACTTACTATCATTTTTCTGAGCTTCAGAAATCTGTAGCTTTTAACTCAGCTATGATTAAACTATCATCAGATTGTGACAATCGAGTATTCATAGCCCGCAAGGAAAACATGGATTTTCTGCTCAGAGCATCAGCAACCACATTGGCTTTTCCCAGATGATAGTCAATGACAAGGTCATAATCTTTCAATAATTCAAGCCATCTGCGCTGTCTCAAATTCAAATCTTTCAGCAAAATCAAATATTTTAGACTTTTATGATCAGTGAATATGTGACATTTTTCACCAAACAAATAATGCTGCCAGATTTTCAATGTGAACACAATGGCTGCCAATTCAAGATCATGTGTCGGGTAGTTTCTTTCATGTGGTTTTAGCTGTCTTGAAGCATAGGCTACTATTTTACCTTCTTGGATCGAAACACAACCTAAACCATTCAATGATGCATCACTGTAAATTATAATTTCCTTACCCGAATTAGGCTGGACTAAAACAGGTGCTTCTGTCAATAAAGCTTTTAATCTCTCAAAACTCTACTGTCATTTATCAGATTGCTAAAACTTTACATCTTTCTGTAGTAAACGGGTCATCTGAGAAGCTATCATTAAAAATCTTTTTACAAACCTCTAATAATAACTAGCTAGTCCTAGAAAACTTCAAACTTCTGACACATTCTTCGGTGGCTTCCAATTAACAATGGCTGAAATTTTATTCGGATCTACCCTAACACATTCAGCAAATACTATATGCCCAAGAAAAATAACTTCCCATAGCCAAAATTCACATTTATTAAATTTGACATACAATTGTTTCTCTCACAAGGTTTGTAACACTATTCTCAAATGCTTCGTATGTTTATTTTCATCTCGGAGTAAACCAAAATATCGTCTATAAATACCACCACAAACTTGTCTAAATATAGGCTGAAAATTCTGCTTATCAAATCCATAAACACTGCAGATGCATTTTTCAAACCGAATGGCATCACAAGAAATTCATAGTGTCCATACTTGGTTCAAAAAGCTGTCTATGGCACATCTGAATCTTTTACCCGTAGTTGATAGTAACCAGAACGGAGATCAATCTTTGAAAATACAGTGGCACATTTTAACTAGTCAAATAGGTCATCAATACGAGACAATGGATACTTGTTTTTTATTGTAACTTTTTTGAGTTGTCTGTAATCAATGCACAACCTCAATGATCCATCTTTCTTCTTTACGAATAAAACCGACGTACCCCAAGGTGACAAACTAGGTCGAGCAAAACCTCTGTTAATCAATTCTTGCAATTGTACTTTCAGCTCTTTTAATTCAGTAGGAGCCATTCTATAAGGTGCTACGAATATAGGTGCTGTTCTTGGAACAAGATCTATAGAGAATTCCACTTCTCTATCTGGTGGTAGACCAGGTAATTTTTTTGGGAATACATTAGAAAATTCGCACACAACTGGCACTGTAACGCCCTAAAAATTTAGGGTTTGTAATTTTGTCGAGTTTGACGCAAATCGCATGCTGGTGTGGTGGTTTAATGTTTTGGGGTGTGTTTGAGGGCGTCTGGGAAGGCCTGGGTTCAACCTTTGGCCTTTGCAGAATTTTGTTTTTCTCTTTAAAAGGACCTGAACGTTGGCACCTAGGCCTTATGAATAAATGTGGTCACTTGTTACCACAAAAAGCCTTGTGGCTTGGTGGCTTGTGGCGTGATTTGGCAGGTGAAAAGATTGGGGTTCGAATCCCATAGAAGGTAAAAGGTGTTAATTTTGCTACTTGGGACGGCAAAAGTTAGTGGTGGACTGAAACTCTGTTGGGTGAGAGTTTGAATGGGTCTTGGAAGTTGTTGTGGAGTGATAAGGGGAGAAAATCTTAGAGATTTTCATGGAATTTGAAATAGGAAGGAGTTGATAGCCGTATGGGAGTGTGCGAGGGTGCAAATTCAGCTAAGGGGTTGTGGAGTGTATTTTCGGCAGTTGGGTAGGGAGTAAAAGTCGAAACCTCTTTTTGCTATTTTTCTTCTTCCTCATTTTGGTCATTTGGGTACCATTCTCCTCTGCCGATTTCTTTGTGTGCCTTTCGGGAAGAGCCAAAATCTTTATTTCTTTTTGTGCCGATTGGTAAAATCTTTGGCATTATTTCTTTTTCTCTTCTAAGTGCCTGACTGAACACTACCCCGGTTTACACCCAACACTGTGCCGAAATCCTCTTCTTCTTCTTTTCCTTACTCTCAAACCCTTTCTCCATCACATCTCTATTATGCTTCTACCCTTAGAACTTTGGTCGAATATCCTTGTTCATCTAGATTATCTCTTTTTGGGTTGCTTCTGTATTAGTCGAATATTCCTTCTCTCTCTATTGAATCCTTTTATATTTCTTTAGTCATCTTTAAATCTCTGTGATACCCGGTTAGTTTGATTGAGCGAATTCGGTGCCTCTCTACTTGTGGTAAGAGTATCGTGTGGCGACTGTTAACTTTGTTTCTTTTATTACTTACTCTAATCCGAATATTCCTTCTCTTAGTTCTCTATGTTTTTCGTGTGGTGACTTCTTTTCTATGATGTATGTTCGCAGTGTTCAGCTATCACTGAGGAGCGAGAGGCGCAGAATGTTCTTGAGTCATTGGAACCCGGTCTTCTAACACTTGGGTAGGCCGATTATCCCTTGTTTTAAGAATCTATTAAAATATCGTGTGTGCAGTGAGAGCCAAGATACGCGAGGTCAACCCTTGTTAATCTTGATATAGTTGATCACTTT
The DNA here is from genome assembly GCA_025698475.1 of Gossypium anomalum. Lineage (NCBI taxonomy): Eukaryota > Viridiplantae > Streptophyta > Magnoliopsida > Malvales > Malvaceae > Gossypium > Gossypium anomalum. The sequence goes on from CM046966.1 coordinate 66,623,103, forward strand.
CTCTTCGATCAAGGTAATTAGAAGAGTTGGGTTAAGGGTAGTTATTGCGATTGAATGTAGTAGAGACTAACTGAACGATGGGTTGTTTGTAGGCTTTGGATTCATAGGGGATTCTGCCGCATTCTTAAATCTAGGTGTGTAGTCGTACACCCAACTTTCGCTGTGTCTAATCAGAAACGTAGGCGTGTGTCCACACTAAGGCTGTTATAGATCGGCAAAAGTTGAAAAGCCGAAACTTCAGCTTTTGAGGCCTTGCGAGCGTACGATCACTTGTGGGGTGAGCCTAGCCCTCATATTATGGCCGGTAGACTGCAAGACCATTGCTTTCACGGTCTAGGGCCATTATGGGCCTTGTTGGGCCAGGTATTGGGCCTTGGGCCCATTTACACTGTTTCGACCATATGGGTCGTCTGGGTCGTTCAAGACGACCGTAAACCTTCTAAAGGGCTAATTTTTGTGTCGAGACCCTAAAAACTTGTAAAATGACTGAACTACCTTAAGGGGTAAAATTACTATTATACCCCTAACCGATGAAATGACCCTTATACCCTAGTGGTGGGTTAATAGACAGATGTATGACATTGGTATGACTGGCTTTGAGTATGACGCTGCATACATGTATTATTTATGACATTCTGCATTGGGGCTGGGATTCTGATTCAGAGGAAGTATTGTACTAGTGGCTATGCCACGTTTACTACTACTAGCAGCTTTGCTGCGTTACCTATAGCAGCTTCACTGCGATACCGGTGTGCTGGCTGGGTGGATCGACTTGGTCCCCACATGGTGTGATGGTTATTGTATAGGGCTTAGGCCCAGACTGTATCGTTACTGTATAGGCAAAGGCCCAGACTATGTCTGTTCTGTATATTGACTGTTACTCTAGTAAGGGGTTGCACACTGAGTTTTCGTAAACTCACCCATTTCTAACTGTGCAGGTAATCCCTAGGATTAGTTGGTTTGGAGCTGCGAGGGACTCGGAGGCAGCCACACGACCTCAAAAGACTTGTTTATGGTTTTCTTTTGTTTTTAATAATTTTTTTGGGGTTGTGTCATGTAATAAGGCCATTTGGAGATTTTTAACTTTTATGGGCTATGATTTAATTTTTTTTTTGGCTACTAGAGTAAGAACTTCGGGTTTTCAGAATAACAACATTTTCTAAAATCGAACCTATAAATTAAAAATTCTAGAGATAACAGGCTTCATGAAAATTAAGAGCATTTTAAATGGCATGAAACACTAAAACTCTTAAGTTTTTAAAACTTTGGAAGCTTTTACGACAATCGATGTACCATCACAAATTTATCAGGTTTTCGGCAATTGATGTGGCTCTTCAGATTTGGTCGTAATGTCTAGACCGAGTCTGGGTGTTATATTTAGTGGTATCAGAGCCAGGTTACAAAACTCAACTGTGGTGTAGGTAGCAGAACATTGTTTTATATTTTTTTTGAAAATAAGGTTTGCAAAGGGTTTTTTTTTAAATCTGGTTTTAAATTTATCACAAAATTTGACTTGTTTCTGAAATGATAATACTGGAGGTGTGGCACACCGAGTCTCCGGCACCAAATCTGTAAGTTCTCTGCTAAAATCTATTCCTTTGAGCTATAATGTTATGCTGAGAAACTGTTATAGAGGGTAGCACAATACAGGAATTTCTAGTTAGAGCAAACTGAGACTGTAAGAGACTAATAATGGAGGTGGACTCTCGATCTACAGAAATAAAGCTTTAAATACTATTTATCATAAAATATCTTTTGATAACAACTGGAATTATAAATTGATAGCATAAAACTTTTAATTCAGATGAAGCATATCGCATTATGAGCACTAGAGGTACTCATGGAAGGGGTATACGAGGTCGTGGTAGAGGCCGAGGGGGTGCTGGAGCTGAGTTTTCAGCATCGGGTCACATGCCTGCTGGGGAGACACCGGCTTCTCCAATAACTGAGACTTGGTCTCATGATCGAGCAATTGGGGATGATGCCTTGTCTCAGGCGATGCTACGAGTTCTTGAAAGGGTTGCTGGGGCGAGTACAGGATTAGTAGCCCAGGGGTCAATTTCCGAGCGACTCTGATCTAATGGGGCAGAGATCTTTAGGGGTGTGTCTGGCATAGCTCTGAATGTGGCAGAATATTGGTTAGAGGCTATGGAGCGAATAATGGATGATCTTGATTGTGCTGTGGAGCAGAAATTGAAAGGGACGGTGTCGTTACTGCGAGATGAGGATTACCAATAGTGGCTTACTGTGAGGGAAGGTACACAAGCTGACCGTTTGACATGGGATCTCTTTAAGACGTCCTTCTAGGGGAAATATGTAGGCACAAGCTATGTGGATGCCTGTAGGAAGGAATTTCTGAACTTGACTCAGGGGAATAAGACTGTGGCGACTTATGAAGCGGAGTTCTTACGGCTGAGTCGTTATGCTCATGGATAGTAGCCACTGAGTACGAACGCTGTGTGCGGTTTGAAGATGGCCTTCACGATGAATTGAGAGTTCTGATAGCTCTGCAGAGGGAGTGAGACTTTGCTGCCCTAGTCGAGAAAGTAAAGATTACTAAGTATGTGAAGTGCATTGAGCGCTAGAACCAGGAGAAAGATAGGGGCAAAGTTAAAAGGGACTTTGGATCCTCGAGTTTTGGAGGTAGGCCTATTAAGAGGGCTAAGTTTGATGGGCCAGTTCGAGCCGGAGAGCTTGTTGTTACTGTGAGACCAAAGCTTTGCGCTGATTGTGGGAGAATTCATCAAGGTGAGTGTTGGAAGTGAACGGGGGCATGCTTTAGATGTGGATCGAATGATCATCAGGTTAAGAACTGTACTCAAGTGCCTACTCGGACGCAATCTACAAGACCAGGGTACATGCAGCCAGGGAGAGGGGGTCAACAACCACCGAGAGGTTCATGGGCAAGCCAGAGGCGGAGATGGGTTTGGATGAGGTCGTGGAGCACTGGGTAGGGGCACGGGTAATACCAAGTTGAGACAACCAGCCATGGTTTATGCTGCTCGCCACCAAGAGGATGGTGACGCCCCTAACGTCATAACCGGTACGTTTCTGATTCATAATTTACCATACGTTACTTGAATTGATATTGGATCTACGCATTCGTATGTTACGTGCACTGTGTCTGAAACGTTAGGTATCCAATTTGAGAATATTGCTAAGGGAATGACGGTGTTGAGCCCGTTAGGACAATCAGTTCAAGTGAATAAGTTATTCAGGGATGTGCCCTTGGAGGTTCAATGGGAGGTTTTTCTGGAAAATTTCATGGAACTACCATTCGGGGAATTTGATATTATTTTAGGTATGGATTGGCTAGTAAAGCATCATGCGAGGTTGGATTGTGCTGCTAAGCGGTTGGTGTTGAGAACTTCAGATGATGAAGAGGTGGCCGTAATAGGGGAGCAAAGAGATTATTTGTCTAATGTGATATCGGTGTTAAGAGCCGAGAAGCTGGTTCACAAGGGTTGTGAGGCTTACCTGGTATATGTTAGCAATTTTGGAACTAAAAGTCTTTCTGTTGAGGATGTCAGAACTGTTAAGGAGTTTTTGAATGTTTTTCAAGAAGAGCTTCCTGGCTTGCCTCCAGATCGTGAGGTTGAATTCAGAATTGAGCTTCTACCAGGAACAGCTTTGGTGTCCATCGCCCTATATAGGATGGCACCGAAGGAGCTAGTGGAGTTGAAGGCTCAAATTCAGGAGCTATTAGACCGAGGGTTTATTCGACCGAGTGTGTCCCCTTGGGGAGCACCAGTTTTGTTTGTGAAAAAGAAGGATGGGTCCATGCGCATATGCATTGACTATCGTCAACTGAATAAGCTGACTATTAAGAACAGGTACCCTTTACCGAGGATAGATGATCTATTTGATCAACTGCGAGGAGCTGTGGTGTTCTCCAAAATAGATCTTCGATCTGGGTACCATCAGTTGAAAGTTAAGGAAGCTGATGTGTATAAGACAGCATTTAGGACTCGCTATGGTCACTATGAGTTCCTAGTAATGCCGTTTGGATTAACGAATGCACCAGTTGCTTTCATGGAAATGATGAACCGAGTATTTCAACCCTATTTAGACTGGTTTGTAGTAGTGTTCATAGACGATATTCTAGTGTATTCGAAAACCGAGAAAGAGCATGATGAACATTTGTGGGTTGTTCATCAAATGCTGAGACAGAAATAGTTGTACGCAAAATTCAGCAAGTGTGAGTTTTGACTGCAAGAGGTGACATTTCTGGGTCACGTGGTATCTGCCGAAGGGATTAGGGTTGATCCTCGGAAAATTGAAGCCGTGTTAGGTTGGAAACCACCAAAGACTATATCTGAAATTTGAAGTTTTCTGGGTTTAGCTAGATATTACAGACATTTTGTGTAATATCCTAAATTAGGGCCTAATCAGAATAGTGGTTTCGTGACCACAAATTCGAGATAGAGATAATTATTTTGATGTTTATGATATGATTGCATGATTTTGTGAAAATTTCGTGATGAAATCCTATGCCCAAAGTGCTTAGATTGAAATTAGGGACTAAATCGAATAATTTGTAAAACTTGCATTCTAGGAGTTTTTAGTATGAAATTGTTTTGGAATATTAATGAGGAGGTCTTAAATATAAATTTGACCAATTTCTAAGTCTATGGACAAAAATTGGATATGGATGGAATTTTTGGAAAGTTTAGTAGTGAGGGCATTTTGGTCATTTAGTTATTAAAATGAATTAAAAACAAAATTAAAAGCCAATTTTTGTCCATCTTCTTCATTAGGCCGAAATTTCAAGGGTTCTCCATAGCTAGGGCTTGTTTCAAGCTTCCAAGCTCCATAGTAAGTGATTCCAAGCCTCGGTTTTAATGTTCTTTACGTTTTTGGAATCCCGGTAGCTCAATTAAGCTTATGCTAGCAATAATTCAACCTAGGGTTCATATTTGGAAAAATACCCATAGGTTAAATTTGTGTATTTTGGTGTTTTATGATAGAAAATGAGGTTTTAAATTATGTTAGACAACTTGTACTACTCAAGTTTAAGCGAAAACGAGTAAAAGGGCTTAATCGGTAAAAATACCTAATAGTCATAAGTACATTTTAGAGTGTGAATTTGATGTTACCATAGAAGGGGAAAATGATCAGCATGTCATAAAACATAAGAATAAGGGATGTAGTTTAATTCCCGAGCCTAGGGGCAAAAGTGTAATTATGCAAAAGTTTAAGGGTAAAAATGTAATTTTGCCAAAGTTTGTATTAAATGCTGTTTTGATGAATGTATGTATTAAATAAGATTAATTTGACATTATAATCAAGAGAAACGAGATTCAAGTCACGATCGAGGGAAAAATAAAGTTTACGAAGAATAGGCTCGATTGCTAATAATTTTGTACCGAGGTAAGTTCATGTGTAAATGTAGTAACATAATTATCATTTTAATTAAATTAATGATATTTATATGATATGATGATTATTATTATGAAATATTATGCTTTGTGATTATTGTTGAGTAATATGCAAATTATGTTTATTACTTGTTAAATATGAATTGCTACCGAGTGTCAGTTTTGATATTCCATGGAAGACGGCAAAGATATGTGATCGAGGAAAAAGCCCGTTTGAACCTTGGGAATAGATTAGAATACAAGTGACATGTCACTAGGATGGTTGAGTTTCGAACTCGTTGAGTTGAGTCCGAGTTCGTGAGATGTGACTAGGCATCCGAGCTCGTTGAGTTGAGTCCGAGTTCACTTATGGATGCGACGCTCGAGCTCGTTAAGTTGAGTCCGAGTTGAGTCCGGGTTCACTTATGGGGGGTTACATGGTAGCTTGGATACATAAGTTCCGCAGGCTATTGAGTTTGTCTAGCTGCGGGTATGGTTCTTATGTTCATGAGATCTGCGTATTCGAATTATATTCCGATGTGTTCAACGGGTGAATCTTAAGTGAATAAGAAGATGGCCTAAAATGAAGATGACATGTTGGTAAGTGTGGTAAATGAGAAAATTTGACAGGTATGTGCTTAAACCCTTGGGTTGAGAACTTGGTATGATGAAATCGTAGAAAGATATTAAATACAAATGAAACATGAATGTCTTGGTGTTGTTTATGAAAATAATGTTTTTGTGGGATTGTGTGATTATGTTACTTGCTATTTGCATGTGAACTTACTAAGCATTTGTGCTTACTCCCTCCTTTTCTTTCATTGTATTTTTGACAAGCCGACTTGAGAATCGGGATAGGTCGAAGACTCGTTCACACTATCCAAAGGCCTAAATTGGTAAAATGGCTTGTGTGTTTTGAATGTGGCATGTATGGCAAAATACTCACTTTGTGTAAATGATCTTATGATATGGCTATGGTTTGGCAAGAAAAGGGTTTGTAAATGATTAGCCATTGGAATGGCCAATCTAAGTCATATTTGATGTTATGTATGTTTAAAATGATATTTAGTCCATGAAAATCCTTAGTAAAGTGAAATTTGCCATAAAACAGAATCTGGCAGCAGTAGTGATGTAAATTTGAAAAATCACTAAAAATAGTAAAAATGGAATTAAATGATGATTAAGTATGAAATTTAAGATTAATGAGCCTATTTTCATATGGATTGAACAAAACAGGTATATGAATTATATTTTATGAGATATTTGAATTTTTGTGAAACAGGGCCAGAGTGATTTCTAGATCCCCTATTCTGACTTTAAAAATTCATAATAAATTGTAAAAAAATAATTAGAAGTCATGATTTATATGTACAGATTTCTTATTGAGTCTAGTTTTAATAGAAACAAACTTCATAGACATTGAAATTCTTTACAGAGAGATATCTGATTCATAATACACAGAGGTCAGAGCAGTCGAACCCTGAAATAGGGGAGAATTTAACTAATAAACTGTACTAATTGGCTTGACCAAAAGTTCTAGAAAAAAATTAGTAAATATATATATGAGTCTAGCTTCAGGTAAAATTTACGGAATTGGATTTTGAGTTTTGGAACTCGAGATATGAATTTTTAAGCGACTATGATGCAGATTGCTAGCTTGACTGGAAATTTTAAATAAATAAATTGTTTGAGCGGTTTAAGTAATGAATTAAGTCTGTTAACACCTCATGTTCGAATCCAACGACGGTCTCAAGTACGGGGCGTTACATTTTGTAGAAGGGTTTTCAGTGTTAGCTGTACCTTTGACGAAGTTGCTGCGAAAAGGGGTGCAGTTTATTTGGTCCGACAAACAGTAAGAGAGTTTTGAGAAGTTGAAGAAAGTTTTAACTGAGGCCCCTGTTTTGATACAGCCAGAGTCTGGGAAAGAATTTACGGTTTACAGTGATGCTTCACACGTGGGATTGGGGTGTGTGTTAATGGAAGAAGGGAAGGTGGTTGCTTATGCGTCGCGGCAGCTTAAACTTCATAAGGTAAATTATCCTACTCATGACTTGGAGTTGGAAGCGGTAGTGTTTGCACTAAAAATTTGGAGGCATTATTTATATGGGGAAAAAACGATAATTTATATGGACCATAAGAGCCTCAAGTACCTTCTCACTCAAAAAGAGTTGAGCCTTAGGCAACGAAGGTGGATTGAGTTGCTTAAAGATTATGATTGTTCAATTGAATACCACTCGGGTAAAGCTAATGTGGTAGCTGACGCACTGAGCCGTAGAGTTGTCTCTGATTTAAGGGTAATGTGTGCTCGTCTTAGCCTATACGATGATGGAAGCTTGTTAGTTGAACTACAACTGAGACCGACTTGGACTGACCGAATTAAGGAGAAACAGTTATTGGATGAGTCACTAGTTTCTCATTTTCAACAAGTGGGAAATGGTGAGACTTCAGATTTTGGACTAAATGGGGAAGGGGTATTATGTTTCTATGGAAGAGTGTGTATACCGAAGGATGCTGATCTGAGGCAGTCTATTCTACGAGAGGCGCATGGTAGTCCTTATGCCATGCATCCCGGTGGGAACAAGTTATACCGGGATCTTCGTGAGTTGTATTGGTGGCCTGGGTTAAAACGCGAAGTTACCTATTATGTGAGTAAGTGCTTGATGTGCCAACAGGTTAAGGCTGAGCATCAATTACCTTCTGGACTACTACAGTAAGTTAAAATTCCACTCTGGAAGTGGGAGAGGGTAACCATGGATTTCGTGAGTGGGTTACCCTTAACGCCTACTAAGAAGGATTCAGTCTGGGTGATTGTAGACCAACTGACTAAGTCTGCCCATTTTATACCGGTCCACACTGATTATTCGCTGCAAAGACTAGCCAAGTTATATGTGGCTGAGATTGTGAGACTACATGGTGTATCGGTTTCTATTATATCCGATAGAGATCCAAGGTTCACGTCTTAGTTTTGGAAGAAGTTACACGAGGCCTTGGGTACACGACTGGATTTCAGTACTATGTTTCATCCTCAGACGGATGGATAGTCTGAGAGAGTAACTCAGATATTGGAAGACATGTTAAGAAGTTGTGTAATGGATTTCAGGGGCAGCTGGGAGGATTATTTTCCGTTGGCGAAATTTGCATATAGCAACAGCTACCAGTCCAGTATTCAAATGGCACCGTACAAAGCATTATATGGTCGTAGGTTTCGTACTCTTACTTGCTAGACTGAACTGGGTGAGCGGCGAGTTTTAGGGCCGGAGCTAGTTGCTGATACAGAAGACAAGGTAAAACTGATTTGAGAACAGTTGAAAGAAACATTTGATAGGCAGAAGTCCTATGCAGACTTAAAGCGTAGAGAGATAGAGTACTCTATGGGAGATTATGTCTTTCTTAAGGTGTTGCCGTGGAATTTCGAGATTTGTTCGGAAGGGCAAGCTGAGCCCTAGATTTATTAGGCCTTATCGAATACTTAAACGTATAGGACCGGTTGCGTATCAACTTGAGTTGCCTTCGGAGCTAGAAAGAATTCATGATGTGTTTCACGTTTCAATGCTTAGGCGATACCGTTCTGATCTCTCGCACGTCGTGCCAGTGGAGGAAATTGAAGTTAGGCCTGATCTAACTATTAAGGAGAAACCAGTGCAGATATTGGAGCGTGATGTAAAAGTGTTGAGGAAAAAGTCTGTTCCACTGGTCAAAGTACTTTGGCGTAATCACGGCGTAGAGGAGGCCACGTGGGAACCAGAAGAGGTGACGACATCAATACCCTCACCTTTTTGGACCAGGTAAATTTTGAGGCCGAAATTTCTTTAAGGGGGTAGAGTTGTAACGCCCTAAAAATTTAGGGTTTGTAATTTTGTCGGGTTTGACGCAAATCGCATGTTGGTGTGGTGGTTTAATGTTTTAGGGCGTGTTTTCGGGGCGTCTGGGAAGGCCTGGGTTCAAGCTCTGGTCTTTGCAGAATTTTGTTTTTCTCTTTAAAAGAACATGAACGTTGGCATCTAGGCCTTATGAATAAATGTGGTCGCTTTTTACCACAAAAAGCCTTGTGGCTTGGTGGCTTGTGGCGTGATTTGGCAGGTGAGAAGACTGGGGTTCGAATCCCATAAAAGGTAAAAGGTGTTAGTTTTGCTGCTTGGGATGGCAAGAGTTAGTCGTGGACTGAAACTCTGTTGGGTAAGAGTTTGAATGGGTCTTGGAGGTTGTTGTGGAGTGATAAGGGGAGAAAATCTTAGAGATTTTCATGGAATTTGAAATGGGAAGGAGTTGGTAGCTGTGTGGGAGTGTGTGAGGGTGCAAATTCGGCTAAGGGGTTGGGGAGTATATTTTCAATAGTTGGGTAGGGAGTAAAAGCTGAAACCTCCTTTTGCTGTTTTTTTCTTCCTCGTTTTGGTCATTTTGGGTACCATTCTCCTTTGCCAATTTCTTTGTGTGCCTTTCGGGAAGAGCCGAAATCTTTATTTCTTTTTGTGCCGATTGGTAAAATCTTTGTCATTCTTTCTTTTACTCTTCTAAGTCCTTGACTGAACACTACCTCAATTTACACCCAACACGGTGCCGAAATCCTCTTCTTCTTCATTTTCTTACTCTCAAACCCTTTCTCTATCACATCTCTATTGCGCTTCTACCCTTAGAACTTTGGCCGAATATCCTTGTTCATCTAGATCATCTCTTTTTGGGTTGCTTCTGTATTAGTCGAATATTCCTTCTCTCTCTGTTGAATCCTTCCCTATTTCTTTAGTTATCTTTTAAATCTCTGTGATACCCGGTTAGTTTGATTGAGCGAATTCAGTGCCTCTCTGCTTGTGGTAAGTGTATCGTGTGGCGACTGTTAACTTTATTTATTTTATTACTTACTCTAAGCCGAATATTCCTTATCTTAGTTCTCTATGTTTGTCGTGTGGTGACTTCTTTTCTATGATGTATGTTCGCGGGGTTCAGCTATCACTGAGGAGCGAGAGGTGCAGAACGTTCTTGAGCCATCGGAACCCTATCTTCCAACACTTGGGTAGGCCGATTATCCCTTGTTTTAAGAATGTTATATGTAGGGGTTTTAGGCTATTTTCTTTAATTAGTTTAATCTGCTAAACTATCGTGTGTGTAGTGAGAGCCAAGATACACGAGGTCAACCCTAGTTAATCTAGATATAGTTGATCACTTTCTCTTCGATCAAGGTAAGTAGAAGAGTTGGGTTAAGGGTAGTTGTTGCGGTTGAATGTAGTGGAGACTAACTGAATGATGGGTTGTTTGTAGGCTTTGGGTTCGTAGGGGATTCTACCATTTTCGCAAATCTAGGTGTTTAGTCGTACACCCAACCTTTCGCTTTGTCCAATGAGAAACGTAGGTGTGTATCCACACCAAGGCTGTTGTAGATCGGGAAAAGCCAAAAAGCCAGAACTTCAGCTTTTGAGGCCTTGCGAGCGTGCGATCGCTTGTAGGGTGAGCCTAGCTCTCATATTACAGGCGGTAGATTGCAAGACCGTTGGGCCAGGTATTGGGCCTTGGGCCCATATCACTGTTTCGACCATATGGGTTGTCTGGGTCGTTCGAGACGACCGTAGACCTTCTAAAGGGCTAATTTTTTTGTCGAGACCCTAAAAACTGGTAAAATGACTGAACTACCCTAAGGGGTAAAATTGCTATTATACCCCCTAACCGACGAAATGACCCTTATACCCTAGTGGTGGGTTAATAGACAGATGTATGACATTGGCATGACTGGCTTTGAGTATGACACTGCATACACATATTATTTATGACATTCTGCATTGGGGTTGGGATTCTGATTCGGAGGAAGTACTGTACTAGTGGCTATGCCACGTTTACTACTACTAGCAGCTTTGCTGCGTTACCTATAGCAGCTTCGCTGCGATACTGGTGTGCTGGTTAGGTGGGTCGAATTAGTCTCCACATGGTGTGATGGTTGGATTGGGATGGGCTGCATATGTGTATTGTTATTGTATAGGGCTTAGCCTGCATCGTATCGTTCATCAGATAGGGTGTCTGCATTCAGATATTGACTGTTACTTTGGTAAAGGGTTGCACACTGAGTTTTCGTAAACTCATCCCGTTTCTAACTGTACAGGTAATCCCTAGAATTAGCTGGTTTGGAGCTGCGAGGGACTTAGAGGTGGCCACACGACCTCAAAAGACTTGTTTATGGTTTTCTTTTGTTTTTAATAATTTATTTTTGGGGTTGTGTTATGTAATAAGGCCATTGGGAGATTTTTAACTTTTATTGGGCTATGATTTAATATTTTTTTAGGCTACTAGAGTAAGAACTTCGGGTTTTCAGAATAACAACGTTTTCTAAAAGCGAACCTATAAATTAAAAATTCTAAAGATAACAGGCTTCATGAAAATCAAGCGCGTTTTACCTAGCATGAAACACTAAACACTCTTAAGTTTTTAAAACTTTGGAAGCTTTTATGACAATCGATGTACCATCGCAAATTTATTAGGTTTTAGGCAATTGATGTGGCTCTTCAGATTCGGTCGTAACGTCTAGGCCGGGTCTGGGGTGTTACAGGCAGTGACTGAATCTTTGGCTCAGATACTTTAGTATCCAACACATATGCAAGGTAAGCATCATAACCCTTTCGGACATATTTCTGTGTCGATATTGCTAAAATTACATTAGGTAATCCATCTAGTCTGTCAGATTCAACATGAAGTAATTTACCACTCTCACATTTCAATACAATATATTTCTGTTTACAATTCACCACTGTACCATATTGGGTTAACCAATCCATTCCCAAGATCACATAAAATTCATCAAATGGCAATGACATCAAGTTAGCCGAAAAACAATAACCTTTTACCATCAACGGACAGTTCTTACAAACTTTATCCACCATAACTCACTGGCCTAGAGGGTTTGAAACGTTAACCACAAATTCAGTGAATTCAACAGGTAAATTTTGAACACTCACTAAGTTCGTGCATATGTATAAATGTGTGGAACCAGGATTAATCAAAGTAGTAATATCAGTATCAAGTAGAGAAAATGTACAAGCTGTAACACCCCTTACCCGTGTTCGACGCCGGAACAGGGTAACGAGGCATTATAGAACTTAATCACTAATCATCATATAAAAATCGATTTATAATTTCACTCTAATTTAAAAATTTTTCAAACACATTCAAGCTGTCCCTTAAAAAGAGCTTACAAGGCCCATATCATGCTTTAATTCAACCGCACACATAGGCAAGCATGCACATTCATAAATTGCATCATTTAATTAATAACATAATCAAGACGATCTTCATTAAATGACTTTATACAATAAAGACCTTCAATTAACATAGGTCAGTATTTTAGGCCAACTCCTAGCAACTTAGTAACAATTAAACGAGTCCCCATACATGCCAAAGACTTAAAAATACTTTAAAACCTTTATATATTGATCAATAGTTTGATAGTGTGATTTAACCTCCGGCGACCTCCAACTGGAGCTAACATCTGTGACACTATAAAAAAAGAAAGGAAGGGAGTAAGCATTATAGCTTAGTAAGTAAATATGTAAATATTAATAACAATACATTATCATACTTTAAACAAAATCACAATATGTTCCCGGAATATTACCATCACAAACACACATAGTTTCACTATTACAATCATAAACAGGTTCAAAATAAGCTGTCTAGCAGAGTACCAGCAGCTAAATTATTTATTTATGGAGATATAGAACTCCAAATTCCAAACCGATAATTTTCCTTGAAACTATATTCACGTATATTCTTACCATAAAATTTTCAGAATTTTTAGTCTATCCAATAAGTACAGTTAATTCATTGAAGTTACCCCTGTTTCACTGCTCAACTGCCCTGACCATTCTTCACTACGAATCAATTTTATCCACGTACAGAATTCAAAAGATGTTCTTGTTTATATAATTTGAAACTAGACTCATTAAGGATTTCAAGAATATAAATTATATCCCCTAATTATTTTTTTACAATTTTTAATGATTTTTCCAAGTCAGAACAGGGGATCACGTAGTCATTCTGAACCAGTCTCTCAAAAACTTAAATATCTCATAATATAGAATTCCTTTGCTTGCTCTGTTTCCGTTATATTAAAATAGGTTCATTAAGCTCTAATTTGATATTTGATTCAGTCTCTGATTCAATTTCTACTATTTTTGGTAAATTTTTAGATTCCCGTCACTGCAACTATCCCGAACAGTTTTATTGTCAATTTTGATCTTTCACACTTCAGTTGCATTCATCACTTACCCATAGCAATCTTTCTAATTTCCAATCACATATCGAGCATATTGCTCATAAGTTACACACGTATATACTTACTCTTATCATCACAAAGTCACACACAATTTCATTTAATTAATTTCCCAGTTGAACGCTTCGAAATAATAACAGATACACGATGGTATCGCACACAGCCCACCTTTAAAATCGAAGCTCTCTTGTACACATAGTGGCCTTCACTTAGCACCACTCATGTAACCTAGCTCGATTGTACACATAATTTTGGCTCCCTTGCACACATGGTGAACACTTAGTACCACCCATGTACCTAGCCAGTTTATCTCGTAGCTCTCTTGTCTACATGATGTACTTCACCTGGAACCACGCATGCGACCTAGCTACATATATCCTGTAGCTCTCTTGTACACATGGTATACATCCCGTATTACACATGTGACCTAGCTACATACCATCCGTATCTTTCGATTCCGAAGGTTCAAACGGGAAGTATCTCACTATCTAATACTTTATTCCATTCTTCCAATAGTAAATTATAATTCAAAAATCAGCTACAATACATAAAATATGCTGAAATATAAAAACGTAAATAAAGATAATTTAATATTTACATACAAACTTACATACTTTCTCATTTCCATGTCGAATTAATATTGAACATTTAAATCATCATAATTATACTTACTTGCAACACCTCGGCAATCATAGTAAATATATCAATATTACATTGAAACATGCATAAATTAATGCTTATTATACATATGAACTTACCTCGATACTAAAACGGTCACTTTACCAACTTTCTCGATTTTTTATTTTTCTCCCATTCTAGGTTTAAATCTCGTTTTTCGGGATTTAAAACATCATATTTTACTTATTTAATTAATTTACTATTCAAAACAGTCCTTAACTCAAACTTTGGCAAAATTACAATTTTGCCCTTAAACTTTTGCATATTTACACTTTTTCCCCTAGGCTCGAGAATTAAACTTCATCCCTTATTCTTATAATTTATGACATGCTGATATTTTTCCCTTCTATGACAACATCAAATTCTCACTCTAACACATAGTTATGAACAATAACAACTTTTACCGATTAAGCCGTTTTACTCATTTTTGCTTAAAACCGCTTAACAAAAGTTGTTTAATATAATTTCAGCCTTCATATTCTACCATAAAACATCAAAATAAACACGTTTCACCTATGGTTATTTTTCCAAATATGAACCCTAGCTTAAAATATTGCTAGAATAAGCTTAATCAAGTTACCGAGATTCCTAAAACGTAAAGAACTTGAAAAGGGGCTAGAACGGACTTACTATTGAGCTTTGAAAGCTTGAAAACCCTAGCCATGGCTTCCCCCAGCTAATTTCGGTCTCCATGAAAAAAATGAGTCAATTTTGGCTTTATTTTCCCCTTTTATTTCTTTTAATTACCAAATGACTAAAATGCCCTTAAGGCCTTTCTTTAAAATTTTGTCCTATTCATACCCACTTTTGTCCAAACGAAATATAATGGTCTAATTACTATTTAAGGACCTCCTCTTTAAACTCCCATTTCAATCAAGTACTTATGAATTAGAACATATATTTTGCAACTTTTTCAATTTAGTCCTAAAAGTCCAATTAAGCACTTTATTAGTAAAATTTCTTAACGATATTTTTACACAATATTTTAATCAATAAATAAACCTTAAAAATTAATCAGAATAAATTTTTTCACTTCAAATTCATGGTTCTAAAACTATCGTTCCGTTTAGGCCCTAAATCGGTCAACATAAAGAAACTCGCATAAATAAGCCCTAATAGGCAAATTAAACATGCAATCTATAAAATTTCCTATCAATACTCTAACACATGCATCTAATCACTCGGTAAATCATAAAAATTAATTGAAATAAACTTTTCTATCTCAGATTTATGGTTTCGCAACCACTATTCCATTTAGGCCTTATTTCGAGATGTTACACCAGCAATAATGTCTAGTGCAGAGGCGTCTTCTCTAGCACAAATAGCATATGTCCTTGCAGGTGCTCGTACCTCAGATCTAACTATTGTATCCTTGGTTGTACCTCGACTACCACCAATATTGTCGGGATGACAGGATGGTCTGCCTCTCGAAATAGGATTACTAGGCTTTGGAGCTAGTTCTATTTCTTTTTCAACTCTATTGGGATAATCCCTGAGAAAATGATCAAGTGAACCACATCCAAAACAAGCTCCACCTCTAGACCGACATTCCCCATGATGAAATTTGTTACAACATTTACATTTCAGTTTGGGATTACCAACACTACCCACACTGGTCACAGATGGAGATGAAGACCTCAGGTTAGAACGTTGAGAGCCCCGCTCTCTTCCAAAATACCCCGTAGAGGTGGTAACACAAACTTATTTAATTTCTTAGAAGCAAATGATTGTGACTTACTCATAGTTATTTTTCCAGAAACTCGAGCCTCTCTTTCAGCTTGTGTAACACCCCTTACCCATGTCCGACACTAGGACAGGATACGAGGCATTACCAGACTTAAACACAAGCAAACATACAAAACCGGGCCGTAAAATTTCGTTCAAATTAAATTCATTCATACATATGCAAATTATCCCTTATATGGGCCTACGAGACCCAAAACATGCATCGGGTGTAGTTCAGGACTAAACCGAGTACTTTAGAAAACTTTGGGAAAACTTAGAAAATTTTCATGAAACAGGGTCACAAGCCCGTGTGGGTAGGCCGTGTGGTCACACAAGCCTGTGTCCTCAGCCAGTGTAACTCTTTGTTTATGACCTAATTAAAACAAATAGGGTCACACGGCCAAGTCAAACGCCCGTGTGCTTAGGCCGTGTAGCGAATTAAATACCAAAAATTAAGTGCAGACTTCACACGACCTGGGCACACGCTCATGTCCTGAGGTCGTGTCCTTCACATGGCTAAGACACACGGTCGTGTCTCTGCCCGTGTGGTTACTACTGGGCATCCTGTCTTGACAAATTGGAGTGCAGGGGACACACGGGCGGATCACACACCCATGGGGCACACCGTGTGTCACACACGACCTAGACACATGCCCGTGTGTCTACCCGTGTGGACAACTTTAAGGCTATTTTCCAAGCCACTTGCCACCCTTAAAAGCTCACTCACTTATACATTTTTGATGGCATGTAACATAGCATATTTAATCACTCAAATACACACAATCATAATTAATCCATGACTTTGTATTGTCAACATATCACATGCTCAAACTGTCATGCTTTCATATGGCATTCCACTCCAATTTCATATTTATTCATCCTTATAAACCTACCTTCCACATCACAAGCATAAACACATTGCATGCATGCATAAATAATTAGGGTTACAACTCGAGAAGCGAATATAAGCCACATCTCATGGCCTTATACAAAATAAATCATAATACCATCATGAGCCAACTCATTTGGGTAATCAATATGGCACATTGCATGCATGCATAAATAATTAGGGTTACAACTCGAGAAGCGAATATAAGCCATATCTCATGGCCTTATACAAAATGAATCATAATACCATCATGAGCCAACTCATTTGGCTAATCAATATGACACATAACAAAATGACCAAGTCCTCTATACATGCCATACTCAAATTTTTGAGACTAACTATACCCAAACGTCCAATTGATTGTGTGATCGAGTCTCCGACGTCCTTCCATCCCAGAGCTAGCTTGGCGACACTATAAAAGATAGAAAAGAAGGGGGTTAAGCATTAAAGCCTAGTAAGTCCATATACAAATAACATGCTATCTAAACAAGTATTTAACACACATTTAACATAATGAACATAAATTTGTATTTCATCAAATCACTTAAACTTACTCATCACATAAACAACCTTGTCCTAAGTTCATCACATTCCAAGGCATTACTCATGAGTTCGGTATACATACCTGTATCAACTCATAACATAATCTCTTACTCATTAACTTACCCCTTGGGTCTTCTGTCGAGTTACTCGATAATTTACCTGTTGAACACTCAGAATATTATTGGATACACGGAAGGCTCGTACATAAGTGCCACATACGTAGCTAAAGCTACCTCATATCATATAACACATAAAAGCTCATTCTCGAGTTACTCACAGGTTTACTCACACAAGCTGTCAGTCAGGACGTAGCTACACGGGCTACTCACACAAGCAATCAGGTATTCGCAACACATGCTGGACTACCCAGCCACCGATAGGACGTACAAAACCAACACCCGGAACCACGTAAACATATATCACATATCTGATGAGCTCATAAATCACATGTTTCCTAGTGACATGTCACTTGTATCCTAAACTATTCCTAAGGTTCAAACGGGATTTTTCGATATCACATCCCTGCCAGGCTTGCTCATAATGTCGATCTCAATGTCCATAATGCCCATCACTTACTCATGGAGCAATCAAAGCATAACTCATAATAGCATTAAAGAATTTGAATTCACATAATACTCAAGCTTCAAAAATATAACATAACATCAGATTATTTGTATATGAACTTACCTCGATACAAAATGATGAAAATGAACCTATTCTTCATAAACCTTGTTTTTCCCCCGATCAAGACCCGAATCACGTTTTTCTTGATCTATAATGCCAAATTTAACTTGTTTAATACATACATTGTTCAAATCGACACATACCACAAGCTTTGGTAAAATTAACTTTTCACCCCTAACTTTTCACTTATTTACAATTTGGTCCTTTTACCCCTAACTTTTCACTTATTTACAATTTGGTCCTTAGGATCGTAAAACAAAATACATGCATTTTCTTTGTTACCCAAGCCTAGTCGATTCATATTCCTACTCCTAGTAGCCCACATTTTTCTTTATCACATATTTACTACCCATTTTACAACTTTTACAAATTAGTCCCTTTTAGGTGTTTTCATGCAAAATCACTTCGTAAAAGATGTTTATCACATATCAAACTTTCATTTTGTTCCATTAAACATCAAAATACATGCATGTCACACATGGGTAAGTTTTTGAACATGAACCCTAGCTCAAAATAATGGTAGAAATAGCTAGATCGTTTGATGACAACTTCAAAAATATAAAGAACATTAAAAACGGTGCTAGGGTGCACTTACTATTGAGCTTGAAAGTTGAAGAAACCCTAGCTATGGCGAGCATGAAAATTTTAGCTACGACATGGAGATGATGAGCAAATTTTGCTTTATTTTTCCCTTTTTATTCTTTTAATTACTAAATGACCAAAATGCCCTTAAGGCTTTTCTTTCAAATTTTTCCTATTCATGCCCATTTTTGTCCAAAATTTTAAAACTTGGTCAAATTACTATTTAAGGACATCTAATTAATAATCCATAGCAATTTCATGCTTAAAGCTTCTAGAACTCAAGTTTTGCAACCTGTTCCATTTAGTCCCTAACTTCAAATTGGGCACTTTAGGCATAAATTTCTTCATGAAAATTTCACACAAACATGAAATCATATCATGGATCATAAAATAATCATAAAATAATTATTTCTATTTCAGATTTGTGGTCTTAAAACCACTTTTTTTACTAGACCCTAATTTAAGATGTTATAGCTTGTTTCTTTTCTTTACTCAATTCATCAGCTTTGTGGGCTCGATTGGCTAACACAGTAAATTCTCTTATTTTGAGAATTCCAATCAATAATTTGATATCTTCATTTAAACCTTCTTCAAAGTGGTTACACATCTGAACCTCGGTTAGAACCCATTCTCTGGCATATTTGCTCAACCGAACAAATTCTCGTTCATACTCGAACACAATCATATTTCCTTGCTTGAGTTCTAAAAAATTTTTCTTTTTCTGACCCATAAATCTCTGACTAACATATTTCTTTCTGAATTCAGCTTGAAAAAATTACCAATGATAAGTTGTATCCTTTAATACAGACATTGCACATTTCAGACATTTGGCAGGTGTACAGGATAATTCATCAAAAACCCAGATAGTATTTTCTAGTCAAAATTCAGCCCTTTCCAGATCATCATCTGCGGTAGCTCTAAATTCTTCTGCCCCATGCTTACAAATTTATCTATCGAAGGCTTACATGTTCTAGTGGGTTTAGCACCCTGTGGTATCTTAGAAACCAGTTGAGGAGCAGATGGGGGGGTCATTGTACAACGGGGTTTGTTCTCAGATAATGTGTAAACTACTCATTCATCATTTGAAAGAAGGATTGTTTTGCCTCCTCACTTCGGCCCTCAGACATTGGCCTTTCACTACCAGACGCAGACGTAACTCTCTGAACTGAAGCTGAAGCATTACTCTCAGCTTCCTCAGATTCAGCGTTAGCTTGGTTGGATGACATTACTATATGAAAAACACATTTACAATGATCAGGAGTCATCATACTATCACAAATTATATAATGGCATGTATAGCTAAACTCGTGTTTGCTACTTAAAATCCAAGAATCGGCTAAATCGTAGCTCTGATACCACTAAATGTAACACCTTTAACCCCGTATCCGTCGTCAAAATAAGTTTCGGAGTATTACCAAAACTTTTAAAAAATTTTACAATAATTTATGTAAATTACTATTCATTAACTGAATCATTCAAAACTTCCCTTAATTGGGCCATCGTGGCCCAATACGAGCATTAGAATCAAGTCGGGACTTAACCGGGAGCTCTAAGATTTTTTCGTAACATTTCAAAAAATTTCCAAGGTGTAGGGCTCACACGCTCGTATGGTCCAAGGGACACGCCCGTGTGACCCTGCGCCACGCCTGTGCTACAGGCCATGTTTGACCCCATGTAACTCTCTAGCTTGTGCACATGGCCATGCCACACGCTCGTGTGATAAGCCGTATAGTTAGTTAATTTAATTCGAAATTAGGTGTAGGTTTCACACGGTCAAGACACACTCCCGTGTTCTAGGCCGTGTAGCACACACAGCTAAGACGTCTACCAGTGTCTCTACCCGTGTGCTCAATTCTGAGCATTCTATTTCTCAAGATTAAGGTACAGGGGACATACAGCCTAACTACACGCCCATGTTACCAAGTTCTGTGTCACACACGGTCTAGGCACACGCCCGTGTGTCTGCCCGTGTGAACAAAATAAAGCCACTTCCTAGACTTATTTGTCACCCAAATTCACCATTTTCCTGCACTAAAATACACATCCAAATACCAACCAATTCAAGCATATTTTATAACAACTCGATTTTAGGGCCAGTAAGAACAGTAGTTTCGGGATGACAAATTTGACATAGAAAAGTTTAATTTTATTAGATTTTTATGGTCTACAATTCTATGGAATGATTTCGTGAAAATTTTGTTTGAAAATTTTGACGTTTGGGCACTCAATTTAGTAAAAAAGGACTAAATTGTAAAAAGTGCAAAAGTTGAGTTCTACATGTTAAAGGTGTCCAATTGCTATGAGATTTTAAATTTGAGGTCCTTATATGATAAATAGACCATTTGTTAACTTAGTGGGAAAAAATGGACATGGTGAGATAAAATTTTAAAGTTTGGCAAAAAGGGCATTTTGGTCATTTTGTAAATAAAAGAATAAAAAGGGAAAATAAAGCCAAAATTTGTCCATCTTCTCCAACCTTTGGCCGAACTTTTCAAGCTCTCCATAGATAGGGTTTTGTCATCTTTCAAGCTTGAATGTAAGTACATCCTAGCCCCATTTTTAATGCTCTTTACATTTTAAAGTCGTATTCACCAGATCTTTCCATTTCTACCTTTGTTTTGAAGTAGGGTTCATGTTTAAAAATTTACCGATGTGTGACATGCATGTGTTTCGATTTTTAATGGTAGAAAATGAAAGTTTGATGTGTAATAAATAACTTTTACTAAGTGATTTTTCATGAAAATACCTAAAAAGGACCTATTGTAGAAAGTTGTAAAATGGGTAGTAAAAATCTAATTTGATGAAAATTTGGGTTGATATGAGCATGTGTATGATTCGTCTAGGCTTGGGTAACAAAGAAATTGAGTGCATTTCATTTTACGAGCCTAAAGACTAATTTGTAAAAATGTGAAACTTTAGGGTAAAAAGGTAATTTTTCCATAATGTGAGTTTTGGAATAATTTGAGTAATGTGAATATTAAATAAGCTAAATTTGTTATTATAGGTCTAGAAAAATGAAGTTTGAACCTTGATCGGGGAAAAAATAAGGTGCTTGAAATTAAATCCTTATCTACTATTTTAGGTATCGAGGTAAGTTCGTACGTAAATAATGCATTATTATTTATGCATTAATCTTGTTAATATTGCATGTGGTAGAAAATAGCATGTGATTGATGTGTGGATGGCTTGGTTGTGGTTGAATTGGTTTTGTGTATATACCTGGATTTGTGTTACTTGTTGTGTAAGTTGGTGCATGTAAGGGTGGCAAAATGGCTTGGTAAATAGCCTTATTCTTGTCCATACGAGTAGACAAACGGGCGTATGTCTAGGCCGTGTGTGACACAAGACTTGTCCTAAAGGTGTGTGATTCGGCTGTGTGTTCCATGCATTTGAATTTTAGCTTCGAATTGGCCACACGGGCAAAGACACAGCCGTGTGTCTCAGCCGTGTGAAGGACACGGTCTAGGGACATGGGTGTGTGCCCAGGGCGTGTGAAGTCTGCACCTATTTTATGAAAAATTATGAAAATTAAATCGCCCAAACGGCCTAAGCACGCAGGCGTGTGACTTGGCTGTGTGACTTCAATTTTTTGTTGACATCATAAATAGAGAGTTACACAGGTTAGGGACACGGGCATGTGTGACCACACGGCCTACCCACACGGGCGTGTCCCAAGCTACACGGGCGTGTGATCCCTACTTTAGCAAAAATTTCTAAGTGCTGGAAAAATTTTTAAAATTCTCGATTTAGTCCCGAACCACTCCCAATGTATGTTTTTGGGCCTAGCAGGCTCGTTTAAGGGACGATATGAATATTTTGAAAATTTTTAAATTTGAGTGGAAATTTATTTCTCGATTTTGAATGTTTCTTTGTCCACTAATGCCTCGTACTCTGTTTCGGCGTCGAATATGGGTAAAGAGTGTTACATTTAGTGGTATTAGAGCTACGGTTTAGTCAATTCTTGGACTAACATAGCGTGTGTAAGATTCTAGCTATACATGCCATTAATGAACTATGATAGTGTGATGACTCCTGATAATTGTAAATTGTGTTTTCATATAGTAATGGATCACAAACAAGTTGAGGCTAATGAAGTCGAAAGTAATACGCTGGCTCCCGCTCAAGGGGCAGCGCCATCTGATAGTAGACCCCCTATGGTTAGTCAAGGAGAAGGAGGCAGGGAAGCCTTTCTCCATATGATGAATGAGTGGTATACAAAATTTGTTTGAACAAATCTGAATGCCCAACCTCCTCCACTCCTACCTATTCCTCAACCGGTTCCCGTAGCCTCACAAGGTATGGACTTTTTAAAAATGAATAAGCCCCCGGTTGATAAGATCCGAAAGTATAGGGCTGAAGATTATCGAGCTAATGTGGATGATGATCCCGAGAGGGCTGAGTTTTGGCTCAAAAACTCCATTAGGGTATTCGATGAATTGTCCTGCACACCGAACGAGTGTTTAAAGTGTGCTATCTCGCTTCTAAGAGATTCTGCATACCATTGGTGGAATACACTTGTATCTATAGTTACGAGAGAAAGGGTCACATGGGACTTCTTTCAAGAGGAGTTTCGTAAGAAGTATATTAGCCAACAGTTCATCGATCAGAAACGTAAAGAATTTTTTGAGCTGAAACAGGGTCGCATGACCGTAACAGAGTATGAGCGAGAATTTGTCAGATTGAGTAAGTATGCTCGGGAGTGTGTTTCCACTAAGGCCATCATGTGCAAGAGATTTGAGGATGGATTGAACGAAGACATTCGTGTGTTAGTCAGGATCTTAGACCTGAAAGAGTTTGTGGTATTGGTTGAACAGGCTTGTAAGGCTGAAGGATTGAACAAAGAGAATAGGAAACCTGATC
Organism: Gossypium anomalum; assembly: GCA_025698475.1. Lineage (NCBI taxonomy): Eukaryota > Viridiplantae > Streptophyta > Magnoliopsida > Malvales > Malvaceae > Gossypium > Gossypium anomalum. The sequence goes on from CM046966.1 coordinate 66,646,669, forward strand.
TTCAAGCTAGAGACTTAAGGAAGAGACTAATGAGTAAGTCGTTTCCATATCAGTCCAAGAAGCTTAAAGAAATGCATTCCCGTTCAAATTTTTCAACAGGGTATTCATACAGAGATCGTGAGAAGCAGCATTCAAGTTCTAAATCTCAAGCCACCTCAATGGCGAGTGTGGGTAATGTAAAGTCTAACAGACCTGAATGTCAGCAGTATGGCAGACGTCATCCCGGCGAATGTAGAATGAATGACTGGGCTTGTTTTAAGTGTGGTTCTCAAGATCATTTTATCAGAGATTGCCCCAAGATGGTAGAGAAAGAGAAATTTTAGAGTGCAAGGCCTAGTAATACTGCTTCTAGAGGAAGGCCCCCGAGGAATACTAGAAATTGAGCTAGTAGTACAGGTGTGACTAAAGATACAACCATAAGATCGAAAGCGAGAGTACTAGCGAGAGCCTATGCCATCCGTGCTCGCGAAGAAGTGACGTCTCCCGATGTTATTACTAGTACTTTTTCTCTTTATAATACTGATGTTATTGCACTGATTGACCCTGGATCTACTCATTCATATGTTTGTATGAATTTGGTAAATAATAAGAAATTGCCTGTCAAGTTTATCGAATTTGTGATTAAGGTGTCAAACCCTTTAGGCAAGCATGTTTTACTTGACAAAGTATGTAAGAAATGTCCTTTGATGATTAGAGGTTACTGTTTTTCAGCTGACTTGATGTTGTTGCCAATTGATGAGTTTAATGTTATTTTGGGTATGGATTAGCTGACGTTGCATGATGCTATAGCAAATTGTAGACAAAAAGTTATTGAATTGAAATGTGGAAATGGTGAAATTCTTCGAGTTGAATCAGATGAGCCAGTTAGATTGCCTGTGGTGATTTCTTCGATGTCAGCTCAGAAATGGTAAAATTCTTCGATGTTAGATTGCCTAGCTTATGCGTTAAACACGAAAGCGTCTGAAATAAAAATTGAATCAGTACCGGTGGTGTGTGAATATTCAGATGTTTTCCCAGATGAGTTGCCTGCGTTACCTCTAGTTAGAGAAGTTGAGTTTGGCATTGAGTTAGTCCCTAGTACTTCACCGATATCTATTGCTCTATATAGAATGACTCCAATTGAATTGAAAGAATTGAAAGCTCAGTTGCAAGAATTGACAGATAAGGGATTTACGAGACCGAATTATTCTCCCTGGGGTGCACCGGTATTATTTATGAAGAAGAAATACGGTTCTCTGAGAATTTGTTTAGATTACTGACAGCTGAATAAGGTAACCCTAAAGAACAAGTATCCGTTGCCAAGGATAGATGACCTGTTTGATCAGTTGAAAGGAGCAACGGTGTTTTTCAAGATTGATTTGAGATCCGGGTATTACCAGTTGAGAGCTAAAGAGTTAGATGTGCCGAAAACTGCTTTCAGAACAAGGCACAGGCACTATGAACTTCTTGTTATGCCATTTGGATTAACTAATGCCCCTGCTGTTTTCATGGACTTGATGAATCAAATTTTTTGACCATATTTGGATAAGTTTGTAGTTATTTTTATTGCTGACATACTGATTTATTCTCGTGATAGGACCGAGCATGCTGAGTATTTAAGAACTGTTTTACAAATTTTGAGAGACAAACAGTTGTATGCTAAGTTTAGTAAAAGTGAGTTTTGGCTCAGAGAAGTTGGATTTTTGGGATATATCATTTCAGGTGATGGTATTCGGGTTGATCCCAGTAAAATTTCGGCGATTGTTGATTGGAAACCACCAAGAAATGTGTCTGAAGTTAGAAGCCTTTTGGGCTTAGCCAGTTACTACCGCCAGTTTGTCAAAGGGTTTTCGATGATTGCTACTCCTATGACGAGATTGTTGCAAAAAGATGTCAAGTTTGAATGGTCTGAAAAATGTTAGCAAAGTTTTGAGAAGTTGAAGGCATTATTGACTGATGCACCAGTTTTAGTAGCGACGCTTCACTGAATGGACTAGGATGTGTGTTGATGCAAGAAAGCAAGGTGATAGCTTATGCCTCGAGACAATTGAAGCCACATGAGAAGAATTACCCAACGCATGATTTGGAATTAGCCGTTATTGTGTTTGTTTTGAAGTTATGGCGACACCATTTGTACGGTGAGAAATGTCATGTTTTTACCGACCATAAAAGTTTAAAGTATTTGATGATTGAGAAAAACTTGGACTTACGGCAACGAAGATGGCTCGAGTTGCTGAAAGATTATGAGTTGGTGATTGACTATCACCCGGACAAAGCAAATGTAGTCGTAGAAGCCTTGAGTAGGAAGACTTTGTTTGCTTTGAGAGCATTGAATACGAGATTGACTTTATCCGATGACAGTTCTATTCTAGTCAAGTTGAGAGCTAGGCTGATGTCTATTCAGCAGATTTGTGAAGCCCAGAAATGTGACAGTGATTTGCAAGCCAAGAGAGCTCATTGTGAATCGGTTAGTTATTCAGATTTTCATGTCGGATCTGAAGATCGTTTGATGTTCCAAGGTAAAGTTTGTGCACTGAAGAATGATGAAATTATTTAGAAAATTCTTTATAAAATGCATAATGGTTGTTTATCTGTGCATCCGGGTAGTACGAAAATTTATAATAATTTGAAGAAAATGTATTGGTGGTCGGGCATGAAAAGAGATATCTCCGAGTTTTTTTCGAGATGTCTGATTTGTCAACAAGTGAAAGCCGAGCACCAAGTGCCTTCTTGTTTACTTCAGCCAGTGATGGTGTCCCAATGGAAATGGGATAGGATTATAATAGATTTCGTAACGGGTTTGCCCTTGACTCCAAGAAAGAAAGATGCCATATAGGTTGTGGTTGATAGATTGACAAAACCGGCTCATTTTATACTGGTACGTACTTATTATTCAGTTGACAAGCTAGCTGAGCTGTACATTGCTAAGATTGTAAAATTGCACAGAGTACCTATTTCTATTATTTTGGATAGAGATCCGAAGTTTACTTCGAGTTTTTGGAAAAATTTGCAAGAAGCCTTGGGTACGAAATTGAATTTTAGTACCGCATTTCATCCTTAGACCGATGGTCAATCCAAAGGGGTAATTCAGATACTTGAAGATATGCTTCGATGCTATGTTTTAGAATTTGAGGGTAGCTGGGTCAAATATCTACCATTGGTCGAATTTGCCTATAACAACAGCCATCAGTCGAGTATAAAAATGGAACCTTATGAGGCATTATATGGCCGCAAGTGCCGAACGCCTTTGTATAGGACCGAGCTTAACGAGAAACAGATTCATGGGGTTGACTTGGTTAAAGAAACCGAAGAGAAAGTAAAAGTAATTCGAGATTGTTTGAAAGCTGTTTCTGATAGAAAGATATCATACGTGGATTTGAAAAGAAAAGAGATTGAGTTTCAAGTTGGGGATAAAGTATTTTTGAAAGTATCTCCGTGGAAGAAGATTCTCAAATTTGGCCATAAAGGCAAATTGAGTCCACGTTTTATTGGGTCGTATGAAATTATTAAAAGAATAGGACAAGTGGCATATAGATTAGCTTTACCGACATTGGAAAGGATCCATAATGTGTTTCAAGTGTCGATGTTGTGACGGTATCATTCCGACCCTTCACATGTGATTTTTCCGACAGGGATTGAAATTCGACCGGATATGACGTGCAGTGAACAACCGATTAAAATTTTAGCTCAAGAGGTTAGACAATTGAGAATAGCCCTAGTGAAAGTTTCTTGGCAAAGACATGGTATTGAAGAAGCTATGTGGGAACCTGAGGAGGTTATGAGAAAATAATACCCAAACCTATTTTCTAGTAAGATTTTCGAGGACGAAAATCCCTAAAGGGGGGAGAGTTGTAAAAGCTCGATTTTGGGGCTAGTCGAAACAATAGTTTCGGGACCACAAATTCGACGTAGGAAAATTTAATTTTATTAGATTTTTATGGTCTACAATTTCACGAAAAGATTTCGTGAAAATTTCGTTCGAAAATATTGACGTTTGGGCATTCAATTTAGCAAAAAGGACTAAATTGTAAAAAGTGCAAAAGTTGAGTTCTACATGTTAAAGGTTTCCAATTGCTATGAGATTTTAAATTAGAGGTCCTTATATGATAAATAGACCATTTTTTAAGTTAGTGAACAAAAATGGACATGGTGAGATAAAATTTTAAAGTTTGGCAAAAAGGGCATTTTGGTCATTTAGTAAATAAAAGAATAAAAAGGGAAAATAAAGCCAAAATTTGTCCATCTTCTCCAACCCTTGGCCGAACTTTTCAAGCTCTCCATAGCTAGGGTTTTGTCATCTTTCAAGCTTGAATGTAAGTACATCCTAGCCCCGTTTTTAATGCTCTTTACATTTTTTAAGTCGTACTCACTCGATCTTTCCATTTCTACCATTTTTTTGAAGTAGGGTACATGTTTAAAAATTTACTCATGCATGACATGCATGTGTTTGGATGTTTAATGGTAGAAAATGAAAGTTTAATGTGTAATAAACAACTTTTACTAAGTGATTTTTCATGAAAATACCTAAAAAGGACCTATTTATAAAAAGTTGTAAAATGGGTAGTAAAAATCTGATTTGATGAAAAATGTGGGCTGATATGAGCATGTGTATGATTCGAATAGGCTTGGGTAACAAAGAAATTAAGTGCATCTCATTTTACGAGCCTAAGGACTAATTTGTAAAAATGTGAAACTTTAGGGGCTAAAAGGTAATTTTCCCATAATGTGAGGTTTGGAATAATTTGAGCAATGTGAATATTAAATAAGCTAAATTTTTTATTATAGATCAAGAAAAACGAAGTTCAGACCTTGATCGGGGAAAGAATAAGGTGTTTGACGATTAATCCTTATCTACTATTTTACGTACAGAGGTAAGTTCGTATGTAAATAATGCATTATTATTTATGCCTTAATCGTGTTAATATTGTATGAATTGTTATTTACTCTTGGAATGAATTCAACAAAGTTTGACAAGCAAGAAAATCCCGGTTGAACCTTAGGAATAGTTGGGATACAAACGTCATGGCATTAGGGTTACGTATAAGACCATATCTGGGATATGGCATCGATATGAGATTTCGTGTAAGACCATAGCTGGGCTATTGGCATCGATATGAGACCCATGTAAGACCATATCTGGGATATGGCATTGGTATGGTACTATGTGTGTGAGATATCCCGAGTATCCTTTAATATTCCAAGTGGTTCAACGGGGAAACTTAACGGCAGTGTTAAAGTTGGGATAGACTATGGTATGTTGTGAAATATTATGGTGAGTTGCAAGTTGGTACAGGTATGTACACAAATCTCATGCTTAATGAGTTCGATATGTGATGAAACCTGGGATCGGTTTGATCGAGTAAGTTATGATGTTAAGATTTTAAATACATCTATGCTAAGCTTGATTATGAATTCACAATGGCATTTATGTTAATTTACTTTATGTTAAATCGATGTTAAAGTGTGTTTATGATGCCTATTATTTGCATAGGAACTTACTAAGCTTTAAAGCTTTCTCCCTTTCTTTTCCCTTGTCTTATAGTGTCACCAAGCTAGCTCGAGGATCAAAGGTGGTCGGAGATCCATTCACACTATCAAATTATCATTTTGGCTACTTATGATTACAATATTTTGAGCTATGGCATGTATAGGGACTCAGTATTTTGTCATGTGTCATAGTTGATTTGGCCAAAAGTGTTGGCTTATGTTATTCGATGATTCATTTTGTAAACGGCCATTGAAATTGGCTAATGTTGGTTAAATATATATGAATATGAAGATGTCTTTCATGGATGTGGATTTTGCATGGTTTGAAATGATAAGGATGAGATCTTGCATGTGATAGAAAATATCATGTAATTGATGTGTGGATGACTTGGTTGTGGTTGAATTGGTTGTGTGTATATACTTGGATTTGTGTTACTTGCTGTTGTGTAGGTTGGTGCAAGTAAGGGTGGCAAAATGGCTTGGTAAATAGCCTTATTTTTGTCCACACGGGTAGACATATGGGCGTGTGTCTAGGCCATGTGTGACACATAGCTTGTCCCATGGGTGTGTGATCCGGCCGTGTGTCCCTTGCATTTGAATTTTAGCTTCGAATTGGCCTCACGGGCAAAGACACAACCGTGTGTCTCAGCCGTGTGAAGGACACGACCTAGGGACATGGGCATGTGCCCAGGGCTTGTGAAGTCTACACCTATTTTATGAAAAATTATGAAGATTAAATCACCCACACAGCCTAAGCACGCGGGCGTGTGACTTGGCCGTGTGACTTCAATTTGTTGATGACATCATACACAGAGAGCTACACGGGTTAGGGACACGAGCGTGTGTGACCACACAGCCTACCCACGTGGGCATGTCCCAAGCCACACGAGCGTGTCATCCCTACTTTAGCAAAAATTTTCTAAGTGCGGGGAAAATTTCTAAAGTTCTCGGTTTAGTCCCGAACCACTCCCATTGTATGTTTTGGGGCCTCATAGGCTCGTTTAAGGGACGATACGAATATTTTGAAAAGTTTTAAATTTGAGTGGAGATTCATGTCTCGGTTTTGAATGTTTGTTTGAGTTTAAGTCTGGTAATGCCTTGTACCTTGTTCTGGCGTCGAATACGGGTAAGGGGTGTTACATATTCCATCATTCAACAAGGCATATCATTACATGCATATATGTTTATAATCTTACCTAAGTTCATTACATATATTAGACATAACTTGATCAACCATTAACATGTATGTAACTACCATAGTATGACATTACAAGTATACCAAAACAACCATTACTAGTCATTCCAATTGTAACAACCCAAACCCGGCCTAGATGTTATGGCCAAATTTGGCGTGTCACATTGAAGTGTTTTTCGAAAACCATTTTTCCATTGAAAACCCTTCTTACTATTTAAAACCTCCGGCCATTTTAAAACTTGTGAAAACCTCAGTTTACGTTGGTTTATTTTGCAAAACGTGGTTCACTGGAAAGTTATTCCTATTTAAAATGGTGTTTATTATGGAAGCTTAATTTAAAATATTCGATTTACGAAAACATGATGTTTAAACGTTAAGTTGCGAAAACGTAGTGCTTTGAAAACAGTTATTGTTTTGAAAAACCATGATCTACTTCTAACAAGTATCAAACATAGTAAATAAAATCCCAAAGTTTAAAATAAAAACCAGAGAGGCCTTATTACAAACCAAATCAAAATTAAAGTACTGAGAAGTAAATAAACATAGTAGATAACAAAAGCAGCTGTATGGCCATCTCTGAGTCCCTCGCAGCACTGATCCTCCTAATGTTGGGGATTACCTGCACAGTGAAAAAAACGGGGTGAGTTTACGAAAACTCAGTCTGTAATCCCTTAGCATCCAAACAGTCAGTCAAAAATAGAATTTAGAACCAATCTGGGCTTGAGCCCTATTCAGTAACAAAACAATCCAATTCAGAATTTATGTGGGCCAAAGCCCGATTCATTAACGTTTGGGTCTCAACCCATCACAGTATCAATTGGGCCTAGCCCATCTCAGAATAAATATCAGTTGGGCCTAGCCCATTTCAATTTGAAACCCATATGAGTAATGTCAAGTTGTCTTATACATGCCATTATACCAAAATGACTTTACTAAGTATACCCAAAATAAGCTAGTTGATAGAGTGTGTAACACCCCTAACCCGTACCCGTCACCGGAATAGGGTTTCAAAGCATTACCAGAACATTCAGAACATTTTTTCATTAAGCTATGTACATTACTATTCATTTACCGAGATCATCCCTAATGTCCCTTGACTAGGCCATCAAGACCTAATACGAGCATTAGATTCGAGTTGGACTAAATCGAGACCTCTAAGAATTTTTCGCGAATTTTCAAAATTTTTCCAAGGTACAGGGCTCACACGCCCGTGTGGTCCAAGGGACATGCCCGTGTGGTCAAGGGACACGCCCGTGTGACCCTGGGACATGCCTGTGTTGGAGGCCGTGTTCGACCTCGTGTAACTCTCTGACTTGCACACCTGGTCGTGCCACATGTCTGTGTGCTAGGCTGTGTGGTTAATTAATTCAATTCAAAATTAGGTGCAGGTTTCACATGGCTGAGAAACACACCCCTGTTTCTGCCCGTGTGCCAATTCTGAGCATTCTGTTTCTCAAAATTAAGGTGCAGGGGACACACGGGCTAACCGCATGCCCATGTTACCAGGCCGTGTGTCACACACGGTCTAGACACACGCCCGTGTGTCTGCCTGTGTGGACAAAATGAAGCCATTTCTAGCTTCATTTCTCACCCAACATTTCACCCAAGACCTGCACTTGAAACACACATACAATAACAACCATTCCAAGCTTTTAAAATAAGCAAACTCATCATTTAACAAGGCATACCATTACATGCATAAGTGGTTATAAACTTACCTTGGATTAACTTAGGCAATAGCAACCTTTGATAACATATTAATAAAATCACACATATGTATATATAACATGATAATCTACTTAGTAATATCAAAATGAATCATTACTAGCCATTCCAATGGCTAGGTTACAAAAAAACATTTCAAGCCACTATTGGCCAAGTTGTACTATACATGCCATTATACCCAAAATGATTTCTCTAAATATACCTAAAATGCTAGTTAATAGTGTGACGATGCTCCAATGATCTTCCAACCTTCACGAGCTTTCGAGTACTATAAAACAAGAGAAAAATAAAATTACATGCTTAGTAAATTCGTATAACAAAAACTAAACTTGCCATTCTTGCTTATTAAATCTAGGTGTACAACGTTATGTTCCTTCCATTTGGCTAAATTGCCTAATCACATACATTTAATCAAATATGTTAGTTCATCAAGCAATATTCTTCCAAGTCATTATCAATTCATCTTAAAGTTCTTGTGCCATGTCAAGAGTTTTATGTCTCTTGAATCAATGAATTCCGATGGATGCTTAAGTAGTACACTCGAAGTGTACGATCCAATAATCCGTCAATTCCTTAATCAAGGGTATCCCTTAGGGCACGTAACCAAGAAACACTCTCTCAAGCCACTTATCGTATAACAGGATTACCAATCCAGGCTAAATCCTTTATATAACGTATGCTCAGAAGAGCTCGATTAGGATTAATAGTCCAGGCTAAACCCTAATCATAATGTATGCTCAAGAGATATTATATCGGGATTACCTGCCCAGACTAAATCCTTTCTATAACAACCTCAATGAGATTACTCATCTGAGCTAAATCCCATCAGTAACAAATGCAGGACCTTATTAGTTTTGGGAAAGCGCATATAATCATCGGAATTCACATTCAATCGGGACTTAACCCTTTATCACCATTTCAAGCAAGTATCAATCTTCCATCATACATACAATTAAAGTACATCAACATAAACCACATTACATACAAACACAACATTTAATTAACATAATTACATACCCGATTAAGTTACACGAACTTACCTCGACACTTGTTCACGTAAAAGTATACTAATTCGAAATCTTTTCTTTTCCTCAATCTAACCTCGAATTAGTATTGTCTGGATCTATATAAATGAATTTAACCATCAATTTCACACATTTCATGTTTAAATGGAATCAATTTATGTCCTAGGTAAAATTACCATTTTGCCCTTAACTTTTCCATAAATTCTAATTTTGTCCCTAGGCCCGGAAAATGAAACTTGTACAAATTACTCCCTATTCCAAGCCTAACCAAAGCCCCATTACAAATTTTCCAGCACATGTATTCATAAAATTTTAGAATTTTTTATCAAATTTTACAACTTTTTATTTTAGTTCCTAAATCATGTTTTCATGAAAAATCACTTTGTAAAAGTTGTTTATCTTTCAATAATCTTTCATTTTCTACCATAAATTTCTAATTTCCAGCATATACATCCATGACCCATTTTCGTACCTTGATAATGTTTCAAATTAATCCCTCAAATAGAGAAATTAAGCTATCCCGATTTTAAAAATACCAAAAATACAAAAAACGGGACAAGAGAACTTACACAATTAGGCCTTGAAAGTTTCTTTTCTCTCTCCTATGGTTTCATGTGTTTTAGGTTGAAGATGACATAAAATAAGATGTTTCTTTTATCAACTTTTTAATTAATTAAGTATTTTACTATTTCCAATTTAGTCCTTACCCTTTTTCTATATTTCTATGCATGAGTCATCAAGAAAAATCTACATACTTTTCTTAGTGGTCCAATTACCATATAAGGACCTTAAGTTTTGAATTCTATAACTAACCGATCCTTATAGCTACTAGAATTCAACTTTCGCATTTTATGTGATTTAGTCCTTCTTGTAATTGAGCACTAAATCGATAAAATAAAAATAAATCATATGTTTAGGTAGGATTTCTGGTCATGAAACCACTGTTCCAATTTTGCTAAAAAATGGGTTGTTACAGTGTGACGATGCTCCAATGATCTCCAACCTTCGCGAGCTTCTGAGCATTATAGAATAGGGAAAATAAAACAGAGTAAGCATTACATGCTTAATAAGTTCGTATAACGGAAAGAAAACTTACCAATCCCATTTATTAAATCTAAGCATACAATATCATGTTTTCCATCCATTAGCAAAATTGCCTAAACACATGTATTCAATCAAACATGTTAGTCACCATAATCTTCATATTAATCAAGTAAACATAGATGAGCTCATCATACAATATTCTTTCAAGACATTATCATTTCTTCTCATAATTATTATGCCACGTCAAGAGTTTTATGTCTGTTAAGTCATTGAAATTCCGATGGATGCTCAAGTAGTACACTCGAGGTGTACGATTCAATAATCCGTCAATTTCTTATTCAAGGGTACCCATTAGGGTACTTAATCAAGGAAAACACTCTCAAGCCATATATCGTATAACAGGATGACCAGTCCAGGCTAAATCTTTTATATAACGTATGCTCAAAAGAGCTCAATTAGGATTACCAGCCCAGGCTAAACCCTAATTATAACGTATATTCGAGAGGTATTATATCAAGATTACCTGTCCAGGCTAAATCCTTTCTATAATGAGGTCAATAGGATTACTCATTTGAGCTAAATCCCATCTGTAACAAATGCAGAACCTCATCCATTTCGGAAAGCACATATATTCATTGGAATTCAATATTCAATCGGGACTTAACCCCTTTTTCACCATTTCAAGAATGTAAGAAAATTTCCATTATAGCATTCAAGTACTATATTTCAATATAAGTCACATTACATACAAACGCAATATTCAATTAACATAATTATATGCTCGATTAAGTTACACGAACTTACCTCGACACTTGTTCGCATATAAAATCTACTAATCCGAAACCTTTTTTTTTCCTCAATCTAATCTCAAATGTGAGTTTTTTGGATAAATATAAATAGCTTTAATCATCAATTTCTCATATTTCATACTCATTTCGACTCAATTTATGTTCTAGGAAAAATTACCATTTTGCCCTTAACTTTTCCAAAAATTCTAATTTCATCCCTAGGCTCGGAAAATGAAACTTGTGAAATTTACTCCCTACTCCAAGCCTAACCAAAATCACATTACAAAATTTATAGCACATGTATTCATAAAAATTCAAAATTTTTCTTCAATTTCACAAGTTTACATTTTAATCCCTAAATCATGTTTTCATCAAAAATCACTTTGTAAAAGTTGTTGATCTATTAACAACCTTTCATTTTCTACCTTAAATTTCTAATTTTTATCATATACATCCATGTACCATTTTCCATACTTTGATAACTTTTTAAATTAATCCCCCAAATAGATAGTTTAAGCTATCTTGGTTTCAAAAATATCAAAATTACTAAAAATGGGACAAGAAAACTTACCCAATTAAGCCTTGAAAGTTTCTTCTCTCTCTACTAGGGTTTCCATATAATTTTGGGCTTGAAGATGACAAAAATAATAAGATGATATCTTTTATCATCTTTTTAATTAATTAATTATTTCAATTTCCAATTTAGTCCTAGTCCTTTTTCAAATTTTTTATGGAAGAGTCACCAAAAATCTACATACTTTTCTTTAATGGATACCATATAAGGACCTCTAGATTTGAATTCCATAGCTATTTAATCCTTATAGCTACTAGATTTCAACTTTCACATTTAATGCGATTTAGTCCTTCTCGTAATTAAACACTTAATCGATAAAATTTTTGTATCAAATTTTTCACACGACATGTCTATCATAAAACAGACCATATAATAAAATAAAAATAAATTTTATTTTTGGGTCAGATTTGTGGTCCCAAAACCACAATTTCGATTTCACTAAAAAATGGGTTGTTACAGTTAATGCCTAGGTTAAACCAAGGTAAGGTTATAAACATATGTGTATGTGATGTCATACCATATTTAGATGTTAAAAATTTGCTTGATCCCAATGCTTGAAATGGTTGGTATTTGGATGTAAGTTTTAGTCCAGGTCTTTGGAATGATTTTGGGTGAGAAATGAAGCTAGAAATGGCTTCATTTTGTCCACATGGATAGACACATGAGCGTGTGTCTTGACCGTGTGTCACACACGGTCTGGTACATAGGCATGTGGTTAGGCCATGTGTCCCCTGCATCTTAAATTTCAGAAAAAAGAATGCTTAGAATTGAGCACACGGGCAAAGACACAGGCGTGTGTCTTGGCCATGTGAAACCTACACCTATGTTGAAAAATTAAATTAACCACACGACCTAGCACACAGATGTGTGTCTGGCCGTGTGGCGCAAGTCAGAGAGTTACACGAGGACGAACACGGCCTGTAGCATGGGCGTGTCCCTTGTACCACACAGGCGTGTGAACCCTGTAACTTGGAAAGTTTTTGAAATTTCACAAAAAAAATTAGAGTTCCCGATTGAGTCCCGATTTAATTTTAAAGCTCATATTGGGCCTCGAGGGTTTATTTAAGGGACGTTATAAATAATCTCGGGAAATTAATAGTGACTGTTATGAATTATCTGTAAATGTTCTGAAAACTCTGGTAATGTAACACCCCTTACCCGTATCCGACGCCGAAATAGGGTACGAGGCATTACCGAACTTAAATATAAGCAAACACACATTTTTGAGCTACAATTTTTTGTCCAAATTAAAACTTTTTAACTACCAAACATATCGTCCCTAAATTGAGCCTACGAGTCCCAAAACATGCTTTGGAAGTGATTCGGGACTAAACCATGAACTTTAGAAAATTTTTTATGTTTTAAGGGCCACACGCCCATGTGGCTTGGGACACGCCCATGTGGGCAGGCCGTGTGGTCACACACGCCCGTGCCCCTAACCCATGTAACTCTTTACTTGTCACCCAAGAAAAAATTGAAGTCACACGGCCAAGACACATACCCGTGTCCCGAAGCTGTGTCCTTCACACGGCTACGACACACGGTCGTGTCTTCTACCCGTGTGCTCGATACTGAGCATTCTGTTTTGCAACAACTTAGGTGCAGGGGACACACGGCCGGATCACACGCCCATGGGGCTGACCGTCTGTCACGCATGGCCTAGACACATGCCCGTGTGTCTACCCATGTGGACAATAATAAGGCTTGTAACACCCCTTACCCGTATTAGACGCTAAAACAGGGTATGAGGCATTACTGGACATAAACTCACAGAATCATACAAAACCGAGACATGAATTTCTGTCTAATTTAAAACTTTTCATTCACATCTATATTGTCCCTTATATGGGCCCTCGAGGCCCAAAACATACATTGGGTGTGGTTCGGGACTAAACCGAGAACTTTCAGAACTTTTACAACACTTAGAAAATTTTCTTATATTGGGGAGTTACATGCCCGTTTCGGTAGGCCGTGTGGTCACACATGCCCGTGTGGCTTGGGACACGCCCGTGTCCTCAGCCCATGTAACACTCTGTTTATGATGTCATCAGCAGTGTCTCTGCCCGTGTGTTTACTACCGAGCATTCTATTTTACCTAATTAGGGTGTAGGGGACACATGGCCAGATCACATGTCCATAGGGCTGACCGTGTGTCACACACGACCTAGACACATGCCCGTGTGTCTAACCGTGTGGACAAATACAAGGCTATTTTCCAAGCCAATTGCCACCCTTATTTGTACAAACACATATATGACTTCAAGGGCACTTAACATGGCATAATTGAGAACTTAAAACATACACAAACAAGACATGATCATGATAATTCCATCTTTACTAATACATGCATAAAACTTCATACTTTGTCAAGACAAATTTATAAATTTGTATGCACTAAGAGTTGAAGTTTACTTCTATTTAACATACTCATGTCTTAGTTATTATCATGCCACTCACTCACAATTCCATCATCAAACATCCATAGTCACATCCGTAATTCATCCATGCCAAACAATTTTAACCACATCATATATGACCTTGGCACATGCATGCATATATGAATAGGTTTACAACCAAATAATCAATATGAACCATATCTCATGGCCATATACAAAATGAATTACCAAATCACTATAAGCCAACACACTTGGCCAAATTAATAATGACATAATTAATCAAAAGACGAAGTCCCTATACATACCATAAACTAAAAATACCTGTGTTCACTTATACACAAATGATAGCTTGATAGTGTGATGGCATCTCCGGCGGTTTCCAACTCGAGCTAGCTAAATTAAGCTATAAGACATGGGAAATGAAGGAGGGCAAGCTATATAGCTTAGTAAGTCCATACGAAATAATGAGCAACTCATGCTAGTCATATACTATGCTTGACAATATAAACACAAGTTAATATAAAAATAGCTATAAATCTCAAGGTTTTAATATACCCTATTCACATGTTTACTCTCTTTTAATTTATCAAAATAATTTAATATTACTCGGCTTTCAGTTTAGCAGCCATAATTTCTCCATTGTAGCATGTTTCATAATTAGTAAATCATTTTAAACATCTTAGTAAAAGTACACGTTACTTTTGTATATTCATGTTTTCATGCATATAGCCCAACATATTTCAAATTGTAATAACTATTACTTTCCATACTTTCTTAACCGTTTTAATAGGCAATTAGGCCAATATTTCCTTTCGCTCATAACCAATAAATCACAATTCACATGAACAACATTTACTATCGCACCAATCAATTGGGCCTCCAAGGCTTAACATATAGTCATCAATCGTGTTTCCATGCATTTATACATCATGTCCATAAATCAACAATCATAGGGCTATCTCAAAGTCACTTTCATAGTGATCATAACTCACAATAACATGAAGTCAATACTTAAAATCTTTACGTACATACCTATACTATCTCGTAACATAACCACTCACTTTCTCATCTTTGGCATACCCGTTGAACACTTGGAATACTAAATGGATACACAAGAAGTCTTTGCACATAAGTGCCACATATGTAGCTAAAGCTACCTCATATCTCATATCACATGAATTCTTGCTCTCAAGCAAATCTCGGGCCTACTCACACAAGCTGATGGTCAAGACGTAACTACGTAGTCCTGTTCACACAAGCTGTCTGGTATCCGCAACACATGCTAGACTACCCAGCCACTGGTAGACGTACGAGACCAGTACCTGGATCACATAATCACACATATATCACAAATATCCTTAGTGACATGTCACTCATATCCTATTTTATTCCTAATGTTCAAACGGGGATTTTTCTCACTTATCCGAATTTCGTCAAATACAACCATAGAACCAATCATTTATTTCATACATTATCAAAGCATTTAGAATATTTAAAATACAAACATAACATAGCATTATTTACATGCGAACTTACCTCGAAACCAAAATGGCAAAGAGGGACCTAATCGTCAATTACTCGTTTTCCCTCGTTCTAGGCCCGAACTTCATTTTTCTTGATCTAAAACATCACATTTAACTTATTTAATCAATATACTAATCAATTCAGCCCAAAAATCATATTTGGAAAACTTACATTTTTGCCCTTAAACTTTGTCATATTTACACTTTTTCCCTTAAGCTCGTAAAATGATTTTCGTTCAATTTCTTTCTACTTTAAGCCTAGCTGAACCATTTTCATAACTATAACAACCCATAATTTCAATTACAACATACTTTTATGAACATTTTATAAATTTTACAAATTAGTCCTTTTAGGCATTTTTACCGAAAATCACTTAGTAAAAGTCGTTTCTCCAACCATAAACATGCATTTTCTACCATTAATCATCAAAATACACACAATTTCGTCATGGTTCAAAACCCTACACATTAACCATAACTCAAATTAATGGTAGAAATAGATAGATCTTGTTATGAGGATTTCAAAAATGTAAAAGTCATCAAAAATAGGGCTAGAATGGACTTACAATCGAGCTTGGAAGCTTGGAAAACCCTAGCCATGGTTTCTTTATGTAAATTTCAGCCAAGGAGGAAGATGGAGAAGAAAATTTGGCTTTTATTTTGTTTATTAAGTCATTTAATCAGAAATGACCAAAATACCCCTAACTTAAAAATATTCTATTTCACCTATTTCATTTCCATTTTTGTCTAAAAAATTTTCAATGGTATAATTACCATTTAAGGACCTATAATTTAAAATTTCATAACAAATGGACACCTCTAGCTTCTAGAACTAAAGTTTTGCACTCTTTACGATTTAGTCCTTTTCACTAAATTGAGTGCCAAACGTCGAAATTTTCGAACGAAATTTTCACGAAATCATTTCGTAAAATTGTATACCATAAAAATATAATAAAGATAAATTTTCTTATGTCGGATTTGTGGCCCCAAAACCATTGTTTCGACTAGACCCAAAATCAGAATGTTACAACTCTCTCCCTTTAGGGATTTTCGTCCTTGAAAATCTTACTGGAAGAAGATGCTTTCAAATCTCATGAAACACTTTCACTAATTTCTTAGAATCACAAATCGATTTAACCTCGTATATCTCTTTCCAATAACCTTTGAACTTTAACACACAGTGCCAGAGCACATCGTAAAAAATTTGAATTACTCTCTCCAAAACACATACTCAGTGATCTGTCAATTAAGAACTTTGCGCATACTGAAATGATCATACGGATCTTTGCCAAACAATCAACCACAACCCAAATAACATCTTCCTTTTTGATGATTATGACAATCCCGATACGAAATTTATGGAAACTCTATCTCATTATCGCTCATGTACTATCACTGGCTGTATTAGTCCTGAATACACTTGATTTTCAACTTTTATCTGTTAACATATCATCATCTGAATACAGATTCTAAAATATCATGTAACATACGCAATCACTAGCACATCTAGTTATATAACTGCACATTTTATTACTCTTGGATGAACAGACGTGTTGCTACTGAGCCTCGTACAAAAACTTCTGCATAAGTTCTGGATCCGTAAGTACAAAAATTCTATTTAGAAATAACAATAATAACAGGAATCATGTCTGATCCAAAATTCAACATCAGAAGTAAACTCACTCTGAACTCATTTAGATTACCATTCACTATCACATTTTTGAGCTTCTCAGTTTCACAAAGAAATCCTCGTTTTAGCATTTAATATAGCTAGAATTAGACCATCATCAAATAAGGTCAACCAAGTAACCAGTACTTACAAAAATAAACAAAGATTTTCCATCCAGGCATCTATAGCTATAATTGCTTTCTCAGTGATTAAATCAATAACTTACTCGAAATCTTTCATTAACACAAACCATTGGCACTGCTTTAAATTTCAGGTCTTTCTAGGACATTCAATACTCTAACTTTTTTAGACCAGAAAGTACGTGACATTTCTCGTCGAACACATGAAGTCATCCAATTCCCAACACAAACATAAAAGTGGTCGTCTCTAAATCACCAGTCGAACAGTTCTTTTTTATGTAACTTTAATCATCTAAAAGTCCAAACTACCTCTTTACATTCTTGTATTAAGACACATTTTCAATAGTGCAACACTGAAAATCATAAATTCCTTACTCAATTCAAACTGAACTCAGAATTAGGACTTTCAATTAATATTACCTTCAATTGTTTTCAACTTTTCTAACATGCAACAGACCATTCAAACTTTCACAAATGTGATAACTTTTCCAATCAAAACAACTTTAACTTGTAATAACATCGTCTAGTTAGAATAATCCAATAGGCATATCTCTATATTATGCTTTCTAGAATATAATTTCTTCATTTAGACTATCTGTCTTCATACTCGTGAATACACAAAATTTATTCTCTTAGTTGAGGCATGCTTAAATTTATATAACTCGAATCATATATCAACAAATCAGTTCACTCAAATAAAAACAACTAAGTTGATTTCAATTATCAAATAATAACATATCAATATACTCTTTTCTTTATGCTGATGATACAGTTCAAACACACAATCTTTCAAAATTCTTTTAGCATGTAAATTAAAGATCTTTTAAACCGTATTAGCTCGAGGGAATAGATATCCTAATTGAAATCATTAACTTTAATCAAACTTACCTGAGGAAAGAAAACTACTATACAATTTAAGCTTGTACTCTCACCATTAATACTTTTGGCGATGACAATTCCTTTCATGGAAATTACAGAAAATCCAATTACTAGAATTATCACAGTCCTATGATCGATTTAGAAATACAACCATGATAGAAATAGTTATCACAAACCAAAGAACACACTTTAAAGAGGATTCATGATTGATAATTCACAAAATAAGAATAAGAGAAGAACCGGGATACAAAATAATAGTTTCACAAAAGTTTTCACCATCAACTTTTATTCCAATCACATTAGATTAGAGTCCTAAAAAAATAGGGTAATGCCAATCATAAAATAAACAGACCATCAGTGCTTTCATCTAACATTAAAGTTGGCTAACATTTTCACTTGATAAGAATTTTATCAAAAAACAGACATTCACATGAACCCCTGAGGACGAATGGATATATATACAAAATACTTAGAAAAAATCATTGTAATCTATTCAACCATAACTATTACACGTAAACATCTTTACAATTCAAACATCATTTTTTTGACTAATTCTGTTACCATAAACCCCATATTATTCTATTCACTGACGAAATCAGTTCGAGAGGGATTTCGGCAAACACTTACTTTAGACTCCATACCTAATTGAGTTTATTAACCGAGACTAACTTCTTCTTTACCCGTGACATTGCATGGTCTGTATAATCTTTAAAACATCCTGATATTTCTTCCAAAGTTGTTTCCACTTTCCAAATTAATCTCTTCTTTGTATATATTAGTAATTATTCTACCACTGTACTCTTTGATTTCACACTTGTGAACTTATTCAACATAATTCTCGTGAATTTTGGTCATAAATCAACACTGGTAAGGGGGTGAGGTCGTAAAGCCTCTAACTTGACTCTCATAAATACACACATATGACTTAGCATTCATCATTAATGTAATATCATCATAATCACATAGTTCACTCCAAGCAAATTAACACACTTATTTATTTTATAAATGTTTTCTGTCATCCATAATTTCAAACAAGGAATTTACTTACTCGAGCTCAATATTAATATCTAATTAAATTCCAACACTTAGCTTCAATTTTAGTTACCAACATTCGTCAAATTAGAGGATGTCTTATGGTTTTGAATACGTTGTTTACTTGATGCCATAGTCCAACTATTGTTTTACACAAAGTCTCATATTGATGCCATGTCTCAGACATGGTCTTACACGAAATCACATATTGATGCTAATGCCATATCCCAGATATGGTCTTACATGAGATCACATATTAATGCCAATGCCATGTCCTAGACATGGTCTTACATGGGATCACATATCGATGCCAATGCCATGTCCCAGACATGGTCTTACATGGGATCACATCACATATCGATGCCAATGCCATGTCCCAAACATGGTCTTACATGGGATCACATATCAATGCTGATGCCATGTCCCAAACATGGTCTTACATGGGATCACAATGCCATAGCCCAGCTATGGTTTTACACGTACTCAAATGTACTGCCATGGTCCAACCATGGTCTTATTTGTCAATTCATCATTGAACAATCATACTCATCTCCTGCGTTCTACTCAATTTGATCTCCCAATTCAATTTCCATACCATTATAACATTTAGGGTTCCATAACAAAATCATAAAACAAAACATTATATATTATCTAATTTAATAATTAAACATGAGAGTCAACTATATGGACAAATGATTATGAATTATTCAAACAACTATGTATGTGTGAAAGTTTCATGTGTTAATTTTATCATTTAAGTGTTTAATTTGATAAAAGGACTAAATCGCATAAAATGCAAAACTAGCATTCTATTGTTTAAAGTGTTTAATTAATATGGTTTATTAAATATGAGGTCCTTATGTTGTAAATGGACCATTAAAAGGGTGAGTGGACAAAGATAGCCATCCATCATGTGTTTTTTGATGTTTATAACCAAGGATATTTTAGTAAACTAGTAATTAAGTTATAATTTAGCAAAACCAAACCAAATTCATTTTCATTCATGTTTATTGACAACTGAATATTGAAAAGAAAAAAAAATTTGTTAATTTAGGGTTTTCACTCGACTAGAAAAATCCAAGCATTAGGGTACAGTTTTAGCTCAATTTTTAATGTTTTCAATGTTTTTGTGATCGATGCTTTGAGCACTAGCTAGCCCATACCTCAATTTCTGAAATTGTTCATGATTTTGTGAAATTCCACTGATACTGATGAATCCATGATTTTTATGATGTTTGATGATGAATTATGCAAGCTTGGTGTTTGATATACATGTTTTGTAAAGTGATTTTTGACAAAAATGTCAAATAAGGATTTATTTGTGAAAATGTGAAAATTTGTGGTTAAATGTATGGATAAATGATAAATATGGGCTGATATGCACACTATAAAAATTTTGGCTAGCATGCAATTAATTTTTTTTTTTGTAATTTGTGTTTTTACGAGATAAGGACCAAATTGTAAGAAATATGAAAGTTTAGGGCCAAATTTTAAATTGGCTTAAATATGTATTTGTAGATGAAATTGAATGTGTTGGTGAGTTAAATAAGTTCAATTTAAATTGATTTAGATCAAGAAAGGAAGAAATCGGATTTGGATCGGGGGAAGTCGAAAGTTGTTGAATAGTCGTTTCGATCCGTTCATTTTTGTACGAGGTAAGTTCATATGCAAATGAATGTCTTTAAATTGAATTATACATGTTACTTGTCATTGAATTGCTATGAATGTTGAACGAGTACTTACGAGCAAGAATCAAAAAAGTTACGACATCCGAAAGTCCCCGTATGAACCTTAGGAATAGTATAGGATATGAATGTCATGGCATTAGGTTATCGAGATGTGACTACATGTAAGACAATGTCTGGGACATTGGCATTGTATTGAGAGTACGTGTAAGACCATGTCTGGGACATTGGCATCGTTAATTGATTTTATGTAAGACCCTGTCTGGGACAGTGGCATCGATATGTGATAACATGTAAGACCGTATCTAGGATATGGCATTGTACGAGCTTATGTGATTGCCGACTATCCTTAACGATTCCAAATGGTTCAACGAGCAAAGACAAGTCGAGAAAGAATGAGTTAATGAGTTAAACAACTCAGGTACATTCGAGATTCATACGAGAATTTGAAAAAGAAGTGGTTGATGAAATTACAGGTGTATTTGAATATACATTCATTGAGAAAGGTTTGTGTATCTATATGTTTTTACTTGTATTTGGCCTATTGATAAAAATGTTGTGATTCATATGGTAAATTTATTTGTATATGGCTTACTAAGCTTTTGAAGCTTACTTTGTGTGTTCTTTCCATGTTTTATAGATTTTTGAAGCTAGTTCAGATTCGGGGATCATCAGGAAACGTCATCACACTATCGATCATCTCATTGGTACTTTTGGGAGCTTTGTATATATGGTATATGGAATGTATAGGCTAGCGTCATTTTGTTATGTTTTCAATTATGATATTAGCCATGAGATTTGGCTTGTAAATATTGGTATGTGTTACCATTAAAGTTCGCTTGAATTGTGCTTGGTAAGTGTTACATATGTATGAATATAATGCCTTATATGTTGGCTTATTTGGTGTGGTTATGTGTTGGTTATTTTGGTTAGTTGTTAATTAATGTGCTAATGCTTGGAAGTTGGCATATTGTGGTTTGTTTTGAGATGATGATATGGTATATTAAGTGACTTGAAATTGAGGATAAGTTGATGAGTTAATGCATTTGGAATTAGGTAAATTGTGATAATTTTGGCATAATGACTTGGTATGTTTTGAATATGGAATTGAGTGTTTTAAATGGTTGTGAATAGATGGCATTATATGAGTATGAATTGGCATGTTTTTGGTTGCTTAAAGATGTATTTAAATGGTGCTATTTTGGTTGCTATGTATGCTTGTGGAAAGGGTGGCAAATTGGATTTTCAAATGGCCTATTTTTGTCCACACGGGCAGAGACACGGGCGTGTGTCTCAACCGTGTGTGACACACGGTCATGTTACACGGCCGTGTGTCCCTTAGGGTACCCTTCGAATTAAAGTCAGTATACCCTACAGTTTTGACACGGCCTAGACACACAGGCGTGTTTACTAGCCGTGTGTGGCACACGGGCTGGCACATGGGCATGTGGCTAGCCATGTGACCCAAGTCAGTAACTTCCTAAGTTTTTCCACGGCCATAGCACAGGGCGTGTCTTCAGTCGTGTGGTGCATGTTAGTATATATGCCCTATTTTCACGCGGCCTGTGATACGAGCGTGTTTGGTGACCGTGTGAGGCACACATCTTGTTTACATGGGCGTGTGACCCTTATATGTTTGAATATTTTCTAAGTTTCCTTAATTTTGAAAATGTTATCGGATTAGTCTCAAACTTCTTCTAAGCATGTTTTAAGGTCTCGTAGACCTATTTAAGGGACATTGTGTATATGAATGAATGATATGCAATAATGAATGATATTGAATGGTGAAATGTTATGCTTGATCAGTAATACCTCTTAACCCTAATTCATCGATGGACACGGGTTAGGGGTGTTACACTTATTTTCACAAATACTTACACCAATCCAATTGCACAAAACATATTATATTTAGGCAACCAAAAACATACACAACAATTCCAAAAAATGCCAAAGTAATATCAACATGCATCATACTCATAACGTTTATTATGCCCTAACTCAATCATGCCAATTTTACATTTATTAAGCTTCATTTATTTCCTTTCAAGATACTTAATTGTACACAAATCTATCATCTCATCCATGAATCACATTTCTAAACATTTCACAGTCATACTATAAATCACATTCCATCATTCAACAAGCATACCATGGCCATATCACCCAAGGACATAGGCACATATATGAATATACTTAGGCTTACAACCATGTTGCCACTATAAGCCAACTTACATGGCCAAATAGCAAAACAAGCCTTTGAGGATTACAAGCCATTACATTGGCTAAATCATATGACACATATAACAAAATGACCAAGTACCTATAAATTCCATAACTCAAAATACTTGAATTCATCAATACCCAAAATGGTAGCTTGATAGTGTGATAGGATCTCCGGCGATCTCCAACCCGAGCTAGCTTGATGGCACTATAAAACATGGGAAAGGAAGGGGGTAAGCTATATAGCTTAGTAAGTCCATACAAAAATAATAAGCAACTCTTACCAATCTTTTATCAAGTCCAACAATTTAAACACAAGATAATACAAATTGCTATAAATCTCACAGTTATAATTTTAGTCAGTCACAATGTTTGCTCTATCAACTTATAAGCATAATTTAGCATATTTTGGAATTAGCCTAACAACCGTAATCTCTCCTTTGTAACATATTACAGCAATTAACAAAACATTTCAAACCTTATAGTAAACACGCACATTGATTATGTGTACTCATATTTCCAAGCATGTAACACCCCAAACCCGGCCCAGACATTATGGCCGAATCTGACGTGCCACATAGAAGTTTAAAAATCCATGTTTCGTTTTATTACCGACTATTATTGAGCTAACCAGAGTGAATGGAGGCTGGGCACCAGGTAAGTATCCGTAACAGAGGAGGTGAGCCATGAAGGCCGCTTAAGTACCAAGCTCTTTGATGGGATCCAATCCTAGACATGCCCACAACCATTGCCACACTTGGTTATATCGAGTTTGAAATTAATTTAAGTGGTTATCTTTGACAAATCGAATATTCGTGGCATGGTGTTATTTTAAAATCAAATATCATTTTGAAAACACGTCCTAAGTCTAGCCCATTTGAATTATTATCCACCAGTTTTTGAGGTTATTAAAAATAATAATAATCCCAGAAAAAGAAAGAAAAAGAAAAGTTAAAATGGCCTTATTACAACCCAAAAATAAATAATAAATAAAGTAAACTTAATAAAAACCAAACACTTATTCAGAAGCCCAAAGGCGATCTGTGTGTACTCTGAATCCCCTCGGCCCAAGTCCCCACATCAAGGCTCACCCGCAAGGTTAAGTAAAGGGTGAGTTTGGAAACTCAGTGTGCAACAAGCCCATTTCAGAGCCCAAAACAATATCAACCTGCTGGGCCTAAGCCCAAATCCAATCTCAACACATATTGGGCCGAAGCCTTTTCATATTTCATAACACTGGGCCGAAGCCTTCATATTTCATATTACTATGCCGAAGCCTTTGCTGTAAATGGAATGGCCCATAGGCCTATTTCAATATCACATGTAATGTCAATGAAAGAATGCAAACCCATTTGGGGAGACTACTCGACCCACCAACCGCTACTCTCTACCCATACCATCCAAGCTCTCCATGTGGGGAATAACTCAACCCACCCAACCAAAACTCTCCACTGGCAGCATAGCTGCTTTATCATATAACTGAAGGCCTAGCCTCTTTTAATAACTGGGGCAAAAGCCCTTTTCGGTAAACTGAGGCATAAGCCCTTTTTGCACTTCCTCCATCCATATAAAAACCCAACCCAATGCATTTATGAATACATCATATGCATATCATACTTATCATGCGCATATCATACATATCATGTGCATATCATACATATCATGTGTATATCATATCAATCATGTATATCAAAATCTCATATATCAAATTCATAACTAAACCCTAGGGGTATAATGGTCATTTTTACCTAGGGGCAAAATAGTCATTTTCATATTATAAGGGTAATTCTGTAATTTTACCAAATATTAGGGATTTTCCATGCTCATTATAAGTTACTAACTATTCATTTGTTTGAACAGCATTTCTGGCCCATTTTTAGCGAAATCGAGTTATTGGGCCTAAAACCTCTAATGGCCCTACATAGCCGGTTTTGTCATCTAGGCCCATTTAGCCCATAATCCATAATGGTGTCAACAGTTTTAACACGCAATTTAACCAGTTTTTCATTTTCTACCAAATTTACCCAAATGGGCCCGAAAGCCCATTGGGCCCGATTTTAACCCCTCGAGGCCCAACTTACCGTGAATGCCAAAAATCATGCTCTTACCTTTTCCAACGTTCCCGATCATCAACTTAGAGGATCTAATTAACCAATGAGCATTCGCTTGCTCACAACTCCTCGAAATGCCAGAATTTCGGTATTTTAGCTTTTCGGTAAATATCGAGTTAAGCTACGAAAGAAGGTTCGTTACACACCTGATTTGCGGTATTCCTTGACGAGATCTCCTACACGGTTTCTCCTATAATCAACCACTTATAGATCAGCCCACAATAATTAAACCGAAACGAGAACCATCTATTATCAACACTTACACATTTGGCCACCATCCATAATGGCCTTAGAATCCATACCTTTGCCGAAATTGATGACTAGATCTAGTCACTCCGATGATCCAAGCTAATCCAAGTCGACCCTACGCCTTGCTGCTCCTCCACTATACAAACCATAAAAAGGTAAAAAGAAGAACCCAATAGAGCCTATACCCACATTCGGCCACCTCTTAAACTATAGGGGTTTCGGCTTTTGTCAACAGTTATAATAGGAATCATTTAGAGTTTGAGCACTTACCACAGTCTTCTCTTCTTGAATCCGTCTATGCCTAGAAGATAAGAGAATTGACCACCAAAAAGTGAGAAGAAAAAGAGGGTTGCTGGTCAACAAAGAATCGGCACCACCTAATCTCCACAGATTTCGGCTTTTTGCGGTATTTCGACAGAAGTGGTGGTAAGGGAAAGAACAATGGATGAATAGAGGGGAGTAGCGGGCTGGTTTGGAAGAGGGAAAAGAAAGAAAAGATGAAAAGAAGAGGGATGGATTCGGCTAAAAAAGAAAAAGAGAGAAAGACTAAATAGAAGGAGGAAAACGGCACAACCTAGACCCCAATGCCGAAAATCCCCAACTAAAACCCCTCTACCGAAATCCCCTCGCTAATCCCTAATATTCGACCAACTCTACCCCCCTCTCAAATCCCTAAAATCTCTCCCCTTATCCCTCCTTAATCCATGCATTTGACTGATTCAAACTCTCTCCCAAAGAGTTCCATTCAGCTTTAAACTCTAGCATGCACAAAGCATAAAAGTTAGCATCATAATTGCCAACACAGGGAATCGATCCCAGGTCTTCCCAAACTACTTACACGCCACCCTTATAGCTTCTTAGTGGCGTCACTTAGCCACTTTACTAGAGGCTTTTTTTTTGTGATACATTTTACCCACAAATTTTAGCAAGACCATCTATCCAAAGCCCCTAACTTCACAAGTCCAAAATTCAAAAATTTTACCGCGTTTTAGCCAAAACATGGGCCTTCCATAAGCCCATTTACATACTCAAATTATGAATTCCACAACCAAAAACCAAATTTTTTTAAACTTTACCAAACTATCAAGAATCGTGAAAAAACCCGAAAATCAGGATGTTACAAAGCATATATCTTAATATCGTTCAATTACCTAAACTTTTATCTTCCAGTACTTTCATAACCATTTTAATAGGCAATTATACCAGTCATTCTTTTTTCTCATATCCAATAAATCACCATTTGTGTGAATAAAACATGCTATATCATAACTCAATTTGGCCCGAAAGCCAATTACATGATTGCCAACCAAATTTACCATGTATTCCGTCCATCACAAATATAGAACAAAAATCACAAGGCTTTAACAAAAAAATTCTCATGGAAACCTTGAACTCACAATATCATGAAGTCAATGCTTATAAACTTATGTACATACCCATTGAATTTCCCGTTGAACCACTTGGAATACTAAAGGATACTTGGGAATCTTGTACTCACAGTACCGTACCAATGCCATATCCCAGATATGGTCTTACATGTAATCTCGTATCGATGCCAATAGCCCAGCTATGGTCTTACATGAAGTCTCATACTGATGCCATATCCTATATATGGTCTTACACGAAGTCTCATAACGATGCCATATCCCCGTTCTAATTTCGAACATTGTTTTTCTTGATCTATAATATCACATTTAACTTATTTAATCTTTATACTATTCAAATCAACCCAAAATCACATTATGGCAAAAATTATATTTTTGACCCTAAAGTTTCACATTTTTACAATTTAGTCCCTAGGCCAGTAAAATGAAATGTACTCAATTTCTTCAATACCCATGCCTATCCAAACCTTATGCATGCTTATAGTAGCCCACATTTTTCTTTTATTCACATTTTAACACCCATTTTATAACTTTTTACAAATAAGTCCTTTTCAGGCATTTTCATCGAAAGTCACTTACAAAAGTCATTTATCAAACAACTAACATGCATTTTCTACCATTAAACATCAAAATACACAAATAGCCATCATGGGTAAAATTTTAGACTTTGATTATGTCTTAAATTAGTGGTAGAAATAGATAGATCATGTTATAAGGATTTCAAAAACATAAAAATCATTAAAAACTGGGCTAGAACAGACTTACAATCGAGCTTGGAAGCTTGACAAACTCTAACCATGGTTTCCTCTTGTAAATTTCGGCCATGGGAGGAAGATGGACAAAAATTGGCTTTTAATTTGGCTTTTTAATTCATTTAATTACCAAATTACTAAATTGCCCTTAATGAAAAACTTTAGAAACATACCTAACCATGTCCATTTTTGTCCAACAACTTAAGTAATGGTCTAGTTACCATCTAAGCACCTCTAATTTAAAATTTCATAACAATTAGACACCTCTAGCATGTAGAACTCAACTTTTACACTTTTTACAATTTAGTTCTTTTGACCAAATTGAGTGCCCAAACGTCAAAATTTTCGAACGAAATTTTCACGAAATTTTTCTGTAAAATTGTAAACCATAAAAATATAATAAAAATAAATTTTTCTACGTCGAATTTTTGGTCCCGAAGGCACTGTTCCGACTAGACCCAAAATCGGGTTGTTACAGGTAATGCTCCACGGCCCTGTTCTGACGTCAGATTCGAGTTTAGGGGTGTTACAGAAATCATCCATGAAAAATTCAAGGAATTTTTCCACCATGTTCAAGAATATGGCCATCATACAACACTGAAAGGTTGCCAAGGTATTACATAACCCAAATCGCATCCTTCTAAATGCAAAGGTTCCATAAGGACACGTGAAGGTGGTCTTCACTTGGTCATTAGGAGCTATGGCTATCTAATTATACCTTGAGTAACCATCCAAAAAATAGTAGAAAGCTTTCCCAGCTAATCTATTTGACATCTAATCAATAAATGGTGGGGCAAAATGGTTATTCCTAGTTGCCTTGTTAAGCTTGTGATAGTCTATGCATACTCTTCATCCCGTGACAATGCAAGCCAGAATGAACTCGTTGTTATCACTACTCACTACTGTGACACCGCCTTTCTTGGACACAAATTCTACAAGACTCACCCGTGAGCTGTCTAATATTGGGTAAATAATGCTAGCATCAAGCCACTTAATGATCTCATTCTTGATAACTTCTTTCATAATTGGATTTAGTCTTCTCTACTGTTCAATAAAATTGCTATAGCAATCCTTCAACAAAATTTTTGGCATGCAGAAAGCAAGGCCATTTCCCTTTACATCAGCAAGGGTCCATCCTAATGCCTTCTTGGATCACCAAAGGACTTTTAACAACTTGATCTCTTGCTCGGGTGTCAACTTTACAGAAATTACTATTGACAAAATGTTGTTGTCTCCCACATATGCATATTTTAAATGCTGCAATAAAGGTTTTAACTCCAGTGTGGGACGTTACTCTATAGAAGGTTTAGGAGGATTAAAAAAGCTATCTAATAAATCCAATGATTCAAACTTCTTCCCTAGTCTATCCATTGAAGGCTTGGCTTCAATAAGTTCACCAATGTCTTCAAAAATTACTACGTTACTCCGCTCAAGTGAGTCTTCATCACTATCAAAATTGTTGTAGCAAAATTTTGCAAAATTTGCCTCTACTATTGTTTCTATCAACCCGATGGCGTGGTATTCTTCATTCTCATCAGCGCATTTCAAGGCATCAAATTCATTGAAAGTAATTTGATGATCATTTACCCTCATGGTCAGTTCACCTTCCCTAACATCAATTAAAGTCCTACCAGTAGCAAGAAAAGGTCTTCTAAGAATAATTAGCACATCTTGGTCAGCTTCACATTCTAAAATAAGGAAATCTATAGGAAAAATAAATTTATCTACTCTTACCAGCACATCTTCAATTTTAACTTTTGGATGTGCGTAGGATCGATCAGTCAGTTGTAACGTAACAGTAGTAGGTCTTGCTTTCCCAATTCCTAACTTCCTAAAAATAGACATAGGCATTAGATTTACACTCGCTCCTAAATTACATAATACCTTACTAACATAATGATTTCCCATTGAACATAGGATAGTGAAACTCCCTAGGTCCTTCAACTTTGGAGGTAATTTTATTCATCAACATTACTGTGCACCCTTTAGTGAGAGCAACAGTCTCAAAATCCCCCAATCTGTGCTTCTTTGACAATATATATTTCATAAACTTCACGTAATTGGGCATTTGTTCGAAAGATTCTACTAGTGGTATGTTGATATGGAGTTGCTTCAAAATATCCAAAAATATTTTGAACTGAACCTCCTGTTTAGAATTATGGAATCGTTCAGGAAAAGTATAGGTGGACATCCTTCAAGTTGCTACTATTGTTTTGCCATGGCATTTTTATTGGCAACATGATCTGATTCTACTGTAACATTATTTTTTTACCCATTTCAGGTGCAGTATGCTTTTTAGTTGATTCTGAATTCTTTCTATGGCTGAGTCCGGAGTCGTCCTTTTCTACAGTGGTGCCTTGAACAACATCATCCAACTATGTCCCACCTCTGAAAGTGATGGCTTTGCACAATTCCTTCCCTTGTGTTCTCAAATTCTCGGTATCCCTTGTCGCCTTGAATTTAAAGCATTCACTATCTATCCCACTTGATTCTCAAAAGCTCTAAGGGACACAGCCTGGCTCTGAATTACAGCATCATTCTTGGCCATATATTCCTTCAGCAAAGCTTCAATGGAGGTAGAAGATGATGCTTAGCCTTGTTGAACACTTGTCCTTGGCATAGGATGATTGTAACTAAGTGGTGCACTATTAGCATTCTGTCTCACAACATTGTTTAAATTCCTCGCACCTTGATTATTCCAACTAAATTTCAAATGCTGCTTCCACCTTGGTTGTAGGTGTTGGAATAAGGGTTATTATTCCGGGTAAAATTACCCATGTAGTATATAGATGTTGGGTTTGATGGGCATTAATCAAACACATGGCCTTCACTGCAATAAACACACAATAGTTCGGCTGATTTCAACCCTTGGACTACAGTGGGCCTCTTCATTATTTTGATCATGTCAGCTAAAAAAGATACATAGGCTGTCAATGAAGTGATTGCATTAAGCTCCATTGTACCTGTAGCTTTCTTACCCGTTCCAACTCTCATGGTAAGATATTATTAATCATTGTTGGCAATTTTTTCCAAAATCCCATATGCTTCATTATAAGATTTATCTAAAAAGGTACCATTGGTAGAAGCATCAACTATCATCCTCTTATAAGCATTTAACCCATTATAAAATATCTCAATTTGCATCCATTACTAGAATCCATTTTCGAAATTATTCTTTAAATCATTCCCAAGCTTCATGTAACAGCTTGTTTTAGACCTTAATCGGAACGGTGGTTTTAGGACCACGAATCCGAGTCAAAAAAATATTTTAAAATTATATATTTTTTATTATGTGTGAAATTTTCGTGATTTAATTTTGTCGTTTGAGTGTCCGATTTAATAAAAAGGACTTAATCGCTTAAAATGCAAAAGTGACTATTTAATTATGTAAGTGCTTATTTGAATTTGTCTTTATAATATGAAGCATTAAGATGCAATTTGACCATAATTATAAAGGATGGATGGTAGTAGGCTTAGTATATAAAGTTTACAAATCAAATAACAAAGGTTAAAATGGAAAATGAATAAATTAATGTAATAAAATAACATAAAACAAAAGCTACACGCATTCATCTTTTAGATAGCCGAACATTCAAGAAAGAAAACAAAGAATAAAAGCTTTGAAGTTTTGGTCAAGGGTTAACTTGATTAAGGTATGTAATTAGCTCGATTTTTGATAATTTTTACGTTTTTGAGATCGTTGCAGTGTAATGTACAAAGCCCATGCTTGAATTTTTTATTTTAATGAATATTTTGAGCTATGACATTGATGAATATTTGAGTTTTGTGATGTTAGTTGATGAATTATGAAAGATATGTTTTGGATTGATATGTTTTGTATTGGAATTTTGATGATTTTGAGTAATTGGGCTAAATTACAAAAATAATAAATTGAGGGATTAAAATGTAAAATAAATGAAATGTATGGACTTGTATGAACATGGGTAGTATTCAGCCTAAGCATGGTATGTGCAAATTTTGCATGTTTTGGTTTTTTGTGCAATTTAGACTAAATTGTAAAAAGTGTGAAATGTCAGGGGTAAAATAGTAATTTGCCCATTTATGTGTTTTTGGACTAAAATGAATGAAAGTATGTTTGAATGAGTTTAATTTGAATATGTTCAGATCAAGAACCAAAGAAGCTAGATTTTCATCGAGGGAAAACTAACGTTTTTGATTAGCCGTCCCGTTCCAATTTTCATCGTCTGAGGTAAGTTTATAAGCAAATAAGTGTTAACAATTTTGAATATATATGTTTTAAATGCTGAATTGAATTTTATGATTTTATATACTTAATGACCGAATGTGTATATGCTTGATTCGATTGAGTTATGACGTCCGAAAGCCCCGTATGAACCTTAGGAATAGCAAGGATACATATGTCATGGCATAGGATTCCGATATGCGATGTGCGAGTAAGACCATGGCATCGATATATGTGTGCGAGTAAGACCACATTTTATATGCTGGCATCTATATGTGACTCCGATATATGTGTGCGAGTAAGACCCTGTTTGGGGCAGTGGCATAGATATGTGATTACATGTAAGACCACGTCTGGGACGTTGGCATTGTACGATATATGTGATTATCCAAGAGTCCAATCTAATTTTGAATGGTTCATTGGGAAATGATAAGTTGTGATCGAATGTGTAAAACGAGCTAAAATGACTAGGTATGAGTTTGTTTATTACCTACTCGAAATAAGGTAAGTAAGTTACTTGATATTTGTTGCAAATCATGTATGATGTAAATGAAGAATGTATGTGAATATGGAAAGTGTATTCAGCCTTTTGAATAAATAATATGAATATTTTTGAAATGGTTCTTGAATATGTGTGTATAAGATTATGTATATTCGACCATATAATAAGTGTATGTATATGATGTTATATTTTGATTCATGAGCTTGTGTATATGAGTGTAAGTATACTTGGTTATATAATGACATTTTGGATTTGAAAGTTGAATGATATTTCATTAATATAATTATATGAGCATTCTGCCAAGGTAACATTTATGTATGAAAGTATATATTATTTATGAAATTGTAAGTTTGAGACTAAATGTGATAATGATATTATAATTTGGTTTAGTTTAAATGAGTTGATTATATCATTGAGTTGTTTATTTGCTTATGACTTACTAAGCTATGATAGCTTACTGTATGTGTTTATGTTTGCCTTTGTTTTATAGATTTCGGAGTCAAGTTACGAGTTTGGGGATCATCAGCAAAGTCTATCACACTATCGACTATTTTTGATACTTTTATAAGTTAAATTTTGAACACGTGGCATGTATAGGCTATACTGTATACGGTTATGTTCGAAGATCTGTGTATATATTAAGCCATGCGAAAATGGCTAATTTGATACCTAAATAGTTGTTATCTTGTTCATAGTTCTTATGTGTGCTAAGCTCGGTTTATATGCTTTTACCAAATGACTATATGTTTGCTTTTGGTTTTAGTGATTCGATCATGATATACTTGAATATGTGGTTGGTATAATTTAGTAAGGCTTAAGTTGATTATTTTTAGTTGTTACGGTATGATATGTGTGGCATATTTAATATGATGCATATGATAAATAGCTATGGTTTGAGGTATTGGTAATTGGTTGTAATGAAATAGATATGGATAATGAAAGTGAGTTGTTCATGATTGGTACATATATGTGAACCCTGTTCTTATGCATGTTTTATGCGTAAGATATGCTTGAAACTAAGAATGAATGTATTAGGCAATTGATATAGAAATGGAATTGACTATATGACATGTGGTAATTGATATTTGATTTATCAAAAATATTTGATTTACCTAATAGATTACATGTAAAATGAGTTATTAATTATTGATTTAATTTTATGTAAAGATACATGTGTATAATTTGATTTAGTAAATAACGTGGACATTGAATAAATAGATATGATCTATTAGTTATGCGCATGAATATTTAAATGAATTTGTAAGTATACTTGTTCATGTATTAATTATTTAAAACTGTGTATAGCAATGCACATTAGGCCATTATTAATTTGATTAGACTTTGAATAATTATATTTTTATAATGTGGTGCCAAATGGATAATGTCCATAATGATATATATATTTTAAATATGTTTGCTTTGTAGAATTTATGTTGGTAATAATTGATTGATTTATTTGTACTATTTTGAGATTCGCATATGCTATATGGTAAAATGTTATAATCGGTATTATTTGCTTATGAATTATGTATTTGGTTATATGTTTGCAAAATGTTAAGATATGATTGGTAAAGAAATTAAATTAGTTATATATGTTAATATTTGATTGATTTATGAGTTTGGGCTAGAATATGTATATGATTATTTGGAATTCATGTCTTGTCTGGTAATACCTCGTAACCCCATTCCAACAAAGAATACGGGTTAGGGGTGTTACCTTTGATTGGTATCAGAGCTACGGTTTAGTCAATTCTAGGACTAACATAGCGCGTTTGAGTCTAGCTATTCATGCCATAATTTATACTGTGATTGTGTGATGACTTCTGACATTTGAAAATGTGTTTTCATATAGTAAATGGATCCCGATAGAGCCGTAGCTGATGATACCGAGAGTATAGTTCCTACTTCTGTGTAAGGGACAGCGCCGGTTGATTCTCGACCGACCTCCAGTAACCAAGAGGGAGAGGCTAAACAAGCCTTTTGCCAAATGATGAACGACTGGTTTACTCAGTATAACTGGATGAATCTGGCTGCACAACAACCTCCACCCCCAATTAATCCTTCTCTGTTACCTGCTATGCATCAACTGAGTGATTCGTTGAGATTACATAAGCCTCATGTTGATAAAATTAGAAAACACGGGCCTGAAGAATTCAAAGCTACTGATGATGATGATGCTGAGCGAGCTAAATTCTGGCTTGATAATACTATCCGTGTGTTTGATGAGCTGTCCTGTAACCCGGATGAATGTTTGAATGTGCTATATCTTTGTTACGAGACACCACATATCACTTGTGGAATATGCTAGTATCGGTGGTTCCAAAAGAACGGGTGACCTGGGACTTCTTTCAGACTGAGTTCCATAAGAAATACATCAGCCAGAGATTTATCGACCAGAAGTGCAAAGAATTTCTGGAATTGAAACAGGGTCACATGACTGTGACAGAATATGAGTGGAAATTTGTGAGACTCAGTTCATATGCCCGAGAGTGTGTTTCGATCAAAGCTATAATGTGTAAAAGATTCGAAGACGGGCTGAACAAAGACATTAAATTTCTTGTTGGCATACTTGAGATAAAAGAGTTTGTAGTACTGGTTGAGTGAGCATGCAAAGCTGAAGAGCTCGAGAAAGAGAAAAGAAAAGCTGACTTTGAAGCTAGAGATTCACGTAAGAGATCATCGAGTAAGTCTTTTCAGTCGGCATCAAAGAGATTTCGGAATGATACTAGCCGTTCAAAGGCTACTGCGGGTTATACTAAATGTGATCGGGATAAACCACCTGCAAATTCGAAAGCTACCTCAGTAGCTAGTGTTGGTAACGTTAAATCAAATCAACCGGAGTGCAAACATTGTGGTAAATGACATCCTGACAGTTGTAGATTGTACAATCGGGCCTGTTTTAAATGTGGATCGATGGATCACTTCATCCGTGAATGTCCTGAGTTGGTCGAGCAAGATATAGTGAAAAATACAAGATCGAGTAACACTGCAGCTCGAGGTAGACCACCCAAAAATACGGGTAATGTGAGTAGCAGTCAACGAGGGACTAAAGATACAACAGTTAGATCTGAGGCTCGTGCACCTGTCAGAGCCTATGCTATTCGCGCACGCGAGGAGGCTTCATCCCCAGATGTTATTACTGGTACATTCAC
Source organism: Gossypium anomalum (assembly GCA_025698475.1). Taxonomy (NCBI): domain Eukaryota; kingdom Viridiplantae; phylum Streptophyta; class Magnoliopsida; order Malvales; family Malvaceae; genus Gossypium; species Gossypium anomalum. The sequence continues at coordinate 66,682,385 of CM046966.1, forward strand.
TCTTTATGATACTGGTGTAATTGCATTGATTAATCTCGGTTCAACTCATTCTTATGTGTGTGAGACTTTAGTATTCAGTAAGACTTTGCCTGTTAAGTCTACTGAGTTTGTTATTAGAGTATCAAACCTCTTGGGCTGGTGTGTTATGGTTGACAAAGTGTGTAAGAATTGTCCCTTGATGACTCGAGATCCGTGTTTTCTTGCTAATTTGATGTTGCCATTCGACAAGTTCGATATAATTCTAGGTATGGACTGGTTAACTTTACACGATGCTATCGTAAATTGTAAAAGAAAGACTATTGATTTATAGTGCCAAAATGATGAGATTATTCGGATTGAATCTAATGATTTGAATGGTTTACCGGTAGTGATATCCTCGATGTTATCTCAGAACTATGTGAGAAAAGGTTGTAAAGCTTAGTTTGCATATGTGCTTGATAGTAAAGTGGCCGAAAGAAAGATTGAATCTGTACCAGTTATGTGCGAGTATTTGGATGTGTTTCCTGAAGAATTGCCAGGTTTTCCACCTATTCAGAAGGTAGAGTTTGGTATTGAGTTAGTTCCGGGGACGACTACAATATCAATAGCTCCGTACAAAATGGCACCTACTGAATTAAAAGAATTGAAAGCTCAGTTGCAAGATTTGAGAGAAAGAAGTTTCGCATGATCGGGTTTCTCTCCTTGGGGTGCACCACTTTTATTTGTAAAAAAGAAAGACGAAACTATGAGAATGTGTATCGACTATAGACAACTCAATAAGGTGACTATTAAAAATAAATATCTGTTGCCATGAATTGATAACCTGTTTGATCAACAGAAAGGAGCTATAGTGTTTTCAAAGATAGATTTGAGATCAGGCTACTATTAGTTGCGAGTTAAAGACTCCGATGTGCCAAAAACTACCTTCTAAATGAGGTACGGACACTAGGAGTTTCTGGTTATGCCTTTCGGACTTACTAATGCACCTGTTGTTTTCATGGACTTAATGAATCAGATCTTCAGACAGTATCTGAATCGATTTGTGGTTGTGTTTATATATGACATATTGATATATTCCTAGGATAAAACTGAGCATGCCGAACATTTAAGACTTGTGTTACAGACTTTGCGAGATAAACAGTTGTATGCAAAGTTTAGTAAATGTGAGTTCTGGTTACACAAAGTCAGTTTTCTGGGCCATGTCGCATCAGCATCGGGTATTCGGGTTGATCCGAGTAAGATTTCGGCTATACTTGATTGGAAACCTCTGAGAAATGTTTTTGAAGTCTGAAGTCTTCTGGGACTTGCTATTACTATAAACGGTTTGTGAAAAGTTTCTCTATGATTGCAACCCCGATGGCAAAGCTACTTTAGAAATATGTTAAGTTTGAGTGGTCAGAAAAGTGCCAGAAAAGTTCTGATCAGTTGAAAGCCTTGTTGACCGAAGCTCCAATGCTAGTTCAACCAGAATCGGGTAAAGAATCTATTATCTATAGTGATGCTTCTTTAAATGGTTTGGGCTGTGTGCTAATGCAGGAAGGCAAAGTTATAGCTTATGCCTCGAGACAGTTAAAGCAACATGAAAAGAACTATCCGACACACGACCTAGAGTTAGCAGCTATTGTGTTTACATTGAAGATATTGTGCCATTACCTGTTCGGTGAGAAATGTCATGTTTATTCTGATCACAAAAGCCTGAAATATTTGATAACTTAGAAAGATCTGAATTTGAGACAGTGTCAATTGATAGAGTTATTAAAAGATTACGAGCTTGTGATTGACTACCATCCAGGAAAAGCTAATGCTGTTGCTGATGCTCTCAGTCAAAAATCACTATTTTCTTTGCGTGCAATGAATGCACATATGGCTATGTCTGATGAAGGTTTGATAATAGCTGAATTAAAAGCAAGACCGTTATTTGTTCAACAAATTTGTGATGCTCAAAAAGTTGATAATGATTTGATAGCAAAACGGGCTCAATGTGATTCGAATATTGATTCTAATTTCAAAGTTGATACTGAGGGTTGTTTGAGGTTTAGAAACCTAATATGTGTTCCAAAAAGTCCAGAGTTAATTCAGATGATTTTGAACAAAGCTCACAACAGTCGATTATCTATTCACTCGAGTAGTACGAAGATGTATAATGATCTAAAATAGCTTTACTGGTGGAATGGTATGAAATGAGGCATTTCTGACTTTGTTTCGAAATGTTTAGTTTGTCAACAAGTAAAAGCCGAGCATCAGGTACCTTCTGGATTACTTCAGCTGATCATGATACCTGAGTGGAAATGGGACAGAAACACTATGGATTTTGTATCTGGTTTACTGTTGACACTGAGTAAGAAAGATGCAATCTGGGTTATTATGGATAGATTTACTAAATCAGCTCATTTTGTTCCAATTCGCACAGATTACTCGCTTGATAAGCTAGCTGAATTGTATGTTTCGCAGATTGTGAGATTACACGAAGTACCTATTTCTATTTTTTTCGGATAGAGATCTGAGGTTTACATTGCGATTTTGGAAGAAACTACAAGATGCATTAGGTACGAAATTACATTTCAGCACTGTTTTCTATCCGCAAACAGATGGTCAGCCCAAATGAATCATTCAGATACTTGAGCATATGTTGAGATGTTGCATTCTCGAGTTTGAAGGTACTTGGGAACGATACTTACCTCTGATTAAATTTGCGTACAATAATAGCTTTCAATCGAGTATCAAAATGGCACCTTACGAGGCTTTGTACGATCGTAAATGTTGTATACCATTGCATTGGACCGAGCTCAGTGAAAATAAGATACACGGGGTCGATATGATAAGAGAAAGTGAACAGAAAGTGAAAGTAATCCGTGAAAGTCTGAAGACAACATAAGATCATCAAAAATCGTATGCAGACTTGAAACGAAAAGATATAGAGTTTCAAATCGGGGACAAAGTATTTTTGAAAGTCTCACCGTGGAAGAAAATACTCAGGTTCAGTCGTAAAGGCAAATTGAGTCCGAGATTTATTGGGCCGTATAAGATTATTGAGCGTAAAGGACCGGTTGCTTATCGACTATTATTGCCACCTGAGTTAGAAAAGATCCATAATGTATTCCTTATCTCGATGCTTCGTAGATATAGATCTGATCCCTCACATATGATTAATCCATCAGAGATCGAGATTAATTCTGATATGACATATGAGGAAGAACCGATTCGCACTCTGGCTCGCGAGATTAAAGAATTACGAAATAAGAAAATTTCATTAGTAAAAGTACTATAGCATAAACACGGGGTTGAAAAGGCAACGTGGGAGCCAGAAGATGCTACGAAAGAGTGTCATCCGAACCTATTCACTGGTAAGATTTTCGGGGATAAAAACCCCTAAGGGAGGAGAGTTGTAACAGCCCGATTTAGACCCTAATCAGAATGGTGGTTTCAGGACCACGAATCCGAGTCAAAAAAATATTTTAAAATTATATTTTGTTTTTATTATGTGTGACATTTTCGTGATTTAATTTTGTCGTTTGAGTGCCCGATTTAATAAAAAGGACTTAATCACATAAAATGTAAAAGTGACTAGTTAATTGTGTAAGTGCTTATTTGAATTTGCCTTTATAATATGAAGCATTTAAGATGCAATTTGACCATAATTATAAAGAATGGACGATAGTAGGCTTAGTATATAAATTTTACAAATTAAATAACAAAGGTTAAAATTGTAAATGAATAAATTAATGTAATAAAATAACATAAAACAAAAGCTACATGCATTCATCTTTTAGATAGCTAAATATTAAAGAAATAAAACAAAGAATAAAAGATTTGAATTTTTGGTCAAAGGTTAACTTGATTAAGCTATGTAATTAGCTCGATTTTTGATAATTTTTACGTTTTTGAGATCGTTGCAGTGTAATGTACAAAGCCTACGTTTGAATTTTTTATTTTGATGAATATTTTGAGTTATGCCATTGATGAATATTTGATTTTTGTGATGTTAGTTGATGAATTATGAAAGATATGTTTTGGATTGATATGTTTTGTATTGGAATTTTTGATGATTTTGAGTAATTAGGGCTAAATTACAATAATAATAAATTGAGGGATTAAAATGTAAAATAAATGAAATGTATGGACTTGTATGAACATGGGTAGTATTCGACCTAAGCATGGTATGTGCAAATTTTGCATGTTTTGTGTTTTGTGCAATTTGGACTAAATTGTAAAAAGTGTGAAATGTCAGGGGTAAAATAGTAATTTTCCCATTTATGTGTTTTTGGACTAAAATGAGTGAAAATATGTTTGAATGAGTTTAATTTGAAAATGTTTAGATCAAGAACCAAAGAAATCGAATTTGGACCGGGAGAAAACTAAAGTTGTAGATTAGCCGTCTTGTTCCGATTTTCATCATCCGAGGTAAGTTTATAGGCAAATAAGTGTTAATAATTTTGAATATATATATGTTTTAAATTCTGAATTGAATTTTTTGATTTTATATACTTAACGACCGAATGTGTATATACTTGAGAATTAAGTTTACGAGTTCGATTTGATCGAGTTACGACATCCTAAAGCCCCGTATGAACCTTAGGAATAGCTAGAATACATATGACATGACATAGGATTCCGATGTGCGATGTGTGAGTAAGACCATGGCATCGATATATGTGTGCGAGTAAGACTACGTCTTGTACGCTGGCATCGATATGTGACTCTGATATATGTGTGCGAGTAAGACCCTGTCTGGGACAGTGGCATCGGTATGTGACTACATGTAAGACCACTTTTGGGACGTTGGCATTGTACGATATATGTGAAATCCAAGTGTCCAATCTAATTCTGAATGGTTCATCGGGCAATGATAAGTTGTGATCGAATGTGTAAAACGAGCTAAAATGACCAGGTATTAGTTAGCTTATTACCTACTTGAAATAAGGTAAGTAAGTTACTTGATATTTGTTGCAAATCATGTATGATGTAAATGAAGAATGTATGTGAATATAGAAAGTGTATTCGGCCTTTTGAATAAATAATATGAATATTTTTTGAAAATGGTTCTTGAATATGTGTGTATAAGATTATGTATATTCGGCCATATAATAAGTGTATGTATATGATGTTATATTTTGATTCATGAGCTTGTGTATATGAGTGTAAGTATACTTGAATATATAATGACATTTTGGCTTTGAAATTTGAATGATATTTCGTTAATATAATTATATGAGCATTTGGCCAAGGTAAAATTCATGTATGAAAGTATATATTATTTATGAAATTGTATGTTTGAGACTAAATGTGATAATGATATTATAATTTGGTTTAGTTTAAATGAGTTGATTATATTATTGAGTTGTTTATTTGCTTATGACTTACTAAGCTATGATAGCTTACTGTATATGTTTATGTTTGCCTTTGTTTTATAGATTTCGGAGTCAAGTTACGAGCTCGAGGATCATCAGCAAAGTCTATCACACTATCTACTATTTTTGGTACTTTTATAAGTTAAATTTTGAACACATGGCATGTATAGGCTATACTGTATGTGGTTATGTTCGAAGATGTGTGTATATATTAAGCCATGCGAAAATGGCTAATTTGATACCTAAATAGTTGTTATCTTGTTCATAGTTCTTATGTGTGCTAAGCTCGGTTTATATGCTTTTACCAAATGACTATATGTTTGCTTTTGGTTTTAGTGATTCGATCATGATATACTTGAATATGTGGTTTGTATAATTTAGTAAGGCTTAAGTTGATTATTTTTAGTTGTTACGGTATGATATGTGTGGCATATTTAATATGATGCATATGATAAATAGCTATGGTTTGAGGTATTGGTAATTGGTTGTAATGAAATAGATATGGATAATGAAAGTGAGTTGTTCATGATTGGAACATATATGTGAACCTTGTTGTTATGCATGTTTTATGCGTAAGATATGCTTGAAACTAAGAATGAATGTATTAGGCAATTGATATAGAAATGGAATTTACTATATGACATGTGGTAATTGATATTTGATTTATCAAAAATATTTGATCTACCTAATAGATTACATGTAAAATGAGTTATTAATTATTGATTTAATTTTATGTAAAGATACATATGTATAATTTGATTTAGTAAATAACATGGACATTGAATAAATAGATATGATCTATTAGTTATGCGCATGAATATTTAGATGAATTTGTAAGTATACTTGTTCATGTCTTAATTATTTAAAACGTGTATAACAATGCACATTAGGTCATTATTGATTTGATTAGACTTTGAATAATTATATTTTTATAATGTGGTGCCAAATGGATAATGTCCATAATGATATATATATTTTAAATATGTTTGCTTTGTATAATTTATGTTGGTAATAATTGATTGATTTAATTGTATTATTTTAAGATGCGCATATGCTATGTGGTAAAATGTTATAATTGGTATTATTTGCTTATGAATTATGTATTTGGTTATATGTTTGCAAAATGTTAAGATATGATTGGTAAAGAAATTAAATTAGTTATATATGTTAATATTTGATTGATTTATGAGTTTAAGCTAGAATATGTATATGATTATTTGGAATTTATGTCTTGTCTGTAATACCTCGTAACCCCATTTCGACGAAGAATACGGGTTAAGGGTGTTACACTTCATATAGCATTTAATCCTCCACTTGCTGAAAAGATGTGATCTCATTTCTAAGCTTGGCATTCATATTATGTAGATTATACTATAACAAAACCTTTGGCAAAGATCATTCGATGATGCCACTGTTCTCGACAGCAAAGCATTAAGCCACGCCCTTGCATGATCTCTCAAAGAATATGAGAACAATTTAAGCTGCAAGGCGTCTTTAGGAACACTTTGTTGTCTAAACGAGTCACAGACTTCTAGAAAAAGTCTTAAATGCAGTTTTATAACTTCATTGGGTAACCCATCAAACTGTCCTACTGTTTCTAACATCTGAAACATTATTGGTTTCAACTCAAATTGCTGAGCTTGTATGTGTGGTCTTACTATTCCTAAATTCAAATCATCCAAAATTAGAACAACATTTTCCCAATTTGGTCTATCTCGATCATCTATTACACGATGCACAAGAGGATTAACATCCTGACTAATAGGATCATCATTGAGACCAGGATCATTCAGGCCGAGATCATTTCCTTCCCTAGCCATATTATGTAACTCCCTTCTTCTCCTTCGCAAAGTTCTTTCAATCTCTGGGTCAAAAGGATACTCTTTGTTAACAGGAATGCCTCTTATCTTAAACTAACGGAAAACCTGTAGAAATTAAGTTCAACTAAGTTAAATAAAACTAAGAAACAAAGGGAAATAACAAAACCAATTTTCAGTCCCTAGCAACGGCGCCAAAAACTTTTCGTGTGTGAAATGATATGCGAATTGTGCAAGTATACACATCGAATCAAGTAATAAAGTGATAAGTGAGATCGTCTCCATAGGGATTAGAATCGTATAATTTGGTCAAGTTATTAGAGTTAGGTATGATTAATATTATGACAAAAAAAAATGATAAGAATGCAGTGGTCATTTGAAGGAATAATAATTCATGTAGTAATGGAAAATGCTATAACAAAACTAGACAAGAGTAAGAATGCAATGATAAATTTGAGGATAATCACGTGAATGATATGCAAACAAAAAAGAAAATAACTAAAAGAAATTTTATGGCAAAGACACTACGACAAAGGATAACGGGTCTACGATGTTGGCTTAAAAGGTCGGGATTACTAAGAATCTACCCTTACTATCAGTAATGCCTCGGTAAAACCATACTCAATCTACTACTCAGTAGAGTTCTAAGATGGTCTGCTTCTTTCGAGAATAAGACCTCAAGTTACCTTGCCTTAAGCGATATATGTCTATAGGCCTTTAGCAAGGTACCTTGTATTGTTTTGTTTTCTTTCCGTATGAACGTTGCTCTATGTCTAGAGACTGCTACAAGTGTTCTGTTGAACACTTGCTCATATCATTCAATTTCAATCTCATTCACCTAACCTTGTCAGATTTAAATTAATTTACTGAACATGTTGTACATTCATCTATGTCTAGAGTTTGCAAACATACAATTTCATAAAAAAAAAACCATTAAATGAAACAGAGTATCAGAGCAGTTAAGAGTTTTATCAAGTAATCTCAACCCTATAAAATCTAGCACATGAGTTGGCAATTAAAATTCAAATCTAACGTATCATTCAACATCATTTTCATTAAATCAATTCATGAAGAGTAATCAAGAAATAACAAAAGAACTTTGGGATGATAGCTTCTGCTTATCCAACCCACACTCTAGCAATGCAGTGTCCTGTAGTGGTTCAGAGTGACTACCTTCCTCTTCCTCTTCTACTCAGTCGTTACCCTCTATTTTTTTCTCTTTTTTTTCTCCACCCCTTCTAGAGTTTCCTTCTTTGTCTTTTATAATCATTTTCCCTAAGATAAATCCAATATCCCATGATTTTCTTCCCTCTTTTTCATGTATATTATCTGGTACTAGTTCAATTGGGCCTAAAACGGGTACGCTTTGAGTGCTGACTGGATAGCTTCTCGGTATTGCCATAGCAGTTGTGTTGACAAACTATCCAACCCTTTTCCTCAAAAACCTTCACTCCTTTACTTTTCATTCCTCAACCTGCACCTGACAATCCACCACCACATACAACCCTTCCACAAGTAATTAAAAATATTAATGTTTACGTATAGTCCAAGCTCCTAATGTAATGCTGAAACAAGAAAAATAATAATGAAATGTCATAAAATGCAACTAAATGTACCTAAGTACAGGCAATTAACTAGATCTAAAGGCATGAAATATAATTCTTTTCAAGAGTTATCACCTGCCGCAGGTAATGTACCACGTGAAAATCCACTGTTTGACGATGGTGACAATAACGTCCAAGGAAATCCACTAGCACCACAGTTACCCACAAATGTACATATGGCTTGAAACGAGAGAAACCTAAGGGATTATGCCTTACCAAGCTTGGATATGGTTCAAGAAAGTATAGCAAGGTCAAAAATTATGGCTAATAATTTTGAGATAAAATCGGCTATGATTCAAATGATCCAGAATAATTTGTAGTTTAGGGGCTCAATGATAGAGGACCCTAATCAACATTTAAAACGGTTTCTCCACCTCTGTGATACTTTTAAATATAATGGGGTCACTGATGACGCTATTTGTCTTCGGCCGTTCCCCTTCTACTTGATTGATACTGTTTTTTCTTTGTTAGACCCGTAGACACCAGGGCCTATCACAACATTGGGATGAACTCTCAGAAAAGTTCTTATAGAAGTTTTTCCCAATCAGCAAAGCAATTCAACTAAGAAGAGAGATTGTTGTATTTAGACAGATGGAGGGAGAAAGTTTTTATGAGGCATAGAAACATTTCAAAATGCTTATTCAAAAATGCTCGTACCATGGATTTCCTGAGTGGATGCGACTGCATGTATTTTATAATGGGTTGGATGCAAATGCATCACCTGGATTAGACAGAGCAGGAGGATGAGCCCTTATGAATAGAACATATGAGGATGCGTATGAGATCATTTAGAACATGGTAATAAACTTATGTCAGTGGCCAATTACACGCTTCACATATGGCCAGAAACCCACACTGTCAAAGTAACCCAAGAGGATGATAAGTATCAGTAAATAGTGGATAGACTTAACTGTATTGAATTTGCTTCTACACCATCCATGCATGGAGGAGATAAGTCACTCTTCCATTATATCAACAATCCTGTTGAGGATATAAACTACATTGGGAATAGTGGTGGAAACCCTTATTTGAATACATACAATCCTAGTTGCAGGGATTACCCAAACTTGAGATAGGAAGGAAACCGAAGAGGTAATAGTTCAAATCAAGTTAAAAATACTAATCATCAACCTCCTTATTTGAGGACACCTCAAGATAGAACCAACTCGAGTGACCATACTGCATGTGGTCAACGACTGGATAAAATTAAGGGAGAAATGTAGTCAATGAGAACTGATGTCAAACAGGTGCAGTCTGAGTGCAACAACTCAACAAGAATGTTGACTAAACTCAAAGATCAAATGAGCCAACTGATGAGCATGTTGGGTGACATCAAGACACAAATTAGCACAGGTATTCCCAACAACGCGAAAGGTAATCAATGGAGAGAAGGTAAGGAGCAAGTAAAAGCAATTGCACTCCGATCGGGCAAAGTACTGAGTAGCCTAGAATCCACTACTCTAGAGACAATTGCGGAGAAGAACGACAAGCCTCAAGAAGTATCCCTAGAAGCAGAAGATGAGACCACACCGACAATGGAGACAGAAAAGGATATAACTAAAGAGTTTATAAATGCAAAAATCCCATTCCCTTCAAGACTAGAAAAAAAAAACAAAAACGGGATAAGGATGAAATTGTAAGTTTCCTAAACCTGTTTAAAACATTAAATGTTAACCTACCTTTAATTGATTTAATTGAAAAGGTTCCCAAATATGCTAAGATTTTAAAGGAAATGATGGCTACGTGTAAGAAAATTAAGGTAGGAGAATAAGTTACTTTAAATGCTTTCTATAGCATGATTATTTCAAGACAGGTACCTCAAAAATTGAAAGACCCGAGATGTTTTACTATTCCTATAGAGATAGGGAGTTTTCATTTTAATAGAGCTCTAAGCAATATAGGAGCTAGTATTAATTTAATGCCTCTATCGATTTTTGAAAAACTCGGGTCAAGGGATCTAGAAACTACTCAAATAACATTATAGCTAGCTGACATGTCTTCGGTATGTCTAAAAGGGGCATTGGAAGACGTGTTAGTCAAAGTGTGAAGTTTTATTATCCCTACAGATTTTGTGGTACCTAATTTTGAAGAAGATTGTGAGATACCGATCTTATTAGGAAGACCCTTTTTAGCCACTTCTTGATCTACCATTGATTTAGAAAAGAATGAATTAACTATGAAAATCAATGGTGAGACAGAAATGTTTAAATGTGGTCACCAATCGAGCATGGAAGATAGAAGGAAGTTAGGGGAGGAATGTACAAAATTATTTATTTCTAACATCTCCGAGTCAAGGGACATACGTCCTTTTATGCATATAGAAAGAATAAACAGGTCTAAGGAAAGGGACAAACAGGCACAGGTGGAATAGCATGATGGAAGATGGACCAATACTGGTAGAATAGGAAAATCCTCCATCGGTGAATTCATGACACTGACAGATGAATCTGGCAGTAAAACTTAAAACTAGTTGAATTGTTGCTTAAATTTTATAAATTATTATATATTTAAATAATCACCTACTTTAGATTTTGAATTTTATTTGACATAGGTTCATCTCTAAGCTGAAACATCCATAAAGGTGGAATATTTAGCCGAAACAGTGTTAGTGTCGCGACATCGACCCAACAAGTCGTGACTTAGTAAACAGTTTGCTCCAGACCTCTAAACTGACAGAGGTTCATGACATGGAACCCCTGTGTCGCAACATTGGTGTACTGCTAGGGATGTCACAACACGGAACCCCTGTGTCACGACATCACTGCAATTTTCTATAGGGTTGACCTGACCTATTCGTGCAACCCGGTGACTTACCCTTCATTTAACTCTATTTTTAACCCTTCAAAACACTATTTTATAACCTAAACCATATTTACTTCTAATTAAAACACCTCTTAACATCTAATCCCTTAAACTCTCTCAAATTTTTCAAAACCTCTTAAACCCTAAACCCCTAATTTCTTAAACATTCTATTCTCTCTTTACAAACTCTTCAATCATACTCGGTGCAACAAGGAACAAGAACATCGCAGGAAGTAAGGAATTCAAATGAACTTCAACTATATATTAAAGATTAAGGGTTCCTTAATTTAACTTTTTATTGTTCCACAGAATTTTTTTTTTAGTATTGTAATATCATGCCTCCTAGAAAACTTAAAAGAACCAAGACCCCGAACCATCGATGGATCCAAACCCTCCTAATTTCACAAGCCCGGATATTGGGAAACATTTTACTGAACTTCAAGGAAAAACCTTTTATACAAGAGAGGGGATTCAATCTGTTAATGGTTTCGTGTAAGGAAATATGCCCTTTAGTTAGATATTATAGGTGGGAACATTTTTTGACGATCTCAAAAGAGAATGTCGTGGTCCCCATTATTTAAGAGTTTTATGCGTCTTTAGGGGACCATGAGTCTAGAAATACAAAAGGCCATATGTGGGATATAGACTTGTGCGGGGGAAAGAAATGCAAGTAACCCCTCGAATTATTTGCGATTTTTATAACGCTCCATATTATGAGAATGATTTCATTGATGAAACTGATCTAGAATACTTCAGAGATATAGATATGGATAGTATTATAAACTTTTTAACTGAAGGGAAAGGTGAATAGAAATATCGCATAGGTACCAATATCTAGTATCCTTCATCAAGCGATCATGTTTCCTGAGGCTAAAATGTGGATTTAATTTGTGTGCACATAAATAGTGCCTACTTTAAATATTTCTAACGTTAATACTTTTAGAGTAGTGTTACTCTATGCTATGTTGCAAAAAAAGTAGGTCTGCATTGGTAAATGGATCACAAAACATGAATAGATACATTAGTGGCCAGGAGGTAGGAGTTTTCTTTCCCTATCTAGTGACGGCCTTATGCAAAAAGGTGAGTGTACCTATGACATCCACTAAGTAGTTGTTGAAACCGTCTAAAAGTATCACATTTTGGAAACTTGTATTACATTTTGGATACTTCTTTAATGTTAATTGTGTAGGAGTAGCACTAATAGTAGTTTTTTTATTGCATTTTGTTTAAGTTTTCTATGTAGGAACCTAACACGAAGGAGACATAAATAATTTGAGCTTAACATGATCAAAGGAGGAACCACCCACCATTAGCAGTCGGAGCAACCACGACCAATCAGGTAACTTCTCTCAATATCTTTTTATGGTGAGGACAATGTGTTAACTAAAGTGTGGGGGGTAACATAGAAAATTAGCTTCAATTTTTACATTTTCATTTTATTGTCTTTTGTGTGCTTGAGCTTGTAGAAATACAAGTGATGGTAAGGAGCATTTGCATAGGTTGCTTGTGGTTATGGATAAGTTTGGCATGATGGTAGGAGATTTAAAGTTTTTATTCTTAAACTACTAAGTTCTACTGTAAATAAATATTAATTCATCATTTGTACCAAGTGATATAGAAAATACAAGGAAACGAGCATGCTAGTATGAATGATAAATGGTTGAATTTATGTTTGCTTGGTTGATTAAATTTGTACATGTTGAGATATTTAGGGATAACCTAAAGCATTATTTGGAGCACATGTAGTGCCAAAAAGCGGTCCTATTTTAATTTAAATTTGTAGTACCAATTTTTAAGCCGGTTGACACTTCTTGATGAACCACATTACAAGCCCCGAGCCTAAAAATGTCAATTTGTATTTGCCCTTTTTCTTTTCTCCTGCACTGCACGATTATAGACGTTTGGCCATACATATTGAGGATTAAGTAGATACATCATGGCAGAGTTTGTAAAAATAGAGTGACATAAGAAAGATTAGTGTGATAAGCGAATTATAGGTTAACCTAATGTGCGGGGAAAAAAAAAGAAAAATCCAAAAAGGAAATTAGTACGAGTAGAAAATATCCTAAATTAGCAAAAAAAAAAAAAGCGTTCATGAGTGAGATTTATTCAAAAAGAGAAAAGTCACAAAGTCACAAAAGAAAGAAAAACTCATTCATTAGTGTACAAAATACTGTAAGGCTAGCCATAGTTACTATGTCATGCCATGACTTCCTCTAGATGGAGAGACAAGGAAGGTGAGAGAAAGAGAAGAAGGCGGTGGGCAAGTAAGGGTCACTAAGGGGGAAAATAGGGACCAATACGATGTGCCAAACTATTTTCATGTTTGGAACCATTTTTTATTCTTATTGTTTTTTAATCTCAAACCTACCCTAAGCCTCAGAACGTTACAAGCAGAAAAGCCCTATGTGACCTAAAATATCCTTATACACGAACGGACATCATACTATAAATATGCATAAATGATTATTTGAATTTTGCTTGAATAATCAAAGTACTTGTATGATTTGTTGATGGATTCCTACAGGTGAGACCCCTAATATTTTTATACTTCGTAACATACTAAACTTAGATTTTTTAAGTAAAAGGTGGTAAGTCAACTATTCATCATGTTGAAGTTGTTAGTGAGCATGAAATGCCTAAGTCATATGCTACAAAATCAATACTTGTATCATACATGCTCAAGGGTCATCATTGTTATTTTTCATTTTTGTTTATGTTGCTTGAGGACAAGCAATGACTTAAATGTGGGAGAAGTTTGTAACAGCCCATGTTCTGTGAAATTGGAACAGTGGTTTCGTGATCACAAATTCGACATGAAAATATTTATTTTATTATTATTTGAATCTCTACAGTATGTTAGTAGTGTTGTATAAAAATTTTGTTAAGAAATTTTATCATTTGCTTGCTTAATTTGGTGAAAAGGACTAAATCATAAAAGGTGCAAAAGTATAGTTCCATTAGTTAAAGGTGTCTTGTAACTATGAAATTAAATGGTTAAGGGATTTATATGTTAATTAGACCATTTTTATTATGAATGGACATTTATGGGCATGAATTAAGTGATTTTAAGGTTAATAATAGAGGTTATATAAGTAATTTGGTAAATAAGTAAAGTAAAACAAGGAAAAAAAAACAAAAGATATCATCATTTTACTTCATCTTCACCAAAATCTCACATTGAAGAAGTCATATTTAGGGCTTGAGAGCTTCAGTCACTTGTTTGGCAAGCATGTAAGTGAAATTTCATCCTCTTTTTAATGATTTTTATGTTTTTGAAGTCATTGTAGCTTAATCTAGCTAGCCCAGGACTAATTTGCAAAACTGTTAAAATATTAGGGTTTTTCCATGAATGTGTTTGTGTGATTCTTGAAAATTTATGAAAGATTATGAGTCCTAGTTGTTAAATAAACAACTTTTGTGAAGTGATTTTTGATGAAATTACATGAATTTCAATTTATGAACTTAAGGACTGAATTGTAAAGAAATTAAAATAATAGGGGCAAAAGCCTAATTTTTCAAAAGTATGAATTTTAGACTGAGTTGAATAGAATTTATATTAAAAGGATTAAATTTGCTTATTTAGATCAAGTTAAGCCTCGTACGGAGCTAGATCAAGGGAAAGATAAAGTCTCAGATTAGTGATTCTATTTCATCGCTTTTGAATTTGAGGTAAGTTTGTATGTTTAAATAGTGTTTTAATATTATTTGAATTAAAGGCTATTATACTATTCAACATATCATGTCATGATGGAAATCCAACGACGTTACAACGACTATTGAGTCCTTTTTGAACTTTAGGAATATATAGGATACAAATGACATTTCATTAGGGTTACCATATTTCGGGTACTGATCCTGAATGTCCTACCGATGGTTGAGTTTTAGCATTTGCTGTGAATACTCATTAGCTTTTGCAAGCGGCATCGTGTAGCTACATTTCGACCGTCAGCTTGTGTGAGCGTACCCATTTATGGCTTGAGTGAGTATCTATATAAAGGAAAAGGAAAAGGAAAAGAAATGGTTTTGACCATGTGTTTAACACACTTTGTGTGAGCTTCCCGCGTATCCGACATCATTCTAAGTGGTTCAACGGGCATGAAAAGGGAAGGAATGGTAAGTGTTCCAATAGTTAAGTTAAGAACTTATGGAAAGCTATGAATTATTGATGATCAAAGTATGTATAACCATGTTCATGAAAAGAAAGAATTCAAGTATGCTATGTTCATGAAATTTATCTTACCATGAGATGATTTTGCTAAGTTATGTGTTTAATCACTAACTTGTGTTTTTTATAATGCTTAGGCTTGTGCCAAGCTATGTTGGATTGATTCATGTCTATTTTTAATATTATGTATTGAAATGGTAAGCTATGTTCATGATTTACAAACTTACTAAGCATTATATGCTTACGTTATTGTTCTTTTCTATTTTTTTAAATTATTGGAAGCTCAACTGGTTTGAAAGTCGTCGAAGACCTATCATACTATCCAGAGATTATATCGGTAGATTTTAATGTTTTGGTCATGGTTATGATGGCATGTATAGGTGGACTTGTGTCTAATGTTTAGTTGTTATATTTGGCATGTATATATGGTATCATGGTTGGTGTGCTTTTGGCACTTTGATGCTTGGATGGTTTGTGTTGATGTGGCTAAGTGAATGTATGTTTTAAATGATCAATTTGGTATGTGTTGTTGAAGTTTCAGTGTGGTCAATTGTATGGTCAATTATGCATATGTTTGGATAGATTTGATGAATTGTGTTTAAGGTGCCTTAATGGCGTATTGGTTGTATGGATTAATGGTCTATTGAAATGGTCTTATTATGTATATTTTGGCATGTTTTGATACTTTGTTCATAGGTGCATTTGGCTTGTAGGTACTTGTTGGAAATGGGTGAAAGAAATGGCTTGATTTTGGTCTATTTCTTGTCCACACGGGCGTGTGTCTCAGCCGTGTGTGACATACGACCATGTGAAACGACCGTGTGTCCCCTGTAAGTTTTAAAGATTGCTTTTTGAAAGTTACACGGCCTGGCACACAACCTGGCACACGGTCGTGTGAGGCCATTTCGAGAGTTACACGGCCTGGCACACAGGCATGTGGCTTGGCCGTGTGACCCAAGTTAGAGAGTTACATGGGCATAGACATGAGTTGGGACACGACCGGGTATCCCTATTTCGAATATTACACAGCCTGAAACACAAGCATGTGTCTTAGCCATGTGAGGCACATGGCCTGGCCACACAACTGTGTGACCCCTATAGTGTGAATTTTTCCAACTTTTTCCTTAAGGTTTCATATGTTCCCGATTTAGTCCCGAATCATTTTTAAAGTGTTTCTAAGGCCTCAAGGGCTCGAATAAGGGATGATATGCATGTTTTTGAATGAATTATCCTATGATTTATCTAATCTTTGAAAATTATTATTTTAAGTTATGATTTTTTAGTAACGCTCTGTAACCCTATTTCAGTAATGGATATAGGTTAGGGTTGTTACATTTAGTGGTATCAAAGCTACGATTTAGTTGATTCTCCAATTGAACGTAATGTCATCCAACCAAGCTGATTTCGATGAGGCTGAATAATGCGCAAGCCTCCGTTCATGGGGCAACATCGAGTGGCACTAGACCTATATTTGAGGGCCAGAGAGGAGAGGCTAAGAAAGCCTTCTTCCAAATGATGCATAAACGGTTTACCGAGTTCGTACTAACGAACCAAATGGCTCAATAACCTCTACCCCCACCTGTTTCCCAATCGATCCCTGTAGTTCCTTAGGGTTTTGAATCAATGGAAGTTAGCAAGCTGCCAGTTGATAAAATCTGTAAATATGAGGGTAAAGAATTTAGAGCTACATCTGAAGATGATCCTGAGAAAATCGAGTTCTGGTTAGAAAACACTATCAAGTTTTTTGACGAATTATCTTGTACACCGGTAGAGTGCATGAAATGTTGTCGTATCCTTACTGAAAAATTTAGCTTATCAGGGGGGAACACCTTGGTTTTAGTGGTGCCGAGAGAGCGAATAGACTGGGAATTCTTTCAAACTGAGTTTTGAAAGAAATACATAAGTCAGAGGTTTCTTGACAAGAAACGTAAAGAGTTTTTTTCACTTAAACAGGGTCGGATGACCATGTCTAAGTATAAGAGAGAATTTGTTCGATTGAGCAAGTATACTCGAGAATGTATACCTACCAAGATTGCCATGTGTAAACAATTCAAAGATGGCTGAATGAAGATATTAAGCTGTTAGTCGGGATTCTGGAATTAAAATAATTTGCTGCTCTAGTTGACCAAGCACATAAAGATGAAGAATTGAGTAAGGCTAAAAGAAAAGCTGATTTTAAGGCTCCTGATTTGGGTAAAATATTAGCAGGAAAATTTTATGAATCACCCTCAAAGAAATTAAAAAAATATTATAACCGCTTGTCAGATTCAGTGGGGTATTCTAATAAAGATCGAGGTAAATAGCATGCGAGTTCAAAACCTCAGGCTACGTCCGTAGTGAGCGTAGGCAATGTTAAGAGAAATAAGCCGAGTTGTCAACAATGTGGACGTCGACATTTTAGTGAGTGCAAGATGAAAGACAGGGCATGTTTTAAATGTGGTTCATATGAACATTTTATCCAAGATTGCCCAGAGAGGTCCCAAAAAGAAAAAGCTCAGACTCTTTGACCGAGCAACATAGCTCCGATAGGGAGACCGCTACAAAACCCTAGAAATGTTGGTAATAGCAGCAGTGGGACCAGGGACTCTGCTGTGAGATCCGAGGCACAAGCACCAGCTAAAACTTATGCAATCTGTGTTAAAGAGGAAGCTTCAGCACCAAATCTTATTACTGGTACATTTTCTTTGATATTAATGTTACTGCTTTGATTGATTCGGGATCAACACATTCATATGTATGCACAAATCTAGTGTCAAACAAGAAATTGCCTATTAAGTCCACTGAGTTTGTGGTTAAAGTAATGAATCCCCTAGGTTAGTATGTGTTAGTCGATAAGGTTTGTACAAAATGTCCTTTGATGATTTGGGGTTTAACTTTTCGGCCGATTTGATGCTACTACCATTTGATGAGTTTGACATGATTTTGGGTATGGATTGGTTAACTCTGCATGATACTATTCCAAATTGTAGACGAAAGCTTATTGTGCTAAAGTGTCAGAATGGTGAAAAGCTTCAGATTGAATCAGATAGATTGGATAGTATGTCTAATGTTATTACGACTATGTCAGCATAAAGATATGTTAGAAAAGGTTGTGATGTGTATCTTGCTTACATATTTGATTCTAGAGTTTCTGAGTTGAAGCTTGAATCGATTTCAGTGGTATGTGAGTATCTAGATGTCTTTCCAGAGGAGTTACATGAATTACCACCAATCAGAGAGGTTGTGTAACACCTTTTATCCATATTAAACACCAGAACAGGATACGAGGCATTGCCGAACTCATATCCCAAGCAAACATACAATTCCTAGTCATAAATTTGCATCCAAATTAAAATCATTTGTATTCAATTATAAAGTCCCTAATACGAGCCTACGAGGCCCAAAACATGCTTTGGAAGTGCTTCAGGACTAAACTGACCACTTAGGAAAATTTTACAAAACTTAGAATTTTTTGCTAGAAACAGGGGACACGTGCCCGTATGGTTTTGGGACACGCCCGTGTGCGCAAGCTGTGTGGATACAAACGCCCATGTCCCTAACCCGTGTAACTCTCTGACTTGCAAGTCATCAACAAATTGAAGTCGCACAGCCAAGTCACACGCCCATGTGCTAGGCTGTGTGGATAATTTAATTTTCATAAAATAAGTGCAGACTTCACACGGTCGGGACACACGCCCGTGTCTCTGCCCGTGTGCTCAATTTTGAGCATTCTGTTTCTCAAAATTAAGGTGCTGGGGGACACACGAATGGAATACATGCCCATGGGGCAGGCCGTGTGTCACACACAACCTAGACACACGCCCGTGTGTCTATCCGTGTGGACAAAATAAAGGCTATTTACCAAACCATTTGCCACCCTCATTTACACATACACTTATACCAATTCAATGGCACAATTCATGTCATACTTAGACAACTAAAACATCCACAATCATGGTTAGAGCATATCATTTCATTGTCAACACTTAACATACTTACAACATCATATTCCACCAAACCAAATCATACCAACTTCACAACCACAAGTACCAACACCAATACCTTCTTCAAGCAAAGTTTAGTTTGAGTCTTCTAACATATCACAATACCAACTTAACCATTCAACAAAAAAACCAAAAATCCACATTCAACCATTTACAAAGTATTGAAAAACCATATCACTAACAAGGCTTTGGCACATACATGCATATATATAACATATAAGCTTACAACCAATTCAATCAAAATGAGCCAAGTTACATGGCCAAAGGCCACATCAAACCTTTGACAATTACAAGCCAATACATTTGGACAAATTCATAATGACACATATAACAAAATGACCAAGTCCCTATACATGCCATTACCTCAAAGTGTTTAAAATTATTGATACCCAATATGACAATTTGATAGTGTGAGGCGAATCTCTGACCATCCCCAATCCGATCTAGCTTGGTGACACTATAAAACATGGAAAATAAATAGAGTAAGCTTTATAGCTTAGTAAGCTCGTATGTAAGAAATAAGCAAACTCTACGATACATTAATCATGCAAGTAATATAACATAAGATAGAATAATTTACCATAACCTCATGATCATAATTCACTTCCATCACAACTTACCTTGGAATCGTCATTTCACGAATTAATAATCATAAGCTTTGAGTACATACCTGTACCATCTCGTAATAATTTTCTACATATTCTCATCATTGTCATCCCCAATGAACCACTCGAAATAATAATATCGGATACATGTGAAGCCTTGCACACAAGGTGCCACATATGTAGCTATTGCTACTTTTATCTCATATCACATATATACTCACTCTCGAGCTATCCACGGGTCTGCTCATACAAGCTGTCAATCGAGACGTAGCTACACGATGTCTTTTTCACACAAGTTCGCCCAAAGAATAACAACATATGCCGAGATACTCACCAACAAAGAGGGACGTATAGACCAAAGCACCGTAATCACATAACATAAAACCCTAGTGACAAGTCACTTGTATCCTAATCTATTCCTTAGGTTCGATTGAGATTTCTCGCTTACTAAGACATCGTCAAACGTGACCATAGAATTAAACTCATCCACAAAATCAATCATACAGTTCTTGCAATATTAAAGCATTTAAATACAATTATATTAAAGTTCAATTTATTCCACAACCTTGTTATTTCCCCGGTCTAAACTCGAATTTTGTTTTTCTTGATCTATAATATCAAATTTAACTTATTTAATCATCACATTATTCAATTCGACCCGAAAACACACTATGGAAAAATTTTACATTTTTCCCCTAAACTTTTGACATTTTACATTTTACTCCCTAGGCTCGTAAAATGATTTTCATTCGATTTCTTCATTACCCAAGCCTAGCCAAATCTTTTTCATGCTCATGACAGCCCAAATTTTCTATTTATTCACATCTAACCACACATTTTACAACCTTTTACAAATAGGTCCCTTTTTGACATTTTCATCAAAAATCACTTTGTAAATGTTGTTTAACTAACAATAAACATGCATTTTCTACCATCAAACATCAAAATACAAGCTTATTCAACATGGGTAAAATTTTAGACTTTGATTTTCGTTCAAATGAGTCATTAGAATAGCTAGATCAAGTTACAACATTCACAAAAACGTAAAAATCATTAAAAAGGGACAAAGACGAACTTACACTCGAGCTTGGAAGCTTGCCCAAACCCTAGCTATGGTTTCCCCTTTAAATACGGCTAAGAGGGGACTAAATTGAGAAGATGGATACTTTTATTTAGTTATTTTTGTTTTTATTTACGAGATTACCAAAATGCCCTTCACTTAAACTTTGAAATTTTTTTCCTAACCATGTTCATTTTTGTCCATACTAGTATAATGGTCTAACTACCATTTAAGAACCTCTAATTTAGAATTTCATAACAATTTACTAACTTTAGCCTATAGAACTCAAATTTTGCACCTATTGCTATTTAGTCTTTCTTAACAAATTGAGTACTCAATCGAGAAAATTTCTTAACGAAATTTTCACACAATTGTTCTATCATGCTGTAGACCTTAAAGAAATAATAAAATAGATATTTCTACTTCAGATTTGTGGTCCCGAAACCATTGTTTCAATTTGACCCAAAAACGGGCTATTACAACTCTCCCCCTTAGGGATTTTTGTCCTCGAAAATCTTACCAGAAAAGAGGTTAAGGTTCTATTTTCTTATAGTTTCCTAGGGTTCCCACGTTGCCTCTTCGACCCCGTGTTATTGCCACAAAACTTTCACTAGGGCTATGTTTTTATTTCTCAACTATTACCTTTCGAGCTAAAATCTTAATCGGTTCTTCACCATAGGTCATATCGGGTGGAATCTCAACCTCTTTCGGTCAAATTATGTGTGAAGGATCTAATCGATAATAGCGCAACATCAATACATGAAACATATTGTGGATCCTTTCTAACTCTGTTGGTAAAGCTAACCGATATGCCATTAGCCTTATTCTTTCAATAATCTCATAAGGCCCAATGAAACGCGGACTCAACTTTCCTTTATGACCAAATCTAAGAATTTTCTTCCACGGAGACACTTTCAAAAACACTTTATCACCAACCTGAAATTCGATATCCTTCCATTTCAAATCCGCGTACGATTTCTGTCGATCTGAAGCTGCTTTCAAACAATCACGAATTATTTTCACTTTCTCTTCGATTTCTCGAACCAAATTAACCCCGTGAATCTATTTCTCACTAAGCTCAGTCCAGTACAACGGAGTTCGATAGTTGCGGCCATACAATACCTTAAACGGAGCCATCTTTATAGTCGACTGAAAACTGTTGTTATGAGAAAATTCGACTAAAGGTAGACATTTCTCCCAACTACCTTCGAACTCTAAAACACAAGAGCAAAGCATATCTTTGAGAATTTGAATCACTCTCTCAAATTGACCGTCAGTTTGCGGATGGAACACAGTACTAAATTCAACTTTGTACCCAACGCTTCTTGCAATTTCTTCCAAAATTGCAATGTAAACCTCGGATCTTTATTCGAAATAATAGAAATAGGCACCCCGTGCAATCTAACAATCTCAGCTACGTACAATTCAACTAGCTTACCATGTGAATAGTCGGTACGTACCAGAATAAAATGAGTTGATTTCGTCAATCTATCAATAACGACCCAAATAGCATCTTTCTTCTTCGCAGTCAAAGGTAATCCAGTTACGAAATCCGTCATAATTCTGTCCCATTTCCACTTGGGAATCATCACAGGCTGAAGTAAACCCAAAGGTACTTGATGTTCGACCTTTACTTGTTGACAAATTAAACATCTCGATACAAATTCAGAAATATCTCATTTCATACCTGACCACCAATACAATTTCTTCAAAGCATTGTACATCTTCGTACTTCTCAGATGAACAGACAGACAACCACTGTATGCTTCGTGAAGGATTTTATGAATAAGCTTAGTGTCTCTCGGTACACAAATCTTACCTCGGAACATCAAATAATCATCGGTCCCAATCTGATAGTCTGAATCACTAGTTGATTCGCACTGAACTCTTTTAGCTTGGAGTTCTTCATCACATCTCTAAGCTTCACAAATTTGCTGAAGAAATATCGGTCTAGCTTTTAACTCAACTAGAATCTAACCACCATCAGATAAAGTTAGTCGCGTATTCATTGCTTTCAAAGAAAACAAAGATTTCCTACTTAAAGCATCGGGGACTACATTCGCCTTTCCCGGATGATAATCGATTACCAACTCATAATCTTTTAATAGCTCGAGCCATCTCCGTTGTCACAGATCCAAGTCCTTTTGAGCCATCAAGTACTTTAAACTCTTGTGATCAGTGAAGATATTGCATTTCTCTCCAAATAAATGTTGTCTCCAAATTTTTAAAGCAAACACAATAGAAGCTAATTCCAAGTCGTGCGTCGGATAATTCTTTTCGTGCGGTTTTAACTGTCTCGAGGCATAAGCTATCACTTTACCCTCTTGCATTAATACACAACCAATACTGTTTAATAATTCGTCACTAAAAATCACGAACTCTTTTCCCGACTCGAGTTGCACTAATACCGGTGCCTTAGTCAACAACATTTTCAACTGTTCAAAACTCTTTTGACATTTCTTAGACCACTCGAATTTCACATCCTTTCATAAAAATTTGTTCATAGGTGTAGCAATCATCGAAAATCCTTTAACAAAACGTCGATAATAACCAGCCAAACCCAAAAAGCTTCTAACTTCAAATACATACCTCGGTGGTTTCCAATCAACAACTGCCAAAATCTTATTCGGATCAACCCTTATACCTTCCGCTGAAATAATATGCCTCAAGAATCTGACTTCTCGGAGCCAAAACTCACTTTTGCTGAACTTAGCAAACAATTTCTTATCTCTCAAAGTCTGCAATACAATTCTTAAATGTTCAGCATGCTTAGACTCATCTCGGGAATAAATCAAAATGTCATCAATAAACACAACCACAAACTTATCTAAATACGGTCGGAAAATTCGATTCATCAAGTCCATAAAAACAGCAAGAGCATTAGTTAATCCAAAAGGCATAACAAGAAATTCATAATGCCCATACCTCTTTTTGAACGTGGTTTTTGGAACATCCGAGTCTTTAACTCTCAACTGATAATAGTCGGATCTCACATCTATCTTCGAGAACACTGTTTCCCCTTGCAACTGGTCAAACAAGTCATCAATCCTTAGTAAAGGATACTTGTTTTTTATCGTAACCTTGTTAAGTTGACGATAATCAATACAAAGTCTCATGGATTCATCTTTCTTCTTAACAAATAACACTGGTACACCCCAGGGAGAAAACCTCGGTCTTGTAAAACCCCTTTCTGCCAACTCTTGTAACTGAGACTTCAATTCTTTCAATTCAGTCGGAGTCATTTTATATGGAGTTATTGATATCGGTGAAGTCCCCAGTACTTAATCGATAGTGAACTAAACCTCTCTGATCAGTAGAAATACAGGTAACTCTTCTAGAAACACATCTGGATATTCACAAGCTACTGGTATAGATTCAATCTTCAGCTCAGATTCTTTCTTATTCAGTACATACGCAAGATAAACTTCAAAACCCTTTCTCAAATACCTCTGAGCCGACATCGACAAAATCGCAATAGGCAACTCACCTGACTTATTCGATTCAATCTAAAGAATTTCATTATTTTGACATTTCAATTCAAAAATCTTCCATCTATAGTTCACATGACATCATGTAGAGTCAACCAATCCATTCCAGGAATTACATCGAACTGATCAAATGGTAAAAGCATGTCGGCCGAAAAATAGTGACCGCGAATCATTAAAGGACAACTCTTGTAATCTTTACCAACTAGAACATATTTGCCTAAGGGGTTCGACACTTTAATCATACTCAGTAGACTAAACATGCATATTCTTACTAGATACCAAATTCATGCAAATATAAGAATGAGTCGATCCAGGATCAATCAATGCAACTACATTAGTATCATAGAGAGAAAATGTACCAGTGGTAACATTAGGGGATGACGCATCTTCATGAGCATGAATAGCATAGGTTTTAGCAGGTGTTGTAACACCCCTTACCCTTATTTGACGTTGAAACAAGGTACGAGGTATTACCGGACTTAAACATAACCATACATACATTTTCGAGCCATAAATTTTCGTACAAATTAAAACTTTTTAAATTAATCATAAAGTCCCTATTACGAGCCTACGAGGCCCAAAACATGCATTGGAGGTGGTTTAGGACTAAACCGAGAAATTTAGAAAATTTTACAACACTTAGAAATTTTTTGCCTAAACAGGGGTCACACGCCCGTGTGGCCTGGGACACGCCCGTGTGGCCTGGGACACGTGGCCACACACGCTCGTGTTCCTAACTCGTGTAACTCTCTGTTTGTCGCCCAAGAACAAATTGAAGTCACACGGCCAAGACACACGCCCGTGTCCTGAGGCCGTGTCCTTCACACGGCTGAGACACACGGTCGTGTCTCATGCCTGTGTGCTGGATACTGAGCATTCTATTTTGCAAAAATTTATGTGCAGGGAACACATGGCTAGATCACAAGCCCATTGGGTTGATCGTGTTTCACACACGGCCTAGACACATGCCCTGTGTCTACCTGTGTGGACAACAATAAGGCATATGTGAATATACTTAGGCTTACAACCATGTTAGCCAATATAAGCCAACTTACATGGCCAAATAGCAAAACAAGCTTTTGATGATTACAAGCCATTGTATTGACTAAAATCATATGATGCATATAACAAAATGACCAAGTTCCTATACATGCCATAACTTAAAATACTTGAATTCATCAATACCCAAAACGATAGCTTGATAGTGTGATAGGATCTCCGGCAATCTTCAACCCGAGCTAGCTTGACATCACTATAAAACATGGGAAAGGAAGAGGGGTAAGCTATATAGTTTAGTAAGTCCGTATGAACATAATAAGCAAGTCTTACCAATTATCTACCAAGTCTACAATATAAACACAAAACAAAATAGTATAAATTGTTATAAACCTCATAGTTATAAATTATTTAGTCACATTGTTTGCTATATCAATTTGTAAGCATAATTTAACATGTCTTAATTTTAGCCTAACAACCGTAATCTCTCCATTATAATCGATTACCACAATCAACCAATCATTTCAAACCTCATAATAAAAATACACATTAATTATGAGTATTCACTTTTCAAGCATATTTTTTAACATCTTTCAATTGTTAAAGCTCATACATTCCCATACTTCCAGAGTCATTTTAATAGGCAATTATGCCAATCATTCATTTTTTCTCATATTTGATAAATCACAATTTGTGTGAATAAAACATGCTAGAGCATAACTCAATTTGGCCCGAAAGCCAATTACACGATTGCCAACCGAATTTACCATATATTTTGTACATCGCAAGTATAAATCAATAATCATAAGGCTTTTGTAAAAACATTATCATGGAAACCATGAGCTTACAATATCATGAAGTCAATGCTTATAAACTTTATGTACATACCTGTACAAATTCGTAATACTTACATGCTCTTTCTCTTCTTTGACATACCCATTAAATTACCCATTGAATTTCTCGTTGAACCACTTAGAATACTAAAGAATACTCGGGAATCTTGTACACACAGTACCATACCAATGCCATATCCCAGATATGGTCTTACATGAAATCTCGTATCGATGCCAAAAGCCCAGCTATGGTCTTACACGAAGTCTTGTATTGATGTCATATCCTAGATATGGTCTTCACGTAATCTTAGTAACCCTAATGTCATGACATTTGTATCCTATCTATTCCTAAGGTTCAACCGGGACTTTCTCTGCATCAAATCTCTGTCGGTCATTTTCGTAGTATCGTACTCAATAGCATTCACATTTCATTTCAATAATATAGCATTTACCATAATTATATCAATTAAGCATTTATACATATATGTCTATTTCTGAACCTTGTTTTTCTTCATCTATATTATCACATTTAACTTATTTAATCATTATACTATTCAAATCAGCTCAAAATCACA
This sequence comes from Gossypium anomalum, assembly GCA_025698475.1. Taxonomy (NCBI): domain Eukaryota; kingdom Viridiplantae; phylum Streptophyta; class Magnoliopsida; order Malvales; family Malvaceae; genus Gossypium; species Gossypium anomalum. The sequence goes on from CM046966.1 coordinate 66,709,643, forward strand.
TTATGGTAAAATTTACATTTTTATCCCTAAAGTTTCACATTTTTACAATTTAGTCCCTAGGCTCGTAAAATGAAATGTATTCAATTTCTTCAATACCCATGCCTAGCCGAACCTTATACATGCTTATAGTAGCCCATATTTTTCTTTTCTTTTCATTTTAACACCCATTTTATAACTTTTTACAAATAGGTCCTTTTAGGCATTTTCATCGAAAATCACTTAGCAAAAGTCATTTATCAAACAACTAACATGCATTTTCAACCATTAAACATCAAAATACACAAATATCCACCATGGGTAAAATTTTAGACTTTGATTATGTCTTAAATTAGTGGTAAAAATAGATAGATCATGTTACAAGGATTTCAAAAACATTAAAATCATTAAAAACGGGGGTAGAACGGACTTACAATCGAGCTTAGAAGCTTGGAAAACCCTAGCCATGGTTTCTTCTTGTAAAATTAGGTCATGGAAGAAAGATGGACAAAAATTGGCTTTTAATTTGGCTTTTTAATTCATTTAATTACCAAATTACTAAAATGCCCTTAATGAAAAACTTTGGAAACATACCTAACCATGTCCATTTTTGTCCAAAAACTTAACCAATGGTCTAATTACCATTTAAGGACCTCCAATTTAAAATTTCATAGCAGTTAGACACCTCTATGATGTAGAAGTCAACTTTTTCACTTTTTACAATTTACAATTTAGTCCTTTTTACTAAATTGAGTGCCCAAACATCGAAATTTTCGAATAAAATTTTCACGAAATCATTCCATAAAACTGTGGACCATAAAAATATAACAAAATAAATTTTTCTACGTTAAATTTGTGGTCCCAAAACCACTGTTCTGACAAGACCCAATTTAGGGCTGTTACAGGTGCTCTGACCTCTGAACTCACAGTTAACTCTTTCGTCACACCTCTGTTACTATTCCCACTTCCAATATTTCTCGGTGGCCTCCCTCTAGTGGCAGTATTACTCGGCCTCGTATTTTGAGAATTATTTTTCTCAGTCATTTCAGGGCAATCTCGAATGAAGTTATCTTGGGCGCCACATTTAAAACAAGCCCGGTTATTCATCCTACATTCACCGGGATGTCGACTACCACAGTGCTGACATTCAGGTCTGTTAGACCTAGCATTACCAACGCTCGCTATTGACATAGTTTGGGCCTTAGAACCCGAATACTGCTTCCCACGATCTTTGTTGGGATACTCAGCTAAAGCATTCGAACGAGTATACAAATCCCTCGATTTCTTTGACGAAGACTGAAATGACTTATTCATCGGTCTTTTTCTTAAGTCTCTAGCCTCAAACTCAGCCTTTCTCTTTTCTTTGCTCAACTCTTCGGCCTTACAAGCTTGGTTGACTAGCACGACAAATTCTTTCAATTCTAAAATCCCAACTAGCAGTCTGATATCTACATTCAACCCATCTTCGAATCTTTTGCACATGATAGCCTCGGTGGAAATACATTCTCGAGCATACTTAGAGCTTGACAAACTCTCGCTCATCTTCAGTCACAGACATACGTCCTTCTTTCAGTTCCAGAAACTCTTTACGTTTCTGATCAATAAACTGTTGACTAATATTTTTCTTTCTAAACTCTTCTTGGAAGAAACCCTAGGTAACTCTTTCTTCCAGTACCATAAATACAAGAGTATTCAACCACTGGTATGCTGAGTCCCTCGGTAGTGATATAGCACATTTCAAGCACTCATCCGGTGTGCAAGAAAGCTTATTAAATACCCTGATGGAGTTCTCAAGCCAAAAACTTTGCCCTCTCGAGATCATCGTCAACATTGGCTCTAAATTCTTTAGCCCCTTGTTTCTGAATCTTATCAACTAGAGGCTTATTCAGTCTTAATAATTTCACACCTTAGGTAGCTGCGGGAACCGGTTGGGGATTAGATGGGGGTGGAGGATGTTGGGCAGCTGGATTTGTTCGAACAAACTCAGCAAACCACTCATTCATCCTTTGGAAGAAGGCTTCCCTAGCCTCTCCTCCCTAACTAATCATGACCGGTCTACTTTCAGATGGCACTGTCCCTTGAGCGAGACCCAGCGCATTACTTTCAACATCGTCAGCTACTTATCGGTCGGGGTCCATTTACTATATGAAAACACAATTTATATTGTCAGGAGTCGTCACACTATCACAATTTATATATGGCATGTATAACTAGACTCTTACACATGCTAGGTTAGTCTGAGCATTGACTAAACCATAGCTTTCATACCACTAAATGTAACACCCTTTAATCGTATTAAACATCGAAACAGGATACGAGGCATTACCGGACTTACAAAATGAGCAAGCATACAATTCCGAGTCATAAATTTTTATCCAAATTAAAATCATTTGCATTCAATCATAAAGTCCTTAATACGAGCCTACGAGGCCTGAAACATGCTTTGGAAATGGTTCGAGACTAAATCGACCACTTAGAAAAAATTTTCTATGAACAAGGGTTACACACCCGTGTGGCTTGGGACACGCTCGTGTGGGCAGGCCGTGTGGTCACACACGCCCGTGTCTGTCACCCGTGCAACTCTTTGTTTTACAATGTATGAACAAATTGAGATCACACGGCCAAGTCACACGTTCGTGTGCAAGCCCGTGTGGTTAATTTAGTTTTCATAAAATAAGTGCAGACTTCACACGGTCAGGACACATGCTTGTGCTTGAGGCCGTGTCCCTCACACGGCTGAGACACACGCCCATGTCCCTGCCCGTGTACTCAATTATGAGCATTTTGTTTCTCAAAATTAAGGTGCAGGGGAAACATGGCTAGAACACATGCCCATGGGGCAGACCATGTATCACACAAGGCCTAGACACACACCCATGTGTCTACCCGTGTAGACAAAATAAAGGTTATTTACCAAGCCATTTGCCACCCTCATTTACACCTACACTTAAACCAATTCAATGGCACAATTCATGGCATACTTAGACAACTAAAACATCCACAATCATGGTTAGAGCATATCATTTCATTGTCAACACTTAACATACTTACAACATCATATTCCACCAAACCAAATCATACCAACCTCACAACCACAAGTATCAACACCAATACCTTCTTCAAGCAAAGTTTAGTTTGAGTCTTCTAACATATCACAATACCAACTTAACCATTCAACAAAAAAACCAAAAAGCCACATTCAACCATTTACTAAGTATTGAAAAACCATATCACCAACAAGGCCTTGGCACATACATGCATATATATAACATATAAGCTTACAACCAATTCAACCAAAATGAGCCAAGTTACATGGCCAAAGGCCACAACAAACATTTGGCAATTACAAGCCGATACATTTGGCCAAATTCATAATGACACATATAATAAAATGACCAAGTCCCTATACAAGTCATAATCTCAAAATGTTAAAACTTATCGATACCCAAGATAACAATTTCATAGTGTGAGGTGAATATCTGATGATCCCCAATCCGATCTAGCTTAACGACACTATAAAACATGGAAAATAAACAGAGTAAGCTTTATAGCTTTGTAAGCTTGTATGTAAGAAATAAGCAAACTCTATGATACATTAACCATGCAAGTAATATAACATAAGATAGAATAATTTACCATAACCTTATGATCATAATTCACTTCCATCACAACTTACCTTGGACTTTTCATTTCACAAATTAATAATCATAAGCTTTGAGTACATATGTGTACCATCTCGTAATAATTTCCTACTTCGTCTCATCGTTTTCATACCCAATGAACCACTCGAAATAATAATATCGGATACAAGGGAAGCCTTGTACACAAGGTGCCACATATGTAGCTATTGCTACTTTTATCTCATATCACATATGTGCTCGCTCTCGAGCTATCTATGGGTCTGCTCACATAAGCTGTCAGTCGAGACGTAGCTACACGATGCTGCTCACACAATCTGTCAAGTAACCGTAACATATGCCGATATACTCAGCCACCAGTAGGACATACAGGACCAGCACCCGGAATCACATAACATAAAACACTAGTGACATGTCACTTGTATCCTAATCTATTCCTTAGGTTCAATTGGGATTTCTCGCTTACTACAATGTCATCAAACATTACCGTAGAATTAAGCTCACCCACAAAATCAACCATGTAGTTCATGCAATATAAAGCATTTCAATACAATTATATTAAAGCTTATTTAACATACGAACTTACCTCGGTTACAAAAATGGCTATTAGTTTAATTTAGTCCACAACCTATTTCTTTCCCCGGTCTAAACTCGAACTTCATTTTTCTTGATCTATAATATCAAATTTAACTTATTCAATCATCACATTATTCAATTTGACCCGAAAACACACTATGGCAAAAAATTTCATTTTTGCCCCTAAACTTTTAACATTTTACATTTTAGTCCCTAGGCTCGTAAAATGATTTTAATTTGATTTCTTCATTACCCAAGCCTTGCTGAACCTTTTTCATGCTCATGACAGCCCGCATTTTCCATTTAGTCACATCTTACCACACATTTTACAACCTTTTACAAATAGGTCCCTTTTTGACATTTTGGTCAAAAATCACTTTGTAAATATTGTTTAACTAACAACAAACATACGTTTTCTATCATTAAACATCAAAATACAAGCTTATTCAACACGGGTAAAATTTTAAATTTTGATTTTCTTTCAAATTAGTCCTTAGAATAGCTAGAACAAGTTGTAACATTCACAAAAAACGTAAAAATCATTAAAAACGGGACAAAGACGGACTTACAATCAAGCTCAGAAGCTTGCCCAAACCCTGGCTATGGTTTCTTCTTCAAATTTGACTTAGGGGGAACTGAATTGAGAAGATGGACACTTTTATTTATTTATTTTTTGTCTTTATTTACTAGATTACCAAATGCCCTTCACTTAAACTTTGAAATTTTTTTCCTAACCATGTTCATTTTTGTCCATACTAATGTATAATGGTCTAATTACCATTTAAGGACCTCTAATTTAGAATTTCATAACAATTTACTACCTTTAGCCTATAGAAATCAAAATTTGCACCTATTGCAAGTTAGTCCTTCTAGACAAATTGAGTACTCAATCGATAAAATTTCTTAATGAAATTTTTACACAATCATTCTCTCATGCTGTAGACCTTAAAGAAATAATAAAATAGATATTTCTACTTTGAATTTGTGGTCCTGAAACCACTGTTCTAATTTGAACCTAAAAATGGGTTGTTATAGGTTGAGTTTATTATTGAGTTAGTGCAAGGAACATGTAACACCCCAAACCCGGCCTGAAAGTTATGGCCGAATCTGACGATGTCACATTGAAGTGTTTTTCGTAAAGTCTGATATCATTGAAAAACCCAATCTCTATTTAACCTCTTTGTGTGATCCTAAAGAAGATTTTAAGACGTTCGTTCATTTTCAAAATGTGAGTTGTTTGTCAAAAAGTTAACCATATTAAAACGTCATAATTATTTTCACTAAAACGTTCTTTCTTGTGGAAGCTCTTAAAACAGGTTGTGTATTCGTGGTACCTTTGAAAAACGTTTATCTTTTTGAAAACTCGCGTCCTTTCCTACTTCTAGCAGTATTAAATCATAGCAAATAAAAATCCTAAATCAAAAATAAAATCCAAGGAGGCCTTATTACAATAAAAATACCCTGACTAATAATACTTATAATTAAAATCAAATACGAAAATAATAGCAGTTGTGTGGCCACCTCTGAGTTCCCCGCTGCACCGATCCACCTAAGTCTAGGGATTACCTGCGCAAATAAACAGAAGGGTGAGTTTGCGAAAACTCAGTGTGTAATCCCATATCAAACAACCATACAGTGAGCAAATACAGCCTAGGCCTAAGCCTATTTCAGTAATGGTTCAGTTTCAGTTAGGGCCTTAGCTCAATACAATATCAGTATCAGTTTAGGTCTGAGCCCATCTCAGGGACAGTAACGGTACAGATATGCAATTAAGAAATCCTACCCAACCAGCCTCTACACTCCATCTCCATCCAACCTTACACTCCATGTGGGGATATAATCAACCCACCCATCCCTACACTCCAAGTAGTACCGGTTGCGACACTAAACTATATTTGCAGCAGAGCTGCCAGTACAGTACACTTCCTCCAATCATAATAAACCCATCCCCATGCAACGCATCATGCAACATGTCATGTCATATCATAATATTACTCACGTACTCAATGCAGTTACAATATCATGCTAAAATATAGTCATACATCACATAAGGGCAAAACAGTCATTTTATCAAATATGGGTCTAGGTAAACTTACCGACCCATCAGTAGGTCCACAGTCGTCTTGGTCAACCCATGCAACCTTAACAGTCAAATAGTAAAAATGGGCCCACGACCCATATTATGGGCCCACACGCCCGTGTGGCCCACACGACCTATAATGGCCTTAGTCCTGTGTATTACAAAGCCTAGCCCAATAATTTCCACACATCCGTGTAGTTTACCTGTATAGGGCCCACATGCTCGTGGGGCACACACGGCCCAGCTCGGCCCAAAATGGCCCAATACGGCCTCAGCCCAAGAAACTACTCATGGCCAGCCAAGTCAACTATACGCCCATGTTTACTCACATGGCCTGCCTACACAGTCACGAGCATGCCCGTGTGGCGTCGACGTTCACTTATTCCAACTTTTGTCGTTTTCTATAGTCCAAGTTGTGTTTGTACACACCTTGTTGCGAAAGTGGGCAAATAATCCACAAGCACTCCACACCTATTTTCAATTACAACATACGATTAATCGCCTACCAATTGAATTAAAAGAACCCTAGCCAAACACTTATCCAAATGATCAACTATCACTTGCCTTGATCGATCGATTGAGTCTTGCACACTTTAACCGTTGTAAAAGACTGATCACTTGCTCCTTAGTGATTACCGACATTCCAACCGAATCCTAATAACATTTATTCACAAGCACAGTTTGAACCAAACGAATATCCACTTATCGAAAACCCAACCCAAATATAAGAAAGAGAAGTAATCGGCCTACCCCAAAACGAAGGCCAAAAATACACGATACGATAGAGGCAAATGCTAGCACAACCACACCCCTAGCAATAATCAACAGCAAAGGAAGATGTTAGGTGAAAGACTATTATAGCAGAGAGAAAAAAAACAACCATGAGCACTCGAACCTAAATGGTTAAAGAACAATTGCCAAAATCGAAAGAATAGAAGAATGAGAGATGGAGTAATCGGCCAAAACAACAAGGTGAAGAGAGGGTTGTTAAAACTAATAGAATTGAGAGAGGGGGAGAAAGATCATTCGGCCAAAGAGAAAAACAGATCAAAAGGGAGAGAAGAAAAAAGAATCATAAGCAAGGGGATTGAAAGGAAGAGAAAAATCAAAGACAAAGCAAAACCCGAAAGATACCCTAAGTCGCTAGCAAAATTTGGCACAAAGGCAAAAGGTGAAAAAGAATGTTGAAGAAACCAAAATGGAGAGAAAATCTAACCAAAGCCTAAAATGTGAGAGGAAAGAGTCCAAATTCGGCACAACTCTCTCAATACTTTCAAATTCCCATAATTTCCTCCCCAAATCACTCAAAACCATCCACTCCTCCCTCAACCACCTAATTCGAATCCCACTACAACTCTTCAGTAGTTCAGATTGACTAAAACTCCCACACAGCCCTATCAGTAAAATAAAACACTCTACTATGCACCAGGACATGAACTTCAGACCTCAGGTAACCACAACACGCCACTTATCCCTTAGACCATCAGGCCCTTTCTGTCATGAAATATCGACATTTATTTAAAAGCCTACTGACTAGAGACAGGGGTTTATTCATAAAAACAAAACTTTTGCACAAGCCAAGACTTGAACCTAAGACTTCTCAGACCATTCTCAGTACACTTAACCACTGAAGCAAACATAAAATTTTGTGTAACACAAACATACGAAAATACACATTAAGAATTTTTGGGGGTTACAACTCTACCCCGTAAAAGAAAATTTTAGCCTCGAAATATTACCTGATTAGAACAGATGAGGGTATTGTTGTTGCATCACCTCTTCAGGTGTGACAGCCCTAATTAGACCCTAGTCGGAATGTGATTTCGGGACCACAAAACTGAGTTATAAAAATTTAATTTAAATTTAACAACATATATTCTATGTGTGATAGTGTATGTGTGCAAATTTGATGTTTTAATTTAGTTTAAGAAATGTGAATTTTCACAGTAGGACTTAGTTGAGAAACTTAGAAAATTATGATAGGTAAATTGTAAGGATTAAATAATTACAAAGTGTGAAAGTTTGGGTTTGCATGTCAAATTGCCCAAAATTCAAGTAATGGTCGGCCAAGTAATGATGCTTATTCCACTAAGTTGAATTTGTTATAATTTTATATTAGCTAATGGTTAAAATAAATTAAATAAAAGAAATGAATTAATAGGAAAAGATGATTAAAAGAAGAAAGGAGAGAGAGAGTATTCATCTTCTTCCTCTTGCAAATGCCGTAACATAGGGGAAAGAAGGAGGAAATTTTCTAGGACATTCGGCCATCCTAAGGGTTGATTAAGGTAAGATTCATGTTAATTCTATTAAACTTTATGAAAATCTAGTTAGTAGTCAATGTATTATTATAACCCAAATGTTGATATTCTACTTAAATAGGTGATTAAATGGGCATACGGTTAGGTGGAGTAAATGCTAAGAGGATGGTGTTTTTGAGGTTGTGAATGGAAATAGTAGAAAGGTGAAAGAAAATTTAGCTAGATATATAGATATATGTGGATTTATATGATGATATAAATAAATATGAGCTATGCTATTTTAGGAGAATTCGGTCAAAGTGTTCATGAGATGAAGCTATGTGTTTAAATGAAATAAAAATGATATTATAATTGATATTGTATATTCGGCCATCTAATTAAGTACATAGGTGATGTTGAATTTGATCCTGCACATTCGGCTATATAGGTATACACATTTTTGATATTATCTTTAATTGTATATAGTCGACCAAGTGAGTAAGGTTGGCTTATAAATTGAGTTTGATTCATGATTATGTATATTTGAATGTAAACATATTTGAGAAAATGTTATTTTGGAAGGTGATAATGCATTCGGCCTTGAGGCATTAGATGAATATTTGTTGAAGTTTTAATGTCTTGATCAATTACGGTTGTAAAGTGTTGTGAAAATCATTAAACTATATATGTGAGAAATTAGCAAGGGTGGTTGCTGTATATACAAATATATATATGTGTTATATATGTATGTGTAATTGAAGTATTGATTTGATTATTGATAGTAATATGATATTATGTGGTTATTAGCCGAATAGCTCAAAAGCATAAGGTAGAAAAATTAAATTTTACAATGTGTTTCTCATGATATAAAAATCATTTTTATTTGGATACAAATAACTAGCAAGGCGGTTAAACTAGTTAATTTATTTTGATTAAGCTCAAGAACTTAAAAGAGGGGAATCAAGCAAGGGCAAAGCGAAAAGCATCGAGTAGCCGATTGGAACCGTTTTATCCAACACGAGGTAAGTCTATAAGCAATTAAAGTTGGTTATTCTATACATAATTGGTATATACATATCATAAAGGAATTACTCCCGTTTTTTGTATTCTTTGATTGAAAGAATTGTGGCCGGTTATATTTAGTTAATTAAATCAATCACTTATTTATAACGAAATGACTTTGGTACTAGATATGCAGATTCGAGTGGCACTATGTGTGCGTATTTGTATGGCAGTATGTGTGCGTATATGTATGGCACTATGTGTGCGGAGTTAAATCGTAGATTCGCGTGTAGATTATTAAGGCACTATGTGTGCGGGTTAACGTGGTACTATTGGTGCAAAATTCCTTACTTGAGCACTACGTATGCGAAATCGGTTATGTAATACTTTAATGTAATAGTAATAGTTGACTAGTATTGAATTGATGGTCTAGGTAATATATGGACCTTTTTAGTTTCTATTTCGACACTCTGAGTCAATTATTGCATTTTATTGCTTATGACTACTGAGTTGAAAACTCATTTGGTGTTTTCTTTTACTTGTCTCTTATTTAGATTTTCCTTCGATCCATTTTGCGTACTTGGAACCATCATCGAAGTCATCACACCTACCTGTAACGGTTTGGTACCCTTTTTAGTTGATCTTAAATTAACATTATTGCATGTATAGGCTAATATGTATTTTTGTTTGAACTTTAATATGTAAAATTTCAGCCATGCGAATATGGCTTAACTACTAAATTTGAATTTCGTTATGTTCAGTCATGGTTTAATTCATTTTGGATATAATGTTATATGTTATTAATGAAGGGTATATATGATTGGTGTTATACGTTTTGGACAATGTTGGAGTTCTTTTAGATTATCATGTCATGTGTTTTGAATGGAAGCTATATGTAGTATATATATATATACATATGTTTTGAGTGTTGAAATTTCATAGCAATTTTGATTATGTGTTGGGGTGGTTTGATTAAGGTATTTATATATATAAGTGATTATTTGTAAATTGGCATTTTCTATATGATCATAGTATATAATTTTGAGATAGTATTATGGATTGTCTGGATAAAATCGTATGACATGGTTATTATAAGATTAATACATATGTAATTGTTTTGATTAAATTTGATGATGATTAATGATGCGTTTCGGTTATGTATGAATAGGGAAAGTATAAGGTGTTACATTTTATTGGTATCAGAGTTACGGTTTAGTCAGTTCTAGGACTACCGTAGCGCGTATGAGTCTAGATATACATGCCTTAATGTTAGTATATGATAGTGTGATGACTTTTGACGGTTGAAATTATTGTTTTGATTAGTAAATGGAACCCAATCCAAAGAGAACCATAGCGGATGATGTTGAGAGTGTAGCGCCTGCTCATACGCAAGGGACGGTGCCCGTTGAACCTCAACCATCTGCGAGTAGTCAGGATGATGGTGCTAAGCAAGCCTTCTTTACCATGATGAATGAGTGGGTTGCACAATATGCCCGAACTAACCCGACTGCTCAACCATTCCCGAATTTAAATAATCCGCCTCAGGTGCCTGTAATACCAGCAACTACTGATCCTTTAAGGCCGAGTAAACCTCCTGTTGATTTGATTAGGAAGTGCAGGGCTGAGGAATTCTGAGCCACAGCTACTGACAACGCTGAAAGGGCTGAGTTTTGGCTTGATAATAATATCCGTGTTTTTTATGAGCTGTTTTGCACACCGGATGAGTGTCTAAAGTGTGCCATATCCTTATTACGAGACTCAGCCTACTATTGGTGGAGAACCCTGATTTCTATTGTCCCGAAGGAACGAGTTACTTGGGATTTCTTTCAGACGGAGTTTCGTAAGAAGTATATTAGTCAACGATTCATCAATCAAAAGCGTAAAGAATTTTTCGAGCTCGAACAAGGTCATTTGACGGTATCTGAATACGAACGTGAGTTTGTAAGACTCAGTCGATATGCTCGGGAGTGTGTAGCTGATGAAGTTGCCATGTGTAAAATATTTGAAGAGGGATTGAATGAAGATTTAAAGCTACTGGTGGGTATTTTAGAAATAAAAGAATTCGTAACACTAGTTGAACGGGCTTGCAAGGCTGAAGAACTTGGAAAGGAGAAAAAGAAAGCTGAATCTGAAGCCAGAGATTTTCGTAAAAGATCGGCGGGTAAGACTTCTTTCTCGGCTGCAAAGAAGTTCAGAGACTATACTAATAGATCAAAGATGACTGCAGGAATTTCTATTAGGGAGTGACCTCAACGGACTCTCAAGCTACTTCGGTTGCTAGTGTTGGCAACAATCGATAAGAAAAACCCGAATGTCCACAATGTGGAAGACGACATGTAGGTGAATGTTGGGGTAAGTCTATTAACAGGGCCTGTTATAGATGCGGATAGCGGGATCATTTTATTCGAAATTGCACGGAACCTGATGAAAAGAATAAGATGCAAGGAACGAGATCGATTGGCGCAACAACTAGAGGTAGACCACCAAGAAATTCAGAAGACAGGGGTCGTAGTCAGAGAGAGACTCCTGATACGGCTGTTAGATCTGAAACTCGTGCTCCTGCCAGAGCTTATGCCATCCGTGCATGAGAGGAGGCATCTTCCCCTGATATTATCACTGGTACTTTCACTCTCTTTGATACTGATGTGATTGTATTGATTGACCCTGGCTCTACTCATTCATATGTATGTGAGACTTTAGCAGCCAGTAAGACTCTACCTGTTGAGTCTACTGAGTTCGTAATTCGAGTGTCGAATCCCTTAGGTTGACATGTACTTTTTGACAAAGTGTGTAAGAAATGCCCCCTGATAATCCGAGATTCCTATTTTCCAGCCGATTTAATGCTTTCACCATTTGATGAATTTGATGTTATTCTTGGTATGGATTGGTTGACTATACATGATGCAGTTGTAAATTGCAAAAGAAAAACAATTGGTTTGAGGAGTGCAAATAATGAGATAGTTTGAGTTGAGTCTACTGATGTGAATAGATTTCCAGCAATAATATCCTCGGTGTTTGCTCATAAATATATGAGAAAGGGGTGTCAAGCATATCTTGCGTACGTATTCGATAACAAAGAATCAGAAAAGAAGCTTGAATCAGTACCAGTGGTTTGTGAATATTCAGATGTTTTTCCTGAGGAGTTACCGGGATTACCACCCGTTCGAGAGGTAGAATTTGGCATCGAACTTGTACCTGGTACCACACCAATTTCGATAGCCCCGTATCGTATGGCACCAACGGAATTGAAGGAATTAAAAACTCAGTTGCAAGAGTTGACGGATAGAGGTTTTGCTCAACCGAGTTTTTCACCTTGGGGTGCACCAGTATTATTCGTGAAAAAGAAAGACGGAACCATGAGGATGTGCATCGACTATCGTCAGTTGAATAAAGTGACAATAAAGAATAGATATCCATTACCGTGTATTGATGACTTGTTTGATCAACTGAAGGGAGCCTCAGTGTTTTCAAAAATAGATTTGAGATCGGGTTATTATCAGTTGTAAGTTCGAGACTCAGATATACCTAAAACTGCCTTCAGAATGAGATACGGTCACTACGAGTTCTTAGTGATGCCGTTTGGGCTCACTAATTCCCCTGCGGTATTTATGGACTTGATGAATTGAATTTTAAACAGTATTTGGATTGGTTTGTAGTGGTGTTTATAGATGACACCTTGATTTATTCACGCAATGAATCTGAACATGCCGAGCATCTGAAATTGGTATTACAGATTTTACGAGACAAGCAGTTATATGCAAAATTCAGTAAATGTGAGTTCTGGTTGAGAGAAGTTAGCTTTTTGGGACATGTGATATCCGCATCGAGTATTCAAGTTGATCCGAGCAAAATCTTGGCCATACTCGATTGGAAGCCTCCGAGAAATGTCACTGAAGTTCGGAGCTTTTTGGGACTTGCCGAATACTATAGACGGTTTGTAAAAGGTTTCTCGATGATAGCCACACCAATGACGAAACTACTTTAAAAATATGTTAAGCTCGAATGGTCGGAAAAATGTCAGAAAAGTTTTGATCAATTGAAAACCTATTTAACTGAAGCTCCAGTGCTAGTGCAGCCTGAATCCGGTAAAGAGTTTGTCATTTACAGTGACGCATCCTTACTCGAGTTGGGTTGTGTGTTGATGCAAGAAGGTCGAGTTGTAGCTTACGCGTCGAGGCAATTGAAGCCGCATGAGAAAAACTATCTGACTCATGATCTCGAATTAGCCGCCATTGTAATTGCTTTGAAAATATGGCGACACTACTTGTTTGGAGAGAAGTGTCATATATATTTGGACCACAAGAGCCTCAAATATTTGATGAATCAAAGAGATTTGAATCTGCGACAAAGACGTTGGCTCGAATTGTTGAAAGATTATGAGCTTTTCATTGACTATCACCCGGGAAAGGCTAACGTGGTTGCTGATGCTTTAAGTTGTAAATCGCTGTTTACCTTGAGAGTGATGAATGTTCACCTGTCCATTTCATTCGATAATGTGTTAGTAGTAGAATTAAAGGCTACACCATTACTGATTCATCAATTACGTGAATCCCAGAAAGTCGATGATGAATTGGTTGCTAAATGAGCTGAATGTGTTTCAAATGTGGAATCAGAGTTTCAGATTGACAACAACGATTGTTTGAAGTTCAGAAGTCGATTATGTGTTCCAAGAAATTCAGAACTTATTTCTATGATTTTGAGCGAGGCTCATAGTAGTCGAATGTCAGTCTACCCGGGTAGTACGAAAATGTACAACGATCTGAAACATCAGTTTGGGTGACCTAGTATGAAACAAGACATTTCTGACTTTGTTTCGAAGTGTTTGATACGTCAACAAGTGAAAGCTGAACATCAAGTGCCTTCAGGATTACTTCAACCGATCATGATACCCGAATGGAAATGGGATCGAGTGACGATGGACTTCGTATCTGGTTTACCGTTGACGCAGAGTAAGAAAGACTCGCTCTGGGTTATTGTTGATAGATTGACGAAGTCTGCTCATTTTATCCCTGTCCGTACAGATTTCTCACTCGATAAATTGGCAGAATTATATGTCTCCCAAATTGTTCGATTACATGGAGTACCTACTTCTATTGTTTCTGATAGAGACCCCAGATTCACATCTCGATTCTGGAGAAAATTACATGAAGCATTGGGTACTAAGTTAAATTTTAGCACAGCTTTCCATCCCCAAACAGATGGTCAATCTGAACGAGTTATTCAGATACTCGAAGATATGTTGAGATGCTGCATTCTCAAGTTCAGTGGTTCGTGGGAACGATATTTACCCTTGGTTGAATTCGCGTACAACAATAGCTTCCAGTCAAGCATTAAAATGGCACCATATGAGGCTTTGTATGGTCGTAAGTGCCGCACACCACTATATTGGACCGAACTCAGTGAAAATAAGATATACGGGGTTGATCTGATTAGAGAGGCTGAAGAAAAAGTGAAAGTGATTAGTGATAGTTTGAAAGCAGCATCGGATCATCAAAAATCATGTGCAGACTTGAAATGCAAAGATATCGAGTATCAAATTGGTGATAAAGTATTTTTGAAAGGCTCACCCTGGAAAAAAGTACTCCGATTTGGTCATAAAGGCAAATTGAGTCCAAGATTTATTAGACCGTACGAGATAGTAGAACGGATAAGGTCGGTTGCTTATAGATTGATTTTACCACCTGAATTAGCAAAGATTCATAATGTATTCCATGTATTGATACTTAGACGGTATAGATCAGATCCTTCACATGTGGTTAGACTATCTGAAATTGAGATTCAATCGAATTTGAGTTATGAAGAAGAACCGATCCGTATCTTAGCTCAAGAAGTGAAAGAATTGCGGAATAAGAAAATTTCTTTAGTAAAAGTATTATGGGTCAAACATGGAGTAGAAGAGGCCACTTGGGAGCTTGAAGACTCTATGAAAGAACGTTATCTGAATTTATTCGCTGGTAAGATTTTTGGGGACGAAAATTTTTAAGTGGGGGAGAGTTGTGACAGCCCTAATTAGACCCTAGTCGGAATATGGTTTCGGAACCACAAAACCGAGTCATAAAAATTTAATTTAAATTTAACTACATATATTCTATGTGTGATAGTGTATGTGTGCAAATTTGATGTTTTAATTTAGTTTAAGAACTGTGAATTTTCACAGTAGGACTTAGTTGAGAAACTTAGAAAATTATGATAGGTAAATTGTAAGGATTAAATAATTACAAAGTGTGAAAGTTTGGGTTTGCACGTCAAATTGCCCAAAATTCAAGTAATGGTCGGCCAAGTAATGATGCTTATTCCACTAAGTTAAATTTGTTATAATTTTATATTAGCTAATGGTTAAAATAAATTAAATAAAAGAAATGAATTAATAGGAAAATATGAATAAAAGAAGAAAGGAGAGAGAGAGTATTCATCTTTTTCCTCTTGCAAATGCCGTAACATAGGGGAAAGAAGGAGGAAATTTTTTAGGACATTAGGAAGCCCCGTTTGAACCTTAGGAATATTAGGATATTGGGGTTGTGGAGACAGACAGACAGAAATGAGCCATGTAAGTCCATATCGGTTATATGGCTTTGGAGACAGGAATGAGCCATGTAAGCCCATATTATATATATATGGCATTGGAGACAGGAATAATTCATGTAAGTCCATGTCGAAGACATGGCATTGGCGAGATATTGATAGAGACGAAGCGACCCCAATATCCTTAGTATACCGAGTGGTTCAATGGGTCATTGTACACGTTAAATTACTGATGAATTATCAGCAAAAGGGAAGGTAGATTATATTTATGAATAGTGAAAGGTCGGGTAAGAAAGAAGGTAAGTAAGTAAAGAAGAAGGTAGAAAATGAGAAGTAAAGAAAGTTTATGAGGCTAGGTGACATTATGTATAATCATTCATTATGTTGAATGTTGTAATTTATTTGCTTGTAAGCTTACTAAGCCTAGTGCTTACTCTCTTTATTTTCTTTTTCTTATAGTTTTTATCAAGCCCACTCGGGATCGAAGGAAACGTCGGAGACCCGATCACACTATCGAAGAAATCACATTGGTATAGTTAGACGTTTAGTTTTGTGTATGGCATGTATAGGAACTTGGTTTCTTTTGATATGATATGATCAATGAATGATGTGTAAATACTTGCTAGTGATTAGCTAATAGAATGGCTTATGATATACATGTTTAATTGTATGTATGAATAAGTAGTAACTATCACATGAAAACTAAGAAAAATGTAAAAGTAACTTAAAAACAGATTCAAGTATCAGAAATAATGTGATTTTGAAAAATCACTAAAAATCGTAGAGACATGGTTTGATGGTGAATAATATATGAAATTAAATCTTATTGTATCTATTTTCTTATGGAATAAGCAAAACAGGTAAAGGTATTATATTTTATGAGATATCTGAGTTTTAGTGAAACAGGGTCAGAGAAAATTCTAGATCCCCTGTTCCAACTTTGAAAATTCACCATAAATTGTAAAAAAATAATTAGGTGGTTTAATTTATATGGTTAGAATCCTTATTGAATATAGTTTCAATGGAAACAAACAGTATAGTTATATTAATTTTGTATATGGAGAAAAGTGGTTCGTAGTAAGTAGAGGTCAGTGCAGTCGAATTCTGAAACAGGGGTAACTTTAACTAATAAACTGTACTAATTGGCTAAGTCAAAAATTCTAGAAAAAATTTAGTAGATAGATATATGAGTCTAGTTTCAGGAAAAATTTACGGATCTTAATTTTGAGTTTTGAAACTCAAGAAATGAATTTTTAAGCAGCTATGATGCAGAAAAACAGTTTATTCCGAAAATTAAAATAAGTGGTTTAGAGTTGTTTAAAAGGTAAGATAAGTTTAGTAACACCTCAAGCTTGACTCCGGTGACGGTTTCGAACGTGGGGGCGTTACATAAAATATCATGGTAAAATATAGTCATACATCACATAGAGGCAAAACAGCCATTTTATCAAATAGGGGTCTAGGTAAACTTACCGACCCATCAGTAGGTCCACAGTCGTCTCGGTCGACGCGTGTAACCTTAGCAGTCAAACAGTGAAAATAGGCCCACGGTCCATATTGTGGGCTCATGTAGGCCCACGGTCTATATTGCGGGCCATGTGGGCCCATACGCCAGTGTGGCCCACACAACCTATAATGGCCTTGGCCGTGTGAATTACACAATCTGCCCCAATAACTTCCACATGTCCGTATGGTTTACCACTTAGGGCCCACACGGCTTAGTTTGGCCCAAATGGCCCAATACGGCCTCAGTCCATGAAATCGCTCATGGCCGACCTAGTCGACTATACACCCATGTTTACTCACATGGCCTACCTACACAATCGCGAGCACGCCTGTGTGGCGTCAACGTTCACTTATTCTGGCTTTTGCTGTTTTCTATAGTCGGAGTTGTGTTTGTACACACCTTGTTGCGAAAGTGCGCAAATAATCCACAAGCACTCCACACCTATTTTCAATTACAACATACGGTTAATCGCCTACCAATTGAATTAAAAGAACCCTAGTCGAACACTTATCCAAATGATCAACTATCACTTGCCCTGATCGATCGATTGAGGCTTGCACACTTTAACCGTTGTAAAAGACTGATCACTTGCTCCTTAGTGATTACCTACATTCCAACCGAATCCTATTAACATTTATTCACAAGCATAGTTTGAACCAAACGAATATCCACTTACCGAAAACCCAACCCAAATATAAGAAAGAGAAGCAATCGGCCTACCCCCAAAACGAAGGCCAAAAACACAGGATACGATAGAGGCAAATGCTAGCATAACCACACCCCTAGTAATAATCGGCAGCAAAGGAAGATGTTAGGTGAAAGACTATTATAGTAGAGAGAAAAAAAAACAACCATGAGCACTCGAACCTATTTGGTCAAAGAACAATTGCCAAAACCAAAAGAATAGAAGAAGGAGAGATAGAGTAATCGGCCAAAATAACAAGGTGAAGAGAGGGTTGTTAAAACCAAAAGAATTGAGAGAGGGGGAGAAAGATCATTCGGCCAAAGAGAAAAACTGATTAAGAGAGGGAGAGAAGAAAATAAAATCGGTAGGCAAGGGGATTGAAGGGAAGAGCAAAATCAAAGACAAAACAAAACCCAAAAGATACTCGAAGCCCCTAGTAAAATTTGGCACAAAGGCAAAAAGTGAAAAAGAACGTTGACAGAAATCGAAATGGAGAGAAAATACTAACCAAAGCCGAAAATGTGAGAGCCAAGAGTCCAAATTCGGCACCAACTCTCCCAATACTTTCAAAGTCCCATAATTTCCTCCCCAAATCATTCAAAATCGTCCACTCCTCCCTCAACCACCTAATTCAAATCCCACTACAACTCTTCAGTAGTTCAGATTGACTAAAACTACCACACAGCCCTATCAGCAAAATAAAACACTCTACTGTGCACCAGGACTCAAACTTCAGACCTCAGGTAACCACAACAGGCCACTTATCCCTTAGACCAGCTAGCCCTTTCTGTCATGAAATACCCACATTTATTTCAAAGCCTACTGACTAGAGACAGGGGTTTATTTATAAAAACAAAACTTTTGCACAAGCCAAAGCTTGAACCCGAGACTTCTCAGACACTTTCCAATACACTTAACCACTAAAGCAAACATAAAATTTTGTGTAACACAAACATATGAAAATACACATTAAGGATTTTTGGGGCGTTACAGAATATCTCCGATATCGATAGCTCCTTACAGAATGACACCTACTAAGTTAAAAGAATTAAAAGCGCAGTTGTAAAAGTTGACAGATAGGGGTTTTGCTCAACCCAACTTTTCTCCTTAGGGCGCACCTATTCTATTTGTTAAGAAAAAAGGCGGATCAATGTTGTAATGTCCCGAAAGTTAGGGGTGTCAAGAAACATACTTTCGGAACCTCGCCTTCGTGATTCGGGCTAAAAATATTATTATATTTTTTAAAGTTACATTAGAAATGAATTGAACGTTAATTAGATAATTTTAGTTAAAAAAGGGTCTAAATTAAATAAGGGATAAAAGTAGGAACTACTATTGATTTTTTAGATGGAACTAGCTTAAAGGGCTTATTAAATAACTAAACCCATATTTATAAAGGAAAGATGATAGTGGAAGGGTTTTAATTGATTTTATAGTATTATATTATATTTATTAAGTTAGTATAATAATAAGTAAAGGAATTATAAAGTAATAAAATAATGAAAACAAATTAAATAAAAATAAAAAAAAGAACTAAAAGAAATTTTTATTTATTTTCTTCTTCTTGGCTAAAATAAAGAAAAGTAAAGGGGGAAAAGAAGCCATTGATAAAACTTGTGTTTTGGTTTGAAGGTCTTACGTGTAAGTATTACTCAATTTGATTTTTCATGTTAATACTATTTTTGTGTTGGAAATGGTTTAATCTAGCTAATTCATGAGCTAAAGTATAAATTGTTTGGATGTAGTGGACAATGCCATTGTTGATG
Source organism: Gossypium anomalum (assembly GCA_025698475.1). NCBI lineage: Eukaryota > Viridiplantae > Streptophyta > Magnoliopsida > Malvales > Malvaceae > Gossypium > Gossypium anomalum. The sequence goes on from CM046966.1 coordinate 66,729,635, forward strand.
TTTTAATGTTTTGAAACATAGTAGTGAACATTTGAGCTTGGGTATTTTATAGAAAGATTTGTTAAGAAAGTATGATAAGTTATAAATTTATTTCATTATTCATTTCGATTAAATTATGTGAAGGTTTAAGTGAAATTAATTGTTGGAGATGTAGCCTATTTCAAAACTAAAATGGCATGGTACTAAGTGATGAGATTCATGAGTAAGAAGACTGTTTTGAAATTATATAAATAATTATACATATACATTTGGTGGGTTGAAGAAACTAGTGTAAACTTAGGATTGATTATGTCAAGGACTGAATTGAGTAAGTATCAAATTTTAATGGTTCAATGGTTGAGCTTAATTATTGAGTAAGTGATTAAATTGAATTATTAGTTCTAGATTGAGATACGAGAGATCCCGTTACTGGTCGTGGGAAAGAGAAGGCGAGGGAATAATTGTCTGCAAGCGTGGTTTCGGTAAGTTCGTAGTCCCCAAACTCGAACATTATAAATTGTTTTAATTAATCTAGTTACTACTTGATGCCTTAATATATCCCTAATGTAATTGTTAATTAAATTGAATGGAAGTTTATGGATGTATAAGTTAGTTCAATTGAATGGAGGTTTATGGAATGTGACATTATGGAATAAATTAATGTATGATTAGTAGATAATTGGAGTGGAAGTGCTATTAAATTATGAAATTTGATATTGAGTTATGAAAAGTAAAAAAAATTATGGACTTACATATGGGTAATTGACATCGTCGATTCGTTCAACTAGCTCTTGGGGCAAATATCGTTGGTTTATCCAATTAGAGCTGGGCTCACTAATTATTCATCGGTTTATCCGACTAACACTTGGCATAAATTTCCTCAGTTTATCTGACTAGTGCTGGGCACACAGTTGCCGATTCATCCAATTAGCTCTAGGTGCAACTTTTGTCAACTTGTCTGACTAGTGCTGGGCACACAATTGTCGGTCTAACCAACTAGCGCTGGGCTCAAACATTGTTAGTTTAACCAACTAGAGCTAGGCTCACTTTTAATATCATCGGTTAATCTGACTAGCACTGGGCACGAACTCTTTTGTGGTTTATCCGTTAGGCACTAAGTGCTAGGTAGCTAATAGACCACACAACAAAGTTTTATGACTTATGTGAAAAGTGTGGTATGTTGGTATTATTAAAGGTTTATGGTAATTTTTATTTTAATGAAACATAATTCATATGACTTGATTATTCTTGTGGTTTGTTATGTAAATGAAGTATATTAAATGTGAATTGGTTTTCACGTTCCCAGGTTAGATAAATAGTAGATTCCGACTCGGTATCCTTCAATAATCTCGAATTCAACATTATTGATGTTTATTTTTGAAATTTTGGCATGTACCTAGGGTGTGATTATGTTTATGAAGTTGAATATTTTGAGTATGTGATTACAAGTTATGTATATAAATATATGTTTTGTAGCATGGTTTGGTTATGGTTAGATTTTATCCTACTTGTTTATGTCATGAGATAATGTTCAATGAAATTAGTCATTTTGAGAAATTTGAACATAGGTTATGTTTTTACCATATTCAATTATGTGTTTGTTTGAACTATATTTGAGGTACATATGAATGGTACATTGGATGTGAATGGATAATTTAAATGTGGTGTCGATGAGGGAATATTGGTTAGGCACTTAAGATGTGTGTTCTGTTATATTTTAAGCATGCTTTAATGTGTATTGATGTTGTTTAATGTCCCTTTTATAGTGTGTTTAGTTAGGTTGAGCGGCTATATAACACCCCTAACTCGTATTCGTTGCCAAAATAGGGTTTCAGAGCATTACCAGAACATTCAAAAACATTTACAAATAACTTATGTAAATTACTATTCATTTACTGAGATCATTCATAATGTCCCTTGATTGGGCCCTCGAGGTCCAGTACGAGCATTAAAATCGAGTCAAGACTTAATCGAAAACTTAAAGAATTTTTGGTGACTTTTCAAAAAATTTTCAAGGTGCAGGGCTCACATGCCCGTGTGGTCCAAGGGACACGCCCGTGTGACCCTGGGACACGCCCGTGTGGGAGGCCGTGTTCGACCCTGTGTAACTCTCTGACTTGCACACACTGCCATGCCACACGCCCATATATAAGGCCGTGTCATTAATTAATTCAATTTGAAATTAGGTGCAGGTTTTACACGGCCAAGACACACGCCCGTGTTCTAGGCCGTGTGGCACACATGGCTGAGACACACGCCCACGTCTCTGCCCATGTGCCTAATTCTAAGCATTCTACTTCTCAAAATTAAAGTACAGGGGATACACGGCCTAACCACATGCCCATGTTACCAAGCCGTGTCTCACACACGGTCTAGACACACGCCTGTGTGGACAAAATGAAGCCATTTCTAGCTTTATTTCTCACCCAAAATTTCACCCAATACTTGCACTTGAAACACTCAAGTTCCAAGAAACATTTCATTGATTGATTCTTATTTTATTGATTTAGATTTTCTTAATTCTTTTCAAAATTAGGACATAAATGAAATGTGAAATTCTTGAGTAGTCTACTTCCCCTCGAATGCTGAATCCTCTTAAATTCAAATTTAAGGAGTGTCATAAGGGATTTACTTGTCTATGTGCCCTTCCATTCGATCTCAGTACCAACCAATTCAAGCATTCAAACTATGCAATTTCCATCATTCACAAGGCATATCACTACAAGCATACGTGATCACAACCTTACCTTAGTTTAACTTAAGCGTTCATAACATTGATCACGTATTCTTAACATAACATATATGTATATATATTTATATCATAATAATCTACTTAGTCATACTAAAATGAATCATTACTAGCCATTCCAATGGCTAGGTTACAAAATAACATTTCAAGCTACCAATGGTCAAGTCGCCCTATACATGCCATTATACCAAAATAATTTTTACTAAGTATACCCAAAATGACTAGTTTATATAACAGAAACTAAACTTACCAATCTTGCTTATTAAACCTAGGCATACAATGTTATGTTTCCATCCATTTGGCAAAATTACCTAATCACATACACTCAATCAAGTAACATAGATGAGCTTATCAAGCAATATTCTTTCAAGTCACTATCATATCATCTCAAGATTTTCATGCCATTGAATCATTGAATTCCGATGGATGCTCAAGTAGTACACTCGAAGTGTACGATTCAATAATCTGTCAATTCCTTATTCAAGGGTACCCATTAGGGCACTTAACCAAGAAACACTCTCTTGAGCCACTTATCGTATTATAGGATTACCAGTCCAAGCTAAATCCTTTACATAATATAAGCTCAAAAGAGCTTGAATAGGATTACCAGTCCAAGTTAAACCCTAATTATAACGTATGCTCGAAAGGTATTATATCGGGATTACCCGTCTGGGCTAAATCCTTTCTATAACAAGGTCAATCTGATTACTCGTTCGAGCTAAATCCCATCCGCAAGAAATGCAGGACCTTATTAGTTTCGGGAAAGCACATATAATCATCGGAATTCACATTCAATCATGATTAACCCTTTACCACCATTTCAAGCATGTATCAATTTTCCATCATAGCATACAATTAAATCACATTAACATAAATCATATTACATACAAACACAACATTCAATTAACATAATTACATGTCGGATTAAGTTACACGAACTTACCTCAACACTTGTTCATGTAAAAAGTCTACTAATCCTAAACCTTTTCTTTTCCTCGATCTAACCTCGAATTAGTGTTGTCCAGATCTATATAAATGAATTTAACCATCAATTTCACACATTTCATATTGAAATGGACTCAATTTACGTCCTAGGCAAAATTACCATTTCGCCCCTAACTTTTCCATAAATTATGATTTTGTCCCTGGGCCCAGAAAATGAAACTTGTACAAATTACACCCTATTCCAAGTCTAACTAAAGCCCCATTACAAATTTTCCAACACATGTATTCATCAAATTTCAAAATTTTTTATCAAATTTTACAAAATTTTCATTTTAGTCCCTAAAACAAGTTTTCATCTTAGTCCCTAAAACAAGTTTTCATCAAAAATCACTTTGTAAAAGTTGTTTATCTATCAATAATCTTTCATTTTCTACCATAAATTTCTAATTTACAACATATACATCCATGACCCACTTTTCATACCTTGATAACTTTTCAAATTAATCCCTCAAATAGAGAGATTAAGCTATCCCGATTTCAAAAATACCAAAATTACTAAAAACGGGACAAGAGAACTTACCCAATTAGGCCTTGAAAGTTTATTTTCTCTCTCCTATGGTTTCCATGTGTTTTAGGTTGAAGATGACATAAAATAAGATGATTTATTTATCATCTTTTTAATTAATTAAGTATTTTGCTATTTTTAATTTAGTCTTTGCCCTTTTTCTATATTTCCATGGATGAGTCATCAGGAAAAATCTACATACTTTTCTCAATGGTCTAATTACCATATAAGGACCTCTAGCTTTGAATTTCATAGCTATTTGATCCTTATAGCTACTAGAATTCAACTTTCACATTTAATGCGATTTAGTCCTTTTCGTAATTAAACACTTAATCGATAAAATTTTCATATCAACATTTTCACACGGCATGCCTATTATAATGCAGACTATATAATGAAATAAAAATAAATCATATTTTTGGATTGGATTTATGGTCCCAAAACCACTGTTTCGATTTCACTGAAAAATGGGTTCTTACAGGCTATGCATGTATTGGTATAAAAAAGCTTATTTTTAGGTAATTTTTAGTTTACACGTGCGTGTGTCTCAACCGTGTCTGACACATGGCCTAGCGACATAGCCATGTGTCCCCTATAGGTTTCTTTGCAAGCAAGTCAGGTAGTTACACGGCCTAGCACACAGCCTGGCACACGGGCATGTGGCTTGACTGTATGCCCCTACTTCAAATGCCTACACGACTTGAGACACGGGCGTGTGTCTCAGCCGTGTGAGTCACACGGCCTGGCCACACAGTTGTGTGACCCCTGTAGTCAAAACAAAATTTTAACTTTTTCTTAAACTTTTAAATTGATTTCTAATTGGTCTCGAAATGTTTCTAAGGTATTTTGGGGGCCACAAAAGCCCGATTGAGGTATGTTGCCGTATGTAAATGATTGGATTATAATATGTTTATGATTACATATTTAATTTATGTTAAATGTTTTGATTATACAGTAACACTCTGTAACCCTACTCCAACGGTGGACATGGGTTTGGGGAGTTTCAAATGCGACTATGTATCAATTATTGACAGCTTAATAAAGTCACGATCAAGAATAAGTATTCATTACTGCATATTAACGATCTATCCAATCCGTTGAAAGGTGCGACAGTGTTCTCAAAAGATTGATCTTTGTTCTGGTTATTATCAGTTACAAGTTAAAAACTCAGATGTAACGAAAATCGTGTTCAAAACCAGGTACGGACATTAAGAATTTCTTGTGATTTCGTTTAGTTTGACTAATGCACCTGCATTATTTATGGATTTGATGAATAGAATTTTCAAATCGTATTTAGACAGATTCGCCATGGTTTTCATTGATGATATTTTGAATTATTCATGAGATGAGACAGAGCATGCTGAGCATTTGAGAATTATTTTGTAAACTTTGCACGAAAAGTAATTATTCTCTAAGTTTAGCAAATGTGAATTCTGGCTTCGGGAAGTCAAATTTTTGGGACATGTTGTATCAGCCAAGGGCATCAGAGTTGATCCGAGCAAAATTTTAGCTGTTGCTGATTGGAAGCCTTCGAGAAATGTATCTGAGGTTTTTCTTAGTTTAGTCTGATATTATAGAAGGTTCGTCAAGGGATTCTCGAAGACTGCTACACCATTGACGAGATTATTGTAGAAAGATGTTAAGTTTGAGTGGTCTGAGAAATGTTAGCAAAGCTTTAATCAATTAAAAACATTGTTAACTAAGGCAGCGATGTTAGTTTAGCCAGATTCGGATAAAGAATTCATGACATATAGTGATGCTTGGCTAAATAGTTTGGGTTGTGTATTAAGATGGCAAAGTAATAGCATATGCTTCTAGATAGTTGAAACCACACGAAAAAAATTATCAGACGCACGATTTAGAGCTTACAGCGATTGTGTTTGCATTGAAGATTCGACGACACCATTTGTACGGAGAAAAATATCATATCTTCACTGATCGTAAAAGTCTGAAATACTTGATGTCATAGAAATATTTGAATTTGAGACAGTGTAGATGGCTTGAGTTATTAAAAGACTATGATTTGATCATTGATTATCATCCGGGAAAGGCAAATGTAGTTCTTGATGCTTTGAGTAGAAAATCTTTATTTGCTTGTGAGTGTTGAACACGCGATTGACGTTGACTAATGATGGTTTGATTTTAGCTGAGTTGAAAGCTAAATCGATGTTTTTGCAACAAATTTGCAAGGCTAAAAAACTCGATGATATGTTGTTAGCTAAACGAAAATAGATTCAAACAACTCCTGATTCAGACTTCCAGATTAGATCTTATGGTAATTTATTCTTTAAAGACAGAATTTGCGTTTTGAAAAATTCAGATCTCGTTCAAAAGATTTTGCAAGAAGCTCATAATAGTAGCTTGTTTGTTTATCCTAGTAGCAATAAAATGTACAGTGGTTTGAAATAAATATACTGGTGGCCAGGTATAAAACGAGAGATTTTTGAGTTCATATCGCGATGTTTAATGTGTCAACAAGTTAAAGCCGAGCATCAGGTACCTTCAGATTTGTTACAGCCAGTGATGATTCCAAAATAGAAATAGGAGCATGTTACAATGGATTTTGTATCGGGATTCCCTTAATCCCAAAAAAAGAAAGATACAGTTTGGGTCATTGTTGATCATTTGATGAAATCTGCCAATTTCATTCCAATGTGTACAGATTATTCACTCGAGAGACTAGCAGAGTTATATGTTGCTGAGATTGTCAGATTGCACGGAGTGCTAGTTTCCATTATTTCGGATACAGATCAATGGCTTACATTTCGATTCTGGAGCAAGTTACATGAAGTTCTAGGTACTCTTTTGCATTTTAGCATCATTTTCCATCCTCAAACCAATGGTCAATCCAAGTGACTGATTTAGATACTCGAGGATATGCTTCAATGTTCTGTTTTAGAGTTCAAAGGTAATTGGGTGATATTTCTATTGTTGGTCGAATTAGCATACAACAACAGTTATCAATCGAGTACAAAAATGGCATTATACAAAGCTTTGTATGGTCGAAAGTGCAAAACTCCATTGTATTGGACTGAGCTCAATGAGAAAAAGCTTCATGGGGTTGATTTGATACATGAAACTGAAGAAAAAGTTAAAATAATTCAAGATAGTTTAAAAGCAGCTTCAGATCGATAGAAATCTTATGCAGATTTAAAAAGAAAAGACATTAAATTTCAAGTCGACGATAAAGTGTTCTTGAAAGTATCGCCCTAGAAGAAAGCTCTTCGATTTAGGCGTAAAGGAAAGCTAAGTCCGTGATTTATCGGGCCATATGAGATTACTGGAAGAATAGAGCCAATAGCATAGAGATTAGCTTTTCTGTCAGAGTTAGAAAAGATTCTTTAACAGCCCTAATTTGACCCTAGCCGGAAAGTGGTTTCGAGCCCACAAAACCGAGTCATAAAAATAATTAGCCGTTAAATTCTATGCTTATTGTATGTGTAAATGCATGTGTGAAAATTTCATGCTTTAATTTTGTCATTTGTATGTGAAATTTATTAAATAGGACTTATGTGAGACAATTGTGAAATGTGATAGGTTAATTTTAAAGTGGTCTATTAATGCATGTTATAAAAAGGATGGACTTGCATGTCAAATATCCATTTTTTTTATGTAGTGGCCGGCCATGATGATGTTTTATACATAATATATGTATTAATTATTAGTTAAAATGGCTTTATATTTTATTATATTAATGAATAAAAAAAAAGAGAAAAAGGGGTGATGAAAATAAAGTTTCATCTTTGTTCTTCTTGGCCGAATTGAAAGAAAGAAAAAGGGGCAAGACTTTTGGTCATTTTAAGCTTGAGGAAGGTTAGTAAATTATGTTAGTTTATGAAATTTTAAGCTTGTTTTAAGTTAATTAGCTAGTTTCCTACTTAACCCATGTCAAAACTTTGAAATTTGGGTGATGATTTGAGCATCCGGTTTTGGTTGATAAAGGAGGGGATTGGATTATTGTCCGTATGTTTTGATGAAAAATTGTTGAATAGAAAAGTTTGAGTTAGTTAAGGATATAAATTGCTAATACTCATATGTATAATAGCCGAACATGGATTACTTAATGACTTGAATAAATGTCGTATGGGTGTTTTGAAATGAATAAATTAGATGTTTGATCATCTAAGGGTTCGGCATTGTACATGATTTTTTTTTAGAGTATGATTTTGAATAATATGAGTATTGGAATGTGAGTAATGTTATGCATAGGTAAAATTCTTATGTTCGGCTTTGGTAGTATATATGTATTAATCCATTTATCTAATAATATATAAGGTGATAAATAATAAGATTTTTGATGACTTGTGTTTAATGACATTCGGCCAAGGATCATATGTGCTTGCTAATTCGGTATAAGTGTATAGGTGCTAATTACCTTGTAATTGAGGTTTTGAAGAATAAGTAGTAGTTAATTAAAGTGATGAAAGCTAAACTTTGAGTTTGGTTAAGTTTGGGCATTCGGCATTACCTAAAAAATTGAATATGAAGGTTAAATTGAGTAGTTAGGGCTGAATGGGATATATATTAATCAAAAATGATTGCATGCATATGAGTATGTATGTATTTGTGTGTGTGCGGCATAATTGATAAATAGCAAGTGGAAATGTGATAAATGTTTAATAAGTTGATATTCGTATATATGGTTGAATTCATGTATAAGGTAGCATAACAAGTTAGGAAAATCTTTGTTGGTGTATGCGAATTAGATATAGATAAAAATAAGCATGAAATCAAGTCATGGCATATGTTATAAAACATAATATGTATTAGAGCTATATATGATTGTCAAATGTGACTACTAAGAAGTAAAGTTGAGTAAGTAATTAAACAAATTTATTTGTTTTAATTAAGCTCAAGAGCAAAGAGGATCAAAATCAGATAAGGGAAAAGAGAAAGCAATCGAGTAGCCTTTCCGCAATCGTTCAAGTATATCCGAGGTAAGTTTTGAGTAATCGCCTTTAGTATAAAATTGATGATGCCTTGATATGTGTATATTAGATGAATTGTGACCTTTTTGGTTCTACTTGAATTAAGTTGTGTGATAAATAATCTAAGTATATGACCTATAGTTGAATGGTCAATTCGGGTTAAACTTGATTGATGAAAGGTATATGTGATATTTATGTATGACTTTTAAACTGAAATGTAAATGATGGTGTTCATATGAAGCTTATGTCCGAATGTAGCAAATGGCTACTAATGTGATATGTTCCACGAGATATGTTAGTATATGATTAAATATGCATGATATTTGATGTGTGTATCTGGGCTTAAAGACCCATGAGCTATATCTTTGGAATTGTATCAGGGCTTAAAGAGACATGAGCTTCATCTTTGGAATGGTATCGGGTTAAAGACATGCAGCTACGAAATTGGTATTATACCTGGGTTTAAATTCTGTGAGCTTGTGCTAGAAATGTGTTTCGAGTTCTAAGACTTGACAGGACTGATGCCAGTAAGTTAAGTAAGATTACGACATTGAATATCTGTGGTAAACCATTGTCGAGTAAGTACTATATATATTTAAGATGTTAAGGTATGTATTATGTACTCATATGTGAATTGATTTTAAAGTGAATTATTAGTATCAAAGAACGATATATATATATATATATGTGTGTGTGTGGATGATTACTGTATCTACGAATAAGAAAATGACCTATTCGTCGATGTCTATCATTATATGAAAGTATGTGACTTAAAGTAATTGTATGAGCTATATAGTATAGTAATATATGTGCTGAAAATCTCTTTGTGTATTTATATATATATATATATATGCATTCGGCGAATAAGCTTTATAACTAGTGTACTTGTGTATATTCGGCTAAGTGATTTATAATTAAAATACGAGTTTTGTGGAACTTAATGTTTGATTTAAATGACAAGTTCTAATTGTTTATAGTGCTTAAAACTTACTAAACCTCGAAAGCTTACTCTGTTTCTTATTTCTCTGTTTTATAGATTATTGATTTTGGCCACCGACTCGGGGATCGTTAGTAGTTCATCATACTATCGATCTTGTTGGTACAGTTATATTTTGGTTTCGATATGGCATGTATAGGTTAGGCTGTTGACAAATATGTTTTGTAATTGTAAATATTTTGGCCATATGAAAATGGCATATATAACACAAAGATCAATATGTATGCAGCTCGATCTCTGTTTATGTTAATTAATGTAGAGCAGAAATTTAATGTTTAGCTCAGTAATACCTCTTAGCTTAAATCCGACAATCGAATTCGGGCTAGGGGTGTTACAGGTTCACAACGTATTTTACGTATCTATGTTACAATGGTATCGATCAGGCCCTTCACATGTGATTTCACTAATTAACATTGAGATTCAACCTAATATGACGTACAGTGAATAACTGATCAGAATTTTAACTTAAGAGGTTAAAGAACTAAGAAATAAAAGCATAGCTTTAGTGAAAGTCCTTTGGCAACGTCAGGGTATAAAAGAGGCTACCTGGGAGCCATAAGAAGCTATGAAAGTGCCATACTCGAACCTTTTTTCTGGCAAGATTTTCGGGGACAAAAATTCTTTTAGGATGGAGAGTTGTAACAGTTCGTTTTTAGTGAAATCGAAATAGTGGTTTCATGACCACAAATTTGACTTGAAAATATTTATTTTATTATTATTTTAATGTTTACAGTATGTTAGTAGTGTCGTATAAAAATTTTGTTAAGAAATTTTATCATTTGCATGCTTAATTTGGTGAAAAGGACTAAATCGTAAAAGGTGCAAAAGTATAGTTCCATTAGTTAAAGGTGCCTAATAACTATGAAATTAGATGGTTAAGGGATTTATGTGGTAATTAGAAAGCATTTTTATTATGAATGGAAATTTATGGACATGAATTAAATGATTTTAAGGTTAATAATAAAAGTTAAATAATTAAAGTAAAATAAGGAAAAAATATATATCATCGTTTTACTTCACCTTCACTGAAATTTAACATTGAAGAAGCCATGTTAGAGTTTGAGAGCTTCGGTCACTTGTTTGGCTAGCATGTAAGTGAAATTTCATCTCGTTTTTAATGATTTTTATGTTTTTAAGTGGTTGTAGCTTAATCTAGCTAGCCCAGGGACTAATTTGCAAAAATGTTAAAACATTAGGGTTTTTCCATGAATGTGTTTGTGTGATTCTTTAAAATTTATGAAAGATTATGAGTCCTTGTTGTTAAATAAACAACTTTTCTAAAGTGATTTTTGATGAAATTATCATTTAGGGACTTATATGTAAAAGTAGTAAAATAACATGATGAAATTATGAATTGATACTTTTTTTGGGTTGATATGAGTCCTTAGGTAAATCTGCTAGCATGGTATGTGGATGAAATTGCATGAATTTCAATTTACGAACTTAACGACTAAATTGTAAAGAAATTAAAATAATAAAGGCAAAAGCATAATTTTGCAAAAATATGAATGTTGGAATGAGTTGAATAGAATGAATATTAAATAGATTAAATTTGCTTATTTAGATCAAGTTAAGCCTCGTACGGATCTAGATCGAGGGAAAGATAAAATTTCAGATTAGTGATCCTATTTCGTCGTCTTTGTATTCGAGGTAAGTTCATATGTTTAAATTGTGTTTTAATGTTATTTGAATTAAATGCTATTATGCTATTCATCATATCATGTCACGACGAAAATCCAACAATGTTACGATGACTATTTAGTCTCGTTTGAATCTTAGGAATATATATGATACAAATAACATGTCATTAGGGTTACCATGTTTCGGGTGCTGGTCTTGAATGTCCTACCAATGGCTGAGTTTTGACATTTGTTGTGGATACTCGTCAGCTTGTGTGAGCAACATTGTGTAGCTACATTTCGACCGTCAGTTTATGTGAGCAAACCAATTTATGTCTCGAGTGAGCATCTATGTAAAGGAAAAGGAAAAGAAATGGTTTCGACCATGTGTTTAGCACACTTTATGTGAGCTTCCTGCGTATCCGATATTATTCTAAGTGGTTCAATGGGCATGAAAAGGGAAGGAACGGTAAGTGTTCCAATAGCTAAGTTAAGAACTTATGGAAAGCTTTGAATTATTAATGATCAAAGTATGTATAACCATGTTTATGAAAAGTATGAATTCAAGTATGCTATGTTCATGAAATTTATCTTACCATGAGATGATTTTGCTAAGTTATGTGTTTAATTAATAACTTGTGTTGTTGATAATGCTTAGGCTTGTGCCAAGCTATGTTGGATTGATTCATGTTTATTTTTAATATTATGCATTGAAATGGTAAGCTATGTTCATGATTTACGAACTTACTAAGCATTATATGCTTACGTTGTTGTTCTTTTCTATGTTTTTTTAGATTATCAGAAGCTCGATCGGTTTGGAAGCTCATCGAAGACCTATCACACTATCCAGAGATTATATCGGTAGATTTTGATGTTTTGGTCATGGTTATGATGGCATGTATAGGTGGACTTGTGTCTAATGTTTAGTTGTTATATTTGGCATGTATATATGGTATTATGGTTGGTGTACTTTTTACACTTTGATGCTTGGATGGTTGATATTGATGTGGCTAAGTGAATGTATGTTTTAAATGATCAATTTGGTATGTGTTGATGAAGTTTCAATGTGGTCAATTATGATAAGTTTTGGTATGGAAATAGGTTAGACATGAATGCTAGATGAATGGTCAATTATGCATATGTTTGGATAGAATTGATTAATTGTGCCTTAACGGCATATTGGTTGTATGGATTCATGGTCTATTGAAATGGTCTTATTATGTATGTTTTGGCATGTTTTTGTACTTTGTTCATAGGTGCATTTAGCTTGTAGGTACTTGTTGGAAATGGGTGAAAGAAATGGTTTGATTTTGGTCTATTTCTTGTCCACACTGCCTTAGACATGGGCGTGTGTCTCAGCTGTGTGTGACACAAGGCCGTGTGTCCCCTGTAAGTTTTAAAGGTTGCTTTTTGAAAGTCACATGGCATAGCACACGGCCTAGCACACGGGCATGTGAGGCCATTTTGAGAGTTATACGGCCTGGCACACGGGTGTATGGCTTGGCCATGTGACCCAAGTCATAGAGTTACATGAGCTGGGACAAGATCGTGTGTCCCTATTTCAAATGTTACACGGCCTGAGACAGGAGAGTGTGTCTCAACTGTGTGAGGCATACGGCCGTGTGACCCCTGTAGTGTGAATTTTTCCAACATTTTCCTTAAGGTTTCATATGTTCCCAATTTAGTTCTGAATCTTTTTTAAAGTGTTTCTAAGGCCTCGAGGGCTCGAATAAGGGACAATATGCATGTTTTTTAATGAATTATGCTATGATTTATCTAATGTTTGAAAATGATTGTTTTTAGTTACGATTTTTTGATAAAGTTCTGTAACCCTATTTCGGTGATTAATACGAGTTGGGGTGTTACAAGTTTGATCATCCGGAATTCGGTGTAGCAGATTAAACTAGGTTTCGCATTTAAGGAGCTTGAATACAATCATTTTCATTATGCTCTAGTTAAGTTTTCATAGTTTTATTTATATTCAATAAAATGTACAAATTGAGTCTTTTATTGACCTTAGGGGTCGAATGAGGCCTAAGGGTGAGCTAACATACTTTGTAAGTGTGCAGGAGACCATTAGAAGGCAAACTAAATGAATAATGATTGCTATGTCGCAACACGGATGACTCAATGTTGCAACATAGGGAATAGAATGAAGAAAACTCAAGTTCACCTTCAATGTCGCGACACAAACTGAGGGTGTCACGATATAGCCCTGAAGATGGCTGCAGAGGAGAATATTGGTTGTTATGTCGTGACATAGGTCCTGTGTCTCCCGACATCGACTCTGTGATAAAAACTAAACACGAAACAGGGGCATTTTGGTTTGCACAATCAAACTTTAAAGCTCGGGAACATCAGCTGAACTAGGATTAAGGATGACGACCACCAGAAGGCTATAAATAGGCTCATTTGTCACATGTTAGAGAAATCATTCCGTTAGCTTAAATTCTTCGTGTAAATTTTAGTTTAGTATTTTTCTTTCATTCTTAGGTTTTAGTTTTATTTAATTTTTCTTGTCAATTTCAAGAGATCTGAATTGTGGAATCATTTAACTTTGTAGGTTAGCACTTAATCTCAATATAATCATGTTCTTTCATTAACTCTATCATGTCGATTTAATTAGCATGCTTTATCTTTCCATCGATTATATATTGTTTATGAATGCCATGAGGAACTAATCTTTCAATGGGGGATTAGTGAGTAGAGGTAAGATCTATTAACTATTTTGTAAGGTTACTCAACGTATCAGTTGTTTGGGAAAGGGAGAAGTGAAACAAACCCTAGGCTTGACAACCCTAAGAAGTCGTCAAGGTGGGAATTAACCCAAAATTGGCATTCCCCATCCATGAACACCTTTAACCCCAAACTAGTCAAGACTATAAGGTTGGAAGATAAATAGTTCTTATTAACTCGTTATGCTAGCGGAAGATCGGAAGATCTTGCTAAGGTAACAACTAGTTTATTGACGAGGAAACCCGAAACGATAGTTGATGGACATTACTGAAGCGAGCTAATCAGTCATAATCAGATTTGATTTATTCTTCCGTTTTAATCTCTTAAATTTTATATTTTATGTTATTTTGTCTTTATTATTATAAAAATACCAAAAATCATTTATTTTATATTCTTCGTATTATAACTAAATTAAAAGTACTAATTAGATCTTTTAGTGTTTAGGTTAAAATTATAACACCCCTAACCTGTATCCGTCGTTGAAACAGGGTTTCAGAGCATTACCAAAACTTTTAGAAATATTTACAGATAAATCATGCAAGTTACTATTCAAATTCCAAAATCATTCATAACGTCCCTTAAATGAACCCTCGAGGTCCAATACGAGCATTAGAATCGAGTCGGACTTAATCGAAACCTCTGAGAATTTTTCACGACGTTTTAAAATTTTTCCAATGTGCAGGGCTCACATGCCCGTGTGGTCCAAGGGACATACCCGTATGACCCTAGGACACGCCCGTGCTAGAAGCTGTGTTCAACCCCATGTAACTCTCTAACTTGTGCACACGGCAGTGCCACATGCCCGTGTACTAGGCCGTGTGGTTAATTAATTCATTTCGAATTTAGGTACAGGTTTTACACGGCCAAGACACACGCCTGTGTAGTAGGCCGTGTAGCACACACGGCTGAGACACACACCCATGTCTCTGCCCGTGTGCTCAATTCCAAGCATTCTGTTTCTCAAAAATTAAGGTGCAGGGGACACACGGCCTAACCACACGCCCATGTTACAAAGCCGTGTCTGCCTATGTGGACAAAATAAAGTCATTTCTAGCTTCATTTCTCACCCAAATTCACACCAATGACCTGCACTTAAACTAACATCCATAAACCAACCAATTCAAGCATTCAAATTTAGCAAATTTCATCATTCATATGGCACATCATTACACACATACATGTTCACAATCTTACCTTGTTTTATTCCACATGTTAGACATAATTTGGTTAACTACTTAACACATATGTAGCTACTATAGAATGACATTACAAGTACATCAAAACATGCCATTACTAGCCATTCCAATGGCTAGGTTACAAGCATCATTTACATTTACATACCAATATGGCTAATATATCCTATACATGCCATTACAACCGTAATTGATTTAGCATAAGGTACTGACATAGGCCGATGGATAGTGTGAGTGATCTCCGCCAAGATTCCAATCCAACGAGCTTCCGATTTACTCTAAAACAAGAAAATAAAACTAAGCATAAAATGCTTAGTAAGTTCGTATAACATGGTACTTAAATTACCATTCATTCTACTATGAGGTAACTATGTAAGGCATATTCAATCAATTTGGCCTCAAGCCCTACACACACATCCTCATTGCCCTTGTTAGTCATAAAATCCATAATAACATCAAAACATATATGGGTTCAACAACAATCAAGATTCCAAGCACATAAGCTTTCCATAACATGTATTCATTCAACATGCATAATTCATCTCATTATTACAAGTATAATTTCATATTAGTTCATTTCGTATCAGAACTTTACTCATATTACTAGGAATATCAAGGTCACGATTAGTACACTCAAGGTGTACAAGTCTATAATCAAGAATAAACATATATTCATCAGATAAAATCCATATACAATATCATCATTTCATATTTTCATACATCAATTATCACGTATTGTCATTTTCATGTATTTCAAGTCGATATGTGTAATAACTCATTTCTTATTCATATATTCTCATGTAAAGAACCTTTACCCAATGAATTTATTTGAAATATCGATGGTTACACAGGTGGTACACTCATGGTGTACAAATCAGGATCCGCCAATTCATATTCAATGGTATCCATAGGGTACTATTTCAGAGAGTACACTCTCGAGCCATATATATATTTATATATAACAACAGGATTACCAGTTCAGGCTAAATCCTTTTTATGACATATGCTCTAAAGAGCTTGATCTGGATTACCCGTCTGGGCTAAATCCAATACATAACATATACTCGAGAGGACTTATATCAAGATTACTCGTCCTGGCTAAATCTTTTTAGAAATGAGGTCAATAGAATTACTCGTTTAAGTTAAATCCCATTAGCAACAAATGCAGGCATTCATTGTGGGAAATCACCTATCCATTGATTTTCCATTTATTCAACCGGGATTTAAACATTTTTTCAAGAATTATCGGGCATGTGATTAATATCATATTTTTATGTATTTATGCAATTCAAATTTTCACATTCATCTCAAGTATAAAATTAACTTTTTTATCATTTATCATTTGTCAGGCATTATAATTGATCGGGCACTTTCATTTATCGGGCTTTGACTAGTATATGATCATTTCACATATTTATGGCATTTATATAATTCACAAACACAACATTTAATTCAAGCATAAAAACATATACAATTTAATTATACGAACTTACCTCGACAAATGTTCGTGTACATAATTCTACTAATCTGACATTTTCCTCCTTTCCTCATTCTAACTCCGAATTTGGTCTATCTGGATCTATACGAGTAAATTTAACATCAATTTATCATATTTTATATTCAAGTGGACTTAATTTTCATCATAGGCAAAATTACCATTTCATCTCTAGGCTCGGAAAATAAAATTTGTGCAATTTACTCCATATTCCAAGCCTAACCGAAATATATATACTACATTTACAGCACATACATTTCACAAATTTTAGAATTTTCCATGGGTTTTATAACTTTTTCATTTTAGTCCCTAAATCAAGTTTCCATCAAAAATTGTTTTGTAAAAATTGTTTATTTATCAACAACTTTTCATTTTCTACCATAAATTTCATATTTCCAACAATTTCATCCATGACCCAAATTTCATACTTTGATAACTTTTCAAATTAATCCCCCAAATAGATAGATTAGACTATCCCGGTTTCAAAAATATAAAAATTACTAAAAACGGAGCTTGACTACTTACCCAAATAAGCTTGATAAGTCTTCTTCATCTCTCCTAGGGTTTCCATAGAAATATTTGGGGAAGATTATATGAATTTGTTTTCTTTTTCTTTTAATTAAATTGTCATTTAATAACTTTTCATCTTTCCAATTTAGTCCTTAGCCTTTTTTATTTTTCCATGGATGAGTCATACCAAAATATTTATATACCTTCTTAATGGTCTAATTACCATTTAAGGACCTTAATTTTTGAATTCCATAGCTATTTGATCCTTCTAGCTACTAGAATCTAACTTTTGTATTTTATGCGATTTGGTCCTTTCCGTAATTAAATACTTAATCGATAATATTTTCTTATCAAAATTTTCACATGACATGTCTATCATAATACGGACCATATAATAAAATAAAAATTAATTTTATTTTTTGGCTCGAATTTGTGGTCCCGAGACCACTATTTCGATTTCACCGAAATTGGGCTGTTACAAAAATTGATCTAGCACTTACCTCCCTTGGATACGATTCTCGGAGTACTCACATACTTTTTTGTAAAACTATATTACAACTCAACCCGTACACTTGCGGATACCGCTTTGTCTTTCTATATTTTTATTGCAGTATTCACACTCTGGACGTTACTATGTCGGGAGGCGATCAAAACCTAAGAATGAAAGAAAATACTAAACTAAATTTTACACAGAGAATCTAAGCTAAAGGACTGGTTTCCATAACAAGTGACAAATTTATTTATAGCCTTTAGGTGGTCGTCGTCCTTAACCCTAGGTTAGCTGACGTTCTCAAGCTTTAAGTTTGATTGTGCAGACCAAAACGTCCCTTTTTCGTGTTTAATTTTCGTCAAAGAGTAGATGTTGAGACACACCAGGACCTGTGTCGCAACATAGCAATCGGTATACTCCTCTTTAGCTATCTTTAGGGGTATGTCATGACACCCTCAGTCTGTGTCACTACATCGAATGCAAGCTTGAGCTTTCTCCATTTTGCTCCATATGTTGTGACATCGAGTCATCCAGGTTGCGACATAGCGACTAGTATCCGTTTAGTACACCTTCTAATGGTCTCTTGCACACTCACAAAGTGTGTTAGCTCACCCTTAGGCCTCATTCAACCCCTAAGGTCAATAAAAGACTCAATTTGCATATTTTATTGAATATAAATAAAACTAAGAAAACTTAACTAAAACATCACAAAAATACTTGTATTCAAGCTCCTTAAACGCGAAAACTAGTTTAATCTGCTCACCAAATTACAACAGATCAGTTATCCCTCATAAATGTGTCATTTTGGGGACTTGAGGCCATGACCAATAACATTTGACCACCTAAAAAATGTTAGATGCTCTTCATCATGACCACTACCCTCTAAAAGAATGTCAAATTTATGACAATTGTCTAATGGCACCTCATCTTCTCCGGTTAGATAAGCCTTTAAGAGACTCTTAAAGCATGTCTCACAAAAGGCCACTTGATGACCTCTTGCTCGATTAGGGGGCTATTCTTATACCTCTCCTCTAGAAAGACACATGTCAAACCCAAAAGGCATCGTTGACTCTACATTAACCCTCTGAGTACAACCATTCAACCTACTTCAAATGGAACCTACCACTCATGTTCATAGGAAATAGTTATCCTAATGTGAACACACTTCTTAGATAATAAGAAGGCTATTTAGGCTTAATTATTTCATACTGATAGAATCTCGTAATACATGTCCAGGATTATCCATTACGCTTTTAACTAGATTAAACGCTTATCTAGCCAATATCATATCAATGGACAATGTGACTTTTTCCTATAAATACCTTAGAAAACTATGGGCAAGGGATCAACCCTTTTTATGTTGTAGAGTTACTCTGAGCATTTATCTTTTTTATTAGCATTTCCTTTTGTACTTGTTTCGACTCTTAGCCTCTACAAGTGAACTGGCCTCCTCTACATAACCTTGATCTCCCCTTTATTCCACCTTGCATTCCTCCCTTATTATACTTTATACCAACAATTACATTTATGAGTGAATTATATTTTTTTAACATAAACAGAGAGATTTGTTAAGAAATTAACTTAAAACTCAATTTTAATCCAAATCATTTGCCAATTCAACCAATTATTGATTGCACCGTAATACCGATTTGGTGACATTAATAAACAATGTCTATTTTTTAAAAGATTAAAAATGAAAAAGAAAGAGGCAAAGGTCCCTTCATGTTCTTGGGGAACCAAGACCATCCCCTCGTAACTTTTGATGGGCATGTTGCAGCCAATCCCCAAGCTTTTCAAAACCCAAATCCACTACAAAACAAACAAACAGCTATTATTTTTTTTTATACTTGGTATTAATAAATTTAGATTACGGTCATGGTTTCAGTGCACTCCCCTCTTTTCAAGACCTCTCTTTTCATCATAAGGTTTTTTAAATATAAAGTGGACGCATTCTCAAGGGCTAATCTTTCTAGTTTCCAAGTAATGATATTAATTTAAAGAGGGGTTGGAGTGGTCAAATCTCTATTTTATGACTATCTTCCCTACTTTTAGCTAATTTCCTCTTTTCAGATTGTGATTCCATTCCCTTTCATCACTTTTGTCCAATCAAAAACCAATTTTCGTTTTTGTTTATTAGATTGAAAGATGGGTGTTGAAATTACAGTCAGCAAAGCACCTCCATTTCAGCAATTGCGGCACTTTGTCTCTCTGTCTTCACTCTAAACACCTTATTTTCTTCTAAACAATTCACCCCCGGCATTTCTTGTCAAAGTTCCTCGCATCTGTACTCCTTTTGCCTCTACTCTCTCCCCTAGCTGTCCTTCCCTGCCACGAATCTTGCTTAATTTTCCTTTTTCTTTTGTTACAAAAAGAATTTTCAATTCCAAAATTGTGGAATAAATTTAATATATATCCTTTCTCACAAACAATGAATAAATCAATTTAATTTCTGTAATCTAATTTTATTAATATTTGTCTTTGTATTCTATGAATTTGAAATTTTAGTCACATTTAATTTTTTTTTTTGTCCAGTTATGGTGGAATTTGTTCCTTCGAATTTTTAAATTTTAATTTTAACTGATTAAATTTATTAACTAAAATTATATAGGTTTTTTTATAAAAATATTAAGCTGATATGAGATTACATATATAATGATATATTTTTTATATAAAATTTTAAAAATAATATAATTTAACTTTTAAAAATTAAATATATATCATTACAATTTATTAAAATTATAAATATCAAATTAGGATACAAAAATTAAATCAACTTACTGGAAACTCTGGAAAAAAAAACCATGCTCTCAATTCATTTCTTTGTACTTACCGTCTCACAAGGGTTTACTTCTCGCCCATAGCTTCTTTAATAGATGCCTAGACGCATATTCAAATTATATGTATGATGCTTCTATTATTGAACGTGGGACAAGAATCCATCCATAAACACCACAAACTATAGAAATAATACTTTAAAGTTTAGACATCAAATCTTCAAAGTCAACAATTCTTTTGCAGATGTAAAACTATGAACTTTTAACAATAGATAACTTAGTATTTATGTATTCGCTAAAATTTGAGATTTAGTCCATATATTTAAAAAAGTTAAAAGTTAAGTTTTTTTTTATTTAAAAATTTCAGTTAATTTATTAAAATTATAAATATTTCCTGTTAAAATAAACATGTTAAATTGACAAATTTTAACAGAACCATCAATAACATTAATGATTGAAATATGATTTTTAATTGAAAAAATAGGAAATTTGAAATTTCAACTTTTAAAGTACAAGGACCAAATCTCAAATTCTATACTAGTACAAGGACTAAGAAGAAAAAGATAAGAATTTTTGGGAAATTTGCTAGTGCCTCCAAGCATTGAGTTGGTTCTTGTCAGCAAACAATTAGTGATGCAGAGAAAAACAAAGTCCCCATCAGCGATGGAGCAGTAGTACTGTCCATTGACCATGAGTAGGCAAGAAGTGGGCAATGGCTCCACAAGTTGAAAGCTTCATTTCTACAATTACAGCTATTTATGAGAAATTGAGTGAGCCCCTGCTTTGTCTTTTTGCAGTTCAAAATCAAATCAAAACAAAACCGTACCAGATTTCAAGAAATAGAACAAGCAAGCTAAGCAATCAAACAATGATATACCCTACTCTTTTTTTACCAGTCCCAAAAACATTATAATGCGACACCAAGTTGTTTATTTTATTGTATTTCCTTTGCTTCATCCTACAACTCATGATAAACATTAAAAAAGCAAAAGATTTTGAAGGAAAAAAGAACTTTCTAACTAAAATTAAAATGAATTTCTGTTTAATGATTCAACTAACAAAATTTTCCTTTGATTTACAAACGTGGGGGGTTTTAAGAGAAAGCAGAAGGAAAATTACTCAAAAGGGCATAATATGGGTAGTCTTAGTATCATAACTTGATAAACAAGGCTTGGAATTAACCCCAAAAATCTTGAGCAAATCGGCAGACATTTGTCTAACCGCTGGAGAACAATTGCTTTGGATGAGCAACAAAATCTTGGTCATTCCATTGCCACTAACCACCGCTTCTAGCGCCTTCTCGTCTCTAAACAAATAGCAAACAATCCAGAGTATCGTCACTGCATGCTCTGTCGCTTTGCTCGATGCTTTCAACACTTTCTGCACAATCGCTTGTAACAATATCGTATCATGCCATATCTCCACCCTCCCTTCTTTGCAAGATGATAATGTTTCCAGCAGTTTTAATGATTTCTCGATTATCGAGGGGGTCATGTTCGGTTCGGATAGAAGGATCTTTAACTCCGGGATGGTTCGAGATTGAATTAGCTTTGCTTTTACTCTTTTGGGCATTGCGATTGATATCAAACAAGATAAGCTCGCTTCGATCAATTTTGGATCCTTCTCTTTACTTAATGATTTTACCAATTCGAGTAATAATCCTTCTTTCTCGGCTATTTTCAGCTTGGATTCTCCATCGACCGCTAGGGACTCCAGTAATTGAACCGATTGGATTTGCGAATCTGAACTTCCTCGTTGTAGAATGACAAGGATCGTCGACAAGCAATTCGATTTCATCAACGGCTTCTTCTCCGAAATTTTACTTAGCATCAAATCCAAAATATGAACAACTTGTTCGATTAATTTGATGTCCGATTCTGCATTCCTCATAAAATCGAAAACCGCATTCAAAAACCCGTCCATTCTCGCCAGGAATTCGCGGTTCTCCTCTGATTCTCTCGCGAAACGAACGATCTTCGTTAACGCTGAAAAGCTATTGTTGTCGAGTTGTTTAACCAAAACTTTGACCTGATCGTGAGAAGGAAGGACAACTGAGTTTGCCGCCAATTCGGCGTCGTGTTGACTGCGAGCGACTGAATCGGACCAGATGTGAATGAGTCGTTGCAAATTACGGTTGGGAACGAATTCTTTGCTTTGAAGAACCTGCATCGTGGCCGGACAAGTGTTGTTGCCGCTATCTAGCCACCGCTGGATGCTGGTTCTGTCATACGTTACGCCAGTGCACAAGCTTACTGGTGATTTCATGACGTCCAACGATATCGGACATCGAAAAAAATTCGGAACCGTAATGCACAAATCGTCTCTTCGCATTTTTTTCCCCTTGTTTGGAAAGCAAGAAGGTGAAGGAAAATGAATATTTCAGATCGAAAGTGAAGAACAAAAAGAAAAAAAAAAGGAAGAGGAGTTGGAGATGAGAGAGAGAGGCCGGGGTTTAAAGAAAGAGAGAGAAATAGTCAAAGGATAACTGACGTCATCAATTTATCATTTTTAAAACAAATATTCGTTTTTTTTTTTTTATAGCTTTGCTTTCTTCAGTCGTTGGTCAAAGGAGAGTGAGGTTCTGGAGGTGGGGTATCTATAAGCGCGTGTAGTTCAGATTTTTGAGATTGAAATATATGCCATCGGATTAAATGTCAGAAATGATGTTATAGATCACGAGATGAAAATGAGCGGTAGAGATCAGATGGAGGAGAAATAAATGCGTAGTTAGAGAATGACTACGTTGGGGGTTTAAAGGGTTACAACCTACCGGAGGGTTCGGTTGGTCGGTATTGATTGCATCATTTGGATCTTGAGACAAAAAATATGTATCCAAATTTCTATTTAAAGGGTTAAAAATTTTGGTAGAAATTAGAAATTTTGATATAATGTTAATTTTTTTTATAATTTGAAACTTTTGACAAGTGTACATCAAAATTTTATTTATGGGTGTTGATACAAAATACAATAAGATAAGAGACAGGAAAGAATAAATGGTGGTGTTGTCTTAAAAAGACGAAGAATAAAAAAGCAAGTAAATGGTGCGTTAATAAAGTCTTTTTGAGAAAACTTATAAATCCAAGTTTTGGTTGTCCTTAAAATCAATTTTGCTTCATTTGATTTCTAAGGCTTTTTTCGTGTTTTCCTTTAATCACTGCAAGCTTCTCTTTAGTTAAAGTTAAGGATTTTTTTGTGTTTGTTGCTAGGATTTCTATAGGTTTTTTTATTGTTTTTTATTACTACGAAAATTCACTCATGGCTAGAAATCAAAGATTCAGGTCTCAAAGGGGAGGAATATTTACTAGGGCTCATCCATCGAGGGGTAGGGGTAGATCCACTATAACACCGCGATACCCGACCCGATCGCGGGGTCCACGCTATAGTATATCACATTCGTTGCTGAAGTAACTACGATCAATTCATGATTAAATTATGCAATTTAATGCTAGAATTAAACAATTATATATATACTCAACAGGAAACGTAATCATTCTCGGGTTTTATTCAACTTACTGAAAGTCTAAAGCTTAAATGAAATCAATAAAGGACAAAAATGAAAAGTTTCAAAAGTACGAGCATTTCATAGCAATTTAATAACTAAATTCAACTAAATCATACATTTAATACGGGATGGAATCATTTACAGGTCTTGCACGAACTTACGTAAGCTCAAAAGCTAACTCGAGGAAGTGATAGAACCTAATTGAAAAGATTTCTAAATAAGGAATCATCATTGTGACGTCCTTCACCTCACGTCGAGACGATGACAAACAAATTGTCACGTCTTGATGACAGGCCAACCGACGTTTCAACGTCACCTACTGTAATAGCCTTGTCGAGACAACAGATCTCTCATTGCACTATGACCTTACAAACCATTTCTTATCCCGACGACCAACCCTTGGCGTTGCAACGTGACCTTCTCGTCGTGACGAAGTTCGAATGACGCCACGACGTCATTCTTTGTTTCTGTTATTTTCATTTCTCAAATTTGCAAAATTCATCACTAGTTAAAAACCTACTCAAAGCCTTTTCAACCTAAATAATGACTTAAAACTTCACTTATTCACATCATCTCAATTCATCCATAATCATCAAACTATATTAAAGCAAGTTTAAAAACACATCATTCAACCATATCATCTTTTTACCCTACTTACCTACTCAACATGCCTCAAAACACCAAGCTTAGCAATTCAAACATCTATTCAACCAATTACTTCAAAACAATCAATTAACCAAAAAATAAGTACTTACTAACATTTCCAAATCAAAACCTACTCTTATAAAACTAGTCATCTACCTAATTATCCTTCATTATACTAACATTGTAACACTAAAAATTGGCGAGTCCTAAGTCTGGACAGTACCCCAAAGGAAATCTAATGGGCGCGGTCCTATACGCCAAGATGACATTTCTGGCGCACTAGTAGGGCATATAGGCAATGATAGGATGTAAGAAAAGGCACAACCTCTAAAATGTGTATGATGGTGAAAACGAAAAGATTGGCAAAGATATTAAAGATTTTTTAGTTATAAGAAGAGGTTGCCAAGTTAAGGTACACCCAGTTTGTCCAGTTAAGGTATAAGTTATGTACAAACAAGATAGTTAGGATGGAACGATGGGTCAAATCAAAGATATGAAAAGATTTTGGATTCTAGGATACGCTTCTCTATAACTGTAAGCCACTAATAAGAGCAACCTTGAAAATTAATAACGTGTGTTAAGTTTTACTAGAAGAGCATGGGTTTTCTCTATAAAGTATTGTAACTTAGTTTAGAAAGAAATAAGTTATCTTCTCCCTTCTATTCGATAACAACCAGTGATGCCTAGCTCTAGAAGTTGATCAGGAATTTCTTGTTAAGCTAAAACTAAGGATCAGAATTAATGTATAGGATGGTTTCCTCACCCAGAGTAAGTATTCTAGACTTACATATGGCTTTCTACGATAGTAAGCTAGCATATGTTTGTAAATGAAAGGATATAATGGTAAAGTGTAACAACCCATTTTCTAGTAGTGTCAGAAATAGTGCTTTTGGGACCACAATTCCGACATGTGAGTCCATAATATTAATTATGTAATATTTATGAAGTCATTAGTGTCATATTAAGATATCGTTTAGAAGTTTTAACGTTTGGTTAGTTAATTAATGAAAAAGGATTAAATCTTTAAAGTTGGAAAAGTTTCTTCTCTTAGCTATTGATTTTTTTCTTCTCTTAGCTAAATGGCCTAAATGCTTAAAGTTGGAAGATTTATGTTGTAATTAAAGCATAACTTAGTAATATGGACAATTAGTGGAAGAAATGAATTAAAATTTGGTGCCTTATAATATTTTTATTAAACTAAACAAAAGATAAAATAATAAAAACAAAAGAAAGTGACATTTATCTTCTTCATTCTCTCCTTTTTCAACTGAACACCCTTATTGCTAAACCTCCAAGCTTCGGCATTGTCTCTATGCTTGCATGTATGTGTTTTCTTGGTCTGTTTTTCATCAATTTCGTATTTTTGTGATCATTGTATTGATATCTAGCTAGAATATTTTGCAAAAATTTCAAAGTTTATAAAGTTTTCCATTAATGTCCTTGAAGTTTTCTTGATGTTTATTCTTGAGGTTGAAGCTTGATGATGATTTTGGTCTAGTTTGTAAAGTAATTTTGATTAGTTTTCATGTTTAGGGATTAAAGTGAAAATAAGTTAAATTAGACATGGTTTTCGTGGAAAATTTCAGCATGTAAGGACTATTTTTGGGTGCTAATGAATTCGACACATGAGTATAGGGATTAATTGAGAAAATAATCTTGTTTTAGTCTTAGGGACCAAATTGATTAAAGTGTAAAAGTTTAGGGCAATTGTGAAAAATTATAAATAGGAAGACATTTGTATTAAATTAAATATTCGATGAAGTTGAAGGTAATAAATTGAAATAAACTACTTTATAGATTAAGAACCAATAGATAATCGTGGAAAAGGAAAAGTTGCTAAATAGTCCCTGAATTTGGCTATTTTTGCATTTTAGCCGTGGTAAATTCATACGGTTTAATTTAGTATAATTTGCAATGTTATATTGACTTGTGAATTATGATTTGTTTAAAAATTGTATATATACAATGTATTATTCATAAGTTATTCAAGATGGGAAATGTAATTGATTTGTAAGGTATTATGCAGTTTTGTGTATCGAGCCCAGGTGAACATAGGATAGGATGCAATTGGCATGAGAATAGGTTATATTGCATGTTGTATGGGATTGACTTGTGATGAGATAATGACTCTTGACTTGTTATTATCCATTGAATATATCGAAGTCAAGCATTTTTTATGGACTATTGTGTTATATTTACAGTGATTTTGATGTGTTATTGGGGGCGAATGTAAAGCCTACGGGCTAGGCACTTGGTGCCTGGGCGTGTTCTCAGTTAGTTTAGCTCGTTTGAGCTTTCTAACGTGTCTTGGGTGGATAATTGCATATCCGTATCTGTTTATATCGTTCATTGGGAAGATTTTCAATGGTTAAATAACTAGTTCTTGAATTATACAAACGCTTTCATGATTTTTCAATATTATAGCGTGACATGATATTGAATAATCTTGTATGATTGATCAGATTGGGCAACTTACATATATATATACAAAGCTCACATGTTGATTAGTTGTGGTTGATAGGATTAATGTTTATTAACATTATTATTATATGATTTTCTATGTTTATACGGTAAATTTTATCATTTCGACCTGTGAACTTACTAAGCTCTATTGAAGCTTACTCGTGTCATTTTCCTTATAGATACTGTTTTGTGGAATCGGACAATAGGATAAACTTGAAGATTACACTATCTAGATACCTTTGGTAGATTTTGAAATTGTTTATTTTGGGAATATATGGCATGTAATGGAAGTAACGTGTATATATATAGGAGTTACTTCAAGTGATATGTTTTATGCTAGTGTGATAGTTGCATATTTATTGTTATGTACATCCTTGTTTGGTCTTGTAAATGTCTATATGTATGTGCATTTGGCTGTTAGGTTGGTGCTTCATGTATGTGGTTAAACATGGTAGAATTGAATGTGAAAGGTATGGATGAATTGGTATATTTGGCATGTGTAAAAGGTAGGAACATGTAGTCTTTGAATGTGAATTGGTTGGTGTATAAAATGTGGTGCCAGTGAGGGCATATTGGTTAGACACTTAGGTTGAATGTTTTGGTATGTTTTAAGCTTGTTTGAATGTGTTTTGAAGGCATGTGAATTGATTTGGCTTGGCATTTAAGAAATGGGTAATGTTTTGGCTTGGCATGTGAATGAATGGAAATATATTTCCTTGTTTCAAAAATTTTTAGAATTAGAACTAAATTGAAAAATTTTGTAAATGTTGAGGGTTAAATTTATTAAATTTTTAAATTTGAACTAAAATACAAATTTTGTAAACATTGAGGGCTAAATTTGTTGAATTTTTTATATTTAAAATCAAATTGATAGAACGTGTAAACATTAGAGGGCTAAATTTGTTATTAGGTCAATAAAAAAAATCCCATGTCAGCTTTTCATCACTCATCTAACAGGACAGTGACTAAAATATTTGATTTCGGAAAGTTGATTGACTAAATCGAAAAATCAATAGTTGGGTGACCAAAAAAGAACTAATGGCATAATTGAGTGACTATTTTTATAGTTTACCCTTTTAATTTTGCTCACAAAACTAGGCTACCTTTTATTTTGAAATAAAAAGAAACCAGTCCCAGCACACGTATCAGTATTGGAACACAGAATTTGGAAATGTAAAGTATTACCCACACCATAAATACAATACACAAGAAGAAATCCGGAAATCAATTTTTGAATTTTGAATTTAAACAGAAGCTTTGGGAGAGGAGAAGAACCGAGAAAAATAGCAACAACATCGAAGAACATGAATGTTTTCTACAGGCAGAAGAAGAACAGCTTTACCTCTATCAGAAAAAAATCAACTAAAAGCCCATCTCTCAAACACGTCGCTACTTTCAGTTTCGATATCACCCAACCCCCTGCTCTTGTTTCTCATGGCGGTTCACTTGATCTCAAAGGTTACTCTCTTTTCCTTTTCTTTCCGGAAATGGATATTTACAAAAAGCTAAAATTATTGTTTCTTTTCTTTGAGGGGAACAAATGATTTTGATGAACAAGAGCAAGTGTTAAGGCAATTTGATATGAACATGGCATACGGGCCGTGTGTGGGGATAACACAGCTGGATCAATGGGAAAGAGCTCAAAGAATGGGGCTAAACCCTCCTAAAGAGATTGAAAGCCTTTTGAAGGTGGGAAAGTGAAGTTAGAAAGTTTATTTGATGGTCGTGTTTAGTTAATTAGCAGTTATCATAATAGTAGTATTATGTATGTTTAGCTGAAATCGCATGACTTCTAGTGTGTATACAGTTGGGTGTTTTTAAATGTTGTGATGAACCTGGAAAGTTTTTTTAGTCTTAATCCATGTGGGATTTTATGAAATTTGCACTAGCAAATTGCTTGTTGTAGTATGAGTGAGTTATTTGGCTGTTCCAAGCTCGGATTCTAAATCCCTTTTCCTAACAACTCCTTGGTGAATGAAAATTGATCTCAGTTGCTTAGCTTTTGAAACTCACATCTGCAGGTTGATATTTGATGGGGGAATTCAGACCATTTTTTCAAGGAAGATAAATTGAAATCTCTGACTTGTTACAATTACTCATTTACAATAGTTTTCAAACTCTAAGAAAGCCTATATAAGTACAAAATAGTTACTAGCACAAGAAACTCAAGTAAAACCATTGCTAAAAATTCTGTTATCTCGACATACATAAGTGTTGTCTATTTATGAGCAAAACATTTGAATCGAAGCAAAAAGACTTTTGTCGAAACCATTTTTTATAAAAACAGGGTCAACTTGGTTTTGAAAATGAGAACAAACATGGGAGTCGCCACTGATCCTTTTTGATGAGGTGTGATCGAGTTTCCTCGTAAAAGTGGTTATTTTAAATTGTTTAATTTATTGAACAACGATTTTGGTCCACGAAATTCAGAAAGACGGGTTCGGGAGTCAGTTACACACGAGGAAGGATTAGCACCCTCATAACGCCCAAAATTGGTACCTAGTTGATTAATTAGTGTCTTAGTGTCGAAAATTGAGAACTTTGAAGAAAAATATGATCCATCATTAAACAAAAAAATTTTTGAGAAAAAGGGTGTATTTCACATTAACCAAGGAAAAAGATTACATCTCGTAAGTTAGGACATAATGCCTTAAACCCTCAAAATGAGAATGAACGCCAAAAATTTTTATTTTGAAAAATATTCGATTATCTCGATTTTAGGAAGAAATCATATCCCGTAAGTTAGAATACGATTTTTTCTTAATTCTCGAGAATATTTAAAAATGTTTTTAAAACATTTGTTATTCGGATTTATCGAGAAAGTCGAATCCCCGTAAGTTAGGGTACGACTTTTCGAATTCGGAAATACGAAGAAGAATTGCTTATTATTATTTTTTATTTATTTATTTTTAAAAGAAATTTTTGATATAACGAGTAAAATGCGACATGGTTTTGTAATAAAACTTAAAATGGATTACGGTGTTGATATGGGTAATGGCATAATAATGACGAAAGTGATAATCACAAATAAATTCGTAGGTATATCAAAGCATATATAATGCAATAATAATGAAGACAAAAATAAAATAAGGATGAAATAATAATAATAAAATAAAATAAAAATAACAATACATTAATAAGAGTAATAATATATTGATATGATAGTAATATAAAGATAATAATAATAATAATAATAATAATAATAATATAATTAATAATAATGATGATGTAAGTAAAAATATATATGAATGCAAAAGGAAACATATAATGGAGTAATAATATAAAACTAATTAGCCTAATAATATGATAATAATATTAGTAACAATACAATAATAGTAATAAAGTAGAAAAGATAATAATAATTATTAATAAGAATAATAATATATTAATAATAATCATGGTAAATAATAATAATAATACTAATATTTTAAATAAGATAATAATAATAATATATAGAAAGTAGTAGTAATAATACGTTAATAAGAGTAATAGTAATAATAATAATAAAATAATAATAATAGTAGATATAATAAATAATAGTAAAAGAAAATAATAACATTAACTAATTTAATAATGAAGTAGCTAAATACCTAAATAAGGGACTAAATTGAATTTAAAACAAAAATTCGGGGCAAAATCGAAACAAATAATGAAGAAAATGGACCACATTGAATGCGCGAATAATAAGGAGGGATTAAAGTGAAAAATATCCCCGCCCTCCAAAACACAACACTTCGCGTGGGACCAAAATGAAATCGAAACAAAAGTTCAGGGTAAATTTAAAAATAACGAAAGATTTAATTGCAAAATTATAAAAATGCGGAAGGACTTGCAGCGCAGTTATCCCTAAAATTAAAACCACTCGGATCCCCCTAACGAGTCGGGTCAACACACGGATCTTGGCCTCAAAATGACATCATTTTGGCATTAAGAAGGCTGGCTAAAATGGCGTCGTTTCAATCGGCTATTTAAGTCAAAGTTTTCTTGAAAAAAAAAACTCATTTTTCTCTTTGCTCCTTCAAAAACAAACAGCTCCTTTGGTTTGTTTCTGCATGTGCTAGTCTCTAGAAGTGAGAAGTTCGCCGATTGCTTGCATGTGCTGTGTTGTACTGGCGGTTGAAGTTTAAAAATTTCCCTTTTTTTGGGCGAATCGGAGAGCTAAGTTCACTCTCTTCCTTTTCATATCATTTTTTTTTAACGGTAACTTTTATAACAGATTAGAGAAAAAAGAAGAAAAAAGAAAGGAGAATACCCTTGTTTCTCTTTTGCTTTACTTGTTGTTCTCCCTTTTTTTTTGTGTGTTTTGATGTATGCTTCAAGTATTATTTTGCATTCAAACTCTGCTATATTTTGTATTTCAAAAAATGACCGATCTTTACAAAGGTTTTCCAAGGTTGTTTTTTATAGCCTGCTACAACTTGTTTCTTTAATAATTGTTCTACTCTTCTCTTTTGCAGATAAATGGCAGTGGCAATAGTGGAGGCAGCGGGTAGGTGCGCCACTTGCGCTGATGATGTGACGTCGGCGGCGCAAGGGGTTGATTAGGGTTTCAGCTTTTTTAAAACCCTAAATTTGGCTAGTTGGGTCTAAAATTTGAGTCTATGTGTGGGTTTGGGTCTATTTTGTTTGGGTTAGGGTAGGTTGGGCTTAGTTGGTTTAATTGGGATTGGGTTTAGTTTGGTTTAATTGGGTTGATGATTTAGGTTTGGTTTTGGGTTTGTAATTGGGTTTAGGTTTTGGGTAGGTAGTTGGGTTTAGGTTTAATACTGGGTCTCGGGTCAGGTTGGGTTTATTGTAAAAAGAAGCTGGACTGTTTTTATTTTATTTTATTAGGCCCGGGCTAAATTGGGTTTGCACAACTGCCCCTATTTACTCGTTGTCGAGTAACGAGAATAGAGCAAAGACTTTTAAGAAAAACTAATTTTGCCCGATCTCGCCGAGTCTTGACTTCTTTAATGCTCCTCTTCTTCAGGTAGCCTCATTCCAGTCCACTGTATCTTGTTGCTTCGATCCACTCTACCATAACTTCAGAAAGGTGAGATTTATGGTTTCAATCTACTCGCTGCAACTTCTGGGAGATAAGGTTTATGACTTTGACCTGCTCTACTACTACTTCAGAGAGATAAGATCTGTGGTTTCAATCTGCTCCACTGCAACTTCAGGGAGATAAGGTTTATGACTTTAACCTGCTCT
Source organism: Gossypium anomalum (assembly GCA_025698475.1). Classification (NCBI taxonomy): domain Eukaryota; kingdom Viridiplantae; phylum Streptophyta; class Magnoliopsida; order Malvales; family Malvaceae; genus Gossypium; species Gossypium anomalum. The sequence goes on from CM046966.1 coordinate 66,762,418, forward strand.
ATTGCTACTTCAGAGAGATAAGATCTGTGGTTCCAATCTGCTCCACTGCAACTTCAGGGAGATAAGATTTTTCAAGATAGATTTGATCCGACCTATTGCAACTTCAGAGGTATAAGATTCCTAGTTTTAATCCGCTCCACTGAAACTTCAGAGAGATAGGATTAGTTGTCTTCAGTCTGCTCTGCTGCAACTTTAGGGAGATAAGACTGGTATCTTCAACCTGCTCCACTGCAACTTTAGGGAGATAAGGTTTGTTTTGATCTGCTCTACTACAACTTCAGAGAGATAAGATCTACAATCTTCAGCCTGCTCCACTGCTGCTCAGGGAGACAAGGCTAGTGGTTTAAATCTGCTACCTTGCTACCTCAGGGAGATAAGATTTGCCGTCTTCAATCTGGTCCATTGCTACCTCATGGAGCTAAGATCTACAATCTTCAGCCTGCTTCACTGCTGCTTAAGGAGATAAAGCTAGTGGCTTAAATCTGCTTCCCTTCTACCTCGAGAAGATAAGATTTGCCATCCTCAATTTGCTCCACTACTGCTTAGGGAGACAAGATCTACAATCTTCAGCCTACTCCACTACTGCTTAGGGAGATAGGATGGTGGCTTAAATCTGCTCCACTACTGTTTAGGGAGACAAGATTTGTCATCTTCAATCTGCTCTACTACTGCTTAAGGGGACAAGATCTATAATCTTTGGCCTACTCCACTACTGCTTAGGGAGATAGGATGGTTGCTTAAATTTGCTGCACTATTGCTTAAGGAGACAAGATTTGCCATCTTCGATCTACTCCATTACTACTTAAGGAGACAAGATCTACAATTTTCAACCTACTCCACTACTGCTTAAGAAGATAGGATCTGTGAATTTACCGATGTTGCTACACCATCCTCTAAGGACATGATCTGTAGAATTGATTTCATGTACCTATGCTTATACCAAATGATTAGGATGCTATGATCGAAATGAATCAAATGCTCCTAACTAGATGTGTTATGAATGATACATGAATGTAGAAATGAGAATAATCCTTTTTTAAATGCTTAAGGTATCATCGCCCGTTGTTCATCAGGGCATTATCACTGACGTATTACGCTGCCATCTTGTTCGGCTGGTATTCTTGATAGAAAACCTAAAGAAACAATTATATTCTGCTCAGCAAGCTTGCCCCACTGTAATTTCAGAGTCCTTTCCACTGTACTTTCTGAGACATAAAGTTTGTATCTCCCACTGCAACTTCAGGGGAGTAACATTTTGTTTCTTCCATCCATCTTGTTATTACTCAGAGGTATAGGATTTATATCATCTTCAATCAATTTGATTTCTTACACCATTCCCTGGGTGGAATGACCAGATATATATGCCTGATGAATGCAGAGTATCATTTTTCTTTTCCCGAGAAAGATCCCCTTTTACATTTGGTTTGAAATGTTGTTATTTATTGAGGTTGTATCACCGACGAAATGTCTTGTCTTTTTGTTCAACCAATAAAAGTCCAAAGAGATAATCATCTTTCTCCAATATTTCCAATCTTTAGGCTTGGTGAGTTCTAAACAATAGTTCTATTTGAGGTTCTTGTATTATTTAAAAGCTTCTAAAGTAATATGCAAAACTCCTTTCATGAAAGTATTATTAGTCCACTAATTGTTATTTCAATACAAAATGCTTGAAAAATATCATAACAATGGACCGGAGGGAAATTAATTAGGAGCATTACTCGAAGCAAGTAAGTTAATCATGGATAGCAAATGCAATTAAGAATGAAATTTATGGGGAAGTATCTTGAAAAGAAAAAGGTAATCAAAGATAGCAAATTCAAAAATGGGTAATATGGAAAACTAGGTGCCTCAGATATCACAGCTTGAGCTTCTCTGTACCAACTTCTTGAGGACCATTTTTGAGATTAATCTGTGTTTAGTGGATCCGGAGTACTTTGTCGATGCCCCAAGACGTAACATACTTCTTTATTGTTAATTCAAGCATAGCAAGACTGCTGCATGCCCCACCTTCGATCAAAATTTGAATTGCCCATTTTCGGGTTTTCAATTCAAAACTTGTTTGGTCTCAAGACTCCCCTTTGCGGGTTTTCGCCTCGACTTTTCATTTTTTTTAGAAGGTCTCAAAGTGCCCTTTGCGGGTTTTCGCATTGGCCTCTCCCCCTATTTAAGTGAAGTACTTTTTGGCTGAATCCAAAGTTATAGGATTAGGCAAGTTTTTACCATCAATCTTGGTCAAAATTAACGCTCCTCCAGAAAAGGCCTTCTTTACCGCATAAGGTCCTTCCCAGTTTGGCATACATTTTCCTCTGAAGTCCTTTTGTATGGGAAGGATCTTCTTCAATGTCAGGTCCTCTTAGTGGAATTCTCTAGGACGAACCTTTTCTGTCGTAAGCTCACATTATTTGTTTTTGGTACATTTGACCATGATAGATAGCTTTAAATCCAATTTAACTGATCATATCGGGATTGAATCCATTCTATTTCATCCAACTTCAGCTCAGCCAAAATTCCGAGAGAAAGAATCTCGACTTCAATGGGCAAAACTGCTTCCACTTCAATGAGAAAGGTGTTGTCTCGGTGGAGGTCTTGACTGACATTTGGTAAGCATAGATGGTAATTTCTCATGCTGATATTTATGAGTCAATCATTTTCCTCACGATTTTATTTTTTATTACTTTTTATTTGCACGTTCATTTTCGGGCGATATGGTGTTTGATCTTGAATAGACCGCAAACTTCTGATGTCGTGCTATTGATGCGATCCTTTTTGGCATTCCATACCGACACGAAATGGCTCTTTTTTTTTCTTTTTTTTTTTTTAGAATTTGCTAACTGTCGACTTTGTGAAATTAGCATATGAAGCGACTTCCACCCATTTAGTGAGGTAATTGACGATCGCAAAGATGAATCGATGCCCGCTAGAAGCTTTTGGCAAGGTCAGTCCACTGACATCCATGCCCCACATAGTGAAAGTCCATGTAGAAGTGTCATGAAAAGATGAAGGAGACACATGAATCTTGTACCCATAAATTTGGCACTCATGGCATTTCTTGGTATAACTGATGCAATCCCCTTCCATGGTAGACCAACAGTACCTAAATCTCATAGTTTGTCTGGCCATTGTAAAACTATTAGCACGTGTTCTTTAGACACCCTTATAGACCTCTTCTAAGATTTCCTTAGCGTTGACAGCATCTATACGTCTTAATAGCCCAGGCATATCTTGATGCGATCATGTGAAAACATCTTGAATTCTTGGAACAATTCAATGATGTCTCGCTTTGTCTTTGTGGTGATACAGGCTCCGATGTTTACCTTTTTCTCTTGTCCTAGGCTTACTATCCACTGACTCTTTGTAAAGTAGGATCTGTTTTCATTTTGTTCTACCATCCTTAACAAATCAGGAGATATGTTACAATCTTTGTCATCTTCAAAGTCTTGAGATCCTTCTAGACACATATCTTTCTCAAATTCTAGGTCAGTAGCAGCGTCGCTCATGTCGTTGATATCTGGGTATCTATTGTAGGTACGAAGGAAGATTTTTAAAGAATAAACGAATCTAAGAATGATTATTTGTATGGTATGATCATGAATGAAGAATAAAAGAATATTTGAAAAAGAGTCCAAAGAACAAAAGAATCTATAAATGGAAATAAAAGAATATTTGCTAAAAAAAATGCATTTTATTGAAATAAAGATTTTGGACACAAGCCTATTTCACAAAAGGATTCTTATTGCCTCTAGGCTTAAAGCAACAAGCGTGTTTTGAACATTACTCTAAATTAGCTTTAAAAATACAGGGATCTCTTCCATAGTCTCGTTGTTCAAAACACTCCCAAGTATGCAAGGGCAGACGCTTGGACACTTTTATTCCTCTTCAGATACATCGTTAATGTTCAGATTCCTCAATATTTCATCCAAGGTTTCTTTTTCAAGGGATCACAACTCTCTTGCTACCTCCTTCAGTTATCGCATTTACTGCCTCGTCAAAGCAATTAGGTTCTAATAAATCATCGAACTTCATAATTCCCATTTTAATGAACCTTTTGACCAACTTTTTAAACGTAGTACAGTTTTCGATTGAGTGCCCCATTATTCCCGCGTGGTACTCGTATTTGGCATTTGCATTATACCATTTTGGGAAGGAGGTTGCACATGTTTAGAGTAGAACGGATACACCACATTCGCATCAAACAGTTTCTGATATAGCTCCTTGTATGTCATCGGGATGGGTGTGAATTGAAGCCTTTCTATTTGTCTCGGAGGGGTCTGATGGTTGGTGGTTACTATCTTCAACTGGTCTACAGTGACTAATTTGGAATACCCTTTGCTCATATTATTCACTTCATTTTCATTTCTCTTTGGGGTTGACCTCTTGGTGCTCTCTCCCGCGTCTATCTTCTCGCTCCTTATTGCGTTTTTAATTATTTCATCGGTCATCACTATATCTGAGAAGCTTTTAGTGGCAGCCCCCAACATATGAGTGATGAATGGAGCCTTTAAGGTATTGATGAATAGCATGGTGGTCTTTTTTTCTAGGAGAGGTGACTGGACTTGTATAGTAACATCCTTCCACCTTTGGGCATATTGTTAGAAGCTCGCATTCAATTTCTTTTCCATGTTCTACAAGGTGATCCTATCAGGAGTCATATCCGTCATGTGACTATACTGCTTCATGAAAGCTTGTGCTAGATCTTTCCATGAATTGATCTAGGTACGGCTCAATTGGTTGTACCATTTGGATGCTGCCCTAACCAGAATTTCTTGAAAATAATGAATCAATAATTGCTCGTTATTGACATAGTCTGCCATTCGCCTGCAGAACATGGTGATGTGAGCTTTGGGACAACTAGTCCCGTTATATTTCTCGAACTCAAGAGTTTTGAACTTGGGGGGAAGCACCAAGTCCGGAACCAAGCTCAATTCCTTAGCATCGATTCCACCACGATAGTCGGCATTTTTCATTTCTTTAAAATTTTCTTCTAACCATTTACACCATTCTTCGAGTTTTTTCGGGAGTTCTACCTTTGTCTTTCTTGTTTCTATCACATCATCGAGATCGAGAACAATAGGGTTAATTGGGTTATCCCCTGGATTAGAGCCTGAGCTGGCTTGGTAGTTCGTCGGCACCGAAACACCGACCTGAAACTGTTGGAGCCTGATTGTAACAGATAGCCTCCGTAGGTACGCTTCGGGTTTTATCTGGACATTCATTGGAGTAAAACCCGGAGGGTAGATGGGATCTTCATTGTCATTTCTAGTATCGTCTATAGGGTCCTTTCTCTTCTCCTATCTACTAGTCAGCAGTTGTGTTAGCTGGTTCATCAAGTTCCTTTGTGATTCCATCATTGGTCCTTCATATCCTGCTGGACTTTAGCTAATTGCTCTTGCATTTGTGCTTGCATCTGTTCTTGCATCTCCTTCTGCATTTGTTCTAACTTTTCTAGTCTTTTATCCACCGCTTTAGCTTTTCTTCGTGTACTGTAAGGATACGTACTTGGTAGATTTTTGTCAGTTTCTAGATTACTAAAATGATTTTTTAATTAGGGTATTTTTGTGACATTTAATGCATGAAATGCAATGTAGATGCATGAAATGAATGCAAAAAGAGACGTTGATTCTGATTCAATTCTATTAGAACAACTTTTCTAGATAACAAATCTCTTTACATAAAGCGGAAACATATACGGCTAGGGGTGTTCAATCGGTTAACCGACCCGCAATAACATTAACCGAATTAACTGATCCTTCAAAATTTTTAACCGTTAACCGAACCAAAATTTTTTCGATTAATTCAGTCGGTTAACCGAATTAACCGAAAATTATATTTTTTTAATTATTGGTTAAAATAAGTATAAAATTAACCGAATTAATCGAATTAATCGAATTACCCGAATTAACCGAATTAACTAAATTGACCGAATTATTTGTATAAAATTATATGTTTTTTATTTTTTCTTTTAGTTTTAGATTTTTATTTTTATTTATTAAATTATTTGTAATTTTTATGATTGGGTTAGGTAATTGGGTTGGGTTGGGTACTTGGATTCATATATATTAGATTGGGTATTTGGGTTTATGTTGGATTGGGTTTGAGTGAATATTGGGCTATTTATATATTATAATTTTATTTATTAATTTTTGGTTTCTTCGAATAGGTTTGAACCGAATTAACCGTTAACCAAAAACTCAAAAAATTATTAACCGACCCCCGACCGAATTAATTCGGTTAATCGACCAATTAACCAAATTAGGTCGGTTAATCAAATTTTTTTGGTTTTACCCGAATTTTGCACACCCCTATATACGGCCTTGCCTTCATACTCTAGGCAAAGACATTAATCCCTTTTTTTCATATTCGGATGTTAAGATCAAATCTAGCGAACTTCCCAATGGATGCCTCCACTAGCTCTTTTTCGCTTGATTTGGGCTGCGACCCATTGCTCACTCATCCCCGTGAGGCTTGTTATCTTCTTTAAGAAAGTTGACGACTCCTGAGTAATCTTTGTCAGCTTGAATCTTCGAAGCATAGTTGTATATTCCTCCACGGACTATCAGCCTTCTCTTGTTGTGTTTACTCGAACCATATTTGAACGACCGTATTATATTCCTATTTATCAAGAAATCCATTTTCCATGACAAGCTCTCTATTTAGCAACTAAACATGAATCAACACCTCTTTTCTATGATGATACAATGCAATCATAACCAAAAACGAAACAGGTTAGTACAAAGTAAAAACAAGCAAGGAAAAAAGAATAGAGCACCTGCTCGGGTAACTAGTAGGGTTTGGTGTAGTTCTACCTAAGGCGGGCTCCTAGAGCTCACTATTGTGGTTTGGTTCTAAAGTAAAGGTACCTGAACCAGCAGATTTGTAATATCCCGAATTAGGGCCTAATTGAAATAATGGTTTTGTGACCACAAATTCGAGATAGAAATAATTATTTTATAATTATTTTGATGTTTATGATATGATTGCATGATTATGTGAAAATTTTATGATGAAATTTTATGCCTAAAGTGCTTAAATTGAAATTAGGGACTAAATCGAATAAGTTGCAAAACTTGCATTCTCGAAGTTTTTAGTATGAAATTGTTTTGGAATATTAATAAGGAGGTCTTAAATAGCAATTTGACCAATTTTAAGTTCATGGAAAAAAAATTAGGACATGGAAGGAATTTTTGAAAGTTTAGTAAGGAGGGGCATTTTGGTCATTTGGATATTAAATGAAATAAAAAGGGAAAAATAACACAAAATAGTCATCTTCTTAATATGGTTGCTGCCGAATTTTGCTCTCTCTATAGCTAGGGTTTCTTCAACTTTCAAGCTTCATAGTAAGTGATTCCAAGCATTTGTATTGGACTGAACTCAAGGAAATCAGATTTATGGAGTTGATCTAATAAAAGAAACCGAAGAAAAGGTGAAAATGATTCGAGATTGTTTGAAAGCTGCTTCAGATAGACAGAAATCTTATGTGGATTTGAAACGAAAGGAAATCGAGTTTCAAGTTGGTGATAAAGTATTTTTGAAAGTGTCTCCATGGAAGAAAGTCCTTAGATTTGGACGGAAGGGCAAGTTAAGTCCGCGTTTTATTGGGCCGTATGAAATAATTGAAAAAGTTGGACCGGTAGCATATCGGCTAGCATTACCACCTAAATTAGAGAGGATTCATGATGTGTTCCACGTATCTATGTTACGTCGGTATCGTTCGGATCCTTCACATATAATCTCACCGACAGAAATTGAACTACGACCGGATATGACTTACGAAGAAGAACCGATTAAGATCTTAGCTCGAGAGGTCAAAAAACTAAGAAATAAAAGTGTCGCTCTCGTGAAAGTATTGTGGCAAAAGCACGAGGTAGAAGAAACTACATGGGAACCTGAAGAAATGATGAGAAACCAATACCCACACCTGTTTACCGGTAAGATTTTCGAGGACGAAAATCCTTAAAAAGGGGGGGAGAGTTGTAATATCTCGAATTAGGGCCTAATCGAAATAATGGTTTTGTGACCACAAATTCGAGATAGAAATAATTATTTTATAATTATTTTGATGTTTATGATATGATTGCATGATTATGTGAAAATTTTGTGATGAAATTTTATGCCTAAAGTGCTTAAATTGAAATTAGGGACTAAATCGAATAAGTTGCAAAACTTGCATTCTCGAAGTTTTTAGTATGAAATTGTTTTGGAATATTAATAAGGAGGTCTTAAATAGAAATTTGACCAATTTTAAGTTCATGGACAAAAATTAGGACATGGAAGGAATTTTTGAAAGTTTAGTAAGGAGGGGCATTTTGGTCATTTGGATATTAAATGAAATAAAAAGGGAAAATAATACAAAATAGTCATCTTCTTCATATGGTTGCTGCCGAATTTTGCTCTCTCCATAGCTAGGGTTTCTTCAACTTTCAAGATTCATAGTAAGTGATTCCAAGCCTCGTTTTTAATGATTTTTATGTTTTTGAAATCCCGGTAACTCGGTATAGCTTATGATAGTAATATTTTGAGTTAGAGTTCATATTTGGAAAAATACCCATAGGTGAAATTTGTGAATTTTGATGTTTTATGATAGAATATGAGATTTTAAATTATGTTAGACAACTTGTGCTACTCGGTTTTGAGTGAAAACGAGTAAAAAGGGCTTAATAGGTAAAAATACCTAATAGTCATAAGTACATGTTAGAGTGTGAATTTGATGTTGTCATAGAAGGGAAAAATGATCAGCATGTCATAAAACATAAGAATAAGGGATAAAGTTTAATTCCCGAGCCTAGGGGCAAAAGTGTAAATATGCAAAAGTTAGGGGTAAAATTGTAATTTTGCTAAAATTTGAATTAAAGACTAATTTGATAATGTGAGTATTAAATAAGCTAAATGTGTTATTTTAGATCAAGAAAGACGTGGAATCGACCCCAATTGAGGAAAAGAAAAGATTGTGTACTAAATTGATATTTTGGTACCAAGGTAAGTTCAAGTGTAAATAATGTAGTATAATTGTTATTTTTAATTTATTGATGTTAATTATATGATATGCTGATTTTTATCATGAAATATATGCTTTGTGGTTATTTTCGAATAAAATGCAAATTATTTGTATTATTTGTTAAATATAAAGTGCTACCGAGTATTGGTTTCGGTATTTTACGGAAGATGGCAAGGATATGTGTTCGAGGAAAATCCCGTTTGAACCTTAGGAATAGATTAGGATACAAGTGACATGTCACTAGGATGGTTGAGCATCTGAACTCGTTGAGTTGAGTCCGAGTTCACTTATGGATGCGAATGTCCGAAATCGTTGAGTTGAGTCCGGGTTCGTGAGATGTAACTAGGCATCCGAGCTCGTTGAGTTGAGTCCGAGTTCACTTATGGATTCGAACGCCCGAGCTCGTTGAGTTGAGTCCAAGTTCGCTTATGGGCGGGTTACATGATCGATTGATTACATATGTTATGTGGCACTTATGTGCAAATTATCTATGTATCCGAGTTATATTCCGATGTGTTCAACGGGAAAAGTTTCTAGTGAAATGGAAGAACACATAGATGCAAGTGACGTTTTGGTAAGTGTTACGAAATGGACACTTTGGACAGGTATGTACTTAACCCTCGGGTTGAAGTTAGATACAACAACGATAAGATGATAAGATGATGAATGATGTTTAGAAATGTGAAATATGTTTTGGTGATACCATGCTAAGGTTGTTTGTTATAATTGTATTGTTATGTTACTTGTTATTTGCATATGAACTTACTAAGCATTTATGCTTACTCCCTCCTTTTCTTTCACTGTAGTTTTGAACAAGCCGGCTCAGGAATCGGGATAGGTCGAAGGTTCGATCACACTATCCGAAGGACTTTTTCTTGGTAAATGGCCTGTAAAACTTAAGTATGGCATGTATAGCAATATACCTATTTTGTGTAAATAATTTTGTTATATGGTGGTGATTTGGTTAAGAAAATGCTTGATAATGATAAGTAATGGAAATGGCTAATTTAGATCATGTTTGATGTCACGGAAGGTTAATAGGTTATCTAGCCCATAAAAACTCATGAAAAGATGAAATTTGCAATAAACAGAACATTGCAGCAACACTGACGTGAGTTTGAAAATTTACTAAAAATCATAGAAATTTAATTTGGTGATGGATTAAATATGAAATTTAAGCCTAATATGTCTAGTTTCACATTAAACAAACGAAACGGGAAAAGGAATTATATGTTAGAAGATATTTGAGTTTTAGTGAAATAGGGCCAGAGCGATTTCTGGATCCCCTGTTACAAATTTAGAAATTCACCATAAATCATACAAAAATAATTAGGTGGTGTATTTTATATTCTTGGAATCCTTATTGAGTCTACTTTCAGGATGAACAAACGGCATAGTCATATAAATTTTGTACAGAGAGAAATATGGTTCATAGTAAACAGAGGTCAGACCAGTCAAGTTCTGAAACAGGGGTAACTTTAACTAATAAACTGTACTAATTAGCCCAACCAAAAATTCTAGAAAATAATTAGTAAATATATATATGAGTCTAGATTTAGTGAAAATTTACGGATCTTGATTTCGAGTTTCGTAACTTGAGATATGATTTTTCTTATAATGATGACGAGTAGTTAGAAAGCTGTGAATGTAGAAACAAATGATTCGAAGTTCTTAATTTGATAAATTATGTTCGGTAACACCTCAAGCTCGACTCCGGTGCCGGTCTCGGGCATGGAGGCGTTACAAGATTCCTCGATCCTCACCCATTATAGGCTAATATAAACTGAGTTCAGTTCAGGGGAATATATTTTCCTATGGCTGCACGGAGATGAAAATCTCACGAAGTCATAGGCACGGATGTATCCCAAAAGCGATCCACTATCCTATGTGGAGGTGAAAACCTCACGAAGGAATAGTTTCTCACTCCCACTTAAAAGGGTAAGATCTACCGATCATACGATGCAATGTGCAGAAAGATACCAAAACTCAAACCAACACAGCAGTTATAAATCACAATGATGAAGATCGTAACAAAAACGGATGAAATGCAATGAAAGGATCATATATTTAAACCAAGTTTCCAATTTTCGGCAAAAAAAGACAAAAATTAATCAACTCGTGGCTTGACTCTCTTTTTTAAGACCCCAGTGGAGTCGCCAAGCTGTCGAAACCATTTTTTGAAAAAACGGGGTCGACTTGGTTTGAAAACAAGAACAAACATGGGAGTCGCCACCAATCCTTTTTGATGAGGTGTGATTGGGTCACCTCGTAAAAGTGGTTGTTTTAAATTGTTTAATTTATTAAACAACGATTTTGGTCCACGAAATTCAGAAAGACGTGTTCGGGAGTCAGTTACGCACGAGGAAGGATTAGTACCCTCGTAACGCCCAAAATTAGTACCTAGTTGATTAGTTAGTGCAGTGTCGAAAATTGAGAACTTTGAAGAAAAATACGATCCATCGTTAAACAAAAATTTTTTTAGAAAAAGGGCGTATTTCACGTTAACCAAGAAAAAGGATTACATCTCATAAGTTAGGACATGATGCCTTAAACCCTCGAAATGAGAATGAACGCCAAAAATTTTTATTTTGAAAAATGTTCGATTATCTCGATTTTAGGAAGAAATCATATCTCGTAAGTTAGAATACGTTTTTTTCTTAATTTCCGAGAATATTTAAATTTTTTTTAAAACATTCGTTATTTGGATTTATCGAGAAAGTCGAATCCCCATAAGTTAGGATACGACTTTTCGAATCCAGAAATACGAAGAAGAATTGCTTATTATTATTTTTATTAATTTATTTTAAAAGAAATTTTTGATATAACGAGTAAAATGCGACATGATTTCGTAATAAAACTTAAAATGGATTACGGTGTTGATATGGGTAATGGCATAATAATGACGAAAGTGATAATCACAAATAAATTCGTAGGTATATAAAAGCATATATAATGCAATAATAATGAAGACAAAAATAAAATAAGGATGAAATAATAATAATAAAATAAAATAAAAATAACAATACATTAATAAGAGTAATAATATATTGATATAATAGTAATATAAAGATGATAATAATAATAATAATAATATAATACTAATAATAATAATAATAATAATAATAATAATATAATTAATAATAATGATGATGTAAGTAAAAATATATGTGAATGCAAAAGGAAACATATAATGGAGTAATAATATAAAACTAATTAGCCTAATAATATGATAATAATATTAGTAACAATACAATAATAGTAATAAAGTAGAAAAGATAATAATAATGTATTAATAAGAATAATAATATATTAATAATAATCATGGAAAATAATAATAATACTAATATTTTAAATAAGATAATAATAATAGATAGAAAGTAGTAGTAATAATACGTTAATAAAAGTAATAGTAATAAAAATAATAATAATAGTAGATATAATAAATAATAGTAAAAGAAAATAATAACATTAACTAATTTAATAATGAAGTAGCTAAATACCTAAACAAGGGACTAAATTGAATTTAAAACAAAAATTCGGGGCAAAATCGAAACAAATAATGAAGAAAATGGACCACATTGAATGCGCGAATAACAAGAAGGGACTAAAGGGAAAAATATCCCCGCCCTCCAAAACGCAACACTTCGCGTGGGACCAAAATGAAATCGAAACAAAAATTTAGGGTAAATTTAAAAATAACGAAAGATTTAATTGCAAAATTATAAAAATGCGGAAGGACTTGTAGCGCAATTATCTCCAAAAGCAAAACCACGTGGATCCCCCTAACGAGTCGGGTCAACACGCGGATCTTGACCTCAAAACGACATCATTTTGGCATTAAGAAGGCCGGCCAAAACGGCGTCGTTTCAATCGGCTATTTAAGTCAAAGTTTTCTTAAAAAAAAACTCATTTTTCTCTTTGCTCCTTCAAAAACAAACAGCTCCTTTGGTTTTTTCTCTGTGCAGGTATTTGGTCCACGAAAAGTCCGGCCGATCGCCGGCGGCGGCCGTCGTACACGGCGGCTGAAGTTAAAAAATTTCCCTTTTTTTTGGCGAATCGGAGAGCTAAGTTCGCTCTCTTCCTTTTCATATCATTTTTTATTTTTTTTTTAATGGTAACTTGTATAACAGATTAGAGAAAAAAGAAGAAAAAAGAAAGGAGAATACCCTTGTTTCTCTTTTGCTTTACTTGCTGTTCTTTCCTTTTTTTTGTATGTTTTGATGTATGCTTCAAGTATTATTTTGCATTCAAACTCTGCTATATTTTGTATTTCAAAAAATGACCGATCCTTACAATGGTTTTCCAAGGCTGTTTTTTATAGCCTGTTACAACTTATTTCTTTAATAATTGTTCTACTCTTCTCTTTTGCAGGTAAATGGCGGTGGCAACAGTGGAGGCAGTGGGCAGGTGCGCCACTTGCGCTGATGATGTGACGTTGGTGGCGCTAGGGGTTGATTAGGGGTTCAGCTTTTCTGAAACCCTAGATATGGCTAGTTGGGTCTAAAATTTGGGCCTATGTGTGGGTTTGGGTTTGTTTTGTTTGGGTTAGGGTAGGTTGGGCTTAGTTGGTTTAATTGGGATTGGGTTTAGTTTGGTTTAATTGGGTTGAGGATTTAGGTTTGGATTTTGGGTTTGTAATTGGGTTTAGGTTTTGGGTAAGTAGTTGGGTTTAGGTTTAATACTGGGCCTCGGGTCAAGTTGGGTTTATTGTAGAAAGAAGCTGGACTGTTTTAATTTTATTTTATTGGGCCCGGGCTAAATTGGGTTTGCACAACTTCCATTTTGAATTTCGAATAAAGGACTCTATATCCAATTAAAATCAGCCAGCTTTGTCTGTAAAGGATTAAAGATAAGGATATGCTGATCCTTCCTCCTCCATCTGAGAATCATTTGCCGACTGAGTATCATGCCATGGTGGACTAAGCCAAAAACACCATCCCGCAACTGCTCTTAAACTGTCCTTAACAACCATCTCAAGTGTTGTCCTAACAACCTGTCCAAAGTGATGTTTGAACAATGAATGTAAGATGTTGTCCTAACTTACTGTCCTAAGAGATGTTTGGAGAGTGTAACATTAAAGTATTGGACAGTTAAGACCCCAACAATATTTTTATAATGCACTACATTATATAGTATAGTGTTTCAAGTAACTTTGCATGTTTACCGAGGCCATTCCCCATTTATGATCTTCCTACGAGACCCCAAAATCTCATCCATTGAACTTTTCATCGTATACGACAAAAATCATCCTTCTTGCAAAATACTTCCATTTACATCTTAAATTCCAAAATATCTAAAGAAGAATTAAGTACTGTATTAATACGGTGCATGCACTTGCAAGGAAAACCAGAATCTCAACTGTCTCTCTTCCTATGTAGATTTTTATTATATTCTTCTTTTATATAAACTCTTGAATGAAAACAAGGTCAAGTCAATTAAACTATTATTAGAGATATCCTCAATTACCATGGAAGATCACACTCAAGACGTCTGACATGGGCTTGTTTTGTTGCTCTACTTTGGTTGTTTTCTAATACCAAAGATTCTAGGTGGTTTTATCAGAATATAATTGGTCTCTATTTACCCAAAGCTTTCTCAGTTGATTTAAAGTGAGTTTTATAGTTAATTTACAAGAATAACAAGAACGAAAAGGGGTCATCCACCAAGTCATTACTTGTTCAAAAATAGTCATTCTCTTAATTGGTTGAGGCGAAGGCGGGAAAGTATAAATTTAATGCATTTCAAGCTGGAGGTCACCAATGGTGAGTGCTGAAACTTATTAAACTTTCATATAATTGCATCACTCTCTAGTTCCATTATTTTTTTATTTATGTATTGTAACAGGAGATTGGTACTTTATCCGAGTGGAAACAAAAAGAGAAATGGAAATGGTTACATCTCCTTATACTTGGAAATTGAAAACACAAACAATATCTCTCTTAATTGGTAAGTTAATGTCGATTTTAAGTTATTTGTGTTCGCCCAGATTGGGGACCATTACTTGGCCATTAAAGGTTGATTGCTACCCTTTAGTATGGAGTTTTATTTTAATTCTATATAATATGTTATTACGTTTGGTGTTCTATATATTTTATTTGGCTATTATATACAGGAATTCAATGGTTATCCTAAAAGAGATTCCAGGTGCAAGGATACACATTTATCTGCATTTCTGGACCTATCTGAGCCCCATAACAACTTCTACCCAAGCTTGAAGTATTTGTGAAATACAAGCCAGGACTGAGGAACCAACTCAAATCTGATCACTTGGAAATGATATGTAAACTCCATATCTCTAACGTTCTTCATTTTTTTTCTCTATTGCTGGCTTGTAATTTATAGTAAATAGAAAATTTAACTGAAAAAATTCTTTTATATAAATAAGGAAATTGTCTTAAAATTTACTTTTTTTTAAGGAATAAACACTAATTTAGCCTTTTTTTTAACTTTTATTCATTTTGTCAATCCTAATTTTTCTTATCACTTTGATGCTCAATTTTTAAAATTTAGTTAATTTGCTTTATTTTAAATGGAGAATTTGACTAAACCATTAAATTTTTAATGACATTGACGTGATAGCTCATATGGTATTTTATATTCACTTCGTTAACAACATAAATAACTTTTTTAGAAATATATAAGAATTTTTAGAATTTTTTTAAAATTTATAAAATTTTTAATATTTTAAGTGAATCGATTGTAACAATTGTAATATCAAATTTAATTAAAATGAATACTGTTTAATTGTAGATGATGGGTTTCAATTATTTACTCTTATCTATATAAACTTTTGTGATTATCATATTTACCAAAAGGGTTGATTTAGATAACAAAATGTATAGATTTTCTTTTCAATAGTATCGAAATTTAAGTTTGTTGCCATATATATGTTATTATGTTTGGCATTCTATAAAACGTTCTTTAGCTACTTATGGTATAGGCTCTTTAACTATTTTTTTCCTTTTTACAATTTTCTTACAGGTGAAAATCGGTTTACTTATTCCCAAACACGAGGGATGTATGGTGAAACATAGTGTTATGAGTTAAATGAAATTCTAACTGAATGAATGAAAAATAGGTAAATGAATAAGTTAAAGGAGGATTTAACTTGATAATGTGTTTTAAAAGTATGTGGTTTAGTAGATTTACCTCAAGTGATAAGAAGGAAGTTGGATGATTCAAGTGTGCTATAGATCAAAGGGATGAAAATGAAGTATATGGTTCATATAAAGAATATATGCTATCAGTGTAAATCTTAAATGTGAATTTAATAAAGGTGATAGGTTAACAAACCATAAAAATATAAGTTGAGTCTTATAAATCGATTAATGTAAATAAATTCGTTAATAGAATTAAATTATGGCTTGAATGAATTGGTAAAGACATGTTTAAGAAGGGCTCAACACTAACAAAGCATAAGGTTTATGTATTGATACTTACTGAGCTTTTTAAGCTTAGGCGTTAGTGGTTTAAAACGTGTAGGTGTTGGATTCAATGAGAAGATTAAGGTCCAAGCTTGAGAACTTCGCATCACATTTCACTTGAGATTGTAATATATTTGTAACATCTCGAAATAAGGCCTAAATGGAATAGTAATTGCGAAACCACAAATCTGAGATAGAAAAGTTTATTTCGATTAATTTTTATGATTTACTGAGTGGTTAGATGCATGTGTTAGAGTATTGATAAGAAATTTTATAGATTGCATGTTTAATTTGCCTATTAGGGCTTATTTGCAGAAGTTGTCGTAATAAAATTTCTATTTAGGGCCTAAACGGAACGATGGTTTTAGAACCACGAATTCGAAGTCAAAAAATTTATTCCGATTAAGTTTTAAGGTTTATTTATTGATTAAAATATTATGTAAAAATATCGTTAAGAAATTTTACTGATAAAGTGCTTAATTGGACTTTTAGGACTAAATTGCAAAAGTTGCAAAATATATGTTCTAATTCATAAGTACTTGATTGAAATGGGAGTTTAAAGAGGAGGTCCTTAAATGGTAATTAGACCATTATATTTCATTTGGACAAAAATGGGCATGAATAGGACAAAATTTTAAAGAAATGCCTTAAGGGCATTTTAGTCATTTGGTAATTAAAAGAAATAAAAAGGGAAAATAAAGCCAAAATTGACTCATCTTTTTCATGGAGGCCGAAATTAGCATGGGGGAAAGCCATGACTAGGGTTTTCAAGCTTTCCAAGCTCAATAGTAAGTCCGTTCTAGCCCCATTTTTCAAGTTCTTTACATTTTTGGAATCTCGGTAACTTGATTAAGCTTATTCTAGCAATAATTTAAGCTAGGGTTCATATTTGGAAAAATACCCATAGGTGAAATATGTTCATTTTGATGTTTTATGGTAGAAGATGAAGGCTGAAATTAGGTTAAACAACTTTTGCTAAGCGGTTTTAAGCAAAAATGAGTAAAACGGCTTAATCGGTAATAGTTGTTATTGTTCATAACTATGTGTTAGAGTGAGAATTTGATGTTGCCAACATGTAATAAAACATAAGAATAAGGGATGAGGTTTAATTCCCGAGCCTAGGGGCAAAAGTGTAAATATGCAAAAGTTTAAGGGCAAAATTATAATTTTGCCAAAGTTTGAGTTAAGGACTATTTTGAATAGTATATTAATTAAATAAGCAAAATATGATGTTTTAGATCTTGGAAAACGAGATTTGAACCTAGAATGGGAGAAAATTTGAAAATCGAGAAAGTTGGTAAAATGGTCGTTTTAGTATCGAGGCAAGTTCATATGTATAATAAGCATTAAGTTATGCATGTTTCAATATAATATTGATATAATTACTATGATTGCCGAGGTTTTGAAAGTAAATATAATTATGATGAATTAAATGTTCAAAATTAATTTGACATGAAAATGTGAAAGTATGTAAGTTTGTATGTAAATATTACATTGTCTTTATTTACGTTATTATGTTTCAGCATATTTTATGTATTGTAGCTGATTTTTGAATTATAATTGACTATTGGAAGAATGGAATAAAGTATTAGATAGTGAGATACTTCCCGTTTGAACCTTCAGAATCGAAAGATACGGATGGTATGTAGCTAGGTCACATGTATAATACGGGATGTATACCATGTGTACAAGAGAGCTACGGGATATATGTAGCTAGGTCGCATGCGTGGTCTAGGTGAAGGACACCATGTAGACAAGAGAGCTACGAGATAAACTAGCTAGGTCACATGGGTGGTACTAAGTGTTCACCATGTGTACAAGAGAGCCAAAATTATGTGTACAATCGAGCTAGGTCACATGAGTGGTGCTAAGTGAAGGCCACTACGTGTGCAAGTGAGCTTCGATTTTAAAGGTGGGCTGTGTGCGATACCATCGCGTATCTGTTATTATTCCGAAGCGTTTAACTGAGAAATTGATTAAATGAAATTGTGTATGACTTTGTGATGATAAGTGTAAGCATATACGTGTGTAACTTAGGAACAATATGCTCGATATGTGATTGGAAATTAGAAAGATTGTTATGGGTAAGTGATAAATACAATTGAAGTGTGAAAGATCAAAATTGACAATAAAACTGTTCGGGATAGTTGCAGTGATGGAAATCTAAAAATTTACCAAAAATAGTAGAAATTAAATCAGAGACTGAATGAGATATCAAATTAGATCTTAATGAATCTATTTTCATATAACGGAAACACAGCAAGCAAATGAATTCTATATTATGAGATATTTAAGTTTTTGAGAGACTGGTTTAGAATGACTATGTGATCCCCTGTTCTGACTTGGAAAAATCATTAAAAATTTTACAAAAATAATTAGGGAATATAATTTATATGCTTGAAATCCTTAATGAGTCTAGTTTCAAATGAAATAAACGAGAACATCTTTGAATTCTGTACGAGGATAAAATTGATTCGTAGTTAAGAATGGTCAGGGCAATTGAGCAGTGAAATAGGGGTAACTTCAATGAATTAACTGTACTAATTGGCTGGATCAAAAATTCTGAAAATTTTATGGTAAGAATATACGTGAATCTAGTTTCAAGAAAAATTAACAGTTTGTAATTTGGAGCTCTGTAGCTCCAAAAATAAATAATTTAGCTACTGGTACTCTACTAGATAGCTTATTTGGAACCTGTTTATGATTGTAATAGTGAAAGTATGTGTGTTTGTGATGGTAATATTCAGGGAACATGTTGTGACTTTGTTTAAAGTATGATAATGTATTGTTTATTAATATTTACATATTTACTTACTAAGCTATAATGCTTACTCCCTTCCTTTCCTTTTTCCTATAGTGTCACAGATGTTAGCATGAGTTGGAGGTCGCCGGAGGTTAAATCACACTATCAAACTATTCACTACAGAAAAATAGGGCTTTAGCGGCATTTTTAGCGGCGTTTTATCAAAAAACGACACAAAAATTGTAAAACATAGAGCAATAGCGGCGCTTTCAGTAAAACGCCGCTAAAAACCAGAGCATTAGCGGTGCTTTCGGTAAAACGCCGCTAAAAACCAGAGCATTAGCGGCTCTTTTGGTAAAACGTCGCCTAAAAACCAGAGCATTCGTAGCGCCTTCGGTAAAACGTCGCTAAAAGTCATATAACCCCTAAAATCCTAAACCCCCCCAAAAATCATAAACACTAATCTATAATCCCTAAAACACTAAACTCTTAAACCCTAAAAAATCCTAAACCCTAAACTATAACCCTTAAAATACTAAACTCCAAAAAACATCACATGGATGTTGATGTACATCATATGTTAAATATTTTCTTATATAATTGTAAAAGAGATAGTATTAATTTTAAAATATTAAATTAATTATCATTATAGTTTAGGGTTTACGATTTAGGGCATATGGTTAAGGGTTTAAGATTTATGAGTTACTATTTTAAGGTTTATGTATTATGGTTTAAGGGTTGGGGTTTAAAGTTTAAGGGTTATGGGTTATGGGTTCAGGGTTAATGGTTTATATTTTAGGATTTTAGAGTTTAGAATTTAAGGATTAAGGGTTTAGATTAATTAGTGTTTTTATATATTAAATAAGTTCTTATATGATTGTAAAAGAGATAATTTTAATTTTAATATCTTAAAATTATGATTATAGTTTAAATTATTTAAGAGATAATAGATAAACTTTATATATATTAAATGATTTAGGATTTAAGGTTTACTTGATACTTGTTAAATGATAAAATTTTATACAACCAATTAATACTTTTATTTTAAAAAATATTTAATCTAAACCATTTGATATATTTAAATATTAGATTTAAAAAAAATCAATAAATAAATAACAACATTGATAACAAATAAAAATAAAATACAAAAATAAAAATAAAATATAAAATAAAGATTAGTGGCGTTTTTATGAAAAACACTGTAAACGACGTTTTTTATAAAAACACCACAAAAAATATGACATAAAAAAAGTGGCGTCCTTTTATCCCCAAATTTCCCCCTGAAACTTCTAATTTTCCCCCTAAAATCAGTATCCTCAAAACCCTTAAGCTGTTTCTCTCTACCGCTTTTGCTACTTTCCAATTTTCCCAGGTAAATAGTTCTCTTTTAAAAATCTCAAATTCTTCTTGCATTCCTGTGCTCCACTGATCTGAAACTGTCATGCTCTTTCTTTTTCATTGACCCATTGCATTATTCCACTTCACTTTGTTCTAAATTTTCAGATTTCCATCTGGGCCTTTATCTTCCCCTGTTTTTATTTTATGGGTTTTTGTTGTAATAAGTTTCAATCTGCAGCCATAGGAAAATAAAAAAAGGCCCCCAAATTTACTGGCATGAAGAAAATAGTCACTCAAAAAGCTATTAAACAGCAACTGTTTTTTCCCCGTTTTCCTAATCGTCTTTTTTAAAATAAAAAATAAAAAAAAATCTTTTCCTTCTCGTTAATTTACTTTGGTTGGTATAATTTTCAGGTAGTTGTTTCTTTTCTTTCTCTGTTTGATTACCGAGAAATTGCTTTTTTTTCCTCTCTGTAAACAAACGGGATTTTGGATTTTGGATTTCGCATTAGCCGTTTAATTGATTGGGTAAGTTTACTGTTTTTATTGTTCCTGATGTTTATTTTGCTTAGAAATCTTATTGTTCAGGTTGTTTGTGAGGCAAAAAAAAAGGGGTTTTAATTTCATATTTGGGGGGTTTTTTTTCTATGTGAACTGCTGGTTTTTAATTGGGTTTTGAGGATAATGAAAAGGAATTTTTTTTCCTATGCCGATGCGTGTCGATTAGGATAAATATATTGAACTATGGCTTGGATAATTAAAATTTTAAGTTATTTATATTTGGTGTTGGGGCTGTTAGTCTTCCATGCTAAAATCTCTGGGTTTTTTTTTTGGAGAAATCAAGAGAGCCTAGTTTTCATATTTGATCATAGCTTTTTAATGGGTTTTGATAGTTTTTTTGCGTTTATCTGTTCAAATTTGTGTTTTCAATGAGAAATCTGTTAAATTCATCTGGGTTTTAATATGCTATTGTAGCTTAAATGGATTTGGAAACTGAAAACAGAATAGCAGCTATTCTCTTAAAAGAGGCAGTCGAATTGAAACGGTAAGCGGACAAGGAAGGTGTTCATGTTTATCTTCAGCAGCCAAAAGTAAGAGGTCGGCCAAATTTGCACTTCCTCACCGTTACTGTTGTGTTATTTCTTTTGTCTCTTGGCATTTGTTGTGTTTAACAGTTTCTTATGATGTTCTGTAGGTTTTATCTACCCTTAACTGTACAGATTTGTATTGATGACAGAAGTAGCAGATAAGGCATAAGTTACTGGTTTATTGAAGTTGAGAACTTAAGGCTTCTCTTCTTGCTTGTAGTGCATTTCTTGAATTAATGCTGAGTGTATGATATGTATTTGTCAAGTATGGTTATTGTTCCTTTACACTGGTTTGGCTATGCAAGAGAACATATTGCGAGCAAATGGAAGTGATATTCGTCCATGGTAATTACATCCCTTTTTTTTTCAAATGTTTTCTGAAAGCAAACTTGTATATGTTTATACTAACAAATTATACTTTTTTCATTTTTTAATTCCAAAAAACTTAGAGACTAACTCTAAATCATTCATATTTAAAAATTTGGACGCACTGATAGATGTAGGATACTGTTAAGTACTCTAGTTTTGCTATATATCAACTTCTCCGCAAAATCTTGAAACCAAAATTTCTCGATCTGCAGATCAATCGAAAATTTTCTTAGTTTCTTTCAATCTTTGCTGTAAGCAGAAGAAATGGGACTTCTTAGTATCATTCGAAAAATCAAGAGAAAAGAAAAGGAAATGCGAATCCTTATGGTGTAAGTTTCACATTTTTCTCTCCCTTCAATTTTTTTCTTTTTTTTGTTCATTCGATAATTTGTATTCATAATTATACCGAATTGTTGGTGCAGTGGGCTTGATAAGTCAGGGAAGACCACGATTGTTTTGAAGATTAATGGAGAGGATACAAGCGTAATTAGTCTTACTCTTGGCTTCAACATCAAAACCATCACATACCAGAAGTAAAACTTTCGTATTTTTTAACAATTTCTAATCATTAACTACCTGAGCTCACCAAGTGTTTGAAAATAAAAAATTTTGGGTTGTTTCTTTTTGTAGTTTTCTTCATTATATTTATGATTTGTAATGTTGAATTAGATTTGATTTTGGGTTTCGGCAGATATACTCTGAATATATGGGATGTAGGTGGTCAAAGGACTATAAGATCATATTGGAGGAACTATTTTGAGCAAACAGATGGTTTGGTTTAGGTTGTTGATAGCTCAGATCTTAGAAGATTAGATGATTGCAAAATGGAACTGGATAATCTTCTAAAGGAATAGGTAAGATGTTAATTTGACTTGTTTTTTTCCCAATCAAATGTACGTCTTATATTCATTACGGTGAAGCTATCCATCTTACTATAACAGTTTGAGGTTGCTGCAATAAATATTAGAAAATGAAACCTTGCAAGCTAATGCCGTGCAATGTAAACTGTGGCTTATGCTTTCTTTGTGTTGCAGAGGTTATCAGGATCATCCTTGTTGATACTAGCAAACAAACAGGACATAAAAGGTGCTCTTACACCAGCTGAAATTGCTAAAGTAAGATTACTAGTTGATAATTAAGTACTTACTTCAGCTTGTTAATTTTTTAATTTCGTTGTCTTTGTCTATGTTTGTTAGACTGCAAAACCATGAATGCGATGTTTAGTTCTTAATTTGAAGACACCAAATTTGGTTTCATTTTTGAAGAGTCAAGTCCCTGCTTACCTTTAAATTTGCCCCTCTAGTTAAATTTTTTTAATTATGTGCTCTATTGCATGCTGGCTGATCTTTAAAATGATGTTAAGGATATCCTTTTTTTCATTAGCAGGCATCATGCAATATTTTAACTAATACTATTAGCATTTATCATATGCTTTTTACATGAATCCATATGATTTTTGGGTTTTATGGAAGTTTGTATCTCTTAAACTGGAATAACAACCATCAGTATGAGTTTCTATTAATGTGCTCTAGATATGAAATCAAATTGTGTTGAATTATATTGTAAAACCATCGGGAAATGTTTGTGTCCTCTTAATATCAAACTCTAGAGTCTAGAATCCAGGCACCTCGGTGTGGATAATAGATTGTAAATAGATTTATCTGCCAAAGTGACAATGAATCTGATCATTTGGTTTTGCATCCTTTAGATATTGAAGGTGCGGCAGAGGATTCAATCCCTTCAAGCTGGAAAAGCCAAGGCTTAGCACTTCTTCAAGTGGAACGTTATTTAATGTTGCATTCCTTGGTCATTCATCTTAATCGGAACTTGAATTTTGTGTTATGGAAACAGGTTTTGTGTACTAGCTTCTTTAACCATGATGGTTAATTATTACGAGTTTTGTAGCTTCTTTTATAATTGGCCGAGTTAATATAGATTAGATGAGCTGTGAGGTAGATTGCCCATTTATTTAAACATAATATTTAAATTCATTAATTTTTATATTTAGTTTTAAAGTTCAAATTTTAATAGGAAATATAATTTAATTAATATTTTTTTATTTATCCTTAAAAGTATATAGTTTAAAGTTCAAATTTCAAAAATAAAACATAATATAATATTAATCATAAAAAATAAATATTATTTAATTAAAATACATTTTTTAAAGGTTATATTTTTTAGCGGCATTTATGTGGAAAGCGTTGTTAAAGGTCTGTTTTATAGCGGCGTTTGTGAAAAAAGTGCCACTAAAAGTCATGGTCTTTAGCGGCTTTTGCGGAAAAAGCGCTGCTAAAGGTCATGGTCTTTAAACGCCGCAATAATTTGCTGCGTCTGCTATAGTTGCGTTTTTTACGGCGCTTAAGGCAAAAAAAAACTCCGCTAAAAGTCTGTTCTCCTGTAGTGATTGATCGATATATAAAGGTTTTAAAGTTTTTTTTTTTAATCTTTGGCATGTATTGAGACTCGTTTAATTGTTATTAAGTTGCTAGGAGTTGGCCTAAAATATTAACCTATGTTAATTGAATGTCTCTATTGTATAAAGTCATTAAATGAAGATAGTCTTGATTATGTTATTAATTAAATGATGCAATTTATGAATGTGCATGCTTGCCTATGTGTGCGGTTGAATTAAAGCATGATATGGGCCTTGTAAGCTCTTTTTAAGGGATAGCTTGAATGTGTTTGAAAAAGTTTTAAATTAGAGTGAAATTATGAATCGGTTTTTATACGATGATTAGTGATTAAGTCCGGTAATGCCTCGTACCCTGTTCCGGCGTCGAACACGGGTAAGGGGTGTTACAATATTTATATTAGTGTTATTGTATAAAGACTTTGGCATGTAAATCAAAACTTAATTTGAATATAGTGTTCGTAAAATTTGATTTGAAATTCAAGTCGTTTTAATGTAATTATTCAAGCTTTATTTCATTATTTAGCTTAATCGTGTTTACGCTCTGTGTTTATAAGTTAAAGTGTGTTTTGAAATTGGAATTTCATGTTTTGAAACATTTGAAAATGATATGAATATGTTTAGGTTTGATTTTAAGTGTTTTTGAGTTAATTTCCAACTTTAGAGGCCCATGTATAACTCGCTCAGTGAAGTCTCTGTATCTAGTTACTATTTAGTGTGTAGTTTGTGAAATAAGGATAGATATGAGTAAGTAAAATGTTTTTCTTAGCTAAGTATAAAATTATGTGTATTGCACCATTTGGCGAACTCTTAGTTTTGGTGAGTTTTGTGGTTTGGCGGACTCTTTTGTTAAGTATCCGCCCAACCTAGATGCTCTACACGAACTCGTTAAGTTCGTAGCCGTTTATATTTGTTTATTATTTAAGTATGGTAATTTGGTTAGTTAAGTTGAGATCTAATTAGAACAGAACTAGACTACTGTAGATGATAAGACTTAAATTATGTTAAGTGCACTTAATCATGGAAATCAAGAGAGTTAATGGAATTATCTGATTTTTCCATTAATCCTTGTCTCCGAGATTAAGTTTAAAAGAATAGCGGTGGTCTTTCTAAACACTTTTACATTTTCTTGTTCTTCCTTGATTTCCACTGAAAACTCTTTAAAAACTTAAGCTTAGAAAACCTTTTCGAAGTAAGGTTCATAGTATTGAGCTAACTTCTACGTTAGTGTCAGGTCACTAGTAATTACTGATGAACCTTAGGTTACCTTCTAAGTCATTTATGTGTTTCTCATTTTGCATGCATAAATGTTAGAATAGTATGTATGTAACAGTCCATTTTCAATGTAATCAGAATAGTGGTTTTGGGACCACAAATCAGATCCCGGAAGAGAAGTTTATTTCAATATTATTATATAATCTACAGAATTATAGAAATATCGTGTGAAAATTTTGTTAAGAAATTTTACTGATTATATGTCTAATTTGATGAAAGGGACAAATTGCATAAAATGAAAAAGTTGAATTCTAGTAGCTATAAAGATTAATTAGTTATGGAATTCAAAACTTAAGGTCCTTATATGGTAATTAGACCATTAGGAAAAGTTAGTAGATATTTTTGATGAATCATCCATGGACAATTAGAACAAGAAAAGGACTAAATTGAAATGTTGAAAAATTAATGGATGATAATATATTAAATAGAAATATCATATTATTATTATCATCTTCTCCCCCAAAAATACATGGAAACTCTAGGAAAGAGAAAGCAAGGTTTCTTGGCTTAATTGGGTAAGCATTCTTGTCCCATTTTTAGTAATTTTTATATTTCCGAGATTGGAATAGCTTAATCTCTCTATTTTGGGGATAAATTTGTAAAGATATCAAAGTATAGAAATTTTTCCATGGATGTAAATGCTGAAATTTTGAAATTTATAGTAGAAAATGAAAGGTTGTTGATAGATAAACAACTTTTACAAAGAGAATTTTGATGAAATTATTATTTAGGGACTAAATTGAAAAACAGTAAAACCCATGGAAAAAATTTGATTTTTTTGAAATTCATGGGCTGTTATTAAAACATGTAAAAATTGGTTAGGCTTAGTATAAGGATTAAATTCATGAATTTTATTTTCTGAGCCTAGGGACAATTGTCATTTATGAAAAGTATAGGGGCAAAATGGTAATTTTTCCTAGGAAGTGAATTGAGTTCAATTGAGTATGAAATGTATTAAACTGAGTTAAATTTACTCATACAGATCCAGTTAGACCTCGTACGGAGTTAGATTGAGGAAAAAGGAAATTATCAAATTAGTAGTCTTTGTGAACACGAACATTGTCGAGGTAAGTTCGTGAAACTAAAATGTATGTTTATATGTTTAAATTGAATGTTATTATTGTGAAATGTACGATTGTCATGAATAAACATAAATCACATATCCGAAAATGTTTGACAAGTGTTAAGTCCTGTTTGAATAAAAGAAATTCGATGGACACAGGATTTTCCCGTATTGATTATAGTCCTGCATATGTTGCGGACATTATAGCTTGGACGAACATCCTGTGAAAAGCCTTGTCGAGCATTCCTGTTACATGATTCTTGCAAGCATCTTGATCAGTAGTGATCCTACATGTGTTGTGCACTATCGCAGCTCTTTGTGAGCGTCCTGTTGCACAATTCGATCGGTTGTAATCTAGCATTATTTATGGACACAAACGCAACTCTTCGTAAGCGTCCTGATATAGGCTCTTATGAGCTTCCTGACATGGCTTGCTTGAACTCCCTATTATGCTATATAGAGCTCCTTGATAATAACTCTTCAGAGTTACCTGTTTAGTTCAATGATAAATGGCTCATCTGAGCATCCTGATATATGGCTCGAGAGTGTACTTCCTGATTATGTGCCATTATGGGTACCCCTGAATATGAGTTGACTGATTACAGTTTTGTACACTTTGAGTGTACTACACGTGTATCCATCGATATTTCAAATAAATTCAAGAGGTAAAAATCCTGATATTAGACAATGTGAATTTAAGATGAATTATTACAAGCACATACTTGAATTACATGGACATGAATTATATATAATATTTGAATACTTAAGGTGGAAAGAATGTGTATATGGAAAAAGAACTATTACTATTAAGCCTATTCAAGCTTATTGATATTTTTAAGAAATATATATATGACTAACATGTTTTGTACATGTTACCTAGATACACGATGAGAGAAATATTTGAATATAAAAATGATATCACTTGATATTGAGGCATGATGTACTTGATACTTGAATGTGCAACATACTTGATGACTTTGTTTATCCATGATATATTGAAATATGTGATGAAAATTTATGTGAATAAATCTTGTTTGATGAGAGTATAAATTCATAATTATAAACTATTATATGGAATACGGTGATTAACATGGTTGATAAGGATATGTGTTTGGGCATTTGGTCAACATGACTTGGGAATGAATTGTAGGCTTACCTTATGTATATAAAATAGTAGTAAGTTAAATTCTCAGTTATACGAACTTACTAAGCTTAAAAGCTTACTCTGTTTTAATTTCCTTGTTTTAGAGGAATTTGGAAGCTCATTGGGTTGGAAGCTTGGCGGAGATATTACACACTATCCATCGGCCTAGTTGGTACAAATGGTAAATTAATCCCGGTTGTAATGGCATGTATAGGTTTATTAACTAATGTTGGCATGTAAATGTTGGTTTGTGATTAGTCATTGGAATGGCTAATATTTGATGTATTTTGGTATGTATAAACATGGTAGTATGTTGGTTGATATGTATTAACATGGTCAATTGATGGTAAGATTATAGAAATGTAAATGGATAAGTTAAGGTAGTATGTTTGGCATAAGTGGCAAACAAGTGAAATTGATTAATATGGTAAGTTTGGATACTAACTTAAAACTAAGTTATACGGGTTGTTACATTTATTGGTATCAGAGCTACGGATTAGTCGATTCTCGAACTAAGGTAGCAAGTACAAGTCTAGCTATACATGCCATTATATAGCCTGTGATAGTGTGATATCTCCTGACCATTTTAAAAACATATTTTCATATAGCAATGTCATCCAATCGAGCTGATTCTGAAAAAGCTAAAGTAATGCTCAAGCCTCGGTGCAAAGAGAAACCTCAAATAATAGAAGGCTCGTATTTGAGGGCCAAAGAGAAAAGGTTAAAGAAGCTTTCTTTTAAGTGATAAATGATTTGTTTACTAAAATTGTAAGAATTAATCTAGCTATACAACAACCTCCACCCCCTTCTGTCCCTCAATTGGTTCCTGAAGTGCCTCAAAGTATAGAACTTGTTTGAATTGGTAAGCCTCCTATGGATAAAATCCATAATTATGGTACAGAAGAATTTATAGCTACAATTGATGATAATTTTGAAAGAGTTGAATTATGGCTAGAAAATACTAATAGGGTTTTTGATGAACTGTCTTATACATCAGTTGAATGCTTAAAATGTGCGATGTCTCTGTTAAAAGATTCAGTTTACTAGTGGTGGAATATATTGATTTATGTTGTGCCTAAAGAAAAGGTTATTTGGGAATTTTTCAAAATAAGTTTCGATAGGAATATATCAGCCAGAGATTTCTTGATCAGAAGTGTAAAGAATTCCTGGAGCTTAAACAAGGTCATATGACCATATGTGAGTATGAAAGAGAATTTGTCTGACTAAGTAAGTATGCTAGAGAATGTATCCTGATTGGAACAACTATATGTAAGCGGTTTGAAGATGGTTGAAATGAAAATATAAAATTATTGGTCTGAATTCTTGAGATAAAAAGAAATTGTTGTACTAGTAAACCGGGTATATAAGGCTGAAGAGCTCAGTAAAGAGAAAAGACAAGCTGAGATGGAAGCCAAAACTTCAAGTAGAAGATTGGTGGAAAATTTTTATCATTCAAACTCAAAGAAATCAAAGAAATATTATGATCTTTCTACTGTCTCTGCGGGATACTCTAGTAAAGACGGAGGTGCCCGACGCTTAAGTTCAAGATCTCAGCTTACATCTGTAATAAGTGCGGAAAGTGTTAGAAATACTAAGTCCAAGTGCAAGTACTGTAATAAACTATATTTTGAAGAATGTAGAATAAAGAGTGGAGCATGCTTTAGATGTGGTTCTTTTTACCACTATATTGAAGATTGCCAAGAGGAAGTTGAAAAAGATATTATTCAAACCTCAAGACCGAATAACACAGCTACCATAGGTAAATCACCTCGTAACCTTGGAAATACAAGTGGTAACCGAGGTCTGAAAAAAGGCTTCACTCTAAAATCTGAAACACGAGCACCAGCTAGGAAATATGCTATTCGTACATGGAAAGATACTTCTATGTCAGACGTCATTACTGG
The DNA here is from genome assembly GCA_025698475.1 of Gossypium anomalum. NCBI lineage: Eukaryota > Viridiplantae > Streptophyta > Magnoliopsida > Malvales > Malvaceae > Gossypium > Gossypium anomalum. The sequence goes on from CM046966.1 coordinate 66,792,168, forward strand.
TACTTTCTTCCTTATTGATTCTAAGGTAATTATTTTAATTGATCCTAGTTCGACTTATTCAAATAATTGCACGAATTTAATATTTAGTAAAAATTTATCTGCAAGTTCATTGAAATTCGTGATTAAAGCATCAAACTTTCTAGATCAGTATATATGGATTGATAAAATTTGTAAGAATTGTCTGTTAATGATACAATATTACTGTTTCCCATTTGATTTGATGCTATTACCATTTGATGAATTTGATGTGATTCTAGGACTGGGCAACTCTGCATGAAGCCTAGGCAAATGATAAATAAAAGTATATTATATTGAAATGTCAAGATGATGAAATGCTCTGTTTTGAATTAGAAAAATTGAATGATTTGCCTACTGTGATATCAGCCAAGTTAGCACAAAAATGTATCAGAAAATGTTATAATACTTACTTTGGTTACCTGTTGAATATTAAAGTATCTGAGTCAAAGCTTAAATCGGTGACAGTGGTATGCGAAAATTCAGATGTGTTTCCAGAAGAGAGACCTAGATTACTACCGGTTAGAGATGTGGAAATTTGCTATGGAATTTTTATTGGAAATAACATTGAAAAAGGTATCTAAAGTCAGAGTTTTTCTGAGATTAGTCAGTTGTTCCCAAAAATTTGAAAAATGATTTTTGATGATAGTTACACTAATGATACAATTATTATAGAAAGATGTGAAATTTAAATAGTCTGATAAGTGTTAGCAAAGTTTTGACCAAATGAGAGCCCTGTTGGCTGAAGCATCAGTTCTGGTTCAGCCTAAAACCCGATAGGGAATTTGTGCTTTACAATGATGTGTCATTGAATAGTTTATGTTGTGTTTTGATGCAAGACAGTAAACTAATAGTCTATGCTTCTGGAAAGTTAAGGTCACAAAAAAAGAATCGACTGATACATGACTTCATTTGGTAAATATTGTATTTACATTGAAAGATTATGACTTGGTTATTGATTTTATCTGGAAAATAAATAAATAAATAAATGTAGTTGTGGATGCTCTGGGTAGAAAATCTTTGTTTGCCTTACAAGCTATGAATTCCTGATTGTCATTGTCTTAAGATGACTCAATTTTTGGCTGAGTTAAAAAGCTAAACCGACGTTTTACCATGGATTTGTGAAGTTCAGAAATGTGAAAACGAGTTACAAGCTAAACGGGTACAATGTTAAATGACTTCTGATTTAGAATTTCAGATTCGGAGCCTATGATTGTCTGTTATTAAAAATAAATAAATTTTGTGTACTAAAGAGTTCAGAGTTGATATTGAAAATTTTGCACCAAAACCAAATGGTATTATGTCTGTTTATCCGGAAAGTAGTAAAATGTACAATAAATTAAAATATATGTATTAGTGAATGGAATGAAACATGATATTTCTGATTTTGTATCTAAATGTTGGTTATGTCAGCAAATTAAAGCTGAATATTGGTATCTTCAAGACTATTACAGTCAGTGTTAATACTGGAGTAGAAATGGGAAAAAGTTACCATGGATTTTGTATTACGGTTATCCCTATCTTTGAAAAAGAAAGATATCATTTAGGTTATTATGAATTGTTTGACAAAGTTGGTATACTTTATCCCAGTATGTGTGGATTTTTCCCTAGATAGAAAAATAGGATTATAAACTTCTGAGATTGTCAGATTATATGGAGTTCCAATCTCTATTATTTCAGATAAATATCTGAGATTCACCTTTTGATTCTGGAACAAGTTAATGGAAATTTGAGTACTAGATTTCATTTATGTACTGCATTTCACCTTCAAATTAATGGTCAGTGTAACACCCATAACCCGTATCCATTACTGGACTAGGGTTAAGAGGCATTATCGGACATATCAGAACATTTTATAATTGATTCACAAACATTCAATCATATATCATCAATTCATAACAATTCATATACATGTAGTCCCTTTACGAAGTCTTTAAGACCCTAAACATGCTTTAAAGTGGATTCAGGCACTAAACCGATCACATACAAAATTTCTCAATACTTAAAAATTTTTCTAAGTTACAGAAGTCACATGCCTGTGTGAACAGGCCGTGTGCCTCACACGGCATTAGACACACCCATGTGTCTAGGCCATGTCATATCAAGGCATACATACTGACTTATCCACACGGCCGGAGACACGCCCGTGTGCCTTGGCCGTGGTCGAAACTGACTTAGGTCACATGACTGACCACACGTCTGTGTGTCTAGCCTGTCAAAATGGCCACACACGCCCATGTGACAAGGCTGTGCGCCTTACACAGCCACCAGACATGCCTGTTTGTCTAGGCCGTGCTCAAGAATGACTTAAAAAAGTAAGACCACCCCAGGGGACACCCGGCCGTGTAATATAACAGTGTGTCACACACGACTGAGACACACGTCCGTGTCTCTACCTGTGTGGACAAAAATAGGCTATTTGCAAAGCCAATTTGCCACCCTTATTGGTCACTCCTACAAGCATCAAACCAAACACATGTGCACCATAGTTTCAACCAATTTCAATCCCAAAACATACATTATTCATGTCATATTATTATCAACCAATTTCATGCTTATAATCCATACCAAATCATTCCAATCATAAGCCAAAGTCATACCAAAACATATGTTTCATAACCTCAATTTACTTCATTCAATCTCATGTCATAATATTACCAATTTCTCAAATAAGCACATACCAAAATCTTACCAAATTGACCAATTCTCTTTGGCCATCCATGAACACACCATATTGGCAATATTGCATTACATAGTTTATACTCAAAATTCATTCATAGACACAACCAAAACTAAGCCATATCACATGGCTAAACATACATAACTCAAAAACATATCCAAATACTTCTAGCCTATACATGCCATACTTCAATATTCACATTTTCAAAAGGTACCAAAAATAGAGTTCGATAGTGTGGTGATGATCCTTGACGATCCCCAAGCTTCCAGTAGCTTTGATATCTATAAAACAATGCAAACACACACACAAAGTAAGCTTTCAAAAGCTTAGTAAGCCATATACAAATAAACTTATCATTTTAAGCATATAAGCATCATATATTACATATACTCCATAGTCAAATACTATCACAAACCTTATAGTTCGTACACATTTCATATATTCCCAATTCATTTACACATATGGCATATTTTCTCATATTTGTATCACATGTCATATCTTGTACATATACTTACTTTACATTAACAAGTGTTGAACACATTTCAATGTACCTGAATCAGATATTCATTATTCAATCACATATTTCTCGTAATGCCTGTTAAACCGTTCAAAATCAAATAGGATATGCGGATAGCTCGAAAAGCTCGTACAATGCCAATGTCCCAGACATGGTCTTACATGTAATTAATATTGATGCCACTGTCCTAGACAGGGTCTTACACAAAATCAAATACGATGTCAAAGTCCCAGACATGGTCTTACATATAAATCTCAAATCGATGCCAAAGTCCCAGACGTGGTCTTACACGATAACACATATCGGAATCCTATGTCATGACATATGTATCCTAACTATTCCTATGGTTCATACGGGGCTTTCAGACGTTGTCGCATTATCAAAACTTTCTCAATTTCACATATTCAACTTTTATAACCATTCATCACAATTCAATATCATATAAGCATGAATACATCAATTCAAACACATTTATTTTTATATAGACTTACCTCGTATAGGAATGAACAGAAATGAACGAAAACGAATTGCTATTCAACTACTTTCGACTTTACAGATCTAATTCCGTTTTCTTTGGTTCTTGATCTAAACACATTCAAATTTGGCTTATTCAATATCACATTCATTCAAATCAGTCCTTAAACACATATTTAGGGCATTTTACAAATTAGCACTCACATTTTCTCATTTTAACACTTAAGTCCCTATTTCATAAAATCATAAAATATGCATAATTTCATTGCACACATGCCTAGCTGAAATTCCTTTAGCTCATATAAGCCCACATGTTTCATTTATTTTACATTTTAGTCCCTCAAAATCTCATTTTCACAATTTAGCCTAAATTACTCAAATTCATCAAAAATTCAAATACAAAACATATTAATCTAACACAAAGCTTTTATATTTCATCAATTAACTTCATAAAGGTCACATTATCAACAATACACATATTAAAATCATAATCAAATTCAAAAATTGAGGCATGGGCTTGAAAGATTACTAAGCAATGATCATAAAAACGTAGAAATTACCGAAAACGGATAAAAAATCATACCTCAATTTTCCAATATTAATGCCGAACCCTAAATGATTATGAAAGCTTTATTTTATTTCTTCAAATTCGGCTAGATGATGATAATGGAAGAAGAAATGGCTTTTATTTTATTTAACTTATAATTAATTATCAAATACCAAATTTACCCTTTATTAAACCATATAAAAATCACTTAATGGATGGGCATTAATGTCCATTAACCTTAGTTATGGCCTAATAAAATCATAAGGACCTCTCCTTTAATAAGACATAGCACTTAAGTACTTTTAACACATAGCTAGCCACTTTTACATTTTACGCGATTTAGTCTTTTTATCAAATTAAGCACACAAATAGTAAAATTTTCACACGAAACTTTCACAGATATCAATTCACATTTTATAAACATGGAAAATAATATTAAAATATCTTTCTAACTTGAATTTGTGGTCCTGAAACCACTATTCCGACTAGGGTCTAAACCGGGCTGTTATAGTCAGTCTGAGCATGTGATCTAGATTTTAAAGATATTTTGGTGCTATGTTTTAAAAATAAAAAACTATTGAGAAAAATGTTTTTCGTCAATCAAATTTGCATGCAATAATATTTATTAATCATGTATGAATAAGGCACTGTATGAAGCTCTATATGGTCGTAAAAGTTTAACTCTGTTGTATTGGACTGAGCTCGGTGAGAAAAGATACAAGGAGATGATTTGATTAGTGAAAATGAAGAAAAGGTGAAAGTGATTTGGGATAGCTTAAAAACAACTTCTGATCATTAGGAATCCTATGCATATCTGAAGCATAAAGAGATGAATTTAAAGTGGGCAACAAGGTATTCTTGAAAGTTTCACATTGGAAGAAAGTTCTTCAGATTGGCCGTAAAGGAAAACTAAATTTACGATTCATTGAGCCATATAAGATTACTGAAAGAATCAGACCTGTTATGTACTGATTGGCATTACGCCAAAGTTTGACAGAATTCACAATATTTTTCATGTGTTTATATTATGACGGTATCGGTCAGATCCTTTATATATTATTTCCCCAACAGAGATAAAGATTCATCCTGACATGACTTATAGTGAGAAATTGATCAAATTCTGGCATGTGAAGTAATAGAATATAAAAGATGAAAAAGTAGCTGAAGTAAAATTGTAACACCCTAAACCCGTATCCGTCACCGGAACAGGGTTGCTGAGCATTACCAGACTTATAACTCAATCAATCAAACATTTCATACACATTTCTCAAACAATTCAAAAACCATTAATAAGCATTCATATGGCCTCTAATACGAGCTCTCAAGGCCTAAAGTAATTATTAAAATTAGTTCGGGGCTAAACCGGGTATTCAAGAATTTTTTCAGAAAACATATAAGTTTTTCAAAGAAACAAGGGACACATGCCCATGTGGCCAGGCCGTGTGTCTCACATGGCTAAATGACACGCCCGTGCCCTAGGCCATGTGCGCATTTGAAATGAGGCACACGGCCATGTCCTTGCTCGTGTCCTTACCCATGTAACTCTCTAACTTGGGTCACATGGCCAGCCACCCGCCCGTGTGTTAGGTCATGTAGACAATTTAATTTTCAAATTTTAGGTGCAGGGAACACACGGCCAAACCACACGCCCGTGTACATGGCCGTGTGTCACACATGGCTGAGACACACACCCGTGTCTCTGTCCATGTGGACAAAAAAAAGGCCATTTTCAGGCCACTTTTCTCACCCATTTGGTCTTTCACCTACACAACAACCATGCACATATACAAGCCAATTTATAACTCTTAAATCAATGGCAATACCAAGTTTTATGCATGATATGTCATGACATTTATTCAAACACTCAACTTGCTCATTTTATCACATGCTTAAAAATATTCATACTTAATATACCAATTCAACAAGTTCAGGTATACACACATATCAAGCAATTGCCAAATTTCATATATACATTTATCAAAGATGCGATCAAACAGGTAATCTAGATAGATCACTAAAATGACCAATTCATTTAAACAAATATTACTTTCAATATAGAATAAGATGTCAACAAGGTATTTATAATTATATGCATTTACAAAAACTAGTACCCTAGAGCTCACTAAACAAAAAGGACACTATCATTGAATTTGCATCCTAGGTACATGCCAAACACAAAAAGAAAATGTCACCAACATTGAGCACGGGATTCCTTCAGGATGCCGAGTTTAATTCTACTATTTAACTAACCTGCAACATGTAAACCAATTTATCATTAATAGGTTCCATTTATTAATTAAACATAATTTCAATCTCCATTAATATAAAATTCTAACATAGTCAAATACGATTTCTGTTCTCTCAATAATTTAAGTACTTTATCTGTAACATCAGTTAACAATGTGGCACCCAGTGCCTAGCAGTAATACACAGAAAAAGGTTGCGCCCAGCGCTAGTTGCATTAACTGACGGTAACGAATGTGAACCCGACTCTAGTTGGATAAACTAACACTATTTGCACCCAGTGCTTGTCGAATTAACTGATGATAATAATTATGAGCCCAGCTCTAGTTGGATAAACCAACAATATTTGCACCCAGTGCTAGTTGGATTAACCGAAAATAATAATTGTGAGCCCAACTCTAGTTGGATAAACCAACAATATTTCCACTCAGTGCTAGTCGCATTAAACAACAGTTGTGTGCCCAGCACTAGTCAGACAAGCTGACAAATATTGCGCCCAGTGCTAGTCGAACGTATCGACGATTATACATTTATTCGCTTCTACATTTTTCCTTATTTATTTTCCTTACAATATTCAATAATACCAATACATTTTATATCGTGGGCAAATTTAACATTACTTAATTTAAGTAGTAATTAGAAGTAAAACCTGTTGGAAAATATGAACATCACATATATAATAAGGGTAATTACATGTTATTATTTACTATCATGATAGGTTAGCCCAAATTAAAAGTGAACTAATTTGGTTAAAATTTTATTGGGCTTTAATTATTAAATAAAGTATGGGTCAAATATGTGTAGATGCTCTAGTAATTAAGTTCTAATCAAATTCTAATTAATGATGGGCTAATTAGAAATTGATTAAAACTAATATGCCAAGGTTATAAATATTAGGGTTATGGTCCCCAAATTATACACAAGATATCTTTTCTAATATCCCATCATTAGGAAAAAGAGAGCAGATATTCTCTGACTTTCTTGTGTGCTAATTTGGAAGATCAAATCCCCAAGATCTGATAAAATTTTAAGGAATTCATGGATTCAGGTACGCTTCCACATTTAGTTTTGTTCTTGATTTATTCTTGATGATTTGACATGATAGATCCTGGTTTATTAAGTTTTATTTCAGATTTATTTTACAAATCTAACAAGTGGCATCCGAGCTTTGTCATGTTGAATCATTGAGAATGAATTGATTGTTTATTATTTTTGGATTGATTCATTTTTCTTTTTTAATTTTATGGACTTGATGTTTTAATTATATATTATGTTGAATCTTTGAGATTCATGATAAATTTTTGGGTCTTGATTCTTTAAATAAAGTTTTAGGGTTTTATAAATATAATCTAGTTTAATATTTGCATATGCTATTCGAAAGATGAAGGTTTATTTATTTATTTGATAAAAATTAATTTGTGAGATTTCTTTATCTTCTTTTCACACAATTATTTTATAAATTTTGGTTAAAGTCATTATTAAATTAAATTTACAGATTTATAACTTTTTGAATTGGGTTGTATAATTAGTTTTGAAAGTTAATTCACTTGATAATTGAATAAATGAATGTTGGTAAGATTTTTTTTCGCACTAGTTGTTTTAAATTTTCTGTTTGTGGTTGAATATATATGAAATCATCATCTTTTGTCTTTATACATGATGAATTATATTAACCATTGAATTCAATTCATATATATGAATGATTACTTTTGGTTTCTATTATAATTATTTTATGTAAGTTTTAGTCCTTATGGAATCTGACTAAAATTAAAATATTTGGGATTATTTTTTTTAAATATGGTGGCTTTGAATTTTCATAGGTAGTTGCGCATATAAAGACTTTTATATAATTTGGGATTCTTTTTTATACTTTGTATTTGTGGATTTTTTTTAAGTATTTGTGTGTATAAAGAAGTTTTATGATAATGTCTTCAGTCATGAATATAAATTTGAGTTTACATGAAATATGTAAGGCAAGCCAGTATTATTTTTATATTATTATAATTATGTATATATATTATGTGTGTATATATATTATATGCATATCAATGATTTTGAAGATTAATGAATGATTATAGTTTGTGTGAATAGGTGTTTATAACCATTATTCAATAAGATATATTTTATAGTTTAATTGGTGAAAGTAAGTTTTGATGGATATCGTTGAAGTTGTTATTATTATTATTATTATTATTATTATTTTGTTATAATTATATATTCAAATTTATGGGTGTTTTGGTACAAATTCATGTCAACTATATACATATTTAGATATTTTGGTTTTAAGTTTGGTTCTATAATCTTAAGTTTTGGCATCTTATAGTTCCAAATATTTGGTTAAATTATGATGATATGGTTTATTGTATGAATTGTGGGATATGACAACTATTATGATTTTGTTTTTGAGATTTATTGGCTTGAAAATATTTTTCAAGTATTTATGTGAATATCTGTTTAATCATAAATACAACTTTGAATTTACACGGTAAATTCAGGGTAAGTTTTTCTATTTGATTTTGAATACATGTATATGCGTGAATTGCTTTGGTGTTTTTATCCATGCCAAAATTATGAATACATGTGCTTATTAATTATTTGGCTTTGAACCACTATATTATTTCTGTTTGATTTTGATATATATGGTTTTGGAACAAAAAAAAAAAAGTCAAAAAATTAAGGTTTTCGGTTTTTTATTGCATTATTAAGACAACCTTATTTTGGGTTATTTCAAAGTCTATAAAGCAATAAAAAAAATAGTTTTGAAATTTGACTATTGGGGAAGTTTTAAATTTGAATATTGGTATGTTTATATATATTTTAAAATAACTTAATTGAAGCAATAAGTCACCAAAGTAATTTTTTTGTATAAATTTTTTTGTTTTAAAATATAAAAGTTTTTGTCCATGTAACTTAAGTTATGTTGATATTGATTGGCCCAAATGAAGGTTAATAATATTACATCTGCAACTATGGTGATAAACATGTGACGATTATTCGGTTTTACATGTGAGTAATAAATCGGCCTAAAGGAAGATTTATTGTTCGACATGTTTTAATTGTCAATGTTTGATTATTACACCAAGATATCACTTACAAGTTAATATTTTGTCCAAAGATGAAATAATGGAGTGTCCGATATCTTAAGATGAGGTTTACCTTTATTTAAATTATTTTGGTTTAAATTTGAAGTCTTATGTGAAGTTGTTTATGGTTTATGATTTATTCAACTATTATTATATTTGCCAACATCACTGTATGTTGTTTTGGGATAACTATATATACATATATATACTAGTATCTTTTAATTTGATTGAAAGATGAAATTAAAAGAAATATTTCGAAACAAATAAATTCAAATTTTGATTTTGGGTTTTAATTAAGGATGTCTAATATTTTAAATAGATTAGTTGAAACAAAATGCCGCCAAAGTGACCTCTTTTGTATAGATTAGTTTATTTGAAATATTTGTTTTAAATATTTTATTTGTCTAATATTTTAAATGATTATATGTTTTTATAATTCATGCGTTTATTAATTGACCCAAAGGTGAGTTAATATTTGGCAGAATTTCAACGACATCTATGGTGATAAATGTGTGACAATTATAAGGTATTTTATGTGAGCAATAAGTTAGTCCAAAGATTAATTAATTGTTTGACATAATTTATTGTCAATGTTTGATTGTTACAACAAGAGTACCGCTTACTATTAATATTACTGTCTAAAGACTTGATATTAATGTTGTGTTTGTTATCTTGAGATGGGATTATCCATTATCTTGAATTTATTTTTTACTTATGAATATTGATGTGAGCTTATTTTTTGTTCTATATTAAGCTAATTCATATTCTACTGCCACAATATCTGCTAATATAAATTCTATACCCATGCTTAATGGGAATAATTTTAAGGAATGAAAAAGGCACTTACTTATAGTGCTTGGCTGTATGGACATAGACCTTGCACTAAGGGAAGAACAACCTGCACCTCTTACTGCGGAAAGCACCCCTGATATTAAGAGGGATTTTGAGAGGTGGGATCGATTCAAATTGCATGAGTCTAATGATCATGAAGCACAACATTTTAGAAGCCTTTAGGGGCATAAAATCTGCAAAGATTACTCAGGCCAAGGTTTTCTTGACGAAATTGAGAAACGTTTTGCTAAAAACGATAAGGTTGAAATGACATCATTTCTAACTTCTTTGATGTCTGTAAAGTTGAGGGTTAAGGAAATTCCAAGCGATCTAAGGGCTATGAGTTTTATGATCCCATAATTAGGAATATTTTTTAGACGAGAATTGTAACATTCTTTTAGGATGTTGAGTTTGGAGGGAGAAATAAGGTTAGAGACATTTTTTTTAAGGAGGAATTGAATTTTAACTTAGTTCCTACTATCACTTTTGATGATGTTTAGGTTCTCATACCTATTATTGATTAAGAAGTGAATCTAGAATCTCAATAAGACAATATTGAATAAATCCTTATTCAAGATGATGTAATTGTTTCAGAAGAACAAACTCAACAACCTCTAAAATGAATGCCATTAAAAAGGTCCACTAGAGAAATGGTTATAATGGCTTTAGTGGAATATTTTGAAATTAAGATACATCAGATGAATATTAAGTTAATGGTTTCTCAATGGTAACATTGATCATACATTTATATGGTGCAATTAGAAAGCTTTGTGTCTAATGATGCAAAGTTAATGATTTGCAAAGAACTTCATCTATGGGCTTAAGCAAACTTCTCATCAATAATATTACAAGTTTTACCAAATGATTATCTCATTCGGTTTAGAGATGAATTTTATTGATAATCGCATATACCATAAATTTAGTGGGAGTAAGGTTCTATATTTGGTTTTATATGTTAATAACATATTGCTTGTTAATAATAAGTATAGCCTCAATCAATTCCCTAAGAATGATTTTGAGATTACAAAAAAAAAAATGCATTAGATTTTTTACATTTTAAGTCTAATGTATGTTCAGGTTTGTATACATTGGAATATTGTGTACACTATTGGGATGTTAGGCAAATATTTTAAGCAACCCTGGTTTGGACCATTGGATAGCATCCAAGAGGATTATAAGCTATTTTCAAAGAACAAAAGATTACATTCTTACATATCGGAGGTCTAATCAGCTAGAGATCATCAGGTATATAGACTCCGATTTTGATGGAATATGGATACAAGATTTTGTCACCAAAGTGCAAATTGTAAAAACAAATTGTAGTCTTTTATTCAAATAGCAATAGGAGCACATCAAAGTAAAAACACATAGACTTTAAGTTCCTAGTTGTTAAATTAAAATTTCAGAGTGGTTAGGTGCTTATAAAGCATATTAGGACAAAGTCCATAATTGCGGATCTGCTTACTAAGGAACTACACCTAAGGTTTTATAAGAGCACACTGTTCATATGGGTGTAATGTCATTTAAAGGATATTTGGTTTTAGTGGGAGTTTGTATTTTTAAATGCTTTTATGTTATAGACACATTTTCAGTTATTTCAGTTTAAAGATATTAAGTTTATTTTTTGCATAAATAAAGTTTATTTGATTTATTCACACTCTGATTTTGGTAAGGTTTGATCTCACTAAGGAGGACCAGTTGGAAATAGACATGTTTAGATCATACTGCATGTAATTTTCATGCTACACATCCATACTTGATTGTGTTAATCTACGTAATCATGGATGGATTTAGTTACGATATATGTAATGAAAGTCGCCTTGGTTCTATGTTAACATAATTAATGGACAAGATTGTTCGGAATACCTTTTAGATATGATAGTAAAAGTTTGAGCTCATAAGGTTATATAATGACATGTAATTATAGAGTAATTAGTATATATATATGGTCCAAGTGGGAGATTGTTGGAAAATATGGACATCACATATATAATAAGGGTAATTACATGTTATTATTTACTATCATGATAGGTTAGCCCAAATTAAAAGTGATCTAATTTGGTTAAAATTTTATTGCGCTTTAATTATTAAATAAATTATGGGTCAAATATGTATAGATACTCTAGTAATTGAGTTCTAATCAAATTCTAATTAATGATGGGCTAATTTGAATTTGATTAAAACTAATATGCCAAGGTTATAAATATTAGGGTTATGGTCCCCAAATTATACACAAGATATCTTTTCTAATATCCCATCATTAGGAAAGAGAGCAGATATTCTCTGAATTTCTTGTGTGCTAATTTGGAAGATCAAATCCCCAAGATCCGATAAAATTTCAAGGAATTCATGGATTCAGGTACGCTTCCGCATCTAGTTTTATTCTTGATTTATTCTTGATGATTTGACATGATAGATCCTGGTTTATTAAGTCTTATTTCAGATTTATTTTACAAATCTAACAAAACCAAGTTCGAGTCTACGAACTTACCAAAATATGATGGATATCTACTCAGTGGTCTTTTCCTTTCCTCAGTTGATACTCGCTCTATTCTTCACTTGATCTATTTTTAACAATTTAACTCAATCAATACCATTCTTGTTTCTACTAATATAAATCAAATTTATATTATAATGTTTTACTCATTTCTAGTTATTGTTAGTCAATTTCATATCACAATATACTTTATATACATAATGGACTTAGCAAATAAGTCCCAAATTTTCCAACATAAGAGCAGTCCACTAAAACAGTCCCTTTACTTCACCAAGTTATCGATTTAGGCTATGTTATTTTGAATGTATAACATTTTAGTCCCTAGGAATTATTACCCATTGTTATAGATCCGGATAACTCAACTTCAAAGCTAAATCGAGGAAAAGAAAAAGTCTCGGATTAGTAGAATTACTTGTACGAACTATTGTTAAAGTAAGTTCGTGTAACTTAATTATGCATGATAATATGTTTAAGTTGAATGTTGTATTTGATTTGAATGTGGTATTTGTTATGTGATTTTTATGAATGTTATAAATAACATGTAATGATTACATGATTGAAATTGTTACAAAGAAGTTAAGTTCCGTTGAAGAATGAAAATCGATGGATACATGTGATTTCCTGTATATGAATGTGATTTTGCATATGTTGCAGATGGGATTTAGCTCAGACGAGTAATTTGAGTATACTGATATATATATATATATATATATATATATATATAGTTCCTACAAGCATCCTAATCTGTAGTGATTTTGCATTTGTTGCACATTACTGCAGCTCTTTGTGAGCGTCCTGACATACAATCAGTTGTGATCCTGCATATAATGCAGACACAAACGCAGCTCTTCATGAGCATCCTGTTAAGCTCGCTTGAACTCTCTGTTACCTTATCTGAAGCTCCCTGATATTATCTCTTCAGAGATATCTGAAAGGCTCTATGAGCTTCTTGAGTAAAAACTCTTATGAGTTTCCTGATTAGCTCGGATAAGTGTCTTGTTACATGATTACATGGCTCATTTGAGCATCTTGACATGTGGCTTGAGAGTATGCTCCCTGAATAAGATTTGACAGATTATAGATATGTACACCTTGAGTGTACTATTTGAGTATCTATCGATATTTCAATAATTCAACGGATAACACTTTTGACATGAGAAAATGATGAGATAAATAGAAATATGCCCTGAATGTTTTTGAATTATTTGATGAAGGATTATATGATGAGCTCATCTATGCTTATTTGATGTACATGAGACTTATGTAACTAACTTGTTTGATTGAGTGTATGTGTTTAGGCAATTTGCCTAGTTGATGGAAAAACATGTTACTGTATGTTTAGTTTTAATAAATGAGATTGGTAAGTTTAATTCCTATTATACGAACTTACTAAGCATATAATGCTTACTAGGTTTTATTTTCTTTGTTTTATAGTGCTCTGAAGCTTGCGAAGGTTGGAAATCAGTGGGAGCATCATCACACTATCCACTAGCATGTTTTGGTATAAATAGAAAACTTATTTTGGTATAATGGCATGTATAGGTTACTTGGTCATTGTTGGCTTATAAATGTTGTTTGTAATCTTGCCATTGGAATGGCTAGTGATGGTTATGTTTTGGTATATCTAATAAGGTTATTATATGGCAATATCATGAATATATATTCTGGATTGATTGAGTTATGCTAAATAAATATACTTAACAAATATAAAATTATAAATATGTATACATGTAATGATATACCATGTTAGATGTTAAAATTAGTTTGGCTGTAATGATTGGATTGGCTGGTATATACTTGTAAGTGTTGGTGTAGGCAAATTTGGGTGAGAAATAAAGCTAGGAAATGGCTTTATTTTGTCCACACGGGTAGACACACGGGCTTGTGTCTTGACCGTGTGTGACACACGGCCTGACACATGGGCGTGTGGTTTGGCCGTGTGTCCCTTGCATCTTAAAATTGAGAAACAGAATGCTCAGAATTGAGCACACGGGCAGAGACACTGGCATGTGTCTCAGTCGTGTGTGCTACACGGCCTAGAACAAGGGCGTGTGTCTTGGCCGTGTGAACCCTACACCTAATTTTTGAAAATTAAATTAATCACACGGCCTACTCACACAGTCGTGTGACTAGCCGTGTGGCACAAGTCAAAGAGTTACACGGGGTAGAACACGGCCTACAATAGGGCTTGTCTTAGGGTCACACGGGCGTGTCCCTGTTTAACACCCCTTACCCGGGTCTGAGACCAGGACTGGGTATGAGGCATTATCTGACTTAAACACATGCATACAATCATTTCGAGTCATAAAAATTCGATCGAATTTAAAACTTTTTAATCTTACTCTAGAAATTTTTAATATGGGCCTACGAGGCCCGAATCACACCTTGGGAACTACCTGGGATTAATCCAAACACCTCTGAAAACTTTGAAAAGAAATGTCACTTGAAACAAGGGTACACGCCCGTGTGAAAGGGCGACACGCCCGCGTGGCCATTTTGACATAGCTGTGCTGAAGGCCCGTGTGGTTCACACGGCCTAAGCACAAGGGGACACACTCGTGCCTTAAACCCATGTGAATTTAATTCCAAATTCAAACCTACAGGGGTTTTCACATGGCCAGGCACACGCCCGTGTCTATAGCCTGTGTCTCTCACACGGCCATGACACGCCCCTGTTGCAGCCTGTGTGTAAAAACCTTGACATTCTGTTTCTGACATCAGCAACAATTTAGAGGCACACGGCCAAGGCCACACTCGTGGCCAATGGCCGTGTTCTACACACGGCTGAGGCACACGGCCGTGTCTCTACTCGTGTGTTTACTACCATGCATACTGACTTACAAATTTAACGTGCAGGGGACACATGGCCGGGCAACACACCCATGGGGCTGACCGTGTATCACACATTACCTAGACACATGCCCGTGTGTCTACCCGTGTGGACGAAAATAAGGCTATCTACCAAGCCTTTTTGCCACCCTTACTTGCACTAACTTATACCACATCAATATTACCAATTCCACACATCAACATAAGTCCATTTCAACCACAACATGATAATTAAAATCAACCATCATTACACTATAACAATCCAAGCATGCACTTACTCATTCATGCAATATGTCCACCCATGAAACATCATCAATTGTATATCATTGAAAAACATTAGCCGTTATCATGACCCTATACAAAATAAAGGGGTTTCATCCCAACCAACACATTTTGGCCAATTAACAATGACGCAAAACTCAGAAGACAAGGTCCTATACATGCCATAATCAAAATAAAAGAACTAACTATACTAAGTGCTTCAAATGATAGTGTGAACAAGGCCTCTGACATTCTTTGATCCACGGACTAGTTTGGCGGCACTACAAGGAAATGGAAAGGAAAAAAGATAAACACAAAGCTTAGTAAGTCGCATGTAAATAATGAAATTACTACGAGTTACCATAAGGGATTATACTCCCAACAAATCTTAATTGTGCACACTAAGGTGAGGATTCATAAATACCACCTGCTCATATTCACTTCTCATCAATCATACAATGTTGATTTGAATTCACATCTCATAATTCATGTAAAATACATTAATGGTCATAAGCATAACTTATTCATTTTCATTCCTTACTAATCATACAACGTAAATGGAGCTCGAATTTCATAATTCTCATTTAGGTACCTGTACCACTCACAACATGATTACAAATTTTCTCATTTCGATATACACCATAAATCTCCCGTTGAACCATTTGGAATACTAGAGGATATTCAATAGTCCCAAACATGGGAATAGATGCCGACACCATGTTCCAGACATGGTCTTACACTAGCTAGCACGTCAAAGTCGATGGCATGTCCCCGATAGGTTTTACACTAACTTTCATATATCGAGGCTGATGCCGTGTCCCAGACAGGTCTTACACTGCCTCTCATCTATCGGTGTCGATGCCATGTCCCAGATAGGTCTTACACTAACACACAACAAGCTAACTCCATGTCCCAGACATGTCTTACACTAACTTGTATATCTCGAGGCTGATGCATGTCCCAGACATGTCTTACATTGGCTCTCATAATGTAGCCGATGCATGTCCCAAACATGTCTTACACTAGCACACATATCACCCAATGTCATGGCATGAATATCCAAATCTATCCCAAATGTTCAACCAGAAGTCTTTGTTACATTAATTTCTCAACATGTATACTCATATTCACATTCAAAACAATTTAGGCAATTTTCATTCAATCACACATCATAACAATATAGTTGCATTATTAACATACAACTTACCTCGGATTAAAAAAAGTAGACGATTAGCCGATTTAATCTACTTGCTTGGCCTTCCCCTGTTCTAAGTTCGGATTTTGTACTTCTTGATCTAAAATAATAAAATTCAGTCATTTAATCACTAAATAAATTTAGACAATAAAAAATTCACTTTTTTGGCAAAATGACCATTTTGCCCCTAGACTTTCACAAAATGACCATTTTACCCCTAGATTCGAAAATCGATTTTTGTCAAATTTATTCAAGTATTAAGCCTAGATGAACCCTGCTTAATCATATAGAAACCCAAAATTCTCATTATTTCACAACATTATTATCTATTTTACAAACTCTACAAAATGATCCTATTAGGGTTTTCATGAGAAATCCTTTCACAAAAGTTGTTTACTCAACCACTAAGACTCATTTTCTTCCATAAAATTTTAGAAATCAACATGATTACTATCATGGCAAAACCCTAGGCTTTTAACCATTTTACAAAATAGTCCCCCCATTAGAAAGCTCATGCTACAAGGGTCCTAAAAACACAAAAATTATGAGGAAAAGTCATCAAAATCACTTGTGAGGGTGAAGTGTGGATGATATTTTTGAGCTTTCAAAACCCTCTATTTTCTGGTATTTTACTTTTTCCCTTTATGCGATTTAGTCCTTTTTCAAAATTAAGCTTCCAATCGCTAAAATTAATTCACCAAAATTTTCATACACTCATATAATCATACGACGACACCAAAATAATAATAAAATAATTTATTAGCCTCAAATTTGTGGTCCCAAAATTACTGTTCTGACTAAGCTTAAAATCGGGCTGTTACACCCTAGACCACACTGGCGTGTGTGCCCTGCATCTAGGAAAATTTTAGAAATTTTTCAAAAAATTCTCTGAGTTCCTGATTTAGTCCCGACTCGATTCTAATACTCATATTGGGACTCGAGGGTCCATTTAAGGGAAATTATAAATAATCTCGGGAAATGAATAATAAATGACATGAATTATCTATAAATATTCTGTAAACCCCAGTAATATTTTGTAACCCTATCTCGATGACAAATACGGGTTAGGGGTGTTACACTTATGAGCTTTCTGGCTTACTTGAACTCCCTATTATGCTATTCGGAGCTCCCTGATATTAACTCTTCAGAGTAACCTGCTAAGCTCAAGGAGCTTCTTGTTCTAGACTCTTAGGAATTTCCTGTTTAGCCTGAATAAGCATCCTATTACATGGCTCATCTGAGCATCCTTATATATGGCTTGAGAGTGTGCTTCCTAATTATGTGCCCTTATGGGTACCCCTGAATATGAGTTGACGGATTACAGTTTTGTACACTTCGAGTGTACTACATCTGTATCCATCGATATTTCAAATAAATTCAACGGGTACAAATCCTGATATGAGACAATGTGAATTTAAGATGAATTATTACAAGCACATACTTGAATTACATGGACATGAATTATATATGATATTTGGATACTTAATGTGGAAAGAATGTGTAAATGGAAAAAGGACTATTACTATTGAGCCCATACAAGCTTATTGATATTTTTAAGAAATATATATATGACTAACATGTTTTGTACATGTTACCTGGATACATGATGAGAGAAGTATTTGAATATATCAATGATATCACTTGATATTGAGGCATGATCTACTTGATACTTGAATGTGGAACGTACTTGATGACTTTGTTTATTCATGATATATTAAAATATGTGATGAAAATATATGTGAATAAATCTTGTCTGATGAAAGTATAAATTCATAATTTTGAACTATTATACGGGTGACTAACATGGTTAATGAGGATATATGTTAGGAATTTGGTTAACATGACTTGGGAATGAATTGTAGGTTTACCTTATGTATATAAAATAGTGGTAAGTTAAATTCCCAGTTATACGAACTTACTAAGCTTAAAAGCTTACTCTATTTTAATTTCCCTTTTTTAGAGGAATTCAGAAGCTCGTTGGGTTGAAAGCTTGGTGGAGATATTACACACTATCCATTGGCCTAGTTGGTACAAATGGTAAATTAATCCCGGTTATAATGGCATGTATAGGTTTATTAACTAATGTTGGCATGTAAATGTTGGTTTGTGATTAGTCATTGGAATGACTAATATTTGATGTATTTTGGTATGTATAAACATGGTATTGTGTTGTTTGATATGTATTAACATGGTAAATTGATGGTAAGATTATAGAAATGTAGATGGATAAGTTAAGGTAGTATGTTGGGCATAAGTTGCAAACATGTGTTCCCTGCACTTAATTTTTGAAAATTAAATTATCCACACGGTCTAGCACACGGGCGTGTGGCGGGCCATGTAACCTAAGTTAGAGAGTTGCATGGGTAAGGACACGGGCAGGAACATGGTCGTGTACCTCACATTGAATGCCCACACAGCCCGAGACACGGGCATGTCATTTGGCTGTGTGGCAGGCTTGTGTCCCCTATAGCTAGAGAAAAATTTTGAAATTTAGCGAAAAATTCTCTGAGTTCTCGATTTTGTCTCGACTTGATTCTAATGTTTATTTTGGGCCTCGATGGCTCTTATAAGGGACTATACGATTGATTTATGATGTGAATGAGATATGATGGGAAAATTTTTTATAATTAATTTATATATTATAGTAATATTTCGTAACCCTGTTCCAGCGACGGATTTGGGTTAGGGGTGTTACAATGTGAGGAATGAAATTTCCTGATTCTGAATTAAATGTTGTTGATTCTTACATGTATGATCAGGTTTGATCTATTGATGATATGATATGTTTAATTATCTTTATTTTAACTCAAGAAATCCATGAAGGTCTAACTGATAAAGGCAAATGACTTGCTTTATAGACTTGTGCTAGAGTTTCTGGTGAGTTCCTTCTTACTTCCATATGTTGTAATTTTATTTATTTTATCATTCGTGTAAGGTAAGTAATCTTTCTCTATAATGGATGAAAGATTATGTGTAGCTAATGGTTATCTAAAGTCTTCAGTCTGAGTGCAGTATGTTTTGTGATATAAAGTAAGTGTCATTTTTCATGCTTAAATTACTATCATCCGCTTTTGATATGTTTAATATGATATGAAGTGATGGAGATAAGGAGATATGTTTGTGCAACCTCTGGTAAAATAGCTATATTGCAAATCAGGTTGGCAGATCATGATAAAACATGTTATTCTTAATGGAAATGATTTGAGGAGTTAATGAGGAGAATGTATATGAATAAGACTGAATGATATGCTTCTGATTCTGATTTTGAATTCTCGGTACGCGGTTGGCATAAGTAGGAATTTGTCTAAGTTGTGTTGAGCTGGCATATAGTATACACCTAAGTGAAAAGTAAGTTAGCGTATTGAGTCTATCTATGTTCTATCTATGCCATTAGGCTTATTATGTGAATGTGTGTAAATCTTTCAGAAAGGTTCAGATGTACTATCAGTAATGTTATGTATGATTTCTCTTTGGAACTCACTAAGTCTGTATGAACTTACTTTGTTATCTTTTCCTTCTCAGGCATGCTGACTGAAGGAAGGCTTTGTTCGAAGGACTCCACCAGAGTACTACTATTGTTGTGAGCTGACTACTTTGCTTCGTATCATGCATAACTCGTAGGGATGACGCATAAGTGTATTTGGAATTGATTTGTACTAAAAACTTCTATTTTTATAAGAATCTATTTTTATAAGATTTTTATGAAGTATTAATGGTTGATTTTAAATTAATACATTTTGTTTAATGAAGTTATTATATTTGAACTTATACACCATATGAATTGTACATTATTTTTAAATTGTTGATGCTTTTATTCAAACATTGGTAAAATAAAAACTAATATATATTTTTATATTTATAACTTTGTAAGAAACATATAAAGCTTTCGCCAAAATGTTTAAAAGTTAGTTTGATTTTAAATAGTGACACACCATACTTGGATCCTATTATAGGGTCGGGTTTGGCATGTTACAAGTTTGGTATCAAAGCCAATGTTAAGCTAATTCTTAGAAAACCAAAGGCTGAGTCATGCCCGATAATGCATGATACACCTCTAGCTTAGTCCCTAAATGTGTTAAACTAATCTAAATTTTCTTGTAGTATTGAAAAAGATGTCTGAGAGATCTAGAGAAGTGATTGGAGAAGAAATTAAAAGTCATGTGCCTCTTGTTCCAAATTAAGCACCTACAGTTGGTTTAGAGGTGGCTGGAAATGCTTTCAGTAATGTTTTCTTAACGACATTAACATAGATGTTTGACTAGTTTATGGGGAATACTCAAACGCCCCAGCCTCAGCAACTACAACTAGAAGTGGTTTGCCTAGCACAATCTACACCACTAGTACAATGTTCATGGAATCATCCTAGAGGACATATGTCAAAACAACTACTCGTTAGTACGACGACCAATTATAAGTGTTTGGAATGAGGTTAAACAGGGCCTTATTTGGACTATTTGTGATGTAAACTTGGTAAATTTTTGGAATGATACTTAGTTAAGGGATTCGGGTCCATTAAAACCACAATATGTTGGTAATGAACCCCTAGATGAAACTCTTTTTGTGTGTAACCTTGTAACGTTGAATGCAGAATAGAATGCAGAATGGTTATCTATGATGCTCCCCAGAGATATTGTTGTCTGAATATATGCTTGCAACACGCCGTTTGAGGGGTTTTGTTTTTAATCAAATCTCTTGGTGGTGGCTGTTGGCAAGGAATTTCTCCATTGCAGAAATGTATAAGCATCTCTTTAATATTAATGGAATAGGGCAGCTTGGGTATGACAGATTAATTTGGAGAGTTGTGGCACCTCAAAGGGTGTGAGTTTTTCTATGGCTGATTATCCGAAATAAACTTTTGACTAACTAGGAATGTACAATGAGAGGTTGTCATCGATTCCCTTTTGCGAACAATATGGTTGGTCTATAAAAATGACAGTTCACGTGGTAAGGGACTACAACTTTGCTTAATCTATTTGGAAAGCATTGATTCCCAAGCAAATTTGGAATTTTTTCTTTAGCTCAACACTTGAAAGATGGATTCACTGGAATATCACGAATAAAGGGGAATTAAGAATCGATGAGGAGAATAGTCGACCTTTTTTGCAATATTTACTTGTTTACTTTAGAAGAATCGTAATGACTTTATCTTTAATAATGCTAGTGGGAGTAACCAGAATTTGATAGCCTTGGCTATGGCATGGGCAAGATCATTTGGAAACAATGGCAACATTGAGAAAATGGCATGCAAATCAAGGACAAAAAATAGTTGGCAAAGGCCTGAACTAGGATGGGTCAAGATTAATATTAATGGCTCGATGTCGATAAGCAAACAAAGGGCGGCAGTAGGAGGAGCGTTGAAAAGACCAAGTGGAAGGTGGTTGGTGGGTTTCGAAATGGTAAGAAGTATGACTGATATTTTCAAAAGTGAAACTCGAGCTATCCTTGAAGGCTTGAAGCTATCATGGATGAGAGGTTTCTGTAACACCCCTGATGGTTGCTAAACTAACTAAAAATTTGACTAAGGCAAGCGCACATATCGAATAGTAGTATAGTTCTGGTGAGACCGAAAATATCGTATCCACGAGGACTAAAAGTACTAGTAATTACTATCTTTTTATTATCTAGCCTAAGAATTAAATGGTGTTTTTAAACTAAAACTAATTATCTAATTAACTAAGATTACGATAGAGATGAAAGTTGGAAAATACTTTAGGAAAACCAATGGAGAAGACAATACCCAAGGAAGAATCCACCTAGACTTAACTTATTCCCTTTGAATTAGACAATTTATTCACTTCACTTATTCCGTAGAAATCCCTGATTTATGTTAATATGTCTCTCGAGACTAAGAACAACTGACTCTAGGTTGATTAACTGAAATCTTTTTCTAATTAAAACCCCTATTGTCACATTAACTCGATCTATGGATTCCCTTATTAGATTTGACTCTAATCTGACAGATTTATGTCGTCCTATCTCTAGGATTGCATGCAACTCCGCTTAATTATGAATGATCTACTCTTAAATAGGGACTTTTGCTCCACTTAATAAGCACATCAAAACCTAAATTAATACCCTGGAATATTAAAACAAGAATTTAGAACTCACAATTAAGAATAAGAATAAGTATTTATCATATAACTCAAATAGTAATAAGATCCGTCTTAGGTTTCACCTCCCTTAGGTATTTAGGGAATTTAGTTCATAACAATGGAAAACATCTCAAAGTATGGAAAACAATAAAACATAAAGAAACCCAAAGAACTTCTAGGAAATTGGATGGAAATCTTCAGTCTTGATGTAGATCCATGCTTCTGAGATGATTCTGATGGCTGTCCTTAGGTATATTCTACCTTCCACTCTATGTGTCTCTCTAATCCTCTTTTGGGGTGTTTATATAGACTTTCAAATGCACAAAATAGCCCAAAATTAGCCTTTTCTGAATAGAACTAGACTTGGGCTTGATAGGGACACGGCCGTGTGCCACGCCCATATGAAAGTGCTCAGGCCTTGTGCAATTCTGACTTGAATTAATGTCGACACGGTCATGACACACGGGCGTGTGGTATACCCGTGTGTCACACACGGGCGTGTGGATCACCGATGTGGAAGTGCTTAGGCAGTGTGAAACACTGTTTTAGGCCCATTTGGTCCTCTTTTGGCCCGTTTTTCGTTCTTTTTGCTCTCCTAAGATTTCCCGAGTATAAAGCATGAATTTAAATGATTAGGAGCATCGAATTCAATAAAACCAAGGAAAAATCATCCATAAATATGCCAAGACTGGGGTAAAAATATGTATATATTGCTGTTTATCAAATATCCTCACATTTAAGCATTTGCTTGTCCTCAAGCAAAATCTTCAACTCACAATAAATCATTCTCATCAATAATGTTTGAAATAATCCACAAGTAATCATTCATTAAGAGCTCAACTAAAAGAACATTAAAGTTGCAAACAATCCAAGTTCAACATTTTAATCATAAAATCATATGTATCCCCCTTTACCTAAGTAATTACCTTTAATTCCAAATTGACAAGGGTTGACATCCTCACTAAAGATTCACTCAATTCATTCAAAGTGTTTAAGGTTTAACAATTAAGCACTCAATAGTCAAACATGAAAAGTTATTACCATAGGCTTGCATGAAAATCAAATCTCCACCACTATAAATGAGATGATACACAAATCAAAAGATCTTTAACAGGGTTGTAATGGGGCTTGGGTTAAAGGTGTGGAAAAGGCTGAAAAAGAGTGTTGGAATCGAGATTAACTCAATAAATTACCAAACTTAAAAAAATAAAACTAATTACTGAATTACAAACAAGTGCCAGAAGTCAAACTATCCAAAACAAATGAAGTGAGCTGTTTCTCTCAATATAATAACATTAATTTATCCAAGCTCTTTAGAATGATATGTAATTGAATGAATATGAATATACAGTTTTTTTTTTTAAGAATAAGAACATTGAATGGGGAGTACATAATGAGAAATAATTCAGCAACTGAAATGAACGATCATAGTTAGGTAACCAATCAAATCAAATCTAGATAAAAAGGAGTCAATGAAAAGGGAAAAATTCTTAACGAAAAAAAAGGGTTTAGTTGTGGGTTATAATTACGGGTAAAATCAAGAAACAATGGTTAAGGCTCAAAGGGGTTCACTAAGGGTCGATTATGTGGGTAGGCTTTTTATAGGGTAAATGGGTTAAAACCTAAGTGCCTTTATCATTTTAGTATATCAAATCAAAAGTGTGATCTCGACATGTATAATCGAAGCAAATTCTAGAATAACAATTCAATATTGACACACTCATAACCAATAAAATAAGTGAGCAAGAAAGATATATACTCTAAAAGGTTCAAAATCTTACGATAATTATGGGTTTTTGATGTCAATCCTGCAAATTCAAAAATTCAAGATAATACCTCAATTCAGGGAAACAACCTTACAATTTTAATTCTCAAAAGTCAACTTATCATGCTTGATTCTCTAATGTCTTTAAAGTTTAAACAATCAATGCACAGTTACCTATGATTTAATTCAAAACATATCAATAAAAATCATAAATCAATCAGAATTTACTCTAATAATGATATAAGAAAATTATTTGAGAACAAGATAAAAATTCAGGGATTTTTTGATAATCATATAAATAACCTCCCCACACTTAGGATGTACATTGTCCTCAATGTACAAAGATAGATAATAACAATATAAGCATAATATCATAAGAGAGGGAGAGAAGTGAAACTGCCCTGAATTCTCAGATGAAATCCTTGGAAGAGTGAAAGGAAGAATTGTAGAGAGAGCCAATGAAATGCATGATTCTGAGTTACTAATAAGAAAATAAACACCACTGTGGAAGAGAATTAAGGGATAATTCGATAATAACCATAAAGATAAGCAGAGTTTAAAATATAAAACATAAGTATTCAAAAATAAATAAAGGAAAATAAAATTAAAATAATAATAATAATAATAATAATAATAAAATAAAAGGACTCAAAGGTCCTCATCATCAGATGCCTCGTGGGTCGACAGTGCCGAAGGAGAGATGTGGAAGTGGTGGCTGTCGGTGGGAGGGCTAGTGACAGTCAGCAGCTAGGGTTGGGAGAGTTTGGGGAAGAAGACAAAATGAAAAATTTAGGGTTTGGGGTTAAAAAAGGGGCACGGCCGTGTCACATGCCTGTGTGACTCGACTTTAGCTCGTGTTTGTCACAAAATTTTATTGCCCAATCGTCATACGGCCTGAGGACACACCCTGTGTGTTCAGGCCCTGTGGTTCATACGGCCGTATCGCAAGACCGTGTGTGATGTTGTTCACTTCTCCCACGCCCGTGTGGTATCCCACACGCTCGTGTATCCAAACACACGGCCGTGTGCCATGCCCATGTGGCTCCCTGACTTATTTAAAATTTGAAATTTTAGCTCCAGTTTTCACACGGCCTAAGACACGCCCGTGTGTCTAGGCCGTGTGAAGTCGCACGGCCGTGTAGCTTGATACTTGGAGATTTTTTTAACCCTATTTTCACATGGCCAAGGACACGCCCGTGTGTCCAGGCCGTGTGGGTCACTGTACCTACACAAAAAAATTAAAAATAGCTAAAATAAACTAGTTAGTGGTGTTAGTGCTCGGGTTGCCTCCCAAGAAGCACTTATTTAAAGTCTAAGCTCGACTTACCTCATATTTGCACGGTCATGGTGGTTCGAGGAGTTGAAACTCCTCACTTCTGCTATCAATTTTATCAAAATAAGGTCTGAGTCGAGTATTATTTACCTTAAAAGTTTCGAATTCAGTATGTGTTACCTCGACTGTACCATGTAGGAAGATGTTTATTATCGTGAAGGGAATCGTTCTATCTGTATTGTGCTCTAAAGTAGCAATTCAGGGGTCTTTTTCATCTAACAATACTTTGTCCTTGACCTTAAAGTGCTTTGTTTCATCCCTACACCTATCATGATGTCTCTTTGATTCATTGTGTGCTTTTGGTTTCTCCTTAACATGTGTTCGCCATTCGTCTAGTTCATCAATATGTAGTCTTTGTTCCTCATAACTCGTTCTGTTTTTGTCACATGGACTACAATGTGTCTCCATCACGTTCTTCCTAGGGGTTTCTGGATTTTTCAATTTGTTGGGTAACCTATTCTGTAGAATGGCTGAGCAAACTGCGTTCAACTCCACATGTGATGCATCATCCATCTTTCGCTTATTTGCTAAAAGCTCCTTTAAGAATTTAACTGCGTTTGGCATCTGCAAGAGAGCTTTAATAAACGGTAAATTAATATGTAATTTTTTAATAATTTAATAAATTTATCGAATTATTCGTCTGTGTGGTCTTTTCTAGTCGCATTGGGGTATGGCACACAAGGTTTATACTCTTGACTTACTAGCTTTTGTGTACCATTTTTTGCATCAATCTTACCTTTATCTTTCACATTGTCATGCCTCGGTTTCAGCTCAGCTTCAACTAACCCTTCATTATTGTGTACAGTAATGGCATGAAGTTGTTCCCTTAGGTTAGTTTCAGTGTTACTTGGTAGGCCACCTTGTGGTCATTCAGAGATCAACTTAGCGAGCTGTCCTATTTGAGTTTTGAGCCCTTGAATTGACACTTGTTGATTCTTAAGTGATGTTTCAGTATTCTAAAAACGGCTTTCCAACACCGAGATAAATTTTGTAAGCAGCTCTTCAAGGCTCGATTTCTTCTCTTGTTGGTAAGGTGGTTGTTGAAAGCCTGGGGGATGTTGTGGCCTTTGATTTCCTTGACCACCCTACGAGAAATTGGGATGGTTCCTCCAACCTGCACTATAAGTGTTACTATATGGGTTATTTTGAGGTCTAGAATTATTACCCATATAGCGGACTTGTTCCTCCTCGGTGCCAGGGTTGAAGGATGGATAATCTGTGTTGTGTACTCCTCCTCCATTTGAATCATACCTCATCACTGGATGTATCTAAGTAGAACCATACAAATCATCAATCTTTTTTATTCAAAATTTCTACCTGGTTAGATAACATAGTGACCGCATCGAGGTTGAAAACACAGTTGCTTTTGTCGGCTTCATTCTCATGACTTGTCACTGATAGTTATTTAGTGACATCTCTTCAATAAATTTGTAAGCCTCTTAAGGTGTTTTATTGTTTAAAGTTCCACCAGCGGCTGCGTCTATAAGTTGCCTTGTTGAGGGGTTCACACCATTGTAAAAAGTCTGAACCTGTAGCCATAACGGTAACCCATGGTGAGGGCACCTTCTTAATAAGTCCTTGTATCTCTCCCATGCATCATAAAGAGTTTCTAAATCCATCTGCACAAAAGAAGAGACATCATTCCTCAATTTAGCTGTTTTAGCCGGCGAAAAATATTTAAGTAAAAATTTTTCGGTCATTTGTTCCCAAGTAGTGATCGACCCTCGTGGTAACGAGTTCAACCATTGTTTAGCTTTATTTCTCAATGAAAAGGGAAATAACTGAAGGTAAATGGCATCGTCAGAAACGCCATTAATGTTAAAGGTGTCACAGAGTTCTAGAAAATTCACTAAATGAGTGTTTGGATCCTCGTCCTGCAAACCATCAAACTGAACAAACTGTTGTATCATTTGAATCGTGTTAGGTTTTAGTTCAAAATTATTTGCAGCAACAGCAGGCCTAACTATACTCGATTCAGTTCCTGTTAAAGTAGGTTTAGCATAATCATACATAGTACAAGGAGTAGGATTCTGGTCTACTGGATTTGCAGCAACCACAGGAGGTAACAGATTGTTCTGATTATCACCATCTCCTCAGTTGTAGTATGGATATCGTCCTCTTGTCCTTCCTCTATGTATTGTAGGCTTCGCCTTATCTCTCTTCGGTTTCTACGAGCTGTGCTTTCAATCTTACTATCGAAAAGTAGAGGTCCTGATGGGTTTCTTCTAGTCTTAAACTATAAAAACCTGTCAGAAGTAAATAAAAGAAAATTTAGTAATTAACAATAAAAACAAAATTAAATAAAAATAAAAATAAAAATAATGGCTAAAGTAATAAAAATTAAGCGTTCCTAATATCTTAGTCCCCGGCAACGACGCCAAAAACTTGATGGTCGCTAAACTAACTAAAAATTCAACTAAGGCAAGCGCACCTATCGAACAGTAGTATAGTTCTAGTGAGACCAGAAATATCGTATCCACGAGTACTAAAAGTACTAGTAATTACTATCTTTTTATTATCTAGCCTAAGAATTAAATGGTGTTTTTAAACTAAAACTAATTATCTAATTAACTAAGATTACGATAGAGATGAAAGTTGAAAAATACTTTAGGAAAACTAATGGAGAAGACAATACCCAAGGAAGAATCCACCTAGCCTTTACTTATTACCTTTGAATTAGACGATTTATTCACTTGACTTATTCTGTTGAAATCCCTGATTTATGTTTATATCTCTCTCGAGACTAATAACAACTGACTCTAGGTTGATTAATTGAAATATCTTTCTAATTAAAACCTCTATTGTCACATTAACTCGATCTATGGATTCCCTTATTAGATTTGACTCTAATCCGGCAGATTTATGTCGTCCTATCTCTAGGATTGCATGCAACTCCGCTTAATTATGACTGATCTACTCTTAAACAGGGACTTTTGCTCCAATGAATAAGCACATCAAAACCTGAATTAATACCCTAAAATATTAAAACAAGAATTTAGAACTCACAATTAAGAATAAGAATAAGTATTTATCATATAACTCAAATAATAATAAGATCCATCTTAGGTTTCATCTCCCTTAGGTATTTAGGGAATTTAGTTCATAACAATGGAAAACATCTCAAAGTATGAAAAACAATAAAACATAAAGAAACCCAAAGAACTTCTAGGAAATTAGATGGAAATCTTCAGTCTTGATGTAGATCCTTGCTTCTGAGATGATTCTGATAGCTGTCCTTAAGTATATTCTACCTTCCACTCTGCGCGTCTCTCTAATCCTCTTCTAGGGTTTTTATATAGACTTTCAAATGCCCAAAATTAGCCTTTTTCGAGTAGAACTAAACTTGGGCTCGATAGGGACACGGCCGTGTGCCACACCCGTGTGAAAGTGCTCAGGCCGTGTGCAATTATGACTTGGATTGATGTCGACACGGCCATGACACACGACCATGTGATATGCCCGTGTGTCACACACGGGCGTGTGGATCACCCGTGTGGAAGTGCTTAGGCCATGTGAAACACTATTTTAGGCCCATTTGGTCCGCTTTTGGCCCGTTTCTCGCTCTTTTTGCTCTCTTAAGCTTTTCTAAGTATAAAACATGAATTTAAAGGATTAGGAGCATCGAATTCAATAAAACCAATGAAAAATCATCCATAAATATGCCAAGCCTGGGGTAAAAATATGTATATATCGCGGTTTATCAACCCCTATACCATGTTCGACTCAAGGAACCTGATATAGGAATATTACATTTGGTGCCAAAGTAATTCTTGGCTAATCACTAATATATTAGAACATAAAAACGGACATTTGGAACATACTTAATATTTTTCCTAAGTACATGCCATTCTATTCAAAATTTTAAATCATACCCTATTATTGCTTGAAGATGTGATGAGATGAAAACTTGTAATCTCAAAATTCAACTCTTCAAAAATTCCTGTACCTAATCTGCGCACGGAAACAAACTATACGCTGCGTATACACCTAGTGGTATTACTATAATTCAAATACTTAAGGTAAAACAATATATATATATATATATATATATATATATATATACATTAAATCTTACCACTATTTTACCTTTAATAAATCATTCATGCATTTAAACTTTAATTTTAATTTTATAGTATGTATTTTAAATAGATTTTCTTCATTTTAATTTAAATATCTTCTACATCAATATCTATTTCATACATTTCATCAATATTCAAAAATCATTATTTCATAAATTTCATTTTTATATCTCAATTCAATAACTTATTCTCAAGAAAGTATTTATTTCTATTTATAATCAATCAATAACAATCAGTTGTTTAATACTTAATATAATCATTCAGTAATCATCAGTTATTCAGTAACATTAGTCTTTCAATAATTATTTAAACCAACATTTTTCAATAAAAATAATTGTAATTAATTCATATAATTATATTCAATTAACTAATACACTATTTCATTATTTCCTATTCATTCTATTTTCACTTCTTATTTCGATATCTCAATTTCAATTCATATTTCAATTCATAATTTCACTTTTTCATACTTTCAATAGTTCAATCGATCAATTCATTCGATTTTCTCATTTCATTTATTCAACTGATTTCAATATAAATAATTTGATATTTTAGCAAATTCATAAACTTTAAGTTCATGCTTCAAATCTCACATATTAATTCCATTCACAAATTCGAGTCACATTTTCAATTTATAATCTACTTTCCCATTTCTTTCCGATGGGTCAATCGATTCAATTCAGTCGATTTAACTTTCCATTTAATTACCCCTATTAATAGACTCAGACTTTGGCAGATAAGCGGATCCAACCAAACACACCAGATTGGCACCCAGTGCCTCATCGGATAGTTTGAAGCAAAGTTGACACCCAGTTTCTCATCGGCAGAGCCGAAGCAAAGTGGTACCCAGTACATCATCGAATCTATCTGAAGTAAAATAGTGACACCTAGTGTCTCATCGACTCGAGGTCGAAGTATCCCTGAACACTTCCAATCCTATGGCATGTCAACTATATCCGACTTAGCCTGACTAGTTAATAGGGTCTCCAAATTCACATTTCAAATCACTTTCAATGTCAATTTCACTTTCAGTTCAAATTCACAATTCAATTCAAATTCACTTTTCCACTTTCTAATAAATAAACAATTCAATACTAATACATATTTTAGATAATCACATATAATCGTATTTCGATTCAATTCAAACCACTTTTCAATCAATACACAATTCACATATTCACACATATTCATAAACTAATTCATTTTTATTTAATTCATATTTTAATTCATTTTCCAATCAAATTCAAATCACTAATTACTTTTCAATCAATATACATTTCAAATACTCACATATTTTCTTCATTTTACAATTTTACATTCAAACCAATATACAGTTCAATTATACATACACATTTACCATTCAATTCAATTTGATTCAATTCAAACCCCTCTTAGTTTCCAATCAATATACTTTCAAATATTCACATAATTTATAATTCAATTACTTAATTCAAATCACTTTTAATTTCCAATTTGTTCACATTCAATTTCAATAGCCATAAACACTTTTAAATCAATTTCATTCAAATTAATATCATTATTTCAATTACTTTCCTAAATTTATCTACCATGCATTTTAATTAAAATATAACAATTAATAATAAATAGATTTGAATTATAGTAATACAAACCCAGATTTACTCGATTATTCCTTGATAACCTTCTTCTTTCCTTTGTGTGCCGATGCCTCGAGTTCCTTGTTAGCTACAAAAATAATAATAATTTACACTATTAATTACAACATTAATTTATAATAATAATTGAATCTCTATCCAATTTATATTTTAGTTCCAATTTTGTCCTAACTAGATTTATCTACTTTTCTAATTTAATTCACACTCTATTTCTATTCAAATTTCATCCAAACTCAAATTTAACTACTAAATTTTTAGTATATTTCACTAATTTCTAATTTTCCTCAATTTAGTACCTACAACGTAAAACTTATAGCTTACTTTACAATTTAATCCCTTTATCAATTCTAATCAATAATTCTATCAAATAAATCCCTAATTCATCTTTTTATTCAACATAAACTATGGTCAAAAACCTTAAAACTTCCAAAACCTCAATTTAATTTCATCAAAACTTATTTCTAAAACTTTTGAAACATCAAAATTAAGAGAAAATGATTTGATTGACTTACCTTTTAAAGTTTCATGCTTCAAATCCCTAGTTTTTCCTTTCCTTTTCTTTTTCTCCTTTCTTTCTTTCCCGTTTTGCTCTCTGTAACTTTCTTTCTTTTTCTTTTTATGTTTCATCTTTGTTTCTTTTATAATATATATATATATATATTTAATTACTAATATTTGTATTACAAATGTTTTATTTTAATTAATACACATAGACTTTATCTTAACCATACATTTGTCATAGATCTAATTTATTTATCAACTAAAAATCTCATATTGTAATTATTTAATTAATAATTATCTTTTACTTAATAAATATAAATACTAAATATCTATTTACTAATTAATTATTTGTATTACAATTGTATACATATATTTTCCTACACTTGTCTATTTTTATCACCTTACACTTGTCATATTCTAATTTATTTTTCTAATATAATAAGATTAAATAATAATAATAATAATAATAATAATAATAATAATAATAACAATAATAACAATCTAGACATTTCCTTATATGCCGCCTCAACCTCCAAATGTGGCTTCATTGCCCGTTTGGTCCCTACTATTTTCCTTTAATCTATAATTAAACTTTTACCATTTATTCAATTTAGTCCTTTTATTAATTACTCTAAATTAAGCTAAATTTATCTAATTTAAACCTAATTAAACACATCACTAGACTCATAAATATTTTTAATAATTTTTTACGAACTCATTTCACTAAAATGGAGGCCCGATATTGTACTTTTCCGATGCCCGTGAATTTTGGGTCATTACAATTTCAGACAGGTTGAGGTGGAAAGCGACAATGCCTTGTTGATTGATACTATTAGGAACAACTTTGTAGAAAACAATAGTACAATAGAAGTCTGACTGATTCATGAGTGGTATATTAGAGACTAGCAAGTTAAACTTCAACATGTCTTGAGAGAAAGCAACAAGGTTGTTGGTTGCTTAGCAAAGACAACGGGAGGTGGAAGGAATCAACTGGTTGTAGTTGTTGATCCACCATCACATGTATGAAGACTTCTAGAAGAGAATATTGACCACTTGATGCAAGTATCGTCTTTTGGACTCTAACTTTAGTGGTATTTTAATCGTGTACTAAATCAACTTTTTATTTTCAACCAAAAAAAAGTGTGAAAGGATTACGATGTTATTAATAAGCTTATAATTAGTCCATTTTAATACTTCCAGTGGTATACATTATTGATATAAGGAATTTTTATTTTTTTAATATAAAAATACATTACTAATTTCTATCATTCCATTTAAAAAAAATCATAATTTTCTTTAATTTTTTTTCGGTAAATACTTGAAGTATAATTTATCCGGTGTTAAAATAGTGGCAAAGATAGTTTCACTATTTTAACTTTATTAAAAAGGGAAATCAAAGTATGGATTGTTTAAATCTTTTAATGACAAATCGTTTATTTTTCTAAAAGAATATTGTTGCTTTTAGGTGTTTAAATAATCAAGGAATACGTTTTAAGGAATTAGATGAATAAAAACTATTAAAAACGTCCAAATTAATAATAATTATTGCAAAATTATAAATTTAAATAAAAAATATATTAAAATAATCTTAAAAACATTCATAATGTTATGAATATCTTATTAAGTGGATGTCCGTCAAGATCAAGATAAGTTTTGATGTACTTTAAATTCTAATAGTTATTAGAAGTAGATCTCTACTTCATTTATACTTATTATGCCTATAAATAGAGACTTTGGAGAAGCTTTGTAAATATTCCGATTGATCAATAAAATACGTGTAACACCCCAAACCCGACCTGAAAGTTTTGCTCGAATCTGGCGTGTCACATTGAAGTGTTTTTCGGAAACCATGTTTTCATTAAAAACCCTTCTTAATAATTAAAAACTTATACCCTTTTTAAACCTTGTTAGAAAACCTTAGCTGAATAACATTCTTAACAACTTTGTAAAAATCTTGGCAGTTGCGGAAGCTAAATTTAAAATTAATTGCGGATACGTGATGTTTTGAAAACAGTAGCTGCTTTGGAAAACCTTGTTCTAATACTAGCAATTATAAGAGCAATAAATAAAATTCCAAATCAGAAATCCAGAAAATTACAACGGCTTTACTACAACCCACATAAAATAATTTAAAAGCAATAATCAAAACTGTAACATAAACAGTGTGTGTGGCTCCCTCCGAGCCCCTCGTAGCTCCGATTCGTCTAAGGCTGGAAATTACCTGAAAGGTTAATAAACGGGGTGACTTTACGAAAACTCAGTGTGTAATCCCCTACTATACAAATGGGACAGTCAGTCATATAAAAGAATTAAAAGTCTGGCCCCAGCCCTACTTACAGTTTCAGTATCAATTGGGCCTTAGCCCATTATAACAGACAGTACCAAATGGGCCTTAGCCCTATATAAAAATCAAAGTTAACTGGGCCTTAGCCTATATCAATATCAATCTGGGCCGTAGCCCTATAACAAGTCGAGGTATATTGGGCCTTGCCCATATTAACACAGTTGGGTCCATTTCAATAAAGTTGGCCCATAACAAAAAAGTCCTCATATGATTAATACATGATAACCCCATCCAACCCTGCACTTGCCTCCGTCCATCCCTACACTTCCTGTGGGGAATAAATCAGCCACGCCATCCCTACACTTACAGTGTTAGCACCGGTTGCGGTACTAACTATAATCCGCAACAAAGTTGCTTATATCAGAATATGTGGCACAGCCACCAAAACGGGTTCTTCCTCCATAACAAAACCCAACCCCCATGCAGTATGACATGTATGCAGAATATACATAATTAACAAGGCATGCTTCAGAAAGGCAGTCGAATTATAACGTAAGAATAGTTATTTACCCTCGAGGGGCGTAATCGAAAACTTACCCCTTCAGTCAGAATATCATGCCCATGTTTGAATCACACAACCACAGTCAAGTCATCCATATACTCACAATCAAATCCGTCAACCACACAGTCCAAGTTAGTCATTTGCCCACAAGGGAAAAACAGTCATTTAACACCCTAAGGGCAAAATGGTAATTTTACCTCACAAGGGTATCTCGGTAATTCTACCCTACAGGGGTATTTCGATAATTTTACCCTACAAGGGTATTTCGATAATTCTACCCTACAGCAGTATTTCGGTAATTATACAAACTAAGGGTATTTTGGTAATTTTACAAACCAGGGGTATTTTGGTAATTTTACAAACCAGGGGTATTTCGGTAATTTGGTAAACTAAAGTATTCTAAACAGGGATAACAATACGAATGGGCCTAAAGCCCTTTCTCGGCCCAAATGGGCCCAGACGCTCGTGTGGCCCTTTTAGCCCAAATCTAGCCACAGATATGAGATTCACCTAGCTTAGTCTAATATTTACTACACAATCAAACAACTTATCCAATTGGGCCCGTAGGCCAATTGGCCCATACGGCCTCTTTCGGCCCATCGCGGCCCGAAGTAGCCATCCTACAGCTAGAGTAGTTAAAAATACAAACCTGATAGGAGACTGGAGTTAATCCGCGCTTTGAGCACTCTCAGCCGATGCCCAACCCAAACGAGCATGCCATAAAGCATAAGGGATCAGCCAAGAAAGGTACCTTTACTCTACTCATGGTTCTCTCTATTTAAAGCCAGCTTCGTATCCACTCCTATGCTAGCTTCCCGATGTGGGATCCCTACATCATCAGAGTTTAAATTCAACACCAACTCTTGCCGCCCCCTGTTAGCAAAATAAATGCTCTTTGATTGCCATGAGTTTCGAACCCTAGACCTCCTTGCCAACTCTATGACGCCACCTTCCTACCTCTTATGTGGCGCTACTTTGCCACTAGACCACAAGGCTTTTTGTGGCACAATTTCACCAACAATATTTTTAAGGCCTACCGACTACACCCAGGGTTTGATTCACATTAAACCAAAATTTTTGCTAGAGTCCAAGTTTGAACCCAAGACTTCTCCAACACTTCTCAGCACACTTAACCACTAAAACAAGCCTTCATTAACGAAATTTACATGCACAACAAAATATTAAAAGCTGCCTTCAACTGCTCCTATGCTCAAGGCCCAAAACTTCTAGGCCTAAATTTAGGGTGTTACAACTCTACCTCTCTTAAAGAAATTTCGTCCCTGAAATTTCCATCTAACAGGGTAGTTGTGTAACATCTACCCCACTACGCTACCGCTGCGCACTCTGATCCTACTATCACTATCACGCTTCAACTAGAACTTGAAACATCTCAGACATACAACACTTCTTCACTGAAGCAGACACATATTTATCACACATATATACAATTTCTATATCCAAACATCACATCCACATAAAATAAATACCAAATTTAAATTCAGGCCAGTATCTAAGGAATCTATAGTATTTCAATTTCTAAATAGATAAAAGTATTCAGAAGACTTACAGATTCGGCGCCGGAGACTCGGTGTGCCACACTTAAGAGAAATACTTCAAACAGACCACGTGGTTGAAAATAATTTTCTAAAATTCAACCTTTGAAAACCTAATCCATAGCTGAGTTGTTGTAACTTGGCTCTGATACCACTAAATGTAATACCCCAAACCCGACCTGAAGGTTTGGCTCGAATCTGGTGTGTCACAACTGTTTTTCAAAAACCATGTTTCCATTAAAAACCCTTCTTAATAATTAAAAACTTATACCCTTTTTAAACCTTGTTAGAAAAGCTCAGCTGAATAACATTTTTAACAACTTTGTAAAAATCTTGGTAGTTGCGGAAGCTTAATTTAAAAATAATTGCGGATACGTGATGTTTTGAAAACAGTAGTTGCTTTGGAAAACCGTGTTCTAATACTAGCAATTATAAGATAAATAAATAAAATTCCAAATTAGAAATCCAAAAAATTACAATGGCTTTACTACAACCCACATAAAATAATTTAAAAGCAATAATCAAAAGCGTAACATAAGCGGTGTGTGTGGCTCCTCTCGAGCCCCTCGTAGCTCCGATCCGTCTAAATTTGAAATTACTCGAAAGGTTAATAAAGCGGGTGACTTTACGAAAACTCAAGTGTGTAATCCCTACTATATAAAGGGACGATCGGTCATATAAAAGAATTAAAAGTCCGCCTGACCCTACTTACGATTTCGGTATCAATTGGGCCTTAGCCCATTATAACAGACAGTACCAAATGGGCCTTAGCCCTATACAAAAAACAGAGTTAACTAGGCCTTAGCCCATATCAATATCAATCTGGGCCGTAGCCTATAACAAGTCGAGGTATATTGGGCCTTGCCCATATCAACACAGTTGGCCTATAACAAAACAGTCCTTATATGATTAATGCATGATAACCCCATCCAACCCTGCACTTGCCTCCGTCCATCCCTACACTTCCTGTGGGGAATAAATCAGCCACGCCATCCCTACACTTACAAGTATTGCTTTGCACTGCGGTACTAATTATAATCCGCAGCAAAGTCGCTTATATTAGAATATGTGGCATGACCACCGAAGCGAGGTTCTTTCTCCATAACAAAACCCAACCCCCATGCAGTATGACATGTATGCAGAATATACATAATTAACAAGGCATGCTTCAGAAAGGCAGTCAGATTATAGCGTAAGAACAGTTATTTACCCTCGAGGGGCGTAATCGAAAACTTAGCCCTTCAGTCAGAATATCATGCCCATGTTTGAATCAAACAACTACAGTCAAGTCATCCATATACTCACAATCAAATCCGTCAACCACACAGTCCAAGTTAGTCACTTGCCCACAAGGGCAAAACAGTCATTTAACACCCTAAGGGCAAAATGGTAATTTTACCCTACAAGGGTATCTCGGTAATTCTACCCTACAGGGGTATTTCGATAATTCTACCCTACAAGGGTATTTCGATAATTCTACCCTACAAGGGTATTTCGATAATTCTACCCTACAGGGGTATTTCGGTAATTCTACAAACTTGGGGTATTTTGGTAATTTTACAAACCAATGGTATTTTGGTAATTTTACAAACCAGGGGTATTTCGGTAATTTGGTAAACTAAAGTATTCTAAACAGGGATAACAATACGAATGGGCCTAAAGCCCTTCCTCGGCCCAAATGGGCCCACACGCTCGTGTGGCCCTTTTAGCCCAAATCTAGCCACAGATATGAGATTCACCTAGCTTGGTCCAATATTTACTACACAATCAAACAACTTATCCAATTGGGCCCGTAGGCCCATTGGCCCACATGGCCCCTTTCGGCCCATTGCGACCCGAAGTAGCCATCCTACAACTAGAGTAGTGAGAAATACACACCTGATAGGAGACTGGAGTTAATCCGCGCTTTGAGCACTCTTAGCCGATGCCCAACCCAAACGAGCATGCCATAAAGCAAAAGGGATCAACCAAGAAATGTACCTTTACTCTCCTCATGGTTCTCTCTATTTAAAGCCAGCTTCACATCCATTCCTATGCTAGCTTCTCGATGTGGGATCTCTACATCATCAGAGTTTAAATTCAACACCAACTCTTGCCGTCCCCCTGTTACAAAATAAATGCTCTTCGATTGCCATGAGTTTCGAACCCTAGACCTCCTTACCAACTCTATGACGCCACTTTCCTGCCTCTTATGTGGCGCTACTTTGCCACTAGACCACAAGGCTTTTTGTGGCACAATTTCACCAATAATATTCTTAAGGCCTGCCGACTACACTCAGGGTTTGATTTACATTAAACCAAAATTTTTGCTAGAGTCTAGGTTTGAACCCAAGACTTCTCAGCACACTTAACCACTAAAACAAGCCTTCATTAACGAAATTCACATGCATAACAAAATATTAAAAGCTGTCTTCAACTGCTCCCATGCTCAAGGCCCAAAACTTCTAGGCCCAAATTCAGGGTGTTACAACTCTACCTTCCTTAAAAAAATTTCGTCCCTGAAATTTCCATCTAACAGGGTAGTCGTGTAACATCTACCCCACTACGCTACCGCTGCGCACTCTGATCCTACTATCACTATCATGCTTCAACTAGAACTTGAAACATCTCAGACATACAACACTTCTTCACTGAAGCAGACACATATTTATCACACATATATACAATTTCTATATCCAAACAACACATCCACATAAAATAAATACCAAATTTAAATTCAGACCAGTATCTAAGGAATCTATAGTATTTCAATTTCTAAATAGGCAAAAGTATTCAGAAGACTTACGGATTCGGCGCCGGAGACTCGGTGTGCCACACTTAAGAGAAATATTTCAAACAGACCACGTGGTTGAAAATAATTTTCTGAAATACAACCTTTGAAAACCCAATCCACAGCCGAGTTGTTGTAACTTGGCTCTGATACCACTAAATGTAACACCCCAAACCCGACCTGAAAGTTTAGCTCGAATCTGGCGTGTCACATTGAAGTGTTTTTCGAAAACCATGTTTCCATTAAAAACCCTTCTTAATAATTAAAAACTTATACCCTTTTTAAACCTTGTTAGAAAACCTTAGCTGAATAACATTCTTAATAACTTTGTAAAAAATCTTGGCAGTTGCGGAAGCTAAATTTAAAAATAATTACGGATACGTGATGTTTTGAAAATAGTAGTTGCTTTGGAAAACCGTGTTCTAATACTAGTAATTATAAGAGAAATAAATAAAATTCCAAATTAAAAATCTAAAAAATTACAACGGCTTTACTACAACCCACATAAAATAATTTAAAAGTAATAATCAAAACTGTAACATAAACAGTGTGTGTGGCTCCCTCCGAGCCCCTCGTAGCTCCGATCCGTCTAAGACTGGAAATTACCTGAAAGGTTAATAAACGGGGTGAGTTTACGAAAACTCAGTGTGTAATCCCCTACTATATAAAAGGGACAGTCAGTCATATAAAAGAATTAAAAGTCGGCCTGACCTACTTACGATTCGGTATCAATTGGGCCTTAGCCCATTATAACAGACAGTACCAAATGGGCCTTAGCCCTATACAAAAATCAGAATTAACTGGGCCTTAGCCCATATCAATATCAATTTGAGCCATAACAAAAAATCCTCATATGATTAATACATGATAACCCCATCCAATCCTGCACTTGCCTTCGTCCATCCCTACACTTCCTGTGGGGAATAAATCACCCACGCCATCCCTACACTTACGATGTTGTTAGCAAGTGCGACAGCAGACTAACTATAATCCGCATGACAAAGTCGCTTATATCGAATATGTGGCATGACCACCGAGCAGGTTCTTCCTCAATAACAAAACCCAATCCCCATGCAGTATGACATGTGTGC
Organism: Gossypium anomalum; assembly: GCA_025698475.1. Classification (NCBI taxonomy): domain Eukaryota; kingdom Viridiplantae; phylum Streptophyta; class Magnoliopsida; order Malvales; family Malvaceae; genus Gossypium; species Gossypium anomalum. The sequence continues at coordinate 66,833,005 of CM046966.1, forward strand.
AGAATATACATAATTAACAAGGCATGCTTCAGAAAGGCAGTCAGATTATAGCGTAAGAACAGTTATTTACCCTCGAGGGGCGTAATCGAAAACTTACCCCTTCAGTCAGAATATCATACCCATGTTTGAATCAAACAACCAGAGTCAAGTCATCCATATACTCACAATCAAATCCGTCAACTACATAGTCCAAGTTAGTCACTTGCCCACAAGGGCAAAACAGTCATTTAACACCCTAAGGGCAAAATGGTAATTTTACCCCACAAGGGTATCTCGGTAATTCTACCCTACAGGGGTATTTCGATAATTCTACCCTACAAGGGTATTTCGACAATTCTACCCTACAAGGGTATTTCGATAATTCTACCCTACAGGGGTATTTTGGTAATTTTAGAAACTAGGGGTATTTTGGTAATTTTACAAAATAGGGGTATTTTGGTAATTTTACAAACCTAGGGTATTTCGGTAATTTGGTAAACTAAAGTATTCTAAACAGGGATAGATATGGGATTCACCTAGCTTAGTCTAATATTTGCTACACAATCAAACAACTTATCCAATTAGGCCCGTAGGCCCATTGGCCCACATGGCCCCTTTCGGCCATCGCGGCCCGAAGTAGCCATCCTACAGCTAGAGTAGTGAGAAATACACACCTGATAGGAGACTGGAGTTAATTCGCGCTTTGAGCACTCTCAGCCGATGCCTAACCCAAACGAGCATGCCATAAAGCAAAAAGGATCAGCCGAGAAATGTACCTTTACTCTCCTCATGGTTCTCTCTATTTAAAGCCAGCTTCGCATGCACTCCTATGCTAGCTTCCCGATGTGGGATCCCTACATCATCAGAGTTTAAATTCAACACCAACTCTTGCCGCCCCCCTGTTAGCAAAATAAATGCTCTTTGATTGCCATGAGTTTCGAACCCTGGACCTCCTAGCCAACTCTATGCCGCCACCTTCCTGCCTCTTATGTGGCGCTACTTTGCCACTAGACCACAAGGCTTTTTGTGGCACAATTTCACCAACAATATTCTTAAGGCCTACCGACTACACCCAGGGTTTGATTCACATTAAACCAAAATTTTTACTAGGGTCTAGGTTTGAACCCAAGACATCTCTAACACTTCTCAGCATACTTAACCACTAAAACAAGCCTTCATTAACGAAATTTACATGCATAACAAAATATTAAAAGCTGCCTTCAACTGCTCCCATGCTGAAGGCCCAAAACTTCTAGGCCCAAATTCAGGGTGTTATAACTCTACCTCCCTGAAAGAAATTTCGTCCCTGAAATTTCCATCTAACAGGGTAGTCGTGTAACATCTACCCCACTACGCTACTGCTGCGCACTCTGATCCTACTATCACTATGACGTTTCAACTAGAACTTGAAACATCTCAAACATACAACACTTCTTCATTTAAGCAGACACATATTTATCCCACATAAATACAATTTTTATATCCAAACATCACATCCACATAAAATAAATACCAAATTTAAATTCAGACCAGTATCTAAAGAATCTATAGTATTTCAATTTCTAAATAGACAAAAGTATTCAGAAGACTTACGAATTCGGCGCCGGAGACTCGGTGTGCCACACTTAAGAGAAATACTTCAAACAGACCACGTGGTTGAAAATAATTTTCTGAAATTCAACCTTTGAAAACCCAATCCACAGCCGAGTTGTTGTAACTTGGCTCTGATACCACTAAATGTAACACCCCAAACTCGACCTGAAAGTTTGGCTCGAATCTGGCGTGTCACATTAAAGTGTTTTTCGAAAACCATGTTTCCATTAAAAACCCTTCTTAATAATTAAAAACTTATACCCTTTTTAAACCTTGTTAGAAAACCTCAGCTGAATAACATTCTTAACAACTTTGTAAAAATCTTGGCAGTTGCGGAAGCTTAATTTAAAAATAATTACAGATACGTGATGTTTTGAAAACAGTAGTTGCTTTGGAAAACCGTGTTCTAATACTAGCAATTATAAGAGCAATAAAGAAAATTCCAAATTAGAAATCGAGAAAATTACAACGACTTTACTACAACCCACATAAAATAATTTAAAAGTAATAATCAAAACTGTAACAGAAACAACGTGTGTGGCTCCCTCCGGGCCTCTCGTAGCTCCGATCCGTCTAAGGCTGGAAATTACCTGAAAGGTTAATAAACGGGGTGAGTTTACAAAAACTCAGTGTGTAATCCCCTACTATATAAAAGGGACAGTCAGTCATATAAAAGAATTAAAAGTCTAGCCCCAGCCCTACTTACAGTTTCAGTATCAATTGGGCCTTAGCCCATTATAACAGACAGTACCAACTGGGCCTTAGCCCTATACAAAAATCAAAGTTAACTGGGCCTTAGCCCATATCAAAATTCAATCTGGGCCGTAGCCTTATAACAAGTCGAGATATATTGGGCCTTGCCCATATCAACATAGTTGGCCCATAACAAAACAGTCCTCATATGATTAATGATTGATAACCCCATCCAACCCTGCACTTGCCTCCGTCCATCCCTACACTTCCTGTGGGGAATAAATCACCCACGCCATCCCTACACTTACGATGTTGTTAGCAGATTGCCATGTACTAACTATAATCTGCAGCAAAGCTGGTTATATCAGAATATGTGGCACAACCCCCAGAACGGGTTCTTCCTCCATAACAAAACCCAACCCCCATGGAGTATGACATGTATGCAGAATATACATAATTAAAAAGGCATGCTTGTAAAGCGAATGATTATAGCGTAAACGATTATTTACCCTCGAGGGCATAATCGAAAACTTACCCTTCAGATGAATATCATGCCCATGTTTGAATCAAACAACCACAGTCAAGTCATCCATATACTCACAATCAAATCCGTCAACCACACAGTCCAAGTTAGTCACTTGCCCACAAGGGAAAAACAGTCATTTAACACCCTAAGGGCAAAATGGTAATTTTACCCCACAAGGGTATCTCGGTAATTCTACTCTACAGGGGTTTTTCGGTAATTCTACCATACAAGGGTATTTCGATAATTTTACCCTGTAAGGGTATTTCGATAATTCTACCCTATAGGGGTATTTTGGTAATTTTAGAAACTAGGGGTATTTTGGTAATTTTACAAACCAGGGGTATTTTGGTAATTTTACAAACTAGGGGTATTTTGGTAATTTGGTAAACTAAAGTATTCTAAATAGGGATAACAATACGAATGGGCCTAAAGCCCTTTCTCGGCCCAAATGGGCCCACACGCTCTTGTGGCCCTTTTAGCCCAAATCTAGCCACAGATATGAGATTCACCTAGCTTAGTCCAATATTTACTACACAATCAAACAACTTATCCAATTGGGCGTAGGCCCATTGCTTTATGGCCCCTTTCGCCCATCGCGGCTGAAGTAGCCATCCTACAGCTAGAGTAGTGAGAAATACACACCTGATAGGAGACTGGAGTTAATCTGCGCTTTGAGCACTCTTAGCCGATGCCCAACCCAAATGAGCATCCCATAAAGCAAAAGGGATCAGCCAAGAAAGGTACCTTTACTCTCCTCATGGTTCTCTCTATTTAAAGCCAGCTTCGCATCCACTCCTATGCTAGCTTCTCGATGTGGGATCCCTACATCATCAGAGTTTAAATTCAACACCAACTCTTGCCGCCCCCCTGTTAGCAAAATAAATGCTCTTTGATTGCCATGAGTTTCGAACCCTGGACCTCCTTGCCAACTCTATGACGCCACCTTCCTGCCTCTTATGTGGCGTTACTTTGCCACTAGACCACAAGGCTTTTTGTGGCACAATTTCTCCAACAATATTCTTAAGGCCTACCTACTACACCCAGGGTTTGATTCACATTAAACCAAAATTTTTGCTAGAGTCCAGGTTTGAACCCAGGACTTCTCCAACACTTCTCAGCACACTTAACCACTAAAACAAGCCTTCATTAACGAAATTTACATGCATAACAAAATATTAAAAGCTGCCTTCAACTGCTCCCATGCTCAAGGCCCAAAACTTCTAGGCCCAAATTCAGGGTGTTACAATACGCTTTCTCTTTTGCTCTCCCATTTTCTTTGTTATTTACTTGCTGCCTATTTGTTTTATAACATGTTATAAGTACGATTCTCTTTTAATTGTTTTCTCCATAAGTAACACAAAATTTTCCCTTTCACCAAGCCTTACCCCTTTCAAGCAACAACCAATGCAATAGCCGGTCACTCAAATTTGTTACTCAAGCTGTTTCCAATTGCCTTCTAGAGCTACTATTATTTCAGTCTTCAATTGAGGCCTGCGCATTATCATTATGCAAAGAAATTTATATAATCCTTACATGGTATGTTTTTCTCCTTTGTTGATTGATTTTTGGTAAAATTATTTTATGAAAAATATTATTACTTTAAGGTTTCTTTTAAACTAAGATTCTTTTATAAAATTATAGTATGTATGATATTTGGATGATTAAATTTTTTTATGATTAAATTATTGTTATTAAATATGCTTGAAATTATTGTATTATATCTTTTAAATTTAATTTATAAATATTTGATTAGAGCATCATAATATTGTATAACATATATGTGGTATTGAAATTTGGTACAATGTGTACTGGATAACTTTCAAGCATCTTACATGAAAATTTTGATTTTTTTATTAAATAATTTTTTTACTATTAGATTATAAATGTTATTACGAAAAACAAAGTTGTTTTACTACTTGTAATAATACTTGTGATAATACCCAGGGTGATAACAATGATGTTAAAGAATCTCAAGTATATTTTACAATGACAATATGAATAGATAGATTTTGATTTGAAATTCACGCATGTTTTGCGATGGTGATTATGAAATAAAGAATCAATGGAGACTTTAGAAGTCTGTCTTACCAGATTTGTTACATTCCCTTAAGTGAATGCAAACATAAAGAAAATAAAAGATATAATTATGGACCACTAAAAGTGGGAACATGGTAATAAATAAGAGAACAATGAGAGTTTCAAGATAACTCTTCAAAAGGTAAAGATAACCTATGTTAACAATGTGACGTGAAAGATTATTGGCCACATATGTGGCGTATGCCCAAATATTTTGTTTCTATTAATATTCTTTGAGGAAGGATATGAGAATGTAGTAATGAATTCTATGATTACAAATAGAAAATATTTATCTTATTTGGTACTGAAACAAACAAATATTATTCCAATACGTGATTGTACAAAATTAGTTGAAAGCTCCAAAAGATTTAGTATATCAATATCTAAAAAGCACAAAATTTGTGATGGTTAATGCATTAGTTTTAAAATATATACATTATAATGGATATCATATTGAGATTGTGAATAGAGAAAATATTATATTTTATATGAAGTAAAAGAGGATTGGGTTATTGGTTTATATTTAGTACTCTTGTTATAAATTGAATTGATCGTGACTATCTTTGTAATCTTCTTTTGTCATCATCCCTGTTAAGGGGTTGAAATCGAAATATTTGACTATGAAAGATCTACTTATGAGCAATAGAATATGGTAAATCTATCTAAAGCTTGTTATGTTTGGATGCATATGAAGTTGCAAGTTTTTTTTTTTAAATTGTGATTATAACTCTACAGTATTCAGAATAAGTTCTTAATTAAAATTACGTGGATAAATATTACTGATGGGAACCTTGCAAGAGAGAACTTATTCAACTTTTCATGATTCAAATGTACTCCTATGGTAGCAATATCATGAAAAAAAAGTACTTATGATTGAAAAAAAGTTTTTAACCACGAAACCTAACAATTCCTTGAAGAGAATGTAACAATATGTAATAAATTTAAAAGACATAATCTTTAACGTGAACGTAGTAAATTGGACTATAATAATAGTCATGGGGGATTGTCATAATAAATTTTCTCACCACCAAAAATGGAAAAATGAAGAAAGTAAGAAAAGAACAAGAGTTTCCAAGAACTTTTTAAGAAGAGAGACAATTTATTTATGAAGAGTCATTGGTTATGTACCTATTGTACACTTGAAAAATAAGATTCACTCTCAAAGTTTGCTATTAATAGATTTTGATTGGATTCAAAGTCTACTACTAAAGTTCAATTTGCTTACTTCTTATCGTCAAGACTTAACGTAGAACCAAAAAAAGGGTACGTCTTTTATAACACCCCAAAATTTCTAATTTCGTTATTATGAAAATATGACACAAATATTTGTCAGCTTTAGATGTTGTCTTTTTGGAGAGTTTGGGAGGTCCCAAGTTCAAGCCTTCGCTTGGGCAAATTTTGGTAGTTTGAATGAATTAGGCCTTACTCTTTTTCAGTAGGCTTTTATTTGATTGTTGGTAAAAATATATCAAAACGGGCTTGCTGGTCTGGTGGTTAAGCGGAGTGATAGTGTGTAGGAGGTCTTGTGTTCGAGTCCCTGTGCAAGTAGGGGAATTAATTTTTTTTTTAGGCGTGTGGCGTGGTGGAGTTCAAATTAAGCTGGACTGCTGAGTAGTTGTGTTTTAGTGGGCTAATAGGGAGTGTTTTTAAGAGATAATTGGGGAGAAGTTATCAAAATAAGATTTTCTTCTTATCAGTTTTCTATTTTCTTTTTTCCCAACAAATTTTTTGACATTAGACTTTTGCTTCTCTGTCGTTTCTTCTCCCTTCTTGTTCACTTTTGGTTTTTGTTCCCCTGTGGCCGAATCTTATTTCTTCTATTTCCCCTCTCTTTTCGTTTTCTTGATCGGTTCATCTCTTGTTTTATAGTTGAAATTCTCTTCTCTTTTCCCTACTTTTTTTGTTTCTATATTTTTTGCGAGTCATCTCTTTGGGTGTAACTTTCGACTTTATCTATTTCGGTAAATGGAAATTTTTCCCTTAGTTATCGTATTTCGATTAGACAATTAACAAAGGGTTCGTTTTACTCTCATTTAGGTGCTATTCAAAGGTTTTAAGTGATATTCCAATGTGTAGAGACGACTGGTTATCGGATTCATCGCGGTAAGTTTTCGAATCGTCATTGGTTTAGTTTCTCAAGTTTTATGTTGCAGATATTTGGTTTGATTGACAAATCAAGTGATTAATTAAGGGATATATTGGTCAAATATAGGTTTTTGAAGGCTCGGGTTACTTTGCACAGCGAAATCGATACCAGGTGTGTACCCGAAACATAGAAAACGGGATTTAGTGAAAAGCCGAAATTGCTTGCTATCAAGAAATAAGAGAAATAAGAGAAAATGATGCAAAAAATTGTAGAGAAAGGAAATAAGAGTGTTATAAACTTGGAAATCAACATTTTGCAGTAAAATAATTTTGGACAGCAGTAGTAGTCTAACTTTGAAAAATCATCAAAAATAGTATAAATTGAGTTAGAGGTTTAATAAAATATGAAATTAAATTTTGTTGAGTCTAGTTTTTTATGGAAGAAACAGTGTAAGCAATAGAATTGTAAATTATGAGATATAATAAATATTGTGAGACATGGTCAAAATGATTTTGGGTTCCCTTGTTATGATTTTGGAAAATCATAAAAAATTGTAAAAAAATAATTAGCAGCTTAAATTTATATTTTTAAATCGTTAATGAGTCTATTTTCAAGAGAAACAAACAGAAACATCATCCAAATTCCGTACTAAGAGATAAATAATTTTTAGTAAGGAGAGGTTGAAGCTTCAAACAGTAGAATAGGGATAAAATTGAAGATTTTACTGTACTTATTTGATAAACTATAAATTCTAAAAATTTTATGGTAGAAAGGTATTTGAGTCTAGTTCCAAAAAAATCAAGTGGATCTTAATTTGGAATTCTGTAGCTCAAGATATAAATAATTTAGTGACAATGACTCAAGTAGACAGTTTTGAATGAACATATAAGTAAATAGTGAAAACATATATGAATATTTAGCTAGCATGGGTTACATTAAAAATGAATCACACGGCCAAGGCCAATTTTGGTTGTGTGGGATACAAGGGCGTGTGAGCCCATTTTTTTGAAAAGTTGTCTAAGATTACACTGGTTGCCCAAGTCGACTGTATACCTACTGAAGGGTCGATAAGCCCTACTTAGACCTCTATATGAGTGATCTGTCTATCTGATTTCTGTACCGAGTATGAGTTATGATATCTGAATGTATGTACTATAATTGCATAATAGCATGACATCTTTTGTATGTTGCATTGCATCGGGGTGGGTTATTGTTATATGAAGGAAGTGTCTAAAAGGCTATTAAGCTGTTATCCGTGACTCTCTTTGCAAAATTGATTATGTGTCATATTTTTGAGACAAACATGGTGTGTAGGGATGGGTGGGTTGATTTAATCCCCACATGGTGTGTAGGGATGGATGGAGATGGTGTGTAGAGGCTGGTGGGTAGGATTATGATTTTCTGCTATTGCATATTGTATCTGAGATGGGCTAAGGCCCTAAATTATATCTGAGACTGTATCCGAATGGGCCAAGACCCAAACTAAATCTGTAATGGGCTCAGGCCCCAGACTATAATTGATTATTTTCTGATATGTATCTGTATGTATGTTATCTGTGGGGATTACACACTGAGTTTGCGAAAACTCACCCCTTTTTCTGTTTAATTTGTATAGGTAATCCCCAGACTTAGGCGGATCAGTGCAGCAGAGGGCTCGACGGTGACCACCACTACTGAACTACTTTATTAAAGCTTTTGATTTTATACTATCTTTGGGTATTTATTATTGTAATGTTGGGACTTTGGACTATGTGGTTTAAATTGAGATTTTATACTGTTTTTATGGATTTTTAAACTGCAACTCAACAAAACACGATTTTTCTAAAAACTAAGACTTCCAAAATACGCACACAGTGACTCGAACCCAGAACCTAAAGGTTCACTAACACACTCAACCACCAGACCAGCAGGCCCATTCTGCCACTAAATTGCACGACTAAACACATATTTCCAGCCTCCTCACTGTCCCTATGCTCAAATACCAAAACTTCTAGGCCCAAATTTCGGGGCGTTAAAAGGGCTGAACATAAGATGTCCAACCCTTATTGGACCCAAAATAACGTCCCAAGTCCATACAATGTTTTGCATGTGGCTGTTTGCTTAGTTTAATTAATTTTACAGCTTTTAATTATGTCTTGTTTATTATATGCATAATTAATGTCTTGCATTATTAATTTACATCTTTCAATTGTGACATGCACTATGTGTTCTACATTCAATAAAGTCATGCATTATGTAACTCTCATGTTAGTTAAGTTTGCATCATAAATTATGACATGCATTATGTAACTCCCATGTTAGTTAAAGTTTGCATTGTTAAATTAAGTCATGCATTAAGTAACTCATTTGTTTATTTAGTTAGCATCTTAGACCATGCATTTAAGCATCATAGTTGTTAAATATGTTCGAGTTTGTTTATGTAAGTATGTTATTTAATTTGGCTGTTACTTTTTAATGCATAAATTAAAGTGTGTTTATTTTCATTTTAAATAAGGTGATTTAAATTGCATGTTTAATTAATTTGTGTGCATGACTGTTATTAAATATGTTGTTTTTATTAGTGTTTTAAGTTATTATTTAATCTTAAATATCTATTTTGTAGGTGACTTTTCATATGATTAAATACTCTTCAAAGTTGGACAGTTTCAAAGCTTTTAAAAGAACATTAAGGAGGCTATTTAAAGGACCAAAAGGGACTCTTCAAGTCTAAACGTTTTTGGAGTCCTAATTCTTCATCATGGTGCCATTTAAGAGGATGTTACACAAGCTTTTATCATGTGGTTAAAAAGGGAGCTGAAGGGACATCAATCAAACACATTGAGGATACTATAAGTCTTCATTAAAGAGAATTGACATGCCTTTCAACTACATCAGATTCCAATGAAGAGACATGACTCATTGGCTTCCTTACAAGAGTTAAAAATAAAATTATTACTTGTAATAATACTAGTTAATGGCTGAAGATAAAAGGACTCACATAGGCATTCGAATAGTCACAATGCTGCCTATAAATAATTTGTGAAAAGAGCCTTTGTTAGATGATGAATGTTGAATGAATATTTTGAGTTATTGTGAGAATTCTATAATGTTGAATGAATATTTTGAGTTATTGTGAGAATTCTATAATGTTGAATGGATATTTTGAGTTATTGTGAGAATTCTACCTCATTGTTCTTGAAAGAACTTACTTAGACTTATCAAGGTACTTCTTGTAGCGTCAAACCTTTTTCTTTTGAACTTATCACTTCCTTTCTTTCTTTCTTCTGAAGTGTAGCGTTCTAACATACTGCTGTTTCCTATTTTGCTAAATAGAGGGTCACAGTTTACTTCTTCTTCTAAAAAGACTTGTTGTTATTTCACTTTATAGAAATCGAGTCACGATCTTTCATATCGTTGGTTCATTTTTAAGTGTCCATTTCGTGCAAGTTATCCATCCAATACCATTTTCATCCTTTCCATCGAAACAATAACCATTAATCCCATTTTCACCTTAAAGTCTATTTCAAAACTATACATCATTAGACGGTCAGGCAATTCAACATCTTGTAATCAAATTCACGATTACGAGCACGCATCATTTGGTATCAGAGCACGAAAATCTAATTCAGGTATCGTATTAAAAGTTTCAAAATATAAAAAAAGTAAAAAAAATTTGAAAAAAAGTGAATAAAGTGAAAAAAATTCAATTTTTTTCATATATCCTAGAGTATATCTTATATTTCCCGACAAGCTGTCAAACTACTGAAATCTTTCGAATAAAAAAACCTTGTTACATTTTCCTTTTCTATTTTATTTGAACCTATCCTACCACATATCAACTGTTTGTTGCTAACTGTCTGTTACAAGTGTTCTTTGATCAAGTCCTAACTAGTTCGATCCAAAACTTAGAGAAGAACTTGAGTGGAAAAAGTCACGAGTGGTGAGATTAAAAGAGCGAGAAAAAGCCAAAATTGTGTGAAACACGAGTGGAGTGAAATTTTTTTTCTTTTCTGAGAGAAAATTGTAAGGTTTGATTTGGTGAGGAATATTTTATTATTAACATTGTTTTGTGGTTAATAAAAATCATGTCAAGGAGTGATAATACTCTAGAACGACATATTTTTATATGCTAATTACATGATTATTTTGAGTATGATCCTACTAATTTGGGCTATTTATGATCTTTTATCTTTTAGGGATTAAATTGAAGGTAAATGGAAATTTAAGGGCAAAAGCGTGAAATTAAAGATGAGTTGGGCCAACATGCAAAGAAAGAGAGAAGTGGTGCCAAAAATGCAAACATGGAAGACCCAAGGACTAAAATGCAAAAGAAGAGATTTTATAGCACAAGACTCTATTTTAATTTCAATTATATTAGGATAATTATTAAGGATTTTTATTTAGATTTAATTTTAGGATTTATTTTCATTTATCTTTAATTATCTTTAATTATCTTTAATTATTTATTTATTATTTATCTTTTAGAATTTAATTAGGAATAGACTAGGTTTTCTAGTACTATAAATAGGGGATGGAGTGGCACATATTTGACATCTCTTTTTCCTGTAAACACTCCCTCTCCTAAAAATTCTTTTGTTCTCTCCATATTTTCTTCAATAAAATTCCCATTATATTATATTTATTTCTTTCCCAAAAATCATGAGTCACTAAACCAAATCTAGCTGAAGGTTGTCAAAATTCTCCAAAAAGGTTCATAAGGCTTAGAATCCGCACTTAGCCTTCTCAACAGGGTATTCATTGCTTCTCCAAATTACGGGCTGACGCTTCCGTCTATATCCCTTAATAGGTGATCTTTTCAGCTTGTGCAAGGAACGACCGCTTTGTACGTTTTGGGAAGGTTGCACAGTCGGTTCGTTGGCTTTCTGCGTCAGAGGTTGGCGAATCCAAGAGATAAAATGGCGTGGTATTCGCCGTTGGGAAGTGATGATCTAGCAGAAGATAATCCCACAGAAGCGATTATTGGCTAGAGTCAGGTTCCGCCAAAGCTTAATCTAAACTCCTGGAGCTGGTGGTTGTAGGCATCCTATAACTGGCTTATTCTGCTCGAGAAGGGTTACCTAAAAGCCAAAGATTGGACCCAAGGCGAATCGAGACAACCGGAGGCTAGAATCTTACTACTTAAGAAACTCTTTCCTCTTCCAACTCTATTTATTTTATTTCCCATTTTAATTTTCGTAATTTATTTAATTCCGAAATTCCAATTCAACTTTTATTTTTCCAGATCAAAATTCTTAATTCTGTTTTTATTTTTATTTTTCAGGAACGCAAGCTTTCCTAGCCATGAAATTGTCCAGGATTTTAAGAAACGAGCATTCGTACAATCCGGCCCCTGAGGATTCGACCCTACTTCCTCTTTACTGTTATTTTTATTATTTACAGGGAATAGGTTATTTTTGGTGCTCTCAACGACGCATCAAATTTTGGCACCGTTGCTGGGGGCCAGTAACGTACTAATCTTGTTTTTTGTTTCTTATGACCAGATCTGCTTTAAGAACTCTTGCGTTTGATTCAAAGATTGAAAAGAGTGCGAGAGCTAATCGCAAGGAAACAAAGCTAAGGAAAAAGTAGTCAGCGGTGGTTGGGACTCAAAGTAATCAATTGCCAGAAATCAGAATCAACGACGAAGCAGAGTCTAGGGTTAACGAAGACCTTACTCAAACTTTTGAAGGCGAAAAAGTCGAAGTCGATTCCCCAGAAGAAGTGCTTAACGCTAGAATTAATGAAAATCCTAGTTTAGCACCTCAACCTATGGCTCAGACAATTCGACAATTGGTCGAAGCACCAACGGAACTATGGATACTGATTTTGAATTAGAGTCAGGCTTAATCCAGCTACTGCCAACTTTTCGGAGGCTACAGAACGAAAATCCCCACAAGCATTTGAAAGAATTCCATATGGTTTGCCTTAGTATGAAACCTCAGGGGGTAACTGAGGATCAAATCAAATTGCGCGCTTTCCCTTTTTCCCTAGCAAAGTCTGTTAGGGAATGGTTATTTTATTTACCTCCTGGTTCTGTAACGACTTGGGCTGATCTCTCTCATTTGTTTCTCAACAAGTTTTTCCCAGCATCGCGAGCAGCTGAGTTAAGAAGAGAAATCATGGGAATAATGCAAAAAGATTCAGAGTCTCTGTACGACTATTGGGAGCGGTTTAAGAAGCTGTGCGCAAGTTGCCCACAACACGGTATAACAAAACAATCTTTGCTCTAGTATTTCTATGAAGGCCTGAGACCTATGGAGATGAATATGGTAGACGCCGCTAGTGGAGGAGCGTTGGTCAACATGACTCCTCAACAAGCAAGAGACTTGATCTCCACGTTGGCTGTGAATTCTCAGCAATTTCGAGCCAATCCTGAACCCCCTAGAAGGGTTCATCAGCTAAGTAATTCTACCTTAGAGGATAAAGTTGATAGGCTTACTAATTGTAACACCCCTAACACGAATCCGATCGCCAGGTTAAGGCTAAGAGGTATTACCAAACTAAACATTTAATAACCTCATTTACATTGTAAATAACATAAATAGAGATCGAGATGGAATACATACTAATATTTAAGATATACGCCATTTTCGTATGGCCAGAGTAATTACAAATTCAAAATATCGCTATTAACAGCCTAACCTATACATGCCATATCGAGTCCAAAATATAACTGTACCCAAAAAGATCGATAGTGTGATTAACTGCTGACGATCCCCGAGTCGGTGGCTAGAATCAACAATCTATAAAACAGGGAAATAAAGAACAGAGTAAGCTTTCAAGGCTTAGTAAGTTTTAAGCAATACAAACAATTAAAACTTGTCATTTAAATCGAGCATTTAGTATCACAAAACTAGTATTCTAATTAGTTATCACTTGGTCGAATATATATGTATATAAATACGTGAATACACAAAGAAATTTCAGCACGTACTTTACTTTACTTCATATCTCATACAATTGATTTAAGTCACAGACTTTCATATAATGTCAAACATCGACCGAATAAATCATGCTCTTAGTCGTAGATATAGTAATCATTCACACGCATATATTGTTCTTTGATACTAACAATTCACCTTAAAAATCAATTCACATGCGAGTACATAATACGTACCTGACTATCATAATATATTATACATAATCACTAGTAGTTTAATTCGAACCTTCAAATTCATAATCTTACTTGAATCACCGGTGTTAAGCCTGCTAGGTTTAAAACCCGGATCCAGTCACCAGTACAAAACCTGCGGGGCTTTAAGCTCGAATATAATACCAGCACTAAGCCTGCGGGACTTTAACCCGGATATAATACCAGCACTAAGCCTGCGGGACTTTAACCCGGATATAATACCAGTACTAAGCCTGCGGGACTTTAACCCGGATATAATACCAAATATCAAGCATATTTAATCATATATTAACACATCTCATTCAACTTATCCCATTAGTATTCATTTACATTCGGTTCAAAAGTCATACATAAATATCACATTTCCATTTCACCATTCAAGCTTAACCCATAGTGACCATTCAACTATATGTCATATACCTAAATTATTTATCTCACAACTTAATTCAAGTAGAACCAAAAGGTCACAATTCATCTAATGTATACACATCAAGGCATCATCAATTATATACTAAAGGTGACTACTTAAAACTTACCTCGGATATACTTGAACAGTTGCGAAATGGCTACTCGGTTACTTTCTCTTTTCCCTTATCCGAAATTGCCCCCTATGCTCTTGAGCTTTAATTCAACAAATTTTAAACTAGTCATCATTCGACTATTCAAGTATTACTTTCAGAATATAATACATATATATTCGACTTTCACACATACAGATTATAGTAAGCTTATAAGAAATCAATAAGCAATTCATTAGCAAATTTTTATCAATGTTTACAATATAATCACAATTTCACTATAAGCTGACTTCCTGAGCAACAGTCACTAAATTATTTATAACTGGAGCTACGAAACTCCAAATCAATTTCCATAAATTTTCCCTGAAAATAGACTCATTTATCTTTTATCCATAAAATTTTCATAATTTTTAGTGTGGTCAATCAATACCAGATTTTTCCTAAAGTTTCCCTTGTTTCATTGTTTAACTATTCTGACCACTCTTCACTCCGAAATAAATTTCTCATTGTACAGAATTCAAATATGTTCTTGTTTATTTCATTTGAAACTAGACTCATCAAGGATTCTAAGTATATAAATTTTATCTTATTACCATTTTTATACATTTTATAATGATTTTATAAAAACAGAATAGGGGATCTAGAAGTCATTTTGACTCTGTCCACATTACTTCAAATATCTCATTATCGGAAATTCTTTTGGTTTTTTAGTTTCTTTTATAAGAAACTAGACTCATCAAGCTTTAATTACATAATTTATTCAGCTTCTAACTCAACTCCCACAATTTATGGTGATTTTCCAAATTCACGTTACTGCTGCTGTCCCAAGCAGATTATTATCAATTCACTCTTTCACACATTCCTTGCATACATGTTGTTTAAACATGCATATCACCAATCAATCATCACATATCTATAATTTCACTTAAGAATAATCTTCATTTCATCATTTTAAAGCACAAACATTTCTCAATATTAACCAAGTTCACATTCGGCCATAATACACACAACATATTAGCAAATTTTCTCACTTAACATCTAATGCATATGAATGCTCATTTGTTTGGCTCAATTTCACTTATCTACCATTATTCATTAAAAGAACATGAAACAACAACCATTCTCTTTAACATCTTCCATAGCCGAATGCTCATATCACCATCAACTTCAAAATTTTGGCATGGGCTAAGTAAGGGATTTAGGATCTAGCTTAAACTATGCTAAAATTTCAAAAAAAACTAACTTGAATTTCTTACCTTAATTTCCAGCTCAAAGGTGACCGAAAGACTTGAGCTATTTCCTCTCTTGTTCTCTTATTTTCGGCTAGAAGGAAGTAAAGATGAATTCTTTGTTTTCTTCACCCATTTTCTATCTTTAATAACCTTATTCTATATTATAAAACCATATGATAGAAATAATGCTAATATAATATATATATGTTATATAATAATTAACAACATGGCCGGCCACTAACTAAAATGGACAATTTGACATACAAGTCCATACTTTTATAACATGCATTAATAGACCCTTACACATTAACCTATCACATTTCAAAAATGTCTCATATAAGTCCTATTTAATAAATTTCACATGCAAATGGCAAAAATCAAGGCATGAAACTTTCACACATGCATTTACACATATTATAAGCATAGATTATAATGGTTAATTATTTTTATGACTCGGTTTTGTGGTCCCGAAACCACTTTCCAACTAGGGTCAAATTAGGGCTGTCACACTAATATGATGAATTCTGTTATTGCAGAAAGAGCAAAAACAGTACAGTTATATGGAATATGTGCTACACCTGAACATACGACTGATGTGTGCCCTAGTCTGTGTGACGATACTATGGCTCATTTAGATGCTGTGGGAAATTTTCCTGGGCCACCACAAAGGCGATATGACCCTTACGCCAATACATACAATCCAGGATGGAGGGATCACCCTAACTTAAGTTATGGAGCCAATCCACGATATAACCAGCCATACCAAAATCGGGTTCCACAGCAGCCACGAGATTTAGGTAATTCTCTAGAAACTTTGGTCAATAAACTAGCAGCTAATATGCTTGATTTTCAACAGAAAACTGAGGCATCTATAAGAGAATTGACCATATCAATTGAGAAATTAAGTTCTCAAGGGAAGCTGCCATCCCAAACAGAACCAAACCCAAGGCAAAACATGAATGCAGTGACGCTACGAAGTGGAAAGGTTCTGGACCCAATTCTTGGTAGGAATCTTGCTCAAGAAAATGCCCAGGAAAATCCAAAAAATGGTAAACAGATCCGAGTGAAACCCCCACTACTAAAAATCCAACCTCCATTTCCAGGACGACTAAACCAGAGTCGGAAGGGTAAGGAAGACAAAGAAATCCGAGAAACATTCAGAAATGCCGAAATCAACATACCATTATTGGATGCCATCAGACAGATTCCGAGGTATGCCAAATTCCTTAAAGAGCTCTACACCAACAAACAAAAATTAACGGGAATGAAAAGGTAAGTGTTGGTGAAAATGTTTCCATAGTATTACAGCGAAAAATACCGGGTAGATGCAAAGATAGGGGTATGTTCGCTATACCATGCAAAATAGGACATTTAGAAATTTAAAAGGCTATGTGTGATTTAGGGGCCTCCATAAATGTTATGCCTTATTCTGTTTATGAATCACTTAACGCAGGTTTTTTGACAAAAACAGGTGTTATAATTCAATTAGCAGGCAGGTCTATTATGCACCCTGAAGGAGTCCTCGAGGACGTACTAGTAAAAGTTAACGAACTTATTTTCCCTGCAGATTTTTATGTGATAAAGATGGAGGAGGACAACACTGCTGGATCTTCAGACCTCCTGTTGGGCTGACCCTTTCTTAGTATCGCGAGCACTAAGATCGATGTTCGAAGTAGAACTCTTACGATGGAATTTGATGGAGAGATCGTGAAATTTAATGTCTACAATGCCATTAGTCATCCAAGCGAAATTTTGAGCATAAACCGTATCAACATAATTGACTCATTAGTAGACGAGACTTTTGAGTCACTTTACGAAGACAAATATGAATTTTCATCTGATGGTTATGAATTTGCTAGTGCATTATTATCTTCGTCAGTCACTAAACTTTTACCTTCTGTTGTGCAGGCTCCAGATTTGGAATTGAACCGCTCTCTGAACATCTAAAGTATGTATTTCTAGGAAAAGGTAATACCTTACCCATTATAATATCAAATAAACTCTCTAAACCCGAAGAAGAAAGTTTGATCCAGGTGTTAAAGACTCACAAGGAGGCGATTGGCTGGACCATGATAAGCCCTTTGACATGCACCCATAAGATTTACTTAGAGGAAAACACTAAACCATGGAGAGAGGCACAACGACGGTTAAACCCGAATATGATGGAGGTGGTAAAAAAAGAAATAATTAAGCTGCTGGATGCTGACGTAATCTTCCCCACTTCTGACAGTAATTGGGTAAGTCCGGTACAAGTCGTGCCCATGAAAACGGGCGTGACAGTAAAGAAAAATGCTGAGGGTGACTTAGTACCGGTCCGAGTGCAAAAGGGTGGCGTGTCTGCATCGATTACATGAAGTTGAATGCTTATACTAGAAAAGGTCATTTTCCTCTTCCTTTTATAGATCAAATGCTTGAACGTTTAGCTATTAAAACTCATTTTTGTTGTCTGGATGGATATTCAGGTTTCTTCCAGATCCTTGTTGCGCCAGAGGACCAGGAGAAGACCACTTTTACATGCCCTTTCGGCACATTTGCATACAGAAGGATGCCATTTGGACTTTGCAACGCACCAGCTACTTTCCAGAGATGCATGATGAGTATATTTTCTAAATATGTTGAAAAAATCATTGAAGTTTTTATGGATGATTTTACCGTTTATGGGAACTGTTTTACTGAATGCCTTGAAAATCTCACGATAATTTTGAATAGGTGCATAGAATATAATCTTGTCTTGAACTATGAAAAATGTCATTTTATGGTAGACAAAGGTTTGATTCTAGGTCATATAGTCTCAGCTAAGGGAATTGAGGTTGACAAGGCCAAAATTGACATTATAAGTTGTTTGCCATATCCCTCTACTGTTACAGAGATACGTTCTTTTCTTGGCCATGCAGGATTTTACAAAGGTTTTATAAAGAATTTCTCAAAAATAGCTGAACCATTGTGCGGGTTGTTGCAGAAAGATAAGAAATTTGAGTTCAGCCCACAATGCAAGGAGGCTTTTGATACACTTAAGCAAAAGTTGGTAACCGCTCCTATAGTACAAGCACCAGATTGGAACTACCCATTTGAAATTATGTGCGATGCAAGCGAACGCAGCGTGGGGGCCGTGTTGGGACAAAAGATAGCCAAAGAGCCTCATGTCATCTACTATGCCTCCAAAACCTTAGATGCTGCACAAAGCAACTATACCACCACAGAAAAAAAACTTTTAGATATTGTATTTGCTTTAGATAAATTTTGATCATATTTACTGGGATCTAAGGTGATTATTTTTTCTGATCATGCAGCTCTTAGGTACTTGATCGCAAAGAAGGAAACAAAGCCAAGGCTCATTAGGTGGATTTTGCTGCTCCAAGAATTTGACATCGAGATTTGTGACAAGAAGGGGTGTGAAAACCTGGTGGCTGACCACTTGAGTAGGACAAAAACTCCATTTGATGATGTTCCTATCAAGGATGAGTTCCTTGATGAAAGCTTATTTTCAACCGAGGCTCACTATCCATGGTATGCAGATATAGTTAACCTTTTAACCACAGGTTCGTTACCCACTGAGTTAGCACGTTCCGTGAAGGACAAGCTTAGACGAGAAGCTCGATATTACATTTGGGATGACCCATACTTGTGGAAACACTGTTTAGATCAGATAATAAGACGATGTGTCCCAGAAACTGAGGTAACCTCTATCCTTACTTTTTGTCATACAGAAGCTTACGGAGGCCACTTTGGCCCTAAACGAACAGCTCATAAAGTATTGGAGTGTGGACTATATTGGCCCACAATTTTTCGAGGCGCGTATAATTGTCTTGTCATAAATGCCAACATACAGGTAACATCACGAAACAAAATCAAATGCCCCTCTCCCCAATTCATGTATGTGAGGTTTTTAATGTATGGGGCATCGATTTCATGGGCCCCTTTATTTTTTTATTTGGAAACGTATATATACTTCTTGCAGTAGATTATGTCTCTAAATGGATAAAAGCAAGGCCTACTAGCAATGATAATGCTAAAACTATTGTGGAATTTCTAAAACGAACTATTTTTTCTAGGTTTGGCACACTTTGAGCTTTGATTAGTGATCGTGGCACCCATTTTTGCAACAAAGTCATGGAGGCACTATTATCCAAATACAGGGTTCATCATCGTATATCGACGACCTACTATCTCCAAACGAACGGCCTAGCAAAGGTTTCGAATAGTGAAATCAAGTCTATTTTAGAAAAAATAGTTTGGCCCAACCGAAAGGATTGGAGCCTTCGGCTTAATGACACACTTTAGGCCTATCGCACGACTTATAAAAGACCGATTGGCATGACCCCATATCGACTTGTCTTTGGAAAAGCTTGCCATATTCCAGTAGAATTGGAGCATAAAGCTTATTGGGCTGTTCAACAATCGGACATTCAAGAATTGAAGGAAATTCGTAATGATGCCTACGAAAATGCTCGCATTTACAAGGACAAGACAAAGCTATTTCATGATAAGAAAATAGCCCCGAAGCACTTTTCGGTAGGACAAAAAGTTTTACTTTATAACTCTGTATTAAAGCTATTCCCAGGTAAGCTTCGATCTCGGTGGAAAGGACCTTTTGTTGTGACTGAAGTATTTACACAAGGTGCGGTTGAAATAGAAAGCGAAGAATCAAGAAAGCGGTTTGTAGTCAACGGCCAACGACTGAAGCCATTTTGTGAGAATTTTTAGGCCCACACGGTCAAAAAAATTCAGTTAGAGCGACCATAGAACCATTCATGGCATCGAGCTAACGACCTTAAACAAGCGCTTGTTGGGAGGCAACCCAATTTTTATTATTTTTATTTTTATTTCTATCTCTTTTTCTATTTTATTTTTATAATGCCCCCACGCCTGAAACCGTCACCGGAGTCAAGCTTGAGGTGTTACTAAACTTATCTTACCTTTTAAACAACTCTAAACCACTTATTCTAATTTTCAGAATAAACTGTTTTTCTGCGTCATAGCTGCTTAAAAATTCATTTCTCGAGTTTCAAAACTCGAAATTAAGATCCGTAAATTTTTCCTGAAACTATACTCATATATATATCTATAAATTTTTTTCTAGAATTTTTGACTTAGCCAATTAGTACAGTTTATTAGTTAAAGTTACCCCTGTTTCAGAATTCGACTGCACTGACCTCTACTTACTTCGAACGACTTTTCTCCCTATAAAAAATTAATATAACTATACTGTTTGTTTCTATTAAAACTAGATTCAAAAATGATTCTAACCATATAAATTACACCACCTAATTATTTTTTTACAATTTATGGTGAATTTCCAAAGTTGAAACAGGGGATCTAGAATTTTCTCTGACCCTGTTTCACTAAAACTCAGATATCTCATAAAATATAATACCTTTACCTATTTTGCTTATTCCATAAGAAAATAGACATAATAATATTTAATTTCATATATTATTCACCATCAAACCATGTCTCTACAATTTTTAGTGATTTTTCAAAATCACATTATTTCTGATACTTGAATCTGTTTTTAAGTTACTTTCACATTTTTCTTAGTTTTCATGTGATAGTTACTACTTATTCATACATACAATTAAACATGTATATCATCAGCCATTCTATTAGCTAATCACTAGCAAGTATTTACACATCATTCATTGATCATATCATATCAAAAGAAACAAAGTTCCTATACATGCCATACACAAAACTAAACGTCTAACTATACCAATGTGATTTCTTCGATAGTGTGATCGGGTCTCCGACGTTTCCTTCGATCCCCGAGTGGCTTGATAAAAACAATAAGAAAAAGAAAATAAAGAGAGTAAGCACTAGGCTTAGTAAGCTTACAAGCAAATAAATTACAACATTCAAACATAATGAATGATTATACATAATGTCACCTAGCCTCATAAACTTTCTTTACTTCTCATTTTCTACCTTCTTCTTTACTTACTTACCTTCTTTCTTACCTGACCTTTCACTATTCATAAATATAATCTACCTTCCCTTTTGCTGATAATTCACTGTAATTTAACGTGTACAATGACCCATTGAACCACTCGGTATACTAAGGATCTTTGGGTCGTTCTCGTCTATCAATATCTCGCCAATGCCATGTCTTCGACATGGACTTACATGAATTATTCTGTCTCCAATGCCATATATATATAATATGGGCTTACATGGCTCATTCCTGTCTCCAAAGCCATATAAGCGATATGGACTTACATGGCTCATTTCATCGTCTGTCTCCCGTCTGTCAACCCCAATATCCTAATATTCCTAAGGTTCAAACGGGGCTTCCTAATGCTTTTTCTCTGTCACTTAGCCTTTAATTCGACTTTAAATATCCTCATAAAATAAGTATATAAATTCTGAAATTAACAATAATAATGTAAAATAAAAGAACATTGCATTTATTTACTGTAAACTTACCTCGTATGCAAAAATAGCTACTTTTACCATTTCGTCCACAACTTGGTATTTTCTCCATTTTAGCTCGAATTTCTGTTTTCCTTGCTCTATCATTTAAAATATAGTCTAATTAGGACCCACATTATTCAAATTGACTCAAAATCATATTTTGGCAAAATTACAATTTTGCCCCTAAACTTTTGCATATTTACACTTTTGCCCCAAAGCTCGTAAATTAAACTTCAGCCTATTTTCTTATGTTTCATGACATGCTGGTCATTTTTCCCTTCTATGGTAGCATCAAATTCATACTTTAACAAGCACTTATGACTATTAGGTATTTTTACCAATTAAGTCCTTTTACTCGTTTTTGCTTAAAACCGAGTAGTACAAGTTGTCTAACATAATTTAAAACCTCATATTCTATCATAAAACATCAAAATAAACACATTTCACCTATGGGTATTTTTCCAAATATGAACCCTAGGTTGAATTATTACTAGCATAAGCTTAATCGAGCTCTGGGATTCCAAAAACGTAAAGAACATTAAAAGCGGGGCTTGGAATCACTTACTATTGAGCTTGGAAAGCTTGAAAACCCTAGCCATGGCTTTCCCCATGCTAATTTCGGCCTCCATGAAGAAGATGAGCAAAATTGGCTTTTAATTTTGTATATTAATTCATTTTACCCCTAAATGACCAAAATGCCCTTATTACTAAACTTTCAAAAATTCCTTCCATGTCCTAATTTTGTCCATGAACTTAAAATTGGTCAAATTGCTATTTAAGACCTCCTAATTAATATTCTAATTCAATTTTATGCAAAATACTTCTAGAACACAAGTTTTGCAATTTATTCAATTTAGTCCCTAATTTCAAATTAAGTACTTTATGCATAGAATTTCTTCACGAACTTTTCACACAATCATGCAAACATATCATAGACCTCAAAATAATAATAAAATAAATTTTTCTGCCTCGAATTTGTGGTTTTGCAACCACTATTCCGTTTAGGCCCTATTTCGGGATGTTACATTTCTCCCCCCCTTTAGGGATTTTCGTCCCCGAAAATCTTACCTGTGAAGAGATTTGGGTACTGTTTTCACATAGCCTCTTCGAGTTCCCATGTAGCCTCGTCTACCCCATGTAGTCGACTATCTCTACGAAATATACAACTCGGCCAACTTGTCAAGTGAAAAATCCATACGAATCGGGATAAAATGAGCCGACTTCGTTAACTTATCAATCACAACCCATACTGCATCTTTCTTTCTCGGTGTAAACGGTAATCCTATCACAAAATCTGCTGACAGATCAAACATCTAGAAACAAACTCTGAAATGTCCCTTTTTATTCCTACCCACCAGTACATTTTCTTCAAATCATTATACATCTTTGTACTACTGGATGAATAGAATAAAAAAAACTACTATGTGCTTCTGTAAGATCTTTCGAATAAGCTCATCATTCTTCTAAGTACACATACCCCGGGTGATAATCAATCACTAGCTCATAATCTTTAATCAACTCTAGCCATCTTCTTTGCTTCAATTTCAAACTTTTGTGATCAGTGAATATGTGGCACTTCTCACCGTACAAATGATGTCTCCAAATCTTTAATGAAAAAATAATGGCAGCTCGCTCTAAATCATGTATCGGATAGTTCTTCTCATGTGGCTTTAGCTATCTAGAGGCATAAGCAATTACCTTCCCTTCCTGCATAAGTACACAACCAAGTCCATTCATGGACGCATCATTGTAAATCACAAACTCCTTACTGGTTCTAGTTGTACTAAAACAGAGCTTTAGTCAATAATGCTTTTAACTTGTCAAAACTCGTTGACACTTCTCAATCCATTCAAACTTGATATCCTTTCGCAGAAATCTTGTCAACATGGGGTAGCTATCATGGAAAATCCTCTACAATATCCGGCAAGACCAAGAAAACTTCTAACTTCGATACATTTCTAGGAGGCTTCCAATCAACAATGGCTGAAATCTTGCTCGGATCAACCTTAATACCTTCACTGAAACAATATGTCCAAGAAAACCAACTTCTCGTAAACTGAACTCACTTTTGTTAAACTTGGCATACAACCGATTATCTCTCGAGAATCAGAAATCGTTCTCAAATGCTCTGCATGCTCGGTCTCATCATGAGAATAAATCAAGATATCATCAATGAACACAACTACAAACTTATCCAAATGCGGTCTCGAAAATTCGGTTCATTAAGTCCATGAAAATGGCGGGAGCATTAGTCAAGCCAAATGGCATCACAAGGAACTCATAATGACCATACCTAGTCGGAAATGACCTTCGGGACATCGACTCTTTAACTCGCAACCGATAGTATCAGGATCTCAAATCTATCTTGGAGAACACAGAGCTCCCTTGTTTCAATTTCAGAATTCCTTTCTCTTCTAGTCAATAAAACCACGAGTGATGTACTTTTACGAAATTCTCCCTGAAAGAAATCCCAAGTGATCCTCTCCTTTGGTACAACTGATACAAGTGTCTTTCACTAGTAGTAGGGTGAGTCTCTAAGAAGTGATATTACACATTTCATACATTCCTCGGGTGTACAAGATAATTCATCAAAGACTCGATAGTATTTTCTAACCAAAATTTTGCTCTTTCTGCATCATCATGTTTTGTTGCTCGGAACTCTTCTCGCCCTTGTTTCCGATTCTATCAATTGGTGGCTTTTCTCTTATCATTGTACCTGTGGTGGGAAGCTTGAGCTACATGGGTAGCCCGAGAGTCATGAGGGGTGGAGGTCTAACTACGGATTCGCATTGAACGAACTCGGCAAACCAATTATTCAAAGCTTGGAAGAGAGCTTCTCGAGTCACTCCTCACGATTAATCATTCATCGCCATTTCTCAGATGGCGCTACCCCTTCCGTGGAGCAGGCGCATTACTTTATACATCATCATCACCAGCTCGCTCGGGATCCATTACAATAAAACAAAATATTTAAAAATCGTCAGGAGTCGTCACACTATCAAAATACAGGTATGGCATGTATAGCTAGACATTTACTCACACTAACTGTTTCGAGAACCGACTAAACCTGCTCTGATACCAATAAATGTAACGCCCCCACGCCCGAAACCGTCACCGGAGTCAAGCTTGAGGTGTTACTAAACTTATCTTACCTTTTAAACAACTCTAAACCACTTATTCTAATTTTCGGAATAAATTGTTTTTCTGCGTCATAGCTGCTTAAAAATTCATTTCTCGAGTTTCAAAACTCAAAATTAAGATCCGTAAATTTTTCCTGAAACTATACTCATATATCTATCTATAAATTTTTTTCTAGAATTTTTGACTTAGCCAATTAGTACAGTTTATTAGTTAAAGTTACCCCTATTTCAGAATTTGACTGCACTGACCTCTACTTACTTCGAATGACTTTTCTCCCTATACAAAATTAATATAACTATACTGTTTGTTTCTACTAAAACTATATTCAATAAGGATTCTAAACATATAAATTACACCACCTAATTATTTTTTTACAATTTATGGTGAATTTCCAAAGTTGAAACAGGGGATCTAGAATTTTCTCTGACCCTGTTTCACTAAAACTCAGATATCTCATAAAATATAATACCTTTACCTATTTTGCTTATTCCATAAGAAAATAGACATAATAATATTTAATTTCATATATTATTCACCATCAAACCATGTCTCTACGATTTTTAGTGATTTTTCAAAATTACATTATTTCTGATACTTGAATCTGTTTTTAAGTTACTTTCACATTTTTCTTAGTTTTCATGTGATAGTTACTACTTATTCATACATACAATTAAACACGTATATCATCAGCCATTCTATTAGCTAATCACTAGCAAGTATTTACACATCATTCATTGATCATATCATATCAAAAGAAACAAAGTTCCTATACATGCCATACACAAAACTAAACGTCTAACTATACCAATGTGATTTCTTCGATAGTGTGATCGGGTCTCCGACGTTTCCTTCGATCCCGAGTGGCTTGATAAAAACTATAAGAAAAAGAAAATAAAGAGAGTAAGCACTAGGCTTAGTAAGCTTACAAGCAAATAAATTACAACATTCAAACATAATGAATGATTATACATAATGTCACCTAGCCTCATAAACTTTCTTTACTTCTCATTTTCTACCTTCTTCTTTACTTACTTACCTTCTTTCTTACCTGACCTTTCACTATTCATAAATATAATCTACCTTCCCTTTTGCTGATAATTCACTGTAATTTAACGTGTACAATGACCCATTGAACCACTCGGAATACTAAGGATCTTTGGCGTCGTTCTGTCTATCAATATCTCGCCAATGCCATGTCTTCGACATGGACTTACATGAATTATTCACATCTCCAATGCCATATATATATAATATGGGCTTACATGGCTCATTCCTGTCTCCAAAGCCATATAACTGATATGGACTTACATGGCTCATTTCTGTCCTGTCCTGTCCTGTCAACCCCAATATCCTAATATTCCTAAGGTTCAAACGGGGCTTCCTAATGCTTTTTCTCTGTCACTTCGCCTTTAATTCGACTTTAAATATCCTCATAAAATAAGTATATAAATTCTAGAAATTAACAATAATAATGTAAAATAAAAGAACATTGCATTTATTTACTGTAAACTTACCTCGTATGCAAAAATAGCTACTTTTACCATTTCGTCCACAACTTGGTATTTTCTCCATTTTAGCTCGAATTTCTGTTTTCCTTGCTCTATCATTTAAAATATAGTCTAATTAGGACCCACATTATTCAAATTGACTCAAAATCATATTTTGGCAAAATTACAATTTTGCCCCTAAACTTTTGCATATTTACACTTTTGCCCCAAAGCTCGTAAATTAAACTTCAGCCTATTTTCTTATTTTTCATGACATGCTGGTCATTTTTCCCTTCTATGGTAGCATCAAATTCATACTCTAACAAGCACTTATGACTATTAGGTATTTTTACCAATTAAGTCCTTTTACTCGTTTTTGCTTAAAACCGAGTAGTACAAGTTGTCTAACATAATTTAAAACCTCATATTCTATCATAAAACATCAAAATAAACACATTTCACCTATGGGTATTTTTCCAAATATGAACCCTAGGTTGAATTATTACTAGCATAAGCTTAATCGAGCCACCGGATTCCAAAAACGTAAAGAACATTAAAAGCAGGCTTGGAATCACTTACTATTGAGCTTGGAAAGCTTGAAAACCCTAGCCATGGCTTCCCCATGCTAGTTTCGGCCTCCATGAAGAAGATGAGCAAAATTGGCTTTTAATTTTGTATTTTAATTCATTTTACCCCTAAATGACCAAAATGCCCTTACTACTAAACTTTCAAAAATTCCTTCCATGTCCTAATTTTGTCCATGAACTTAAAATTGGTCAAATTGCTATTTAAGACCTCCTAATTAATATTCTAATTCAATTTTATGCAAAATACTTCTAGAACACAAGTTTTGCAATTTATTCAATTTAGTCCCTAATTTCAAATTAAGTACTTTATGCATAGAATTTCTTCACGAACTTTTCACACAATCATGCAAACATATCATAGACCTCAAAATAATAATAAAATAAATTTTTCTACCTCGGATTTGTGGTTTCGCAACCACTGTTCCGTTTAGGCCCTATTTTGGGATGTTACAATTTTATTTTAGTTTATTTTATTTATTTTTTATTTATTATTTATTTATTCTGTTTTAATTAATAAAAATTCTCTTCTTTTAAAGAGGTGAACCAAGATGGAAGTAGAGTGCAAAAAGAAGAAAAGCCTTAAAACTGCAGCCAAACAGCCCTGCTCCAGCCCATATCACCATCCCTATTCCAGCTTGGAATAGCACCTTCCTACCCTAGATAACGCAAAACCAGCAACCAAACAGCCTTACTCCTGCAACCAAACAACACCCTTCAGCCACCTAAAAACCCTAAAACCTATTCTTTTTCACAAATCCCCCCTAGCCGCCGAACTCATCTCTTCAACCCCTCTCACTGCCGATTGCCACCCACCATGGTGCGAACTAGCAGTCGCGCCATCGCCGAGCCCTCTTTCACCGTGAACTACCGTCGGCGCCGCTTCTCTGCTCTCCAAGCCATCGATTTGAGCGACGCTACCTCCTCCTCTTCCTCTTCTTCTTCTTTTTCGTTGCACAGTACCTCCTCCTCACCTCTCGTTTCTCCCACGTCGTCGTCGAACTTCGCCAAAGTCGAGTCACCCTCTTCGCTTTGCGCAACGCCGACCACGCCGTCCTACGCCATGACGCATACCATGGTGCCGCGGCCTTCTTCTTCTGCACATGATGAAGCAGCTTACCTTTCTCCGATTCGCGCGACGCCAGTGCCATCACCATCCCCTTTACCCACTCCTTTCAATGCCGAACCCATTCTCTGCCTTCCACCACCGGCGCGAATGGAGGCGTCAACGTCTTCCCAACGATGGCAACTACGTCGACCACCACGACCAACAGCCCAACCCACATCGCCGAGCACCGGTTCCTCTAGTGAATCTGAACAAACTTAACACTGACGTCGATGATGACCACTACGCCGTTTAGCCCAACCAGCAACCGCGCCCATGGGATCTTCCTCTGACTCTAGCGCTGATAGTTACCAACAGCCTACTCAAGACTAAAATCACGCCGACCAGCAACCGCTACCCACTCGTGGACGCACTTATCGATCTCGAGCAAATGTGTTACCTCTCAAGTGCCATTTAAACAGTAACTTACAGTTCGATACTACTACTAGCCGGCACAGGTATGACCATTTTTGCCATAAACAACTCATACCTTGCAAATGTTTATCAATACCTATTTTGGCTGCTTTGAATATTAAAACCGATGTCACCGATTACTTTTGAAATATTGGTTGGATTGGGGATTTTGATATTACTCACTGTGCATATTATGAACTGGTATTGGAATTTTATTCCACATTTCACTTTCAGCGACACGGTAATATTTCATTGGATACACCTAATGTGGTTCAATTTCGGTTAATTGGTACCTCGTATCGCTTGTCCATTACTGATTTTAACATTGCACTATCTTTTGTGACTGAGGACTATTCTATGAGCAGTGATTATGAAAACAACCTATGTACTTTTCCTACAGATTTTGAAGCTGACGAGGCCTTTGCTTTATTAACAGATAATACCGAATCCACATATAGCCCAAAAACCTCGAAGGATTTGTGGTTTCATATCCCCGCCTTATGTGACATACACCGTTATTTGGCTTATAATTTTTCAGGCCGTCGAGATGCTCCGGCTACCGTCTCGAAGATAGAGTTATTTTTATTATGGTGTATGTATACCGGTCGACCGGTAAATTTGGGCTATTGGTATGCACTTCAATTCGAACATGTTATAAATGCAAAACGGCCTCTAATTTTGGGATCTTTTGTTACACAGCTGCTATTTTCTCTGCATGGCACTAATGTTCCTATTTCAGACTTACATGTTGCTTGTCAGGCCGATCCTTTGGATGTTCGCTGCCTCGACTCAATGGGACTGCTTCATGGTACTTTATCTTCCTTCCATTTTGTCCCTCCAGGAGTTCGCTTCGCACCGGCCGAAAGAGTCTTTCAACGACAAAATCAGAACAACACACCTATTCAAGCCCAACCTTCAATTACCGTTGAGCAACACCTAAAGCGCATCGAGGCCCGACTCGACACTTTTGGCCAGTAACTAGCCGAACTCATTTCCATTGTCCGCAACTGGCAGTAATCACGTGGAGAGTTCCTCTTAACTTTTTCCATCCATTTATTTATTTCATTCCACATCAAAGACAATGTGCTTTAAGTAGGGAAAGGTATTCTTAATTATTTCCGCTGTTAAACCTGTTGTTTTTGTTGTTGCTCCTGTTTTTGTTGCTGGTGCTGCCATATTTATTTTTTTAAGTATATTCTGCCTCTTTTCATGCCCAAGAATTTGACCATGACTTTTCCCATTGTTTGGCCTCCATACATGATTCTTGTCTATTGAATTAATTATGATTTTGCTTGATAGATTTCATCTCCACTGTTTTATTTCTTTTAGTTAAAATAATTATGATTAATAGAGTTAACCCTATCTTGATTTTAGTAAATTTGATTAAGACTAAATATAAGAGGACGCTTAATACAATTGCATGCTTAAAATATGTTCATGACTATTAAGGTGGTTACTGAAACTTATTCTTAACACTTGATTGTTTTTCCTAAGTCCTCCAAAAATTAGAATTTTGTTTAATAATAATGTTTCCGTGGTTATGAGTGCAGCTTAAGATGTGACTAGCTGAGTAACCGGGGTAGGGTGCTTGGGTTGTCATCCTATTTCGTGTCAAAAGGTTGTGCAACGTGTTAGGTAAAACTCCGCTAACCGAAATTAATTTCTAGGAATGTGTTAGGCTGAGTAACCGAGGTGAGGTGCTTGGGTTGTCATCTCTCTTCGCGTCAAAAGGTTCGATATGTTCCTAGGAATAATAAAAAATTAGGAATGTGCTGGGCTGAGTAACCGGGGTGGGGTGCTTGGGTTGTCATCTCTCTTCGCGTCAAAAGGTATAGTATATTCCTAAGTGAAAGTAAATAAATAAAATTGAAATTAAAGTTAAAAAAAAAGATGCATTAATAAAATTTGGGGACTAAAAGAAAAAAAATAGGGTGTCTCAATAGGTTTGGTAATTTACCTAATTTTCATAAAATAATCCAAAATCGATTTTAAGTTTTGTGTGTGTGAAAATTGGAACACTTTTTCAAAGTTTACTTAAATCAAGCTAAAGGTTCTCTTTATTTTTTGTATGCATTTTGACTAATTTTTATAAAACTTTGGAGTAGTTTTCTTTCATGGCAGGGTCTAATTTTCACAGTGGACAGGAACCATACTTGAGGGCAAGCATGGGCTAAGTAGGGGGGATTTGATAATACTCTAGAACGACATATTTTTATATGCTAATTACATGATTATTTTGAGTATGATCTACTAATTTTGGCTATTTATGATCTTTTATCTTTTAGGGATTAAATTGAAGGTAAATGGAAATTTGGGGGCAAAACCGTGAATTAAAGATGAGTTGGGACAACATGCAAAGAAAGAGAGAAGTGGTGCCAAAAATGCAAACATGGAAGACCCAAGGACTAAAATGCAAAAGAAGAGATTTTATAGCACAAGACTCTATTTTAATTTCAATTATATTAGGATAATTATTAAGGATTTTTATTTAGATTTAATTTTAGGATTTATTTTCATTTATCTTTAATTATCTTTATTTATTTATTTATCTTTTAGAATTTCATTAGGAATAGACTAGGTTTTCTAGTACTATAAATAGGAGATAGAGTGGCACATATTTGACATCTCTTTTTCCTGTAAACACTCCCTCTCCTAAAAACTCTTTTGTTCTCTCCATATTTTCTTCAATAAAATTCCCATTATATTATATTTATTTCTTTTCCAAAAATCATGAGTCACTAAACCAAATCTAGCCGAAGGTTGTTGAAATTCTCCAAAAAGGTTCATGAGGCTTGGAATCCGCACTTAGCCTTCTCAACAGGGTATTCATCGCTTCTCCGAATGACAAGCTGACGCTTCCGTCTATATCCCTTAATAGGTGATCTTTTTAACTTGTGCAAGGAACGGTCGCTTTGTACGTTTTGGGAAGGTTGCACAGTCGGTTCGTTGGCTTTCTGCATTAGATATTGGTGAATCCAAGAGACAAAACAGCGTGGTATTTGCTGTTGGGAAGTGATGATCTAGCAGAAGATAATCCCACAAAAGCGATTATTGGCTAGAGTCAGGTTCCGCCAAAGCTTAATCTAAACTCCTGGAGCTGGTGATCGTAGGCGTCCTCTTCTACTATAATTGGCTTATTCTGCTCGAGAAGGGTTACCTAAAAGCCAAGGATTGGACCCAAGGCGAATCGAGACAACCGGAGGCTGGAATCTCACTACATAAGAAACTCTTTCCTCTCCCAACTCTATTTATTTTATTTCCCATTTAAATTTTCGTAATTTATTTAATTCTGAAATTTCAATTCAACTTTTATTTTTCCAGATCAAAATTCTTAATTCTGTTTTTTTTTAGGAACGCAAGCTTTCCTGTCCAAGAAATTGTCCAGGATTTCAAGAAACGAGCATTCGTACAATCTAGTCTCTGAGGATTCGACCCTACTTCCCTTTTACTATTATTTTTATTATTTACAGGGAATAGGTTATTTTTGGTACTCTCAATGACGCAACAAGGAGTCTTGTAAGGAATAATCCTAATGTAGGAGGGGGAGTTTTAAACTTGGCTTATCAAGCATTGCTAAGGGAGATGGAACGAATGATGCAAAATCAATTAGGGTCCATCCAAGAGCAGCTTGATCAGTTAGAGGGGAGACCACAACGAGGATGTTCACCTCTACAATGAGCCCGTTTACAACCACAACGAGGACGTTTACCTCCACAATGAGGCTGTTCACCTCCAACTCGAGACTGATCACCTCATGTTCCTAATGCTCAATGGCAACAAGCACATATAAGAAATTACCGAGATGACTACTATGGCAATAGTGAAGTGGAAAGTGATCAAGTGTCAGAACAAAGTGTGAGATGAAATGATAGTAGAAATCAAGAGCCAAGGAGGCGAGAGCAAGTTGATAACAATCTTGAAAATAGTAAGGTGCAGATTCCTTCATTCCAAGGAAGAACTGTGACAGCCCTAATTTGACCCTAGTCAGAAAGTGGTTTCGAGACCACAAAATTGAGTCACAAAAATAATTAAATGTTATATTCTATGTTTATTATATGTGAAATTTCATGTGTGAAAATATCGTGTTTTGATTTCTGTCATTTGGATGTGGAATTAATTAAAAAGGACTTGTTTGAGAAACCCTGAAAATGTGATAGGCAAATGTGCAGTGGCCAAATATTATATGGTTTAGTATTATGGGGGACTTGCATGTCAAATGGACCATTTTGAATGTAAATGACCGGTCAACACATGCATGCAATCATGTGTTTTCATATCTTTATTTTAGTTGGTGGAAATTATATGTTAAATAAAGAAATAAGCATTATATTATAATGGTTTTATATTGTGAAATAATGAATTTATAATAGAAAATGGTGATAAAAACAAAGTTCCACCCATCCTTTCTTCCATTTTTGTCGAAACCATAAAGAAAAGAAAAGAAAATGAAGAATGAAGCTAAGGCATTCGGCTATGGTGAATGTATAGATTAATGTATGATTTCATGTGATTCTTTTGGATTTTTGTGGAATTGAGTTGGTTTCGAAGCTCTTAGCATGACCCATGTGCTAATTTTTGAATTTGTGATACATGAAGCATTCGGTTATGTTTCCTATATGTTAAATTGTTGATGTTTTGAAGTTATGTGATTAGAAATGGTTATAGGTGAGTATGAACTAAGTAAAAATTTCTATGAATGGTTAATATGGACAAAAATCTCAATCGGCTATTATGGAGTAAGGTGAAATTATGCTTAATTTCATAAATTAATAATTTAATTATTAGTAAGTGTTTTTATGGATGCCGAATGTAGACTTGAATTGGGAGGTTAATAACTTGTTGTTTATTGAGTTATATATACATATATATATATATATACATTCGGCCATGATGTAAAATTATGATGAAGTGATGTTAAATGCTTTGAATATTGAGTATATATTGTTATAAGTTGAATTTAACGTTTGTTAAATTGTCTTTGTCATTGCCGAATGTGTGTATAGTTAAAGAAAATTTGTTAAAGTGCTTAGTTAATTGATATTAGGTTAATGGTGTGTATAAATTATTTAAAATATAAACTTTGTATGAGTATTAAAGGTTGTATATGAATTCGGCCTTGGGAGAATTTTTAGTATAAAATGCTTGAATGTTAAATAGGTTATTGCTTTAATGACCGAATGTGCCAAAGGCTAATGCATGGACTAGTTGATCAATATGTGTTAAGGGAACATGAATAAATATCTATTTTATGAGCTTTATATTCGGCTATATGGTTAAGATATGTGTATGAAAATATGATAAGCCATATCAGTTTTGTGTTTGTGTATGTGAACTAGGTATACAATGAATATTCGGCTAAGAAGGTTAAAGGTTAAGTCATAGGAATTTTGGTGATATACATATTTGGTAATCAGGGTTATATGCACTTTGGCTATGTGGGTTATGTATTAAGGTAAGTTACTTATTTGATATGTGTATTCGGTCATAAAGGTGTACATAAGGAAATGTTAAATTAATTGTATTAAATTGCTTAATGTGATTAAAAATGTGTATGACCATTTTGTATTTGAGCTAAAAGTAGCTATATGACCTATTAAATTTCTTGTCATATTCGGCCATAAGCCAGCATGATGGGACTTTAGTAAGTTAAATTTGTTTGAATTAGCTCAAGAGCATAGAGAACCAAGGTTGGATAGGGGAAAAGAGAAAGTAGTTGAATAGTCGATCCGAGACTGTTCGAAAATATTCGAGGTAAGTTTTAAGTAGTTAAACATAAAGAATATTCGATAATGACATGACATATTATGAGAATTAAGTATTACTTGTAATGTATGGATTTAGCCGAATGTTAAAGATGAAATGATGGTGTATTATATCATGCTTATATGGCCTAATGGCAAGTATAACATGTTGGTAAATATGCAATGTGCTTTTATAATCAAATGATAAGTTTGAAATGAATGTGAGCGAAATGTTATGCATAAGCTATCGAATGCTACGTGTGAAAATGAGATGAAAGAAAAGTGTTTGAGATGTATAATTATATATGTTCAAATGATGCTAGTACCTAATTGATATGATTATGTTATATGGAACTTGTTGATTTTGATTATCGTACGGTACTATTCGGGCCTTCGAGCCTAGCAGGCTATAATGCCGGTGAGTTAATATTGGGCTTCGAGCCTAGCAGGCTATAATGCCGGTGAGTTAATATCAGGTTTCAAGCCTAGCAGGCGTAATGCCGGTGAATGAGTTCAGACTTAAAGTCTAGCAGGCTTCGTGCCGGTGATGAATTCGGGTTTTAAACCTAGCAGGCTAATTGCCGGTGATTTGATATAAATCTAAGATTTTGAGACTTCGTGATAAAACGACAATTGAAATCGTATAATACCTTAAGTTGGCCAGGTATGTATCTTGTACTTATATGAGCTTGATTGGGATTGAATCCCAAGTATGTAATATAATATATATGTGAATAAGTATTAAGACTATATGTATATGATCCTGATACATTCGGCCAAAATGTGAAGTTATGTGAAAATATTTGATTTACTTATGTTATATGAATTCAGATTCAAGTGAAGTTAATATGCTAAATATACGTTAAATGTTTGTATATATATTCGGCCAAATGGCAATATACCTAAGAAATGTCACTTGAGAATTTGATTTATCAATTTATAATTGAATTTAATTGTTTGCATTGCTTAAAACTTACTAAGCTTATGGAAGCTTACTCCGTTTGTTATGTTTCTCTGTTTTTAGATCCTTGACTCCAGCCACTTGCTCGGGATCGTCAGCAACTCGTCACACTATCTATCGTTTTGGTACTATTACGTTTTAGAATTCGTATGGCATGTATAGAATAGACTTAAGTGAATGATATTTTGAGATGTTGTTGTACATAAGCCATGTGAATATGATAACTTTTGAATGTCGGTATAAGTCTGAATTTCGATCTTTGATTTTGTTTGGCTAAGCATATAATTGCTAATGAACTTATGTAAATGTGAATGTACAAATATAGTGTTTTGGATTGGTAACTCTTCATAACCCACTCCGGCGACGGATACGGATTATAGGGGTGTTACAAGAACCGATCCTGAAGCTTATTTGGAATGGGAAAAAAATATAAAGTTGGTATTTGAGTGCCATAATTATTCAGAATTGAAAAAGGTAAAAATCACTGCTATCAAATTTTCAGATTATGTTATTATATGGTGGGATCAACTAACCATGAATAGAAGACAAAATGGAGAATGACCTGTGGTAACATGGGCTGAAATGAAGGCACTCATGCGAAAAAGATTTGTTCCTAGTCATTACCAACGGGGCTTGTTCCAGAAACTCCAAAATCTTTCACAAGGAAATCGGAGTGTGGAAGATTATTTCAAGGAGATGGAGATAGCTATGATCCGAGCCAATGTTGATGAAGACCGAGAGGCTACCATGGTAAGGTTTTTATTCGGCTTAAATCGAGAAATAGCTAATGTTGTTGAACTACAACATTATGTCGAATTGACGGATATGGTTCATATGGCCATAAAAATTGAGCGGCAACTCAAGAAGAAATGAGTGTTTCGAATGGCATCCAACACTGGTTCTGCTTCAAAATGTGGGCCAAACATCTTTTAAAAAGGATGTAACCATGCCAGCAAAGACAAATCTGGACCACCCAAATTCCAAAAGCCAGGTGACGTTGCATATAAAGGAAAGGCAGAAATGCAGTAAAATCGTCTGCGAGATGTCAAGTGCTTCAAGCATCTGGGTCGAGGGCATATTGCTAGCCATTGTCCCAATTGAAGTACCATGGTCCTTAGAGACAATGGAGAAATTGAGACTGAAGATGAATCTGATGATGAGTCTTTATCGCCACTAGATGATGCAAATGAAATTGAATTTTTCTGAGTTTTGTATGAGAATTCTATCTCTTTGTTCTTGGTCTAACTTACTTGGACTTATCAAGGTTCTCCTTGTGGCGTCAAACCCTTTCTTTTTTTTTTTTGAACTTATCACTTCCATCCTTTCTTTCTTTGTTCTGAAGTGTGGCATTCTAACATACTGCTCGTTCCTATTTTGCTAAATAACGGGTCACCGTTTACTTCTTCTTCAAAGACTTGTTTGTTATTTCACTATATAGAAATTGGGTCACGACCATTTATATCGTTGGTTCCTTTCTAAAAGTTTAATTCGTGCAAGTCATCCTTTCGAAACCTTCTTTGTTGTTTTCATTCAACCTATTTTCCATTACTCAAAATTTCATTTTGAATTCCAACTTGAAACGATACAGAAATTAGACGATTGGGAAATTCAACGTCTTGTAATTGAATTCACGAATACACGCATCAAGAAGTATAAAAGAAGTAGAGATCTAATTCTAATAACTATTAGAATTTAAAGTACATCAAAACTTTATCTTGATCATGATGGACATCCACTTAATAATATATCCATAACACTTATAAATTTTTGATATTTTTACAATTTTTTTATCTTTTTATAATTATAAATTTTTAATTTTTAAAATATTTTTGAATATCATGTAATGTTAAACATGTTTTTTTTAATATTTTTTTATTTTTTCTCAATATTTAACTTTTTAAATAATTTTTAAAATGAAATCATCGATGTGGATGCTAACGCATCATCCGTTAATTAGCAAATTTAACTGTCAATGTAGGTCAAAAAAATTATTTAACCAGTTTTCTCAATCAAAAGCTCAATTGGATGACTTACTAATTTTTTCAGAATACTTTGAGGGCTTTGTATGGCATTAACGCTTGATTGAATAAATAATAATGCATTCAAGGTAAATCTAATGCTTGAAAATGATTTTTATTTTTAATTTCCAGGAATCACTGACTCCTCAAAGCAAGCAACTGTAAAGGAAATCAGACTTTTTATTATCAGCTATAATTCTGCATTATACACTTATGCCATGCCAGCATTATCTGGTCAAGGTCTCTATAAACTGGACTGCAGTTCCACATAACATGAACTGCTGTTTTATCTATCCTTATTCTAATTATTACATTAATAATTACTATTGATTATTCTAATCATCTTTTCAAATGAAATCAATGGTTATTAAGATATAGGAACATATGCTATTATCCACTTGGTAACTCTTTAGTTGGAAGACTGTAGCTGCCGTTTGGGCTACATACTTGGAATTTCAGCAAGGAGCATTTCATGTGGTCATTGGAACTCGTGGCATTGTCATACCACGCTTCAACTTATGATCCAAAAACCAACTCTTTCAAAGATCTTAATGGTGAGTTATATCCGTACACAGCAGCATCTCTCCATAGAGCCATTCCTGTTGATGAGGGGAAATTAGTTAGATACCAAAAGATTGAATGCATGGTTGCCTTCTCCGTCTCTGTCTCTTGTAAAGAAGAGGGAGCGCATGGGATAGTTTAATACAAGTTAGATGGAGCAGAGAGACAACCTATCCATGCAATTAACCCGACCGTTGCTGCCAAGAAGAATTCCCGGCTGATAGTTTTTAATCTGGAATGATAAAACAATTTGTACATTAGTTGCTAAAAATTGTGTATGTACCCAACAAATCATATGCCTACTTACAAGTACATGCATACAATGTTCCCGTAACCATAAAACAATGTAGCCCAAAGCGAACCAGTGAACCTGCAATGTCAATTTAAGCAAAGTGTAATGAGCATAGACAATTAGTGTTATGAAAAATTAGCACAAAGTTGACCCCAAAAAGGATAACCATACAAAATAACATAACTGTTCACTTTGAAGTTACTAAGAATACAGTCTGGTTAGCCTTTTAAATCAATATATTGTCGTTTCCCTATCATGTGCATATGGTGGGAATCATTTTATACAAATAATTTCATAAGTAAAATTGAAAGAGTGCATTACCACATAAGATCACGAATAAATAGTGCACGTGGAATCAAAAGCCCATTGCCAAGCATAGCAAGCAACATTGAGATGGCTGACAAACCTTTAATATTATCAGGATTCAAGAAATTTGTCCACTGAAAATGAATCACAAAGCTCAGTCAGATGTCTCCAAATTAGTTTTTCTTGATATCTTCAGAGTCTTAGATGCAGACGTTCAAACAAGCGTTACCATTTGTGAAACCGGCATCCACATAAAAAGAAGTGTTGCTGTCCATCCAGAAATTGCTCCTATGAATTTGGGGCCTTTCTCTGAAAGTTTGCTCGAATGTGACTGCAAATTTGGCAAATGCAAGCTCAAAAGGGTGCAACTATACTGCCAGTTCTCTATATATGTTTGTTAAAAAGGAAGGCAAGAAGTTCAAAATCAAGAGGATATTAAAATACATGAAAAGAACTATGAGTCAAATTGCTCACCAATCATGCATGATACAAAAAAGTTCATTCAAATCGCTAAAATCACACAATATAACAATATAATAGAGCAGATTTTATAGATCTTACCAGAGTTACAGATGCTACAGCCACAACAAATGCTATTGACCCTGGCAAGATGCTGTTGGGAATGTATGGGACAAATGTGGACCACATTATCTGTGCTCAAATTGGTTAAAAGAAAAGGAGAGGTGCTTGAATTAATAAACCAATGCTGAATGACCAAAAGTACCATTGAAATAGATTTTGCTAAATATATCACATTTGAGTTTGTATGTCTAAGAGTCCACATTAAACATGGGACTGAGAGCTTGCCTGGGGAAGCACTGAAAGTCCACCGACAGTAATAAAATCTTCCCAAAATTGCCAGATTGTCGAGTTGAGCATACCATAGTAATTCAAAAAATTTAAAATGAGTCCAGCAGCCACAACAACTGAAGTGGCCACATATTGAGGTAGAGGCATAGCTTCTCCAATTGCAAGCTGAGAAATCACCACAAATGTTGATATCACTCCTAGTGTTTGCACCACAACTGCCTCTGTTTCCCTTTTCTTGGCAAAGTAAGAAAGCAATGAAAGGTTTCCAAGCAAAGCAGTGAACATTCCCTGCATTTATCAACACCCCATTAGGTTCCTCAAAATGACATCTTTGTTTGGCTCATAATCACAGCTCAGACGAGGCTAAAAGGATCTTTAAATAAATGTCACTTCTGGTACACTCTCGAGTCTCGACTATTAGGTAATTTATAAGAAGAATCAAAATCACCATAATTAAGCTTAGCCTTGGCACAATAGAGGTTCATGTACTGTTTTTCAGCTGACCAATAGTAGTAAAAATCATGTTTTTCAGCTGACTATTAGGTATTTCATGAGAACCCCCCACTTCTAGGCAGCAAATGATTTCAAAATTCATTCTTTCATTAGACATTGAAGTACATGGATATTTTTCCAAAGCTAAAGGACCATTAGATTTAGCATCTTGTCCCAATATGATTGATAAAACATAAAAGGCCGAGGAGTTCTAGAGTAAGCTTTCTGAAATAAGCCTTCTATGAGATTCAAATACACAAAACATTCTTCAATTATATAAAATATTACTCAATTACTCATACTATTATAACTTTCCTAATGTTTTGTATAATTACACAAAACATTATCCAATCACACAAATTATTAAAACATTTAATCATATAAAATATTATCTAATTACATAAATTATGATAAATCTCCCAATGTTTTTTTTAACACGATTACATAAAACAATACCCAATTCAACAAACTACTACAACTTTTGTAAAGTTGTGTAAAATTGGAGCTTATAGAAACAAGTCTTTTTAGAATTTTACCATTGAAATTATTAATCTCTATTTAACTCTTAGATTTTGATTTCAAGATATCAGCAAAAAGCATTAATTTTTTTTTAGGGAAAAAAAATAAAAAATAGAGACAATTTATACATTACCAGCCATGGTACGGCCAGAAGGGCAGTCTTGTTCCCCGCCATAAGATTGCGGGTGTTGAGAATGATCTGAGGCAACTGGAGCAATAAAAATGGTATATTTGCCGCTCCGGTGAACTTTGCTGTCAATGAATCCCATTCCACGTAGCTCTTTCTATTCTTAAAGTTCACTGATCCCTTTTTTTTTTTTTAAATTCAACGACGAACACCAAAAAGAATCGTTAATGCATTTTAACACTACTTGCGCAGTTTCCTACGGAACAAACTTAGCTATATTAATCAAGTTAATCTTTAGATCTCAAATTCCTTCCAATATTTTCCTCCAGATTTCTTAAAATCTGAAATACCCTTTTGAATTACTGTCACTTTCTCAAAATCTCTGGTTTCAATAAATATTAATTGAAACAAAAAAAAAAATTGTAATAATTTTATTCTCTCGTATCAAACTACACCAACTTTTTTACGAAAAATTCAAATACGAGAAAAGAAAAAACCAATCACATTGGGAAGCCGGCAAACGAAAAGCTTTATTTTCCACATAACTGTCAATAACTACCACTTTTTCAATTAAAAAAAATGAAATCCCAAATACCTTATGAAGGGGGTGCGGAACATCCGAGTCAAGAGCACGAATCGGGGCGGCACGGTGGGGGAGCAAAACGCGGGAGTACAGACTAAGAGCCAACACACTGATCTTCTTCTCACCTCCATGCAAAAGCAAAGAGGACTTGGGGGGCAATAAACGTGAAGGGGAAGGGCAGTTCCGGAAAAACAAAGAAGAATGAGCGTTGCTAGACTTGGCAGCCAAAGGAAGAAACAAAGAATCAGCCATTGAAACAACAACAAAATGAAATGAAAATGAGGGGAGTTGGGTGTGTTTAGGGAGGGAGACGAGGGAGCGGGGGAATCTAGAGGGCGACACTTGTAGGGGTACAAGGTGGTAGGATATGATTTGACCGTGTCTAACATGTGATGTGATTGATGGATTATTGGGATGTATGGAGTACGGAGGACGTTAAACTGTTACACTTCGATAGGAGAAGAAAGCGATAGATCGGATCTTGTTCTCTTCTTCAGACTAAACACCAATATTTTTAAATTTGAATTTTCTATACAAATTGTAGCACTTATATCAAAGTAATTTCATGTTCCTTTCCTCTCATAATTAACAACACCTTCGTTTTAGAGATGTTGATAACCGGGCTAGTTATTTAATATTAGGGTAAATTGCAATTAAGCTCACTCAATTATTGGAAAGCTAATATGAAAAATTATAAAATAGTCGTTAAATTTTTCGACTTTTAAAATTGATATAATACCAATTTTAGCCATCAACATTTATACATTATGTCAGTTTAACCTTAATTCTAATAAATTTAACCATCAACTTTTACACATTGTGCAATTTGATCTGTCTTTTTTTTTTTTCAATTCTATTTTTTTTGTACCTCTTTCATCTAAAAGGCTAAAAAAACAAATCTACCAATTAAATTTGATTGAGAATATACCAAAAAAGAAAACATCTAAAAATTTAAGATAATTATTTTCATTTTTTCTCATTCTTTTAAAACTAACTCTCAATGTCACAAATAAAAGTAAAATTGCAAAGAGTGAGACCAAATTACACAATGAGTAAATGTTGAGAGTTATTTTTTGGAATCAAAACTAAATTGACACGATGTATAAATGTTGAAAGTTTAAGTTGCTATTATAACAATTTTAAAAGCTACCAAGTTATCTTTATGTTAGTAATTTAATGACTAGTGACCAAAAGAGAAAAGATCGAATAGTTTGGTGACCAAAAATTAAAAAGTCAAATAATTGGGTGATTATTTTATAACTTTTCATAATTTGGTGGGCAAAAAAAATACTAATAATTGGATGACTACTAGTTTAATTTACCCTTAATAATATAATTATTTATTTTATGTTTGTTTAATTCCAATTTGGTTCCAAATACAAGTCTTGCTTATCTTCACCTCATTTTAGGGCCCTCATATTCTTATTAAATTTTTAAATAGATAATTTGAATTGTTTTTACATTATATTATCATATATTTAATTTTATTCGATATAAATTACTTAATATATAAATATATATATGGTGATAACAAGTACAATACAAGCAAAGTACAAATACAAGTCCAAGTAACCTCAAGTATTAAACTGTTACAAACGAACAGTCTGAGTAATCAAAATGTAGAATCAAACCAATACATCATAAACAGTCTGGGAACTAATTCAATCCAGACAAAAGACAACAAACTAATTGAACTAAAATCCACCTATGGTAACCGCACATGAGGGGACTCAGAGACCTACACATAAAATTGTTCATGGTAGGTCTCAAACCTGGTTACTCAAGACCTAAGGCCTCTGCCTTTACCAATTGAGCCAATGTCTCGTTGACAATGAAAAATGTCTGTAAATAAATAGAAAACCAATTAACTCAAGCAAAGTCAGAGTTTAGGCTTTGAATGCTAAAACTATAGCCTGACCTTTATTATAATAGGTCTTACTTTTTTTTACACAAACTCATTTTTGAAGTCTATTATTTTTATTTAAACCTTCTCTTATTTCAAACGGATTTCAAATTTAAATAGATAGTCTATCCCTAAAATAAGTCTACTTAAATTTTTTAAGTTGTAATCTCTATTATAATAAAATACTTTAATTTAATGTTACGGATTAAGTGAGGTTAACTTAATAAAAAAACTTAAGAATCAATTTTTTTAATAAAATAATAACTAATACCGTAAAGCTATTTTAAATTCCAGTCCTTTAAAATTTTAAGATCTACTTTGTTAAGAAAATGGTAAAATTATATTTTTAAAAATTTATAATATAAAAATATATTTTAGGATAAAGCTTAAGTTGAGTGGTAAATTTATATAACAAATAAAATTCAAATCCAAAATTTCAAATTCATATTACCCACCTAGCATAATAATTCACTGTAGTCATGCTATTGTCGTGCTTATCTCGTTGTTGAATGCTGAGAGACAGTTAGTTGACCAACGTTTCTCTAGCACCAAAAAAGCAGCCAAATATGTCTTAAAAAAAAACTGTGAAAACATGCCTTAATTACCAGTCCTTTTTTCTTGCCTACCTACGAGTATAATATTTCGATTTAATCAGTTATCCTTCTTTGCACTTTGGCCTTTACCAAACCTTGTATGTTTCTACCTAGGAATGCACAACGTAATGTGTTCTATGTTAAATTGGCCAATGAAGATTAAGATGTTTGGGCATGTAGAGAACTGTTACTCATTGGAAAGGCACGTTTATTTGTCCTTTATTTACAAATAATTTCATTTAAAGATAGTTGATATGATTTACTTGAATAATTTCTTACCTTTCAACCAAATGCATTTAATTTTCATTTATTAAAAAAAAATTCATCACTATCTTCAAATTTTATCCTATCTTCAGAACTTATTACTTTATAAATGAATCAGCAAGCATTTTATATGGACACCCCAACTACATACATAGCTAGAAACACAAATATTGGTCTTTAAAACAAAAAGGGTTATTTTACCATCGATCCTTGTATATTTTGTTTTTTTATCAAGCTACCATTTTCTCTCTTTTGATTTGCAAAGAATTAAACCCAACAATTAAAAAGTTGGAGTAATTCACACTCTTATGGTAATATAAAGAAGGGTAAAATTACACTAGTAAGCACCTAACTATTAGTAAATCTCTTTAGTTACCCAACTATGAAAAGTTACAAAATGTTAATTTCAACTATTCAATTTTGTCCTTTTTGGTCACCCAACAATCGAATTTTTGGGTTTTTTCATTTTCATATTAGCCTATTGGTGACCAAAAAACACAAAATTAAATAGTAGAGTGACTATTTTGTAATAACCAAAAAAAATTACTAATAATCAATTCAATTCATCCCTAAATTGAGACCACTTGTAGAAAGCTCAATTTTGTAAACA
Source organism: Gossypium anomalum (assembly GCA_025698475.1). NCBI lineage: Eukaryota > Viridiplantae > Streptophyta > Magnoliopsida > Malvales > Malvaceae > Gossypium > Gossypium anomalum. The sequence continues at coordinate 66,877,738 of CM046966.1, forward strand.
AGAGAAACAGAAATACCCAAAAATTACTCACTATATAAAATTTAAAATATGCAATCAGTTGTTATACATTGGCAAAGTTTAAGTCTATTATTATAAATATTAGCTAATCATAATAAGTTTAAAGAGAAGTGTGAGACTGAAATTCAAAGTTCCTAACATGTCAACCTTTGTAATGCCATTGTTTAAATGTTAGTACAATTTTTTAGCTATTTGTTTGTTTTCAAGGAATTTTTTTCTTTTAATAATAGTAAACAACAAAATCAAACATTGAAAAGTGCAGAATTAATTAATTTATTGGTTCTTTTATTGGCTCATGTTTGTGTTAAACCTTCCTATTCCTTTGCAATTCAAAAACCAGTCAAATATATCATTATTTTTGGTTGTTGACTTCTCAAATAATCCCTCAATTGGAACACATTCCACTTACTACTGATGACATTGCAACGCGATTGACTTGTTTTCCCATATTAAAGTTCTTCAAATAACTTAATACCTCAATTATTCAACACTTGTTCCGTTCCATTTCTTCCAAAGATTTTCCAATTTAGAAAAGCTTAAGATGGTTGGTTGCAATTTTAAAGAATTCTCCTTACGAAGGTGATGTGGGTGAGGAGAGAGACGTGACAATGTTGCTCCCAAGAATTAACGAGCTATCATTGGAAGGTGCTGATAAGATGACACATCTATGGAACCAAGGCTCTCCCTCCATCACATTTCTGCAAATCTTGAAACTCTTCGAGTTTTCGAATGTGGCCGCTTAATTAATATATCATGTGCTTTTTCATCTTTCTGAAATCTTACAACTTTGGAGGTTTGGTACTGCAAAGATATGGTAGAGCTGATTACATCTTCGAAAGCCCAATGTTTGGAGTAGCTTGTTACACTGAAGATAGGAGGATATGAAATGGTGAGAGAAGTAATTGCAACCGATGGGGCAACATATCATGAGACTAATTTTAAGGAGTTGTAATGTTTGGAGCTTTATGATTTACAAAACCTCAAAAGCTTTTGTTTAGGGAATTACACTTTGAAGTTCCCAGCATTGGATGACGTAACACTGATTGAATGTCCCGCAATGGAGAATTTTGTTGAAGATTGGTCAGCATGCAGCACCAAGAAGCTGGCCAAGCACACCGAGCCATGCAGGAGCAGCAGAACCAAGTGCAACTGCTGCCATTTAGTTCATCTTGATTCATTTTGTTCTTTTTGGTTATTGTAATGTAATCTTGTTTATTTTAAACTATGTTAGTTTGATGATTAATGTAATTAGGTGGTGGTTGAGCTGAAAAATTAGCTTTGACTATATGTAAAAGTTAATTTATGAAGTTTCAAAGTGTTTTAGTGGTGTTAGGTAAAAGTTTAGGTAAAAATTGCTTGTATTGTTTAACTTATGTTTCATATATGTAATGGAAATATGCCAATGTTCTTTTTTTTAATGAAAAACTATCAATTTTTCTTCCATATGCTCCATTGATCTTTGTTTTGTTTTTGTTCTGTTCATTAAGCAATATTTCTACTTTTGTTTCTTCTACAAGCTTCGAGCCTTGTAGCTCAAGTCACATTGGCAGTTTACTTTGATCATCAAAACACCAATAATTGGTATCTAGAGCCATTGTCTTAGTGGACCTGTTGCATTTTGAACTTAAATTGAATGGCTTCTTCAGGATTCTCTCCAGCAGTACCACTAGTCTTCAATGGTGAAGGGTTTCATATATGGGTGGTTAAGATGAAAACTTACTTACAGGCATTTGATCTGTGGGAACTTGTAAACTCAGATGTTGAGCCAGGTCCACTCAGAGCCAATCCCACAATGGCTCAAATCAGGCAGCACGCAGATGAGAGGACCAAGAGGCACAAAGCCATGTCCTACTTTCAGAACTGTGTGTCTGATGTTATCTTCACCAGAATCATGGCTTGTGAGACTCCAAAGCAAGCCTGGGACAAGCTCAAGGAGGAGTTCCAAGGTATAGAAAGGGCAAAGAGTGCCAAATTGCCGATCCAAATGGATCAAGTCTCATGTCAGTCACTATGACTGATAAATGCTTTGAAGTCAACTAGCCAAGTGACTCACACTCAGCATGCATTGCCTCTACTGAAGAATCCAAGCTTTGGCATCAAAGGCTTGGCCATGCCAACTTCAGGGAAATGGCTCAAATGGTCAATGAAGAATTGGTTGAAAATTTCACCAACTCGGTTGAACATGATAAGGTTTGTGAGGTTTGCCAAATAGGAAAATAAGCCAGGCTCCCATTCCCTATCAACAAGGCCTGGAGAGCCTCAGAGAGATTGCAGCTGGTGTACACTGATGTGTGTGGTCCTATGAAATCAGAATCACTGAATGGAAGTAAGTACTTCATTTTCTTTATTGATGATCATACCAGATATTGCTGGATTTTCTTTTTGAAGCACAAGTCTGAGGTAGCTCAAGTGTTTTTTAAGTTTAGAGTAGCTGTTGAAACTGAAGCAGGCTGTAAGCTCAAGACCATTAGGTCAGACAATAGAGCTGAGTATACCTCAGCTCAGTTCCAAGCTCTTTGCAATGATGCTGGCATCAAACACCAGTTGACTAATGTCTATACATCCCAGCAGAATAGGGTAAGTGAAAAAAAAAACAAGAGTTTGATGGATATGGCCAGGTGCCTTCTATTTGAAAAGAATATGCCAAAGACCATGTGGGCTTAAGTAGTTAACACTGCGGTATACATTCAGAACAGGCTTCCAACAAAGGCACTGACTCACAAAATACCTTTTGAGGCCTGGTTCGGGTTCAAGCCATCACTGGCTCACCTGAGGGTCTTTGGTTGCATGTGTTATGCACAAGTACCAACTGTAAAAAGAAGTAAGCTAGATAAGAAAGCTCAAGCAGGCGTTCTGGTAGGCTATAGCTCAGTCAAAAAGGGCTATAAGATCTTGGATCCTTCAACAAACAAAGTACTAGTAAGCAGAGATGTAGTGTTTAATGAGAAAGCAAGCTGAAATTGGGATAAGAATGAGCCAGAGGTAATTTCTGAGGACCTTATGGCTGATCAGACTGAAGCTGATCAAAATGGTCCTGAAATGGACATTGATGATGAACCAGTCAGGGGTACAAGGACTTTGGCTGAGATTTATAAGAGGGCTCAAGTTGCTCAAGAAGAACCAAGCTGTTTTGAAGATGTTGAAACTCATGAGGGCTGGAAACAGGCAATGGCTGATGAGATTACCATGATTGAAAAGAACCAGACATGGGAATTGGTTGAAAGACTAGCCAACAGGAAGATCATTGGGGTGAAATGGGTCTATCGAGCTAAGCAAAATGCTGATGGGAGCTTGAATAAGCTGAAGGCTAGACTGGTTGTTAAAGGGTTCAGTCAGAGATATGGCCTGGACTACATGGAGACATTTGTACCAGTGGCTAGGCTAGATACCATCAGGCTGCTAGTTGCCTTAGCAGCACAGATGCAATGGAAAATCCATCAGCTAGATATGAAATCAGCTTTTCTAAATGGTTTCGTTGAAGAAGAAATTTACATTGACCAACCTCAAGGTTTTGTTGTGTCTAGCAAAGAACACATGGTATATAGGCTTAAAAAGGCCTTGTATGGCCTGAAACAAGCTTCTAGAGCCTGGTATGCCAGCATTGACAGCTACTTGATCAATTTGGGATTCGAAAGAAGTGTTAGTGAGCCAACACTGTATGTCAAGAAGAAAGAAGCTGTGACACAGCTCATTGTGTTTCTCTATGTGGATGACCCTTTGGTGATAGGAAGAGATCAAGCTGTGCTAACTGACTTCAAGGCCAAAATGAAAGACATGTTTGAAATGTCTGATTTGGGGCAGATGACATATTTCCTAGGAATGGAGGTAATACAAACACAAAGTGGAATCTTCTTGGGACAAAAGACATTTGCAGTGAAGATCTTAAGCAAGTTCTCCATGGAGAATTGCAAGCCAACGAGCACACCTAGGCTGTTGGAATGAAACTGTCAAGCCAAGAGATCATGAACAGGTCAGTGAATCTACCTATAGGAGTCTAGTTGGTTGCTTATTGTACTTAACAGGTACTAGACCAGATATCATGTTTGCTGTAAGTATGCTATCAAGGTTCATGCATTGCTCCAATACTTAGCATTTTCAAGCAAAAAAAAGAGTGCTCAAAGGCACCTTGAGCCATGGCTTACAGTTTAGCAAAACTGAAAACTTGAAGCTGATAGGCTACACTGACAGTGACTGGGTTGGTTCAAAAGATGATATGAAAAGCACTTCTGGTTGTGCATTCACAATAGGTTCAGCAATGTTCTGCTGGTGTTCAAAGAAGCAATCGATAGTGGCTCAATCAACAGCAGAAGCTGAGTATGTGGCTGCTGCTAGAGCAGTCAATCAAGCCATTTGGCTAAGGAAAATCCTAGCTGATCTGAACCTACATCAAAGGGAAGCAACAGAGATCTATTATGATAACATGTCTGCTGTTGCAATTGCAAAGAATCCTATCTTCCATGGTAGAACTAAGCACTTTAGCATCAAGTTACATGTGGTAAGGGAGATGGAACAAGCTCGAGAGGTGGAGCTGATTCATTGCAATTTAGAGAAATAGGTTGCTGATATCTTCACAAAGGCCCTTGGAGTGTCAAGGTTCAACAAATTAAGAAAATAAATGGGAGTATGCAACATGCTAACCAAGGAGGAGTGCTGAAGATTGGTCAGCATGCAGCACCAAGAAGCTGGCCAAGCACACCGAGCCATGCAAGAGCAGCAGAACCAAGTGCAGCTGCTGCCATTTAGTTCATCTTGATTCATTTTGTTCCTTTTGGTTATTGTAATGTAATCTTGTTCATTTTGAACTATGTTAGTTTGATGATTGATGTAATTAGGTGGTGATTGAGCTAAAAAATCAGCTTTGACTATATGTACAAGTTAATTTATCAAGTTTCAATGTGTTTTAGTGGTGTTAGGTAAAAGTTTAGGTAAAATTTGCTTGTATTGTTTAACTTATGTTTCATATATGTAATGGCAATATGCCAATGTTCTTTTTTTAATGAAAAACTATCAATTTTTCATCCATATGCTCCATTGATCTTTGTTTTGTTTTTGTTCTGTTCATTAAGCAACATTTGTGCTTTTGTTTCTTCTGCAAGCTTCGAGCCTTGTAGCTCAAGTCACATTGGCAGTTTGCTTTGATCATCAAAACACCAACAAGTTTTTGCCATGGAGCGTTAAGCACCCCAAAACTGCATGAAGTAAAGTTAAGAGTATTCGGTTTTAGGGCTGGTGACCAATGACACCGTGGAGCAGTTATACAAACAACAGGTACCAATTGAGAAATTAATTTAAATATATATATTTCAATTTTAGCCTTGTAGGCTTCTTGTTAATCCATCTGATGTTGAATTTATAAGCAAAAGTCTCATCTTGTGATATGTGCCTCATCATTATTACAAAATGTTGAACTGTTTGAAGAAAAGCATGAAGATAGGCTTTAATAGCACGAAGCTGGACTAATTGGACAAAAACGATGGTTATGCAAGTGAGACACAGTGGCGATCATGTTCTATAAATAATTGCAGCTCAAAATGAAAAGCCAGATGGTGGGATATTATTAATCCTGTGTGCAAATACAGAAGAATTTGTAAGATTTGATTGTTTTAGCTTTGAGGGTATATAGTTTCTGCATTCTTTGTATTTTCAGACAATTTGATCCTGTTCTTCTCTCTATCTGGGTTTTCTTTTTTCTGTCATTCTGTTTGGAACCCAAGTTATGTCAATGCATATAATATGTTAACCTACTTTATCTTCCATTATCGACTCAAGTGGCATTTACTTCACAGATTTGTATTAACGTAAAAAGACTCAAAGGGTATAAGTATAGAACAAGCTAACAGCTCTGAACAAGAGAATCTTAAGTATTTATTCTGAATTTCTGATTTCTATTAGCTTTGAGGGTATTGCAAGTTGGAAGAATGGATTGATATAGGCTTCCCCATCGTGTCAAGGCTGATACTTCTCAGGCTTTCAGCTCTACCGTTCGACGCATTGAAAACCATGAAGCCGATTGCCGAGGTTCTAGTAGACTATCGTGATCCCTTGGACATGAGGAATCGAAATGGTCCACGACATGATATGAAAGCAACTCAGATTAGCCCCTTTCTTCCACAACGTCTGGATTCGGATTCGGATTTGTATATAGCTCCAGTGTGAGGCCTGTGTCTAATAACCAATGTTTTGTTTGCTTTTTCAGCCCAATTGCTAAATGATTCCAAAACCAAAACAAGCTCAAAGAGTAATTCAAATTGGATAGACTTCCTTTCTCTAACATAAGCCATCAAAATATAAATAGTTATTAATCAAGCAATACTCTGTGTCTCAAATAAGCAGGCAATCAATATGGATTATGATCCAATTAGAGGTAACTAAAGGGTCTCTAAAATTTTCCATTTCTTTTTGTATACTTTAAAGAAGGAAAAGGAAAAGGTGTGTGTCAAATCCCAACTTTTGTAGGATCTTTAGCAGAACATTTGTAGAAAAAAGTGGATATTCTCTGACTAGTACTACTGTCAACACCAGATATTGAAACTCGCTTGTGACATAGATAAAGGTTTTTACAGTGTGGTTAACTTTGATTACATGATGTTGAACTTTTCAATTGCTTGAATGTAACATATAACGAAATTTTAAAGCGCCGGAAAGTCAGGCTCGCCGAAAACTTCTTACCTGCACTTAATAGTTGTCATACATGTTGATAAAAGTAAATATTTTTTATAGTGCATGTTATTTTTCTTCTGTACCCATGTTTGAGAAATGATATATCAAGATTTCACAACTCATGATCACTTCAACGTCGTTGAATGTATCGAAGTAAGTTTTACATCATTTACTAATTTCACTTTTAAATTATATTTTAATTTTTATATTTATTTTTATAATACTTAAACCTAAAAAAATAACTGCAATTAAAAACAATATGAACAGTAATATTCTATTCGATGTCAGAATTTTTTTAGATAAAAATAGAAATTATGGTGTAAGTTTCTTAATAATTTTTAAATATTTATTATTAAAAATATTTACATCTCATACATATTTTAATAATTAAATTTACTGATATAATTATAGTTTACTATTTTTTTATACCAAAATACAAGAGAAGCTCGTAATATTCAATTTTAGAACAAATATATGAAGTTTTTAGCTTGTGTTATATAAAACTATTCCGCCACTTGTTCCCCTTTCTCTCATCAGTAATTCCAAGCCACTGTTTCCAGCACATTTTTCCCTCTGATTTAAAAGGTGGCAACAACAAAATATTTCTTTTTCATTTGCATATTTTATTAAAAAGTTCTGTAATAATTGTAGTTAATCAATTAAGGTAACCGCATATTTCAAAAAGTAAATGTTGTCATTTCAAATAATTTTCGACTAATAAAATATACCAATAGAATATGTGCGGATTAAGAGAAAATGTCCATTTTTTAAATATCTATAGATTAGGTTTTTAATATTTGTGGGATTAAGTTAATTTTTGAAAACGCGGTGAGTTGAACACATTTATAGTGTACTTTGCAGGAAAATATAAAAACGCTTTGAGTTGGATGTGTTTTCAGCGTAAGTTGCAGGAAAACGCTTCTAATTGGACGCGTTTTTCCTAACGGCTACCCCACAACGGATGAATTCCAATAGTTGCTTCCCCCACCCCCCAATGGTAAATCTTTTTCAATTCTCTCTCTTCTCTCTTAATTACCTCTCAATTCATTCTCCATTCTCTCAATTTTTATTACAATAGTCTTAAGGTTTTTTATTTAATTCTGTATTACGAAATTTAATCATTTTTTTAATTCTTAATGATTAATTCTCTTATTTGTTTGGGTGGCAAACACATTTGGCCTTCAAAATGCAAATGGTAAGAAAGTATTTATATTATTTTTAACCTAATTTAATTTCATTATTACAACTCGGGTTACCAGTGACATGTCAACTGAAAATGCGTTCAACTAGGTGCGCTTTCAGTCCACTTTACTCAAAATGCGCCTTGCTGGGAACGTTTTCACTCTCCTATTGTCAACCCCCTGAAAAGTTTTCCTCACTCGGAAATCCTTCAGATAATACTTTTGTAGGCCATGCTTCTGAGGCAAAAGGTTTGCATACTGTACGCGAGAATCCTTCAGTTATCCCAGGATTCCCGAATAATATTTTCAAGGCACGTGAGTAGCTTTTGCATATTTACTCGTTCCTTTTTTCAACCCCCTTTCACTATGTCTACCTCAAACACGGACACAATTAAGAATTCAATTGATTAATCAATTAATTTTACAATTCAATCGAATATGATTTTAATTAGAGCATGTGTACATAAAAGTAAAGTTAAAATATTGATACATAGACTGAATTATTTGGTCCTATTTTAATTTAAAATTTTTATTATAATGTTTAATTCAAATAGTTAATATTGTTGATTACTTTGATAAAAAAATTAAGTGAATTTTTAAACAAAATACTATTCTAACAATTTCTTTTTGCATGTTGTGTTGGAATTTTTTTTTTTAAATTCCACATTAGATATCAAAATTACAAATAAATTTACGTCGATTGGAATATTTTTTGTTACATGATCACTATATATTTAACAAAAAAAATTTAAATGTCATTCTAGCAAATTTAATAAAAAAATTATTGGTGTTAACAATTGGAATTGAATTGGTAAATTCAAAAACTTGAGGGTTTTAACACTCAAACACAAACATCATTAAAATGACCTAAACCCTAAATCTTTATCCCATAAACTCTAATGTGACTCCTAAAAACCCTAAAAGCCTTAAAAAAACCCTAAACTAGTTCAGGAGAGAGAATAAGAAAACACATCCAGCTGGAAGCATTTTCTTGCAATTTACGCTGAAAATGCATCCAACTCAGCGTGTTTTCAAAAATCGACCTAATCCCATAAATATTCAATAAAGCGGCCTAATCCAATAAATATTAAAAAAATAGGCATTTTCTCTTAATTCACCCATAGAATAAGACTATTTGACACTTTCTAGAAGAAAGGAAAAAGCATGCCTTGATATGAGAGAAAAAAGAAAAGAGCAAGTGGTATTAATTTTATCTTACCACTACAACACGAACAACATTTTATTCTCCTTTTAAAGTAGTACAATTTTTTTTATAGAAATAAGGGAAATAAAAAAATAGTATCGAAAATAAATTGATTATGAAAATGGTATGTTTTCTATCGTGAATATTAGTGTCACTTGTTTTGTTAAAAATAATTTTTTTAAAAATATATGTTTTTAAAAATATTTTTTTATTAATGTCGCCTAACACAGTGGTGGCACTGGTATATATTCTTTAAAAATACTTTTATTTTTAGTTGAAATACTCGTATTTTTAGTTGTATACATGGTGGTTAAAAAATACAAATTGTTTTTATGGGTGCCGCCTGATACATTGGCGGGCACTGATTTAAATTTTTTTAAAAATCGCTTACACAAAAAAAAAAGTTGAATAGAAACAAGGGTCGCTGACATCAGATGGTGCGACCAATGTTTCAGGTGGCACTGGTTTGAAAAATAAGAATCCTAACCATTTAAGTGGGTGTTGCCACGCTGTCAGCTAACACCAACTCCCTATATATCCCAACAAAAAAAATGATTTCCACCTATTTAATAGAAAAAAGAAAAAGAGGAAAACACTCCATCTATTTCATTTCAATCTTTATCATCTCTATACAAAGATTGCACTACTATCACACTCCAACTAGATATTTCATAGCCTTCGAGCCAATGTCATCGATTCAATCTAATATTTTAGACAATGACAACACTACTTTGGCTACCTGTTATTCTATCATTTACACCTTGGAGACTTTGGTGAATTGCATGAAGTTATCAGTGAAAGAAGATTAATTTTCTTATGTTTGGGAGTGAACCAAACTACACTTCATTTGATGGTAGCTCTACCCACATCAGTTTTGGCAAAGAGATCAAGCAAGAAGATGAGTAATTTTAGGTTTTAGTGCCTCTAATGGGTATGAAGATAATCATTTCTTCATATTGAGTCCTAACACCAATAATAAAGATTAAAATGTTAACTAATGAACTAAGAAGCCAAGTAGTAGATACAATTTAAACAATCTCACTCATTTTAGCTAACATGACAGCAAACATAAATCTATATATATTCATATTTGCTACCTCATAAAAAATATATGCTAGAAGTAACATTAGCACATGTATCCATTGCATCAAGTTTCATGGTTATAGCCCTATCGAACAACAAAAGAACTAGATTAACCATAACCTGATGGTTCACTATAGTTAAGCTACTAGAATAACAATACTATAGCATAGAAATCTTGCTCCAGAATCTTTTAGCACCTAAGAAAAATTTAACAAACATGATTTGAATACATCCATATTCGACACTCACTCCCAAGTAAGAAAAAAAAAATATTGATCTTAATCTGCTTTGATAAGAAAAAAAATATTGATCTTAATATGCTTTGATAAAAGTTGTATACCTTGTATTGCATTTTAGTCTTTATTGAAAAAAATAAGTAAATTGGTTCATGTACGTTAGATAAGTGAGCAAAACAGTTCATTTGTTCAAACTTGGTATTTATATATAAGGTATAATAACAAATATAGCTCTAAACTTTTACACATTTATTCAATTTAGCCCTTACTCTTTTATTAGAAGTAAATTAGGAATTTTTTAAACTAATAAGACTAAAGGGTTAAAAAGGCCTTACTAACAAATTAAAAAAAATCAATTAAGTCCTTTTAAAATTTAAAAAATGTTTAAAAAATTATAGAACTTTTATTAAAAAATAGCAATAACAACCCTAGAAAGAGTAGTGGTCAAGATTTTTTAAAATATTATAACTATTAGATTTTAATGGGTCGCTCAAGTGTTAAATCTTTAATGGCAGTTGATTGTACATGCTAAATCATGTTCATATTATGTTTACACTTATTTTGATCACCTAACTTTTAAGTTATTTTTATTTTAAACACTTAAAATGTAAATTTAAATGTCAAAAAAATAAAAAATTAAATAAAGAAGTAAAACAGTGGGAAAACTAAATTAGTCGCTATACCATAATAATTTAGGAAGCTGAATGTCTTCCACTATCCAAGTCAAAGTCATGGGTGAATTGTGGTAGTTAAAATAATGGAGTTTCCTCATCAATTTTTGGCTTTAAGATATTTACACATTCCTCTACTGCCTATCCAACACCCACATCTCTTTTCTCCTCTATTCCTTTTCTGATCTTAGCAATGTTTAGTCCCTTTTTTTTTCCTGATCCACAAAATCAACCTTTTCCAATACTTCACTATTTGTCTTTGCTGCAACTTTGTTGATTTTTGATGATACAATATCTTACCATCTTTTGCTGTGCATTAGCTTGGAGTTTGTAACTACAATTTCCTTCTTTCCTTTTTACTTGAATCTGCTCCCCTCTCTTATTCCTTCCCTTTCGCTTTTTGCTTTTGAACACCCCCTTCTCAAAAAAAAAAAAAAAAGAACATGGAAATTATTACGGGTGTCACTAGCAACCTTGTTGACAGCGTTGTCAGCAACATGTTCCAAAAAATTAGAAGTAATTTCAGCTAAGTTTGCCACTATAGAAGAATGGTTTCGGGTTTAGAGAAGAAAGTCGAGATGTTGAAAGACAAAAGAGAAAGAGTGCTGCTAGATGTTGATGCTGCTGAAAATAATGGCAAGAATATATACCCCAAACTCAACAGTTGGCTGGCAAAAGCAGACAAAATGATCGATTCAGAGTTGAAGGAAGTGAAGGGTCTTGAAGAAGAAGCAAATAACAAGTGTTTCTTCAGCTTGTGCCCTAATTTCAAGGCTCGCTACCAGCTTAGCAAGAAAGCAGAAGATGTCAATGTCGTTGATGAACTCCTACAACAAGGCGGGTTTGACAAAGTATCATATTGGGATGTCCTGCTGCCCATAGTGGTTGTACCTCCAAAAGATTTTGAGGACTTTGATTCAAGAAAGTTAATATTTAACAAAATCATGGAGGCTGTGAAAGATCCTAATGTCAAATAATAGGAGTGTACGAAATGCTTGGTACCGGCAAGACTACGCTTGTGAAAGAAGTTGTAAGACAAGTCAAAGAAGATAAATTATTCAAATCTGTGGTAATGGCTGTTGTGACTCATACTCCTGACGTCCAGAAAATTCAAGATCAAATTGCAGATATGTTGGGATTGAAATTTGAGGAGCAAAGTGTGACTGGAAGAGCAAGTCGGTTGTACCAAAGGTTGAAGAAAGATAAGAATATTCTTGTTGGTTTAGATGACATTTGGGCAAAATTAGACCTGATGGAAGTGAGGATTCCTTTGGGAGATGAGGATTAGAGATGCACCATATTGCTTACATCTAGAGATCTTAATGTTTTGTTAGACATGGATGCTAAAAAGAGTTTGTTTTGTTGAAGGACATGGATGCCAAAAAGAGTTTTCCAATTGGTGTTTTAGAACATGAAGAAGCATGGCATTTCTTCAACAAGATTATAGAGGATGGTGTTGAAAGTTCTGACTTGTTGCCTATAGCAACTAAAGTAGCTAAAAAATGTGGTGGTCTACCAATTACCATTAGAACACTTGCGTCATCTTTGAGAACTGAACCACCATATGTATGGGAGGATGCTTTGCGACAACTAAATAAGCCATCGTTGAAAACCTTCACATGAGTACCAACAACTGTATATTCAACTATAGGTGGAGTTACGATCGTTTACAACGCGAGGACCATAAACAAACTTTCTTACCTTGCGGTCTAATGGTCAAAATGCTAGCCTTGATTTTTTCTTGTGTGTACAAAGGGGTTAGGGTTATTTCATGGTGTCAGCACAATTAAAGAAACAAGGGACAAATTGTTGACAGTGGTGAGGCATCTCAAAGCCTCTTATTTGTTACTTGATGGTAATACCAGTATGCAGTTTGATATTCATGATCTTATCTCTGATGTGGCCAAGTCAATCACTTCTAAAGGCAACCTTGTGTTTGTTTTAAGACACGAACATGATTTGAATGATTGGCCAGATGATGAAACAATAAAAGAGTGTAACAAAATACTATGTGCTAGTATGAGCAAGCTTCTTGATAAGTTGAAATGCCCCAAACTTACTTTTTTAGGTATGGTTAGCAAGGATCATTGGATAAAAATACTAATAAGTTCTTTTTTAAGGAAACGAAAAATCTTTAAAGTCCTATTTTTGGCTAGCATGAATTTATCATCCTTGCCTTCATCAATTTCTTTGCTAGGAAGCCTTGGAGTACTATGCTTGATTAATTGTGTGTTGGGAGCTATAACCCTTATTGGAGAGCTCAAGAATCTGGAAATTCTTATCATTACGAGTTCTGATATTGAAATGCTACCTAAGGAGAGAAGACAATTGACTAAGCTAAAGTAGTTAGATTTACGTGGTTGTTCCAAACTCAAAAGAAATACACTTGGTGTCTTGTGTAAATTGTCTGGTAGTAGTGTTTTTATTTTTATCAAAAAAGAAGAACAAGTGCTTGTTTAGGACCAAAACAGAGAAAACAAATGGTTGAAAAGTTCAACAACACATTTATATCAACTGAAGCTTACATATAAACAAACAATCAGCTTGAGTAAAAAAAATTGTCACCTATTACTTGCAATATCAGATAGAAAATTGTAGAGATAATGTGTCCCATCAAGTATGAGAGACTTCCTAAATTCTATTATATATGTGGCGTATAGAACATCACAATAAAAAATGTGGGTTACATGAAAGCGATAAAAGGGTTGATAATTCGAAGTTCTAATATGGTAGTTGGCTAAGGGTCCAATTGGGGGTAGCCAAACCAAGGTACAGGATTTTGGGGTAATGCGATTGAAACTTTTGAAACTGTTGAAGGACAAAAAAGAGAGGGTGTGAGGTCTAAAAGTACAGTCATGGAGGGGGGCATTGAGATGGTACAGAGGTGGAAAGAAAAGGCCAAAATAGGGGATAAGGTATTGGACTCGTGTTTACCATCAGGTAAGCGTACTAATAGGGCCATGAGGGAGAATCTTGGGAGATTGAGGAATAAGGGCAAAAAGAATAAGGGTGGGAATGGGGAAGGATTAGATGAGAGCCCGATTAGAATAGTTCATAGGAAATTGTCAGAGGGAACTTCTCATTTCAAGGCGGCGATTGGCAATCAGCCAAGTTCGAAGCTATGAAAATCCTTTATTGGGACTATTGTGGGTGCGGGAGCCCTGCGACAATTCGTGAGCTGAGACAGCTCCTCGCTATCAAAGATCCTAATATCGTATTCCTGAGTGAAACTAAACTTCGTGCTAATGAGTTTGAGAATATCCATGCGCGATGCAAGATGGACGGATGCTTTGTTGTTGACTCGGGCGATTGGAAGGGTGGTTTGGCTTTGTTGTGGAGGGATGGGGTAAACGTTACTATTCAAAATTTTTTGTCACACCATGTGGACTCTTTGGTGAAGGTGGAGGGGAATGTTTAGGTCCACTTCACGAGCTTCTATAGCTATCCTGATCCTAATCAAAGGCATATGTCTTGGGACATCTTTCGGAGAGTTGGGAGTCTTGTGAGAGGTGATTGGATCATTGGGGGGATCTTAATGAAGTGATGGATGACGTGGAAAAGAGTGGGGGGCATAGGCCTAGGGTGGTTATGGATAATTTTCGGGAGGTTATAGATGATTTGGCTTTGGTTGATATCAAGACCGACAAGGGATGGTTCATTTAGACAAACAACCATGAAGGGAGTAGGTTGGTCAAGGAAGGCTCGACAGGTTTCTGTTCTCGACTAGTTAGTTGAAGAATGTGTCATTCTTATTTGCGTTTGTGCTCTATCAGGCTAGCTTAGACCATGATTCCATTCTGTTAGACACTTTAGGGAGGAAGCCGTGGGAGGATATAAGGGATCCGAGGCTCTTGTTTAGGTTTGAGGCTTGTTGGGCTAAATAAAAAGAGGCTAAGGATATAATTGAGAGGGTTTGGAATCAAAGGAGGGGGACGTGTTAACAGGGATTGATGACATTCATTCTCATTTGGGAAAATAGCAGTATCGTCACTTTAAGAGGGGACAAAACTATATGCATTGTTTGGTGGATTGGATTGACAAAATTATGGATGGCCCAATTTTGGATTCCAACCTCAAAATGTTGAGAGCTTCCTAGGTGGAGTTTGGGCATCTGTATATAGAGGAAGAGCATTACTGAGCTCAAAGATCTCAGATTTATTGGCTTAAGGAAGAAGATTAGAACACTCTATTTTCCCATGTTTAGGCCTCTCAGAGAAATAAAAGAAATAAGATTGAGGGATTGCATGATACTGATGGTAATTGGATTATTGATTCTAGAGGTGTTTTTGAGGTGGCTAAAGATTACTTTTGTTCCTTATTTAAATTTAAGGCTCGTGGCAATCTTGAGAGATCTTTGGGACTGATTCTGACGTGCTTTACTCCTAATATGAACTCTATGTTGGAAAGCAGTGTTACGGATAAGGAGCTGATGGAGGCTTTTAATCAGATGGAGCCTCGTAGGGCCCCTAGTATCAATGGTCTTTTAGGTCTCTTTTATAAGAAGAATTGGGAGGTGGTTGGTAAGGATGTTCTTCATTTCTGTCATGATATTCTGAATGGAGTTAGAGACATCAAGGATATTAATGACACAGTTATCGTTGTCATCCCTAAAATCAACGATCCTAAATATATGACTTATTTTTACCCCATTAGCCTTTGTAGGGTTATCTACAGGATGATTTCTAAAGTGTTGGCCAACCGATTAAAGACTGTTCTTACAGCTTCTATTAGCCAGAACCAAAGTGCATTTGTCCCGAGTTACATGATTCATGATAATTTCCTCATCACCCATAAACTTATGTATTACCTTCAGAGTTCTAAAAATGGCTTGAACAAAGGATTTGTCATCAAGCTTGATATGAGTAAGGCTTATGATCGGGTCGAGTGGGATTTCCTAGAGAATGTGATGCTTCAAATGGGTTTTTCAACTGCTTGGGTTGCTTTGGTGATGCGCTGTGTTCGTACGGTAAGCTATGTCATTAAGTGTAACTCGTCCCTCATTAAGGAGATTATCCTGAAGAGAGGTCTCCATCAGGGGATCTATTTTCGCCTTACCTTTTCTTGTTTTGTGTGGAAGCTCTCTCTAGGTTACTTTAGGGGAACCAGATTGAGGGTAAGAGTTGAGGCATTCGGGAGAGTCAAAATGGGCCTCATATTAATCAGCTTTTTTTAACTGATGATGCTCTTTTATTTGTGAGGAATAAAAAAGAGGAGGTTGAGATCATCAAAGATATATTACAGTACTTCGACGTGATTTTGGGTCAAAAGGTTAATCCGTCAAAATCCATCATCTATTTTAGCCCTAATACTCTGATGAATCAAAGATTGTAGCTAAGTGGTATCTTAGGTATGCGAGTTCTTGAAACCGTGGGTAATTATTTGGGTTTTCCTTTAATTATTGGCAAGAACAAAATGAAGTCTTTTCAACATATCATCGACCGGTTTTCCATTAGGATAAAAGGATGGTTAAAAAGGCTTTTATCTGATGGCGGTAAAGACTATTTATAAAATATGTTTTAGTCTTTATTTACTTATGCTCTCTCAATTTTCCTTGTTCCCAAGGGTATGCTTGACGAGATGCTACTGAGAATGAGGAGCTTTTGGTGGGCGAATAAAAACAAAGATCGAGGATAGGCAGTGATGGTATAGGATTCCTTATATAAACTAAAAGTTATGGGTAGGCTCAGATTCAGGGACCTTAGTCTTTTCAACATAGTGCTTCTTGGAAGACAAGTGTGGCGGCTCACTAATCACAAAAACACTTTATGCTATCATGTCCTTAGCTCGAAGTACTTCCCGAATGATGATGTGTTCCACCCAAAGGCGGTTAATAAACCCGCCTATTCTTGGACATGTATCTTGTATGCAATTAATGCTCTTGAGAGTGGCTTTGGGTGGCAAATTGGAGATGGCCTGAAAGTAAGGTTAGGGTTTGATAGATAGGGTTTTGAGGGTCTTGATGGAATCTCTTTGAAGGCCTCTTTCAATGACAATCAAAATGGACTAGTGAGCGAGCTATGGATGCCTAATTCTTGTGAGTGGGATAGAGGCCGGATGGGGGAGCTTTATGGTGACATGTTGATTGACCAAATTTTTGCTTTTTCGCTTGTTCAAAATAGGCTGCCAGGTAGAATTGTTTGGTTTCACAATAAGTCTGGATGCTTCTTTTCAAAATCATGTTACTTGTGGCTTGCCCTTAATAAGTCGGGTTATGGCTTGCATCGTCTCTTTTGGCGCACTATTTGGAAGCTTTGTGTTCTCCCTAAGATCTACATTTTGGCATAGAGGGTTGGTCATGATTTACTTCTAACCAATGTCAAAGTTGCTTCAGTTTTTCATGGATCTAGTCGAGAGTGCATTTGTTCCAAAATACGGGAAGAATCTACTATCCATGCCTTAAAAGATTGCCCTAAGACCCGTGCGGTTTTCTCCTTTGGTGGGCTTGACGGTCGCTTACTTGATGATGACTATGTGAGGTGCATTAATTGGTTAGAGGATGCTACCCGTCTTTTGGATTTAAAGGATTATGAGAACCTCATCACTATTTTATGGAATGTCTGAAATAGCTGCAATAATGCCATGTTCTGAGGTAAGGAAGAAGATGCTCGGATTGTGTGGGAGCGGGCTATATCATTAGAGGATGATTTTGAGGTTTTTAACCTCACGAATGTGCCTCTACTTGCCAAGACCCCTAGGCTCCAAAAGTGGAACAAGTCCCTTAATGCTTTTGTCAAGATTAATGTGGATGTGGTAATCGTTAATAATTCGGTGGGTCTTGGGGTTATTGCTTGAGACTATGACGTGTATGTTTTAGGTGGCTTTGCAATGTATAGGGAGACTCGAATGAATGTAGAGTGGGCAGATGCAGAGGCCTTGAGGGAAAGGATTGTATGGGGGTATAACAACAATATCATGAGGGAAATTTTTGAGTTCGATTATGAAAGCTTAGTGAAGAATTATCGGGACGATATCAATTGAAGGAAATATTCGGTTTGCTGGAGTCCTTTACTGATTTTAAGATTAAAATGATCGGTTGTGCTAGTAATAGAGTAGTGGATTGCCTTTGTAAGCTTGCGTTAAATAAACGTTGTATCATTTCCTTTAACATGGATTATCCTTACGATATCCATAAGCTTGTAATCGTTGATTCTTGTTAATAAGAGGTAGTGGCTTTTAGGCCCATTTTATATATAAAAAAATCAGATAGAAAACTATAGCAATACATTAATCTGGACAAAAGAATAACATCAAATACAATATTAGGCCTTGAGGCTGTTAAATAGAGTAAACACCCCACAAGGCTTCTATAACCAGATTTATTTACCCTTTTAAAATCACCTTGGCTTTTGAGTTTTTCACCAATAGCAACTAGAGTACTAGCTACTTTACAATTTGCATGCAAAAATTGTTCAAGATCTTCAAGGTAAAGGCCTCCTGACTTATGAAAATGCCCTACCGAATTTGAGAAACCTCCATACCAGGAAAGTAAGAAATTTCACCAAGATCAGGCTTTTCAAACACATTCTCCATTTGCCTTTTGAACTTTACTAGCAATTCATCACTCCTAACAGTCACTGGCAAGTCATCCACATACAAGGAGGCTACTAGAAGAGTTTCATCTCTATATTTCTTAACATACAAAGTTGGGTCACTGATGCTTCTTTTGAATCTCAAGCTTGACAGATAGCTATCAATTCTGTCATACTAGGCCCTTGTGCCTGCTTTAAGCCATACAAAGCCTTTTTAAACTTGTACACTTTTGTTTCTTCACCAGCCACCTTGAAGCCATCTGATTGTTCAACATATATCTCTTCATTGAGGAATCCATTAAGAAAGACAGAATTTATATTAAGCTGATGTATCTTCCACTGCCTTTGAGTTACCAAAGAAAGCAAAAGTCTTATATTATCTAGTCTTGCCACAGGTACAAAGGTCTCAAAGTAGTCAACACCATACCTTTGGCTAAAACCCTTTACAAGAAGCCTTGCCTTTAGATTGTTCAACGTTCCATCAGCATTGTGCTTGGCTCTAAACACCCATTTCACCCCTATGACTTTCTTGTGAACTGGCCTTTCAACCAGCTCCCAAGTTTGATTCTTGTAAATCATATGTTGGAAAATATGTCCATATTGTAGTAAAAATGTAACTATTTTCTATTTATTTGAACAATGAATAAATGAATAAAGTTAATTTCACATTTCACTATTATGTCTTTTATATTTTGCATGCATGACGAAATTGTGACAAGCAAATATTAGCTCATTAATTGTATAAAGTTCAAAGTGAAGATACGTGGCATTGTAAAGAACGTTTACATTGTGAGAAAGACAAATTACTTTAGTAGATAATCTAAATGAGTCCGTAATCCCATAAAAGAATCAAAGTGAGCATTTTATTCAAATACTAATAAGGATTATTATTTCGTTTACAATTCAAATTGGGGAGATGACTAGTCTTGGCTATCGGAGCAGTTAACTCTATAAGTAGAGATATAGATGTATTTATTGGTAGAATGATACATTGTACTGGACCAAAGATAAATTAATTCTAAATCCGTTTTTGAATTAATTCACTTGTGACATTTATGGTATGATTTACCTAAATCCTAAGTTAGTTAATGCCCATGCATGTGCAACTCATGTGCTTTAATATAAGTGAAGGCTTATGCTCTAAAGATGATCAAGCTTATAGCTAGTATGTTGGATACATGACTTTTGTATGGCATGACTTTACTACAAACAATGTAATTCATAGATCAATTAAAGAGTTAATGATATCCTCTCATTGGCTTTGTGTAGATTGATAAATATGGAACATGACCATGGGTTGCTTGTTCTCGAATGAGAAATTTATCACGGTCATTTGTTAACAGTGATCATATTAATCATTAAGAAGACACAATGGTGACAGTGAGATAGAATAGGATTGTATTGAGTGAACGGATTTAACTCAAAGAAATCAAGGATATCATATAAGGGTAACACACATATGACGAGGTTATTGGATAAAGCAGTTGGATGAATTGTTTTCATAAAGAGTATAAAATAAGGAGTTTTTAATTATGGTACTTATTATGGAATGACTCTATAAGTAATTGCGAATTATTGGAACGATGATTTTGGACATAATAGCAATCGCTAGAGCCTAATTGTATATGTCTGATTAGTTCCTCCGCTAGCTCAACAAAAGCTCGATCGAATTGCATTTGAATTAGAAGAAAATTCTACGACTTTGGGAATAATTTAATTGAGTTTATTTATTTGATGGGCGATTAAATTAGGTGGTAGTGAGAATTGTTCAACTAGAGAATTTGATTAAAGAATTTTCTTGAAAAATTAATTTGGAAAATCTAAGTGATTTTTGGAAAAATTAATTTTGATCAAGTAAAATTAAATTAATCAAATCAATTAAAATTAATATGATACTTTTGGAATTTAATTTTCATGTCAGATAATTGGCCCAATGGGTAATTGAACTCGAAAATTGGACTTGAGATCGTAAATTGGGTCGGGAGCCCAAAACCGAGACCAAGACCCAAAAAATTGCTCAAACTGAGCCCGGTATGTGAAACTGGGTCAACGGTCCAACTGGGGGCTAGACTGGACCGATCGGGTCGTCACTAACTCGGACCGAACCGGTAGTAGACAAATCGGCTCGGGGTGCCGTAAGGGTGTCGCACCTGCATCACCAGATGTGGCGGTGCCAGTGGCTGTGATGATGGTGTCTCGGTGGCCGGCAGTGGTTGAGCAATAGAAGAGTTATACTCCTACTAGGATTCTACAAGAGAATATGATTTCAAATTAATTATTCCCAAAATAATATTATTTTAATAGTTTAATATTAAATATAATTTAATACTTTTCTTAATGGTATTATATTAATTTAATATTAAAGTGATTAAGTTTAATTATAGTTGAACTCTCTAAACTCTCTCTATATAAAGAGAGCCTTAGGTCATTATTTACATACACTTGAATTCAAGAAAAAGTTGTAGAGAGAAAATTCTCTGAAGAGATTATTCCAGAAATTTTCTAATGATATTTTTATGATTTCCAACTTGACCCAAAAGTTTATAAAAATTATAAAATTACCCCACTAGTAATTTTTGTGAATTTTTTTTATTTAAAGCGAATCCACACGCGACAGACGTGAGCTTGAGGATAGAGGAGAAGACTACTAGGTCGAAATGCTCATCTCAGACAAATCGAAAAGGGACAAATTTGATTAAGTGTTTATTACTTTAGAAATCACAACCAAGATATTATTTTGGAAAAAACTTTAAAACTCTGGTTTTTCTCTAAATTTATTTTCCGCTGCATTTTTCAAACCCCTTTTTTCAACATTATATTCATTTCATTTTACATAGCTTCCTTCCAGCCTTGTAATGCTTTGCTTCTTCATAACTAATTGGCTCAATAGCAGCTATGTCAGCCTTTTCATACGTCTTACTAATTAATCTGGTTCCTCTGACAGGAACATCATCAAAATCCATTTCTCATTCAAACTGGCCAGCTTCATTCGGCCCAGTTACTAAATTTTCAGTATCATTTCTTGGCTCAACTTTATCCCAGTTCCATGTTGACTTCTCATCAAACACTACATTCCTATTTACAAACACCTTGTAGATTAATGGATCAAGTATTTTGTAGCCCTTCTTGAGACTGCTATAGCCCACAAAGATTTCTAGTTGAGCCTTCTTTTCCAATTTGTTCCTCTTAACAGCAGGAACATGTGCATAACAGATGCAACCAAATATTTTTAGGTGTGCAATTGAAGGTTTGAATCCAAACCAAGCTTCAAATGGAGTTTTATCTAGCAAGGCTTTGGTTGGTAGCTTGTTTTGCAGATAGACAACAATGTTTGCTGCTTCAGCCCAAAATTTTTTTGGCAAATTTCTTTTAAACATATGACATTTGGCCATATCCATTAAGGTTCGATTCTTTCTTTCACTAACACCATTTTGTTGAGGTGTATAGATGTTGGTGAGTTGATGTTCAACCCTTGACTCTTCACAAAAACTTTGAAACAAATCAGAAATGTACTCTATCCCATTCTCTAACCTTACAATTCTGAGCTTGCAACTTGATTGAGTCTTAACTGCTCCCATGAACTTCCAAAATATAGAAGCAACCTCTGACTTCATGTTGAGGAAATAAACCCAACAAAACCTGGAATAATCATCAATGAAAAGGATGAAATACCTAGTTACATTCAAAGATTGAGTCCTCATAAGACCACACACATTAGTGTGAACTAACTGTAGTTTTTCAAAGGCCCTCCACGCCTTGTTTACTGGAAATGGAAGCCTAGCTTGCTTTCCCAACTGACACAGTTCACAAACATCTTGTTGCTTAGGTGCTATTGTAAAGTTCTCAACCAAATCCTCCCTGGGTAATTGAAGTAAGGATCTATAATTGACATGGCCCATCTGTAACACCCCAAACCTGGCCTAGACATTATGACCGAATCCGACGTGCCACATCGAAGCGTTAAAAACATTTTGTATTATTGATCTAGAAGAACTTACTTAGTATTTTAAAGGTTAATCTTATTATAGGTTAAAGTGAATGGAAGCTGTGCGCCAGGTAAGGAATCGAAAAAGAGGAGGTGAGTCTATCGGACTACTTAAGTACCAAGCTCCCTTCAGACCCAATCCTAGACATGCACACCACCATTGCCACATCTTAACTTAGTGTGTATTCTTAGAAAACCAATTTGACTAATTCCATTTTAAGAAAAGTGATTAATTTTGGAAAACGTTTTCGTTGCGGAAGTTTTGCTTGTTGTCGTGATATTTTGAAATCAATTACTATTTTTGAAAACGCGCCCTAAAGTTACTCAATTTCAACTGTTAAAATAAAAGCATATCTATTCTAGCAACCATAACAAAACCATTAAAAATAATTAAAGCGACCTTATTACAATTTAAAACCCAAACTATAAAAGTAAATGAAAAGTTGTCCAATTCACCAGACGTAAACCGAATTTGCAGAACGTGTGGCCACTCCGAATCCCGCACAGCTCCAAGCCCACTATGGTTGGGGATTACTTGTGTGGATGAAAATAAGGGGTGAGTTTGGGGAAACTCAGTGTGTAAAATAACCCAACCATAGTCTAAATCAACTCAAACCACAGAAACAGATTAAGTTGGCCTTAGCCCAGAACAGATTTTAGAATGAAGCCCATAGGCCCATAACAGAACGGAACAGATATTACATGTTTATACAGAAACCCAACCCAAATCCAACCATATGCACCCCGGTCCAACCTTACACCATGTGCGGAGACTACTCAACCCACCCAACCGCTACACGCCACAAACTTTACAAAGCATGGTTGCTGAGAAATGAATAATGTGACAAAGTCACAGATCTGAATAATCGTGGCAGAGCCACCAGAACAGATAAATGTGGCAAAGCCACCAGATCAGATAATTGTGGCATAGCCACCAGGACGCTTCCTCCATAAATATAACTCATGTCCCCATGCAACAGATATACAAATCATGGCACACAACATACAGAATCAGATCATCATGCTTTTCAGTCAAAAATAACCCTAGGGGTATAATGGTCATTTTGCACTTAGGGATATAATGGTAATTTTCCATGTATAGGGGTATTCTAGTAATTTAACTATTTTAAGGTTTTCATGCATATTTCCACTATTTACGTACTAACAGAAGTACTTACCGAATGTTCTTACCGTATTGGGCCCGTTGGCCCATTAAGCCCAAATGTATCGAAGTGCACGAAATCGCGCGCTGCAGTCTTATCTCTTCAGATTACTGAATATGTTACTCAATCTATCTCATGAGCATTTGCACACTCGCAAGTTCACAAAATACTAATTTTTCGACATTTTGGCTTTTCGGCTTTTGCCGATCCAGTCTATAAGAGGGTGTTAGTTACACACCTGTTTGCGACGAAACGCTGACGAGCTCCACACACGAGTTGCCTACAGTCAGTTACTAATACGTTAACTATGAATCCATAACAACTTGTATACAAAAGCCCCTTACCAAAAATCGACCATGAACACTTTATCCGCTAACAATCCTACCTTTGCCGAAACTAGTGACTAGGCTTAGATCTAGTCGTTTCGCTTGTCCAAGCCTTCGATCAGTAGCCTCTAGATCACACTAACACCAAAACAAAACCATGATTACAACCCTTAGAGCCCTAGGCTCCAATCGGCAGCCTCCCTAAGTCTTTAGGGATTTCGACTTTTCCAAATCCTGAAATAATGAATAGATTTGAGTACTTACCACCGGTTCTTTCAGCCAACGATTCCACTTTAATTCCTATTCGATTTTTATGTAGATCTAACCCTCAAACCCTAGCAGAAATTGAACCTTTGATGGTCTAAAGATTTGGCTATGCCCCTAAGACTATGGGATTTTCAGCTTTTTGAAACAGTGAAGAAAAAGCTGAGATATGAGGGTTTTGCAGTGGTTCCATTGACAGGAATTTGGGGTTCAGAAGATGAAAGAATCGGCCAAACAGATGGAGAAGAATCAGAGAGTTTTGGCTAGGAGAAATCGGCACAGAAGAAAAATAAGCTTTCTAGATTTCGGCTTTTATGGCAATCGGCTATAAGGCTTAGAAACAAATGGTAAGGAAGTGGAGATGAGTAGAATGATAGAAAGATATGGCTAGGGAAGAAAAGAAGAATAAAAGGAAATAGATGAAGTGAGAAGAAAAGAGTTTGTCAGAAACGACACTACACTTCCCCAAATGCCGAAATTCCAACCTTTAGGAGACCTAGCCGAATTTTGCACTTACAGGATCCCTTGGCTGGCCAACTCTTGCTCCTCAAGAGTCCACTATTCGGCCAACACCATCCCCCTTGATCAGCTCCTAAACTTTCTCCCTTATCTCCTCCTTACCCAATCTCCTGACTCACTCAAACTCTTCCTGGCAGAGTTCTACTTGCATCCTATTTCTTGCCGTTCCTGTTCATAAAAATAATGCTACAATTTGCTTACCTTGTGACTTGAACCTTGGCTCCCCCTAATCATCCACACGCCACTTTTTGAGCACTTCAGTGGCGTCACATGCCACCTTGCCACCTGCTTCCTTGTGGCTTATTTTACCCATTAAATTTTAAAAGCCCAAATTACCAGAACCCCTTTTTCTTTTAGAATTAAAATTAGTTAAATCTATCAATTTTTAATTTAGACTTGGGGCTTTTAAAGGCCCACTAACATACTCAGACCTACATCAAGCAGTCAAAACACAGAAATTCGAAAATCTGCCAAAGTTCACAGAAGTCCCGAAAATTGGAGCGTTACAACTCTACCCTCCTTAAAGAAATTTCGTCCTCGAAATTTACCTGGTCCAAACAGATGAGGGTATTGTTGTTGCATCACCTCTTCTGGCTCCCAAGTAGCTTCCTCTCTACTGTGATTACGCCAAAGCACTTTTACTAAAGGAACAAATTTCCTTCTTAACACCTTGACATCTCGGTCCAATATCTGCACAGGCTCTTCCTTGAAAGTCAAATCAGGCTGCACCTCAATCTCTGCAACCGGCACGACATGAGTAGGGTCAGAACGATATCGCCTTAACATGGAGACATGAAAGACATCATGAATCCTGTCTAACTCTGGAGGTAATTCCAGTTGATACGCCACTGGTCCTACTCGCTTCAAAACCTGATAAGGCCCAATGAACCGCGGACTCAACTTGCCCCTCTTACCAAACCTTAATATCTTCTTCCAAGGAGAAACTTTCAAGAATACCGTATCACCTACTGAGTATTCAATCTCCTTACGCTTCAAATCCACATACGACTTTTGCCTATCAGATGCTTCTTTTAACCGATCTCTGATTAGTTTGACTTTACCTTCAGTATCAGCTACCAACTCTGGTCCAAGAATTTGTCGTTCTCCCAGTTCGGTCCAACAACTAGGGGTACAACACCTTCATCCATACAGTTCTTCATACGGTGCCATTCGAATACTCGCTTGATAACTGTTATTGTACGCAAACTCTGCCAACGGCAAGTAATCCTCCCAACTACCTCGGAAATCAATAACGCATCCCCTCAACATGTCTTCCAGAATCTGAATAACCCTTTCTGACTGACTATCAGTCTGGGGATGAAAAGCCGTACTAAAGTTCAATCGCGTCCCCAACGCTTCATGCAACTTCTGCCAAAACCGAGATGTGAATCTAGGATCCCGGTTAGAAATAATTGAAACTGGGACTCCATGAAGTCGCACGATCTCTGCCACATACAACTTGCCTAACTTTTGAAGTGAAAAGTCAGTGTGGACAGGTATGAAATAAGCTGATTTGGTCAACCTATCCACAATTACCCAAACCGAGTCTTTCTTTGTTGGTGTCAAGGGTAACCCACTCACAAAGTCCATGGTTACCCTCTCCCACTTCCAAAGTGGTATCTTTACTGGCTGCCAAAGTCCAGAAGGTAGTTGATGCTCAGCTTTCACTTGCTGGCATGTCAAACATTTCCCCGCAAACTCTGTTACTTCTAATTTAAGCCCAGGCCACCAATACAATTCTCGCAAGTTGTGATACAACTTGTTCCCTCCAAGATGCAAAGCACAAAGTCCTCCATGAGCTTCTTTCAATATTGACTGCCTTAAGTCAGAGTCCTTCAGAATGCAAATTCTCCCTTGGAAACACAGAACTCCTTCACTGTTCAACCCAAACTCAGAAGTTTCCCCTTTCTCAACTTGCTAGAAATGAGCCACCAAAGACTCATCCTTCAACTGCTTTTCCTTAATCTGATCCACCCAGGTTGGCCTTACTTGCAACTCAACCAACAGACTCCCATCATCATACAGACTCAAATGAGCAAACATTGCTCTCAAATTAGACTCAACTCTCCGACTTAGAGCATCGGCTACCACATTAGCCTTGCCTGGGTAGTACTCAATCGAACAATCGTAATCCTTAGGCAATTCTATCCATCTCCTTTGCCTAAGGTTCAGCTCCTTCTGAGTTAGCAAATACTTGAGACTCTTATGGTCTATGTATATAATACACCTGTCTCCGTACAAGTAGTGTCTCCAAATCTTAAGTGCAAAGATTACTGCTGCCAATTCCAAATTATGAGTAGGATAATTTCCTTCGTGAGGCTTAAGCTATCGTGATGCATAAGTAACCACCTTACCCTCTTGCATCAACACGCTGCCCAAACCCACATGTGATGCGTCACTGTACACAGTAAAATCCTTCCCAGACTCCGGCTGAATTAATATAAGTGCTTTAGTCAGAACTTTCTTCAACTTCTCGAAAGCTTCTTGCTGCTTCTCAGTCCAAACAAACGACACTCCTTTCATTATTAGTTTTGTCAAAGGTGCTGCCATCACAGAAAAACCTTCCACAAACCTCTTCTAGTATCTAGCCAACCCTAGGAACTCTAAATTTCCGACACCGAGCTAGGTGGCTTCCATTCCAAAATTGCTTCAATCTTTCGAGGGTCCACCTTGATCCCCTCAGCAGAGACAACGTGTCCTAAGAAGGTATCTCCCTCAACTAGAATTCACACTTGCTAAACTTCGCATAGAGTTCCTTCTCCCTTAATACTTGCAGCACAATGCGGAGATGCTCATCATGTTTCGCTTCTGTTTCAAAATATATCAGAATATCATCAATAAAGATGACTACAAATCAATCCAAGAATGGCTGGAATACACGATTCATCAGATCCATAAACACTGCAGGAGCATTCGTCAGTCCAAATGGCATAACCAGAAACTCATAATGACCATACCGAGTCCTGAATGCTGTCTTATGAATATCTGCTTCTTTGAGCCTTAACTGATGGTATCTAGATCGAAGATCGATCTTGGAAAATACAGAAGCTCCTCTAAGTTGGTCAAACAGATCGTCAATTCTTGGCAGAGGGTACTTATTCTTAATCGTCAGTTTGTTCAACTGCTGATAATCGATACACATCCGCATCGTCCTATCCTTCTTTTTCACGAACAGCACCGGTGCTCCCCACGGAGACACACTCGACCTAATAAAGCCTCTATCCAACAACTCTTGAATTTGAGCTTTCAGCTCCACTAACTCCTTCGGTGCCATCCTATACGGTATGATGGAAACTGGTGCCATTCCAGGCAGCAAGTCGATTCCAAACTCGACTTCTTAGTTTAGGGGCAGTCCCAAAAGCTCCTCCGAAAAAACATCTTGGAACTCCTTAATGGTTCTAACCTTATCCACTGTCAGTCCCTCATATTCCGACCGACATACCAATGCCAAATAGGCCTCACAACTTTTACGAATCCATTTTTCGGCTCTCAACCCCGTCACCATATTAGACAAATAATCTCTTCGCTTACCTATCACCATAACCTCTTCACCCTCCGTGGTCCTTAACACCATTCGCTTAGCAGCACAGTCCAGGGTCGCCTTATGCTTAACTAACCAGTCCATTCCCAGAATGAGGTCGAACTCTCCGAATGGTAACTCCATCAAGTCTCTAGGAAAAATCCTACCTTAAGTTTCTAAGGGCACACCTCTATACAGTTTGTCTACCCTAACCGAGTGACCCAAAGGACTTAGTACAGATACTCCAGTCACAATCTTCTCAGAGTGCACACCCAACGACCCAGATATGGCACATGTAACATAGGAATGAGTAGATCCAATATCTACCAAAACAGTATACGGCGTGCTAGAAACCAAAAACGTACCGGTTATGACGTCAGGTGCATCGCCCTCCTCACGACAATAAGCTGCATACACCAACGCTGGCTGTCGAGCCTCAGCATTTTTGGCACCCCTGCTAGGTGCCCCTCGACCTTGACCATTTCTATTTTCGCCCCTTCCTTGTCCACGTCCTCTCAGTGGTTGTGGTTTACCTCTCACCGGTTGAGCAACCCTCTGTTCAGTAACTTGAACTTGATCTATTTTCTGAGGACAATCTTTGACTCTATGGTCCATAGATCCGCACTGGAAACAAGCGCCAAAACATTTCCTACACTCGCCCAGATGTACCTTACCATAGTCCCCACAGATTGGTGGTCTGACAACGTTCATCGAAACTACTCGAACTGGCTCCTCCACTCTTGCCCTCTTGACATTCTTATTTGCTCCACCCGAAGGTCCTGAATCCTTCCGAAAACGGTTCTGATCCTTCTCACGGTTCTGCCTTTTAGGACGTTTTACTTCCTCAGCTATCTTGGCTTTCTCCACCAAAATCGCGAAGTCATGCTCCCTCTACGGAGCAATCAGCACCTTAAGTTCATCCCTAAGTCCATCCTCGAAGCGCACGCTACGCTCATACTCCGTAGCGACTATTCCTACAGCATATCGGCTTAGCCTTAGAAACTCAGCCTCGTATTCCGCAACCGTCTTGCATTCTTGAACCAAATTCAAGAATTCCTTCCTACGGGCGTCCATATAACTCGCCCCAACATATTTCCCCTTGAAAGTTGTCTTAAACAGCTCCCAAGTTATCCTATTAGCTGGGGTCCAATCTATCACAGTGAGCCACCATTGATAAGCTTCGTCTCGTAGCAACAATACGGCTCCCTTCAGCTTCTTCTCCACAGAGCAGCCTAAGTCGAACATGATCTATTCCGTGGCCTCCAACCAATATTCTGCCACATTCGGGGCTACACTAGATACACCCTTAAAGATCTCCGCTCTATTAGGCCGGAGTCGCTCAGAAATAGATCCTCAAATCCCATTACCCGTACTCGCCCTGACAACCCTTTCCAGAACCTGGAGCATTGCCTGCGACAGAGCGTCATCCCCGGCACCACGATCATGAGACTCCACTTCTGTTGCCAGTGGTACCGGTGCATCAGCCACGGGTATATGCCCTGAAGACGAAGATCCTACTTGGGCACTACTTCGGCCACGTCCACGGCTTCTTCCACGTGCAACTCTCGTACTCA
Organism: Gossypium anomalum; assembly: GCA_025698475.1. Classification (NCBI taxonomy): domain Eukaryota; kingdom Viridiplantae; phylum Streptophyta; class Magnoliopsida; order Malvales; family Malvaceae; genus Gossypium; species Gossypium anomalum. The sequence goes on from CM046966.1 coordinate 66,907,671, forward strand.
TTTATCTGATTACAAATTTTATACATTAATTAATTATTTCAGTGTTTATTACGGATGTTTTATGAACAGACAGTAATTTAGAGTTTGTTTTTCGCGGAATCGAAATCTAGCTACAGACTCAGTCTCTTACCAAAATTTCCTATAGTTTCAGTTTCATCCTACTAGATTATCCTAATAGGGTTTTAGTACAGACAGATAATTTAGAGAAATATTCAGAAAAGTTTAGAATAATACTTACAGACTTGGGCCGGAGATTCGGGTGCCACCTTCTAAAGATCCAAATTTTGAAAATTGAGTTTTACAATATTTATAAAATTTTTGTTTTCGAAAATCTCTATTTTTTGTGGACCCATTCCACAGCTGAGTTGTTGCAACGGGCTCTGATACCACTAAATGTAAACCCCAAACTCGGCTAGACATTATGACCGAATCCGACGTGCCACATCGAATCGTTAAAAATATTTTGTATTATTGATCTAGAAGAACTTACTTAGTGTTTTAAAGGTTAATCTTATTATAGGTTAAAGTGAATGGAAGCTGTGCACCAGGTAGGAAATCAGAAAAGAGGAGGTGAGTCCATCGGACTACTTAAGTACCGAGCTCCCTTCGGACCCAATCCTAGACATGCACACCACCATTGCCACACCTTAACTTAGTGTGTATTCTTAGAAAACCAATTCGACTAAGTCCATTTTAAGAAAAGTGATTAATTTTGAAAAACATTTTTGTTGCGGAAGTTTTGCTTATTGTCGTGATATTTTGAAATCAATTATTATTTTTGAAAAACGCCCTAAAGTTACTCAATTTCAACAGTCAAAATAATAGCATATCTATTCTAGCAACCATAATAAAACCATTAAAAATAATTAAAGTGGCCTTATTACAATTTAAAACCCAAACTATAAAAGTAAATGAAAAGATGTCCAATTCACTAGACGTAAATCGAGTTTGCAGAACGTGTGGCCACTCCGAATCCCTCACAGTTCCAAGCCCACTATGGTTGGGGATTACCTGCGTGGATGAAAATAAGGGGTGAGTTTGGGAAAACTCAGTGTGTAAAATAACCCAACCATGGTCTAAATCAACTTAATCCACAGAAACAGATTAAGTTGGCCTTAGCCCAGAACAGATTTTAGAATGAAGCCCATAGGCCCATAACAGAACAGAACAGATATTACATGTTTATGTAGAAACCCAACCCAAATCCAACCATATGCACCCCCGTCCAACCTTACACCATGTGGAGAGACTACTCAACCCACCCAACTACTACACGCTACAGAATTTACAGCATGGCTGCCAGAAACAGATAATGTGACAAACACACCAGATACAGATAATCGTGGCAGAGTTACCAGAATAGATAAATGTGGCAGAGCCACCAGATCAGATAATTGTGGCATAGCCACTAGGACGCTTCCTCCATAAATATAACCCATTCCCCCATGCAACAGATATACAAGTCATGGCACACAACATACAGAATCAAATCATCATGCTTTTCAGTCAAAATTAACCCTAGGGGTATAATAGTCATTTTACACCTGGAGGTATAATGGTAATTTTCCATGCATATGGGTATTCTAGTAATTTAACTATTTTAGGGTTTTCATGCATATTTCCACTATTTACATACTAACAGAAGTACTTACCGAACGTTCTTACCGTATTGGGCCTGTTGGCCCATTAAGCCCAAATATATCGAAGTGCACGAAATCGCGCGCACTGCAGTCTTATCACTTCAGATTACCGAATATGTTACTTAATCTATCTCACGAGCATTCACACACTCGTAAGTTCACAAATTACCAGTTTTTCAGTATTTCAGCTTTTACCGATCCAGTCTATGAGAGGGTGTCAGTTACACACCTGTTTGCGACGAAACATTGATGAGCTCCACACACGAGTTGCCTACAGTTAGTTACTAATATGTTAACTATGAATCCATAACAACTTGTATACAAAAGTCCCTTACCAAAAATCGACCATTAACACTTTATCCGCTAACAATCCTACCTTTGCCGAAACTAGTGACTAGGTTTAGATCTAGTCGTTCCGCTTGTCCAAGCCTTCAATCAATAGCCTCTAGATCACACTAACACCAAAACAAAACCATGGTTACAACCCTTAGAGCCCTAGGCTCCAATCGGCAGCCTCCCTAATTCTTTAGGGATTTTGGCTTTTCCAAATCCCGAAATAAAGAATAGATTTGAGTACTTACCACCGGTTCTTTCAGCCAACGATTCCACTTTAATTCCTATTCGATTCTGATGCAGATTTAACCCTCAAACCCTAGCAAAAATCAAACCTTTGATGGTCTAAAGATTCGGCTATGCCCCTAAGACTATGGGGTTTTCGGCTTTTTGAAACAGTGAAGAAAAAGCTGAGGTATGAGGGTTTTGCAGTGGTTCTGTCGACAGGACTTTGGGGTTCAGAAGATGAAAGAATCGGCCAAAAAGATGGAGAAGAATCAGAGAGTTTTTGCTAGGAGAAATTGGCACAGAAGAAAAATAAGCTTTCGGGATTTCAGCTTTTATGGCAATCGGCTATAAGGCTTAGAAACAAATGGTAAGGAAGTGGAGATGAGTAGAATGATAGAAAGATTTGGCTAGGGAAAAAAAGAAGAAGAAAAGGAAGTAGATAAAGAGAGAAGAAAAGAGTTTGTCAGAAACGGCACTACACTTCCCCAAATGCCAAAATTCCAACCTTTAGGAGACCTAACCGAATTTTGCACTTACAGGATCTCTTGGTCGGCGAACTCTTGCTCCTCAAGAGTCCACTATTCGGCCAACACCATCCCTCTTGATCAGCTCCTAAACTTTCTCCCTTATCTCCTCCTTACCCAATCTCCTGACTCACTCAAACTCTTCCTGACAGAGTTTTACTTGCGTTCTATTTCTTGCCCTTCTTGCTCATAAAAATAATGCTACAATTTGCTTACCTTGTGACTTGCACCTTGGCTCCCCCTAATCATCCACACGCCACTTTTTGAGCACTTAAGTGGCGTCACATGCCACCTTGCCACCTGCTTCCTTGTGGCTTATTTTACCCATTAAATTTTAAAAGCCCAAATTACCAGAACCCCTTTTCCTTGTAGAATTAAAATTAGTTAAATCTACCGGTTTTTAATTTAGACTTGGGCCTTCTAAAGGCCCACTAACATACTCAGACCTACATCAAGCAGTCAAAACACAAAAATTCTAAAATCTGCCAAAATTCACAGAAGTCCCAAAAATTAGGGCGTTACACCGTCCTTCTATGCATAAACTCATCCAATGTAGTTGTATAAGCACTAGCAGTTGCTTTATTCCAGTCAACAACAAAGCTCTTGTCAGTCATGACCACTAACATAAGCTTACATCCACTTGGATCATTAATCAAGCACTTTTTGTTCTTTAACACAATCGAGTACCTTTTCTCAAGTAATTGACCACTACTTAACAGATTTTTGTCTACATTAGGTACTAAAAGAACATTTGACACAAGTTTAGTACCTGAATGAGTGTCAATCAACACATCTCATTTTCCCTCTACTTTGATGTATTGTCAATTGCCAACTTTCACCTTGGAGTTGAAGTTGTTGTCAATCCACTTGAAGATACTGACATTAGGAGTCATGTAGTTGGTTCAACCACTATCAGTCAACCACCTTTTTTTTTTTATTTCTCCTGATTGCAAAACAAGAAACTACAAACACTTGCTTTTCATAAGCATGACTCTTTTCAGCTACTTGAGCTTGAGTGCTTAGCTACTATGGTTTCTGTTGGAAAAGAATTTTCATTTGGATTTGATTGTTTTGGATGAAAAGGCTTATGTGGTATTAAACTATTGGAAAATGGGTACAGATGACGTGGCGTCATTTTTCATACGATCCTTTCCATATTTTGTATAAACTAAATTACATTCTTTTATAATATTTTTTGTAGCATTAAAGCTAATGGAATCATCAAATTAAAGATTTTTTTGAATTTGCCTTTAATAAGGTTAGATTTGGCAAGTAAACAAGTGCTTGTGTGCAAATATTATTTCCTAAGCTGGAGAAGTTGAAACTATCCTCAATTAGCATTGAAAAAATATGGATTCCCCAAGCATTTTTTTCAACTCAAAATTTGACAAGTTTGATCATTGAGGGTTGCGACAACTTAAAACATGTCTTATTTGACTCCACGCCTGAATATTTGCAGTAGCTCAAATGCTTATGTAACGCCTCTAACCCGTATCTATTGCCAGAATATGGTTACGAGGCATTACTGATCAATACACATCATTCACATATATTTATACATTCAATATCAAAATCCATTCATCTCAATCATATTGTCTCTTCTAAGGTCCTATGAGACCTTAAAACATGTTTAGAAATGGTTCTGGACTAAATCGATAACATATGCAAACTTTGAGAAACTTATAAAATTTTCTAACATTTAAGGATCACACGCCCGTGTGAACAGGCCGTGTGCCTCATATGACTACTAGACACGCCCGTGTCACAGGCTGTGTAAAAATAAGGCATACATACTGACTTACACTAGACGGCCGATGACATGCCCATGTGCCAGGCCGTGGGAAAACTTGGGAGGTTATTGACTTGGATCACACGACCAACCACACGCCCGTGCGTCTAACCCGTGTGCCCTTCGAAATGGCCACACACGCCCATGTCCCAAGGCTGTATGACTCACACGGCTACCAGACACGCCCGTGTATCTAGCCCGTGCTCAAGACTGACTTGAAATTCTAATTATTCTCCAAGGGACACACGGCCATGTAACATAAACGTGTGTCGCACACTGCTAAGACACACGCCCTTGTCTCTGCCTGTGTGGACAAAAATAGGTCATTTGAAAAGCCAATTTGCTACCCTTTTCTCATGCACACAAAATAACCAAATTGGTACCATTTCAACACATATATAGGCAGCCAAAACATGCCAATTCATACACATATCATGCTATCTATCTTCAACCGTTTCAACTACTCAATTCCATAATAAAAAACATACCAAATCAATATACCAAAATCATCAAAACTTACATAACTTATAATCTCATTTATTCATCAACTAATCCTCTAATTCAAGTCACATAACACACCATATCATCATCTCAAATCAAACCGTAATATGCCAACTTCCAAGCATTAGTACATCAATTAATAACCAATCAAAAGAGCAACCATTTAGCTAAATCAACAACTATGGCAAACATACCTAAACACAAGGTAACTTATAATTCACATATATCACTTAATAAGCACATAATTCAAGCCAACTTAAATGGCCATATACACCAACATTTACAAGCCAAATCTTATGGCTATAATTATAACTCAAAACATACCAAGTTTACACTAGCCTATACATGCCATATACCATATATACAAAACTTTCAAAAGTACCAACAAGATGATCGATAGTGTGATAACGTTTCCCGATGATCCCAGAGCTCGAGCTAGCTTTGATACTCTATAAAACACAGACAAATAACATACAGTAAGCTTCGTAGCTTAGTAAGTTCGTACTAAATAAACTTGACAATTATAATATTCAAATCATCAATTAATAAACACTTAATAAGTCTTATATTATCATTCAATTCTAATCCATAACCATTTATCATATATATACAAATCCATCAAGCTTCATACACATAGTATCAACTACCACATAGGTATCGTACGTACCTGTACTCTCCCGTATTTCTTTATTACATTTTCACCTCTTTGTTAAATACGTTAATCTATCCGGAAATTTTTCAATACTCAAGGAACTCGCACACTTAGTGTAAAAATGATTAGCCGAGGCTATAACGATATCGCACACTTAGTGCTATCACGTTAAACTGAAGCTATCTCAGTATCGCACACTTAGTGTCACATATAGCTGAAGCTATCTCAGTATCACACACTTAGTGTCACATATAGCCGAAGCTATTCGAATTCACACACTAAGTGCCAGACATAGTTAATTTGTCGTCATCCTCAACTGTAGTCTCATATATATAATTTATGCGATATTAAATCATTTGAAACATAATTGTAACAATATTTATCACGTACGAACTTACCTTAGGCATAAAAATGATGAAACTAGTCGATTAATCGAGTACTTTGTTCTTGCCTCCATTTAAGTCTGGTTTCCACTTATCTTGATTTATATTATAAAAAATTAAACTCATTTAATCACATAATCTTTCAATTTAGTCCACAAACACATATTTGGGCATTTTTGCACTTTAGCCCCTAAAGTTACACATTTATTCAATTTAGTCCTTATTTCATAAATACACAAAATTCACAAAATTCAATATAACCCATGCTTAACCAAATTTCATAGGGACCCCTAGAAGTCTAAAACGTTTATTTATTTCACATTTCAAACCTCAATTTACACTTTTCACAATTGAATCCCTAATAGACATTTTTACTCAAAATCACTTAACAAAACTTGATAATCTATCATTTATCTTCCATTTTTCATCATCAACATTCAAAAATATCAAGCTATCATCAATGGAAACTCCAAAATTCATCAACCAATTCAAAAATTAGGGTACGAGCTAGCTAGAATACGAAGCAATAGTTACAAAAACATAGAAATCATCAAAAACTGAGCTCAAAACACACATTAATCAAGCTATCTTCTAGTCGAACCCTAAAACACCAAAAATGGCTTCTTCTTATTCAATAATCGGTGGTGGAAGATGATAATAAGGCTTGTTTTTTTGTTTTGTTTTATTAATATTAACCTTATTAACCAATTTTCCATTTTAACCTTAATTAAAACCATTTAAAAACACCTAATACAAGCCCATTCATGTCAAATTCCACTATCAAAGGTCTAATATCATCATAATGACCTAAGCTATGGCAATTATATACTTTTAATAAGTGGAATGCAACTTTTGCATTTTACGTGATTTAGTCCTTTTTATCAAATTAAGCTATTAAACGATAAAATTAGCTCACGAAATTTTCACACATATATAATCACATGCTGTAAACATAAAAAATAATATTAAAATAATTTTATGATCTTGAATTTGTGGTTCCAAAACCACTATTCCAATTTGGGTAAAATCGGGCTGTTACAGCTTGGAAATTAATGAATGGAAGTGCATACAGGAGATAATGTCAATGGCTAAGATGATCCAAAAAAAATTCAAAAATAGAGCTCTAATCCATTTCCCTCTATTGAACTTTCTCAAATTGAAGGGTCTTCAAAAACTCATCAGATTTTGCCATGAAGATTATACTATTAAATTTCTAGCCTTGATGAATCTTGTGATAGAAAATTGTCCAGAATTGAAGGGATTCATCCATAATTCTATGAGGAAAGAAATCCCTACCCAAGGATTTTGTTCAATAATAAGGTGCTCTTTTCAGTGTAGCGTATTTTTCTTTTTTCTATTTCCCTTTTTTGTTGTTATATTTAAATCTTTTAGTCATTTCATCTATTGGCATGAATAATGAATTATAGGTTGCTTTTCCCGACTTGGAGAAAATAACTATCTCTTATTTTTGGAATGCAAAGAGGACATGGTACAACCAACTTCATACAAATTCCTTTTCTATGATAAAAGAGTTGACTATTAAGAAATGTGATGTGTTGTTGAATATCCTTCCACCTTTTTTTTGGGGGGTTTTCCAAAGATTGAAGAAACTAATAATGACTGATTGTGCTTCACTAGAAGAAGTGTTCCAACTCCAAGTGCAAGGGTTAGATATTGAAGAAACATATGTGGTAAACAATCAATTAAGAGAAGTGAATCTCGTTTGCCTACCAAAGTTGAAGCATGTTTGGACCAAGTATCACAAAGAAAAATTTTCTTTTGAAAATCTACGACAAGTATGCATTCAAGAATGTTGGAGCTTGAAAAATCTATTTCCATTTTCAATTGCCAAAGATCTTTAGTAATTTGAAAGACTTACTATTGAAAGTTGCGGGTTGTAGGAGATTGTTTCAAAGAATGTTGAAGGATTAGACGAACAAGAAATTTTTTTTGCATTAAATCAAGTGCCTTTCCTTAACCTCTAGTATCTATCATACCTAACATGTTTCTACCCAGGAATGCATAGAACAACATGGGCTACATTAAAGGAATTGAGGATATATGGGTGTGAGAGGATTAAAATATTTGGGCATGAAGAATCCTAAATCTGACATTCACTTTTCCTCATTGAAAAGGTATGAACTATCACACCCTTTTTTTTAGTAAAGTTTATAAATTGTATTTAAATCATTTTGTACCTCTCAACTAATACATCTAATATAACAACCTGATTTTCAATGGTATCAGAAATAGTAGTTTTGAGGCCACAAATCTGATGAATGAATATGTAAATATTACTATTTAATATTTATGAGTCAAGTACAGAATTACGTCTAAATTTGATTTAATGATATTTTTTAATTGAATGAATAATTAGGTTCAAGTGGCATGTTTTAAAAGTCAAGTGGTTTTAAAAAATGAGGTATCAGGACCTCGTTTCTATAAAACGAGCCTATAAATATTTTATTAAATATTTAATTAAGAAATTTGGTTACAAGTGTTATTAAGGTCGTATTAAAATTTTGGTTAAGAAATTTTAACGTTTAGATAGTTAACTAAATAAAAAGGACTAAATTGTAAAAGGTGTAAAACCTAGTCATTATTGAATTACAATGATTAAACGATTTAATTATTAAATAAGAGAGGTTTTATATTGCAATTGTACCATGTTATAATTGTGGCACAGTTGTTAAGGATATTTATGCTTTTTATAAATTAAAACTTTAATAGTTATTATAATACAAGATATTATAATATAGTAAAACATAAAAAAGAAAAAGAAAAAGAGAATATCATTATATTTATTCTTTCTATTTCGAAACAGAAACCACCATGGGAAGAGACCTTCAAGCTTTGGTCTTCTCTAGCAAGCTTGCATGATCAAGAAACAAGATAGTTAGAGTTAGATCAGGAAAAGCTAAGATATCAGATTAATTGTTGAATTCATTTTTACAACTTTATTTGTCGAGGTAAGTTCGTTTAAGGATGGAAATTATTATCTTTTCCATTTTGGATGAATGTAAATAATTATTTATGTTATGCCAAATAGAGGAATTAATCAAATTAAATGATATGAGAGCTATAATTAAAGTAAGTTCATACACTTGAGTTTTATAATGTTGCTTTCTAGTTAATGGAATTGTATATATATGTGAGATATCTTTGGTTATTTATATTCCCATGAGAATTGCAAGTATTGTATATATATATGAAATAATTATTTGTGAATATAACAAGTTCTATTGTATACAGAAATGAAGAAGTGCCCCTATTCGCATAATTGTGCCCCTATTTGCACTTCGGTGCCCCTATATACACTTCAGTGTCACTGTTTGCATGTTTGTGTTGCTGTTTACATTTCGGTGCCCCTGTATACACTTCGATGTCCATGCTTGCACGTCTGTGCCCCTGTTCGTACTTCGATGCCCCTATTTTTCAATACGATGCCTCTAAAAATAGAGTAATGACTGAGTATGTGAACCGAATACTAAGGATTTGGACTAAATGATATGGATTGTTACATGGAATTGGTGTAGTTACCCGAGTACTAGAGTTAAATTATTAGTTCATCAGGATACGAAATAATTGAATTGTAATTTATTTATGTGCTTATATATTATGGCATAATTATAGTATTGGTAAGTGAAAGATATTATAATGAATTTATTAGTTACATGTATGGATTGTTACTTTGAAATTATATGATTTATGGCATGAAAAAGTCCTTCGAAATGAAGGTTGTTTTGATGTATTTGAATTGAAAAGGTAACATTTGAGTTATGGGGACGAATGATTTTTATAGTGAAATTCTTTTCATGATATGAGTGTGTAATTAAAGCTTTACTAAATATATGACTGTATAAAATGATCTATGATTTAACATAAGAATTTGGAATTTATGATAAGCTTATTTAAAAAAAGACGAAGGTATATGGTAGTCATATAATAGATGAATGGTGAAATTGAAATGCTTGATATATTATATGCCTTGTTTGGGTTGGATTTATACGTGTATTGCTTCACCTATTAATCTTGTGAAGTATAGTGTATAGGAAAAATAAATTTAGTTTATAATTAAATGAAGTTTCTCATAGTTGATTGATTCAATGCAATTGGTAAGTTTAAGTTCTTTTACATGAGCTTACTAAGTATTAGTTGCTTATATAGTTATTTTCCTTGTTTTGTAGATCATCAGAAAGCTTGAATGGTTGGAATCTTTGTTAGAGCACGATCACACTATCCATCGATCCACTTTGGTAGCTTTTGAATATATTGAAATGGTTATAAGTGGCATGTATAGGGTTGTGTGTTATTTTTGGTATGATTTGATTGTAATATAGTTTTCAGTGATGTTTTGGTGATTGGTTTGTTTTTGAATGGTGTCAAGTTCATTTTTGTTATGTCTTTTGATGAAGGCTTGTAAGAGATGAGTATTCATATGAGATGATAGTAGTTATGCTTACTCTCATGTAAGTAGAAAGGAGAAGGTTGTTTGATATGTTTGTGATATGGTCATTTGGTATGCATAAGGTATGCTAAGTGATGGAAATTATATTGTTGAATAGGTATAAAGTTGATTGTAATTGTGGTACCTATTGTTGGTACATTGGTTAAAACATATAGAATGATTGATTCGGTCTTATGAATGCTTGTGGAAATGGTGTGTGTATTGATGTGTAAGTTTTGGCTTGATTTTAGCTTGTTTAAGGGGTTAATTTGGAAGCACACGGCTTAGGACACAACTGTCACACAACCGTATGGCACACATAGTCTCCCCACACGGCCGTGTGTCTTTATTAATTTATGTGCAGGTTTCACACGGTCTAAGACACGGGCTAGCACACGGCCTATGACATGGCTATCTGAGCCAAGTCAATGAGTTACACGATCTATGACATGGGATGGGACACGGCCGTGTGTCCCTAATTACTTTCAAACTAATTTTAGAGCCCTGTAAACCTAAATTAAGGCCTATGTGAATATTTATTCTATGAATTGACATATGTTTATAGATTAATTGAACATTTGTTTTGATTTAGGATAAATTGTTATGTTTGGTTCTGTAACACTCCGATCCTTAATCCAGCGACGGAAACGAGATATAGGTGTTACATCCAAATATTCATTTGAAAATGTAAAATAATTAAAATAATCACCGAATTCGTATTTTTTTTCTTATCTAACCAATAATTTCTAACGTTTCTAAATTTTATTTTAGTAACAAATTCTTTGTAATTCTATACCTATTTATAAATTATATTGCCTTTTTTTTATAAAAAAATCTAACTCGCATATTCTTAATATAGAAATTAAAACTACAAAAACACATCACTTTAAATAATCGATTTCATAGTTCATTTATGGGCTTCTATTATGTATTATAGCTATTCTTTTGTATTAGATGTTTCTGTTTAAATGAAATTCTATATCTAATACTCTACGATACTCATTGTCCTTACTTGTTGCTTCTTAGGTTATCCCCCAATTGGAGGAAGTTTCATTTATCCATGGTGATATTGCGATGATAAGTGATGGCTAGTTTGAGGCCGACTTATTTTGCAATATAAAATGTCTTAGAATTAATTGTTGCTTTGGTATATTTGTTTTCCCAATTTATTTCCTTAGAAGGTTTTACAATCTTGATTGCCTTCTGCTAAATTATTGCTCTTTTAAAGGGCCAACTTCTTTCGAAAGTGATGCATTTGAAGATAAAGACATGATCATCACGATCCCAAAGATAAAAAACTTGAAATTGGGTAGGATTAATAACATAGGACATCTATGGAAGCAATACTCCTCGCTTGACACTATATGTTCAAGTCTCGAATGTCTTAAAGTTTGAAAATGTGGCAATTTGATTAATTCAAGAATAGATCTTTCATTTTTCTAAAAATCTTACAACTTTAGATGTCTTCAAATGCAATGAGATGTCACTAATAACATCTTCCAAAGCCTGAAGTTTGGTGTGCCTAGTTACAATGAGGATAAGAGAATGTGAAATGATAAGAGAAGTAGTTGCAAGCGACAAGGATGATACGTCATATGAGATTGTTTTCAAAGTGCTAAAACGTTTAGAGCTTCATTGTTTACAAAGCCTCACAAGCTTTTGTTCAGGCAGTTATACCTTAAGGTTCCCATCCTTAGGACAAGTTAATTTGAAACAATGTCCTAAAATAAAGAACTTCTATCAAGGAGCGCCAAGCACACCAAAATTGCATAAAGTGCAGTTAACAAAAGAAAATTTTAAGAGAGGTTGGATTGGTGACCTTAATGCCACTGTGGAGCAATTATATAGAGAGCAAGTACTGATTTAAAAATTCATTGAAAGATGTATATACATTTAATTATGATTTGTGTATTTTATTTTCACAATTGCATTGTAAGACCCTTGTTAAATATGTTGGATATGTTGCTTCTTGGGTTGGATATCATGGTTTAAAGAATTTGAAGTTGTCAGAGTTTCTAGAGTTGAGAGACATATGGAGTAGAAATCCTTAAGAAATGTTAGGATTTTACAACTCTTGAATTTTTAGAGGTTTGTGATTCCAACAATTTGAGATACATTTTTAACCTTTCAATGGCCTTCAGCTTGGGGCAACTGCAAAAAATGGAAATCAAGTGATGTGGTAATTTGGAACAAGTCATCAAAGAAGAGGGTTGAATTACAATGGTTGAGGAAGTAATTAGAGATAGTAGCAAGATCATTAGCATATTCCCTTGTCTACAATCCATTATAGTGGATTCTTGTCCGGAGATGACAAGCTTTTACTTGGGAAGTAAAGGTCTTGAATGTCCATCCTTAATTGAAATTATGGTAACTAACTGTTCCAACATGACTACTTTTGCTTCTACATTTTCAGGAGTGGAAGATAAAAAAGCAATAATTGGTGACGAAGTTGATAATGTTGCTACATTTTTCTCCGAAAAGGTTAGTTTTTCTTTTAATGAATCTTCATATATACATTTAAGTCATATGGCTAGTCATGACTCATGAGCTATATCTTTATTTCTCGCTAATGCCATCTACACTCCTTAACAACTTGAAGAATGAAATAGCAATAAAGGTAACACTTAGAAAGCATATTTATTTTTTTCTTAAATAAGAGGTTTTATATATTTTTTATTTTTAAATATTTTCGGTATTAAAATAATATTTTTATTTTTATTTTAAAAGAAATTCAATGAATTTATAATAAATTTAGTTTGATTTCTATGAAAATGATGACATTTATTATGTCGTTTCTATTGAAGTAATTCTCACTATATTATTATTTTATTATTGTTTGACTCATAATTAATTAATGAAACTTATACATCATGAACTCGATAAAATCATTACTAAGGATCGAAATTGATAATAGAAACACATTTATGTAATTAAAAGGAACAAACGTTTTAAAATTGAATAAATTTTATATATTACTTTAAACAAATCATTACCAATACCATTTACTTTAAATATTTATCTCTCTTAACAAGATTTATTTATTTATTTTAACTTGTTTATTTTAAGCATAACGCTAGCAAATTAAGTTTTAGTTACTTTTGATAAAATAAAACAAGTTTGAAATGTTCACTATAAATTATCAACAATTTAATTGCTATTTATTTCTATCTTATATAAAAGTAGAAATTTGAAAAAATTTGTCAATATATTCTTTATTGTTCATTATTTTACTGAATTTTCCATTTAAATTATTTTTATTATTTAAAAGAGGGGTAATTATTTGATACACGAGTTGTAGAGGTATTTTAGATTCCACAAGCAAGTTGATGAGGGTGTAACAAGTATCTCATTTATTTATATATTTATTTTATCCTTTTTCACAATACCATATAAGACACTTGTCACACCCTAAATTCGTTTACGTAGTTTAAAATACCTCTGTAATCATGTATGAGATAAATAAATAAATAAAACTTTCATTAAATAAACTCAAATAATAAATAAAAATTTAAAAAAACTTTCATTAAATAAACTCAAATAAAAAAAAATTTACTTTATATTTAAATTATTATGTTTTCATTAACAAAAAAGAAAAATTATATTACTTTAGTCAATTTTAATTATTTGCATAATAATTATTTACAAACTGTTATCGTAAGTTTTTTTTTACTATTAGCAAAATTTTTATTAGCACAATATTTAAATTATCAAAATCATTTATATATTTTAATTATGTTTATTAGTTATTATTTTGAACAATGTTATTTTGAATTATTTGCATGCACGTTAAATATAGTACAAATGTTTCAATTATTATTTAAAAGTTTTGTAATATTATTAAAAAAAATATTGATCTACAAAATATGTCAGTTTTGTGATACAGTATAAATGATTTAATTATGATTCGAAAACTTTTTCTTATTATATTTGAATTTTCAAATAAATTAATATATTTTAATTAAATTTAAAATTTTGAACAAACAATTAGTTACAATTAAAAATGCATTATATAAAAACTAATTAAAAATTAAACATGTAAAATAATGTGAAATACATGTAACATTAGAAACTAGTGTGTATGTAAGTAGTTACATACAAAAAAGTCAACCGAAGATAATTTTGTATTAAATTCATTGAGATCCTTCTCATGAACAATGGTTCTAATTGTCTTAATTATATGATTCACCGATACCTTCATCAAAACATCAATGAACTAATATTTTATATATTTTATTTCTAATTGTAATTATCTCTTTCTGTCATTACGTAGGTTGCTTTTCCCAACTTGAAGAAAATCAAAATCTCTCATTTGAGGAACACAAAGAGGATATGGTACAACCAACTTCATATGAATTACTTTTCTATGCTAAAAGAGTTGACTATTAAGGAATGTGATGTGTTGCTGAACATCTTTCCACCTTTTCTTCTGGGGTTTTTCAAAGATTAGAGAAATTAATAGTAACTAATTGTGTTTCACTAGAAGAAGTGTTCCAATTCCAAGTACAAGGGTAAGATGTTGGAGAAACGTATGTGATAGACAGCCAATTAAGAGAAGTGAATCTCTTTTGCCTACCAAAGTTGAAGCATGTCTGGACACATCACAAAGGAAATATTTCTTTTAAAAGTCTACGACAAGTATGTTTTGAGGAATGTTGTAGCTTGAAAACTCTGTTTCCATTTTCAATTGCCAAAGATCATCAGCAACTTGAAAGACTTACTATTGATTGTTTGGGTGTAAGGCTCTAAAAATAGGTCTAGTAGTTTTGGGTAAGTTTACCGGGTTTCGAGTGAAAAATTCAGAGTTAATCGGGGTTATTAGTATTTTTTCTCTTAATTTAGTTAGCATAATTTCATTTTAAAAAATCTGAAAATAATATTCTAGAAAATAAAAATATTTTTAGAAAAATTAATTTTGTAGTTTAAAATAATTTTTGGGTAAAATAAATATTTTGATTCAAATTAGAATTGAAAAATAAATTAAAATAGAGATTTAATTGAGAGAATTTAAAATATTTTGCAAAACAAGGGAAATGTTTGAGTGGTTTTATGGCAAATTACCCATATTCTTGGATTTTTTGAAGAAAATGATTACTTTATAAAACAAGGGAATTGTGGGAGTGGCTTGATGGAAATTTCCCCAATTTTTGAAAATCAAGTGGGGATTTTTTAGCTCAAAAACACTACAACCTCCTTACTTCACACACATTTTTCACTCGATTTCTAAGCGTTTTCTCTCTCTTTTTTTTTCATTTTTGAACTCCACATATCAAAGATTAGATCTTATTTTTTATTTTCTCCAAATTCTCTCAAAATTCTCCAGAAAAGATTTTCAAAGTTGAGAAGAAACTCATCCGAGTTCTTCAAAGATCTTGATCCAATCTTCAATATTGATGATTCTAGATCGATTGAAGGTTATTTCTCAACTCTAAATTCATTTTAAAGTTATTTTTAATCATTATTTTTTATTTAAATTGTAACACCCCATACTCGTAACCCACACCGGGCAGAGTACAAGACATTACCTAACTTATTCTCATGAAAGCAATAGTTCTCAAGTCACTGAGACTCAGTCCAAATTTAAAACTTTTTCGATTTCCACTTTTAACCTCTTAATATGGGCTTACGAGGCTTAAATCGACCATTGGAAACCATTCGGAACCTTTTCGGGTCCCCATCCAATCTATGCAAACTTTGAATTTTAAACAGGGCACACGCCCGTGTAGACAGGTAACACGCCCGTGTGACCATCTTAACATGGTCGTGCTGATGGCCCATGTGTCTCACACGGCCTAAGGACCTAGGGACACTCCCGTGTCTCTTACCCGTGTAACCAATTTAATTACACAATTTCACATAATTCAACTGCAGACTTCACACGGCTTGGACACACGCCCGTGTCCCTGGCCGTGTTGCTCATACGGCCTCAACATGCCCGTGTCTATGGCCCATGGAACTCTCTGTTTGTGACTTCATCACCAACCAAGGATACACGGCCACGGCACATGCCCGTGTCCATAGCCTGTGTCCATCACACGGCCATGACACGCCCGTGTCGTAGCCCATGTGCAAAAACCTAGGCATTCTGTTTCTGATGTCAGCATGCTCAAAATGTTACACGGCCAAGGCACACGCCCGTGTGCTAGGCCATGTCCTCCACACGGCTGAGACACATGGTCGTGTCTCAGTTCGTGTGTTGATTACCATGCATACTGACTTGAATGTTAGCCATCATTTAAGGCTTAATACAAAATGAAAGGTTTCTAACCCAAGCCAACACATTTGGCCAATTCTCAAAGACACAAAACATTAAAGTCTAAGTCCTATACATGCCATTTTTAAAAATATAAATCCAACTATACCGAATATTTCGGATGATAGTGTGATCGATATCTCTAATTTCTGGTGATCCTTAAGCTATGTAGGCAGCACTGTAAGAAAAATGGAAAGAAAGAGGGAGTAAGCACAAGAGCTTAGTAAGTTGCATATAAATAAATATACAACAACAATTCATCAATAATCATCATGCTCATAACACAAGGGTAAGTGTAAGCATAACTTACTTATTACCATCCATACAAGTCATATACTCTTTACTGAGCTTATTTCTCATACGTACCAATTAGGTACCTGCACCACTTAACATATCATTATGTTTTCCTTGTCAACTCACAAACATACTTTCACCGTTGAACCATTCAGAACACTACCAGACATTCTACAAACCTCAAACTTTGGGCAAGGTGCCAATACTATTTCACGGAATAGTCTTACACTCGCTCACCTCTCAAGTCGATGCCATGTCCCAGACATGGTTTTATACAGACTAAAATCATCGAGGCCGATGCGTGTCCCAGACACGTCTTACACTAGCATTCGTCTCAATACCGATGCCATGTCCCAGACATGGTCTTACACTAGCTCTCGTAGTGTGGCCGATGCATGTCCCAGACATGTCTTACACTAGCTCACACAAGTGACCCAAATGTCATGGCTTGAATATCCGGGTTATTTCCTAATATTCCAACGAGAATTCTACTATCTCATTGTCATTATGCATTCTCAATTCACAATCAAGCAAGTCATGCTATATCCATCCAATGACAATTTAAGCACATATATTGTCGACATAGTTGTATTATTTACATACAACTTACCTTGGATACAAAATGTACTCGACCAGTCGGCTTTGTCGATTCGCTTGGCTTTCCCCTGGTCTAGTATTAGATTTGGTAAATCTTGATCTATAATAGAAAAAAATGCATTCATTTAGTCACTAATTGCAATTAAGCAATTATAAATTCACATTTTGGTAAAATGACTATTTTGCCCCTAGACTTTGGCAAATTGACCATTTTACCCCTATGCTCAAAAATTGATTTTTATTGAATTTCCTCTTATCTTAGGCCTAACGAACCCTTTTTACTCTTATAACAACCCAAATTCTCACTATTTCACACACTTATCGCATATATTGCAACTTATGCAAAATAGTCCCTTTAGGTGTTTTCATACTAACACCTTTCACAAAAGTTGTTTAGAACTCTTCTAAGACTCATATTCTTCCATAAAGTTTCAGAAAATAACATGAACATTCACATGATGAAACCCTAGACTTATCACCATTTTGCAAAATAGTCCTCTCATTTGAAAACCCATGATACAAGCATTCCAAAAATATAAAAATCACCAAGAAAATCATCAAAATCACTTACATTATGAGAGGATTAAGTTGATACAAATTTTCAGCTTTCAAACCTCTATATTTTCTGATATTTTTGATGGAGAGAAAAGATAGAGAAGAAGAAAAGTAATAGCTAGGCTTTTAGGCATTATTTTATCACAAAAGTATGTCATCAAGTCACATAATATTGACTTTTTTGATAAAACTTGTCTCCTATGGCCGGCCACCTTATTTTAGGGGTCTAATTGCTCTTTAAAGGCCCCCAATTTTAGTTCTCTAGCTATTTAACACATTTGGGTATTAAAATGTAACTTTTGTCTTTTATGTGATGTAGTCCTTTTTCGCAACTGGGCTCACAACCGTTAAAATTAACTTATCAAATTTTTCATAGACTATAATATACATGCTATGACTCTAAAATAATAATAAAAATAATTTTCCAAACTTTGGATTTGTGGTCCCGAGACCACTGTTCTGACTAGGCCCTAAATCTGGTTGTTACATAAATCAATTAAAATGGTTTTTCAAATCTTGACATCTTCTCTCTTGAACATAAAATTCATCAATGGTGAATTCCTAGTTTTGAGTTGGAATCCAAGTTTAAATGGATATATAAGTTCAAATCATGTTTATTAAGAGGTTTTTGATCAGAAAACAAAATATGAAACTCGTTTGATTGATCAATTTTGACAAATCCATTTTTAACTAAGAACATGAGTTTATTTTTTGAAAAATTATGAAACGGTTTGTTTGATGAAATTGATGCTTAGGTTTTGTGTTTATAGATTAGAAATAATGTTTAGATATGGTTATTGGAGTAGAGAAGGTCATTTAGGGGATGAAATTTGTGTTTAAACTATACCGTGGTTTTTCAGTAAGGTAGATTGGAGAGGCATTTTAGATCCGTGAATGTAACAGCCCAATTTTGGGCCTAGTCAGAACAGTCGTTTTGGAAGTCGAGGTTAGAGAAATTATTTTTAATATTATTTTATGTGTGATGGCATGTTTATAAAGGTGCATGAAAATTTTGGTGAATTAATTTTAGCGTTTGTGAGCTTAATTGTGAAAAAGGACAAAATCGCATAAACTGTAAAAGTCCTATTTTGATAGCTAAGGGTTTCAAATAGCTAGAAACCTAAATTGGGGTCTTTAAAGGGCAATTAGACCCTTTAGAGAGGCATGCCTGGCCATAGGAGACAAAGATGGTAAAAAAGTCAAGATTTGGTGGGTTTGGTGCTAAAATTGACTAAAATAAAAATAAAATAATGGGAAAAAATATCATCTTTTTCCCCATCTTCTTCTCCACCGAATTTTTAAAAAAATTAGGGGTTTTAAAGCTTGAAATTTTCAGCAACTTGTAGCCCTCACAAGTAAGTGATTTTGATGGTCTTTCTTATTTATTTTTGCACTTTAAGAACCCTTGTAGCATGAGCTTTCAAATGAGGGTACTATTTTGCAAAATGGTTGAAAGTCTAGGGTTTTACCATGAGAGTGTTCATGTTGTTTTCTAAAATTTTATGAAAGAAAATGAATCATGGTTGTGAAATAAACAACTTTTGTGAAGGGACTTCTCATGAAAACCCTAATAGGACCATTTTGTAAAGTTTGTAAAATAGATAGTAATGTTGTGAAATATTGGAAACTTGGGGTTGTCATAAGAGAGATAAATGGTCGGTTAGGCTTGACTAATAAGGAAACTCGATAAAAATTGATTTCTGGGCCTAAGGGTAAAATGGTCATTTTGTGAAAGTCTAGGGGCAAAATGATCATTTTGTCCAAATTATAAATTATTGAGTGTTTAGATTTAATTGATGATTAAATGACTAAATGTTACCATTTTAGATCAAGAAATACAAAATCCGAACCTAGACCGGGGGAAGGCCAAGCAAGTAGATTAAATCAACTAGTCGCCACATTTTGAGTACTGAGGTAAGTTGTATGTTAATAATGCAACTATATCTTTATGATGTGTAATTGAGCTGATATGGCATAAATTGTCTTGACTTTGAATATGAGAATACATGTTGAGAAATTTATGTAGTAAAGACTTTCGTTGAACATTTGGAATAGACTTGGATATTTGTACCGTGATAATAGGTGAAATGTGTGCTAGTGTAAGACATGTCTGGGACATGCATCAGCCACAACATGAGAGCCATTGTAAAATATGTCTGGGACATGCATCGGCCTCGAGATATTTAAGCCAGTGTAAGACATGTCTGGAACATGCATCGGCATTGAGACGAGAGCTAGTGTAAGATATGTCTGGGACATGCATCGGCCTTGTGATATACGAGCTAGTGTAAGATTTGTCTGGGACATGGCGTCAACTTGTTGTGTGTGTCAGTGTAAGACCTATCTGGGATATGGCATAGACATGTCTGGGACATGGCATCGGCCTCGCTATATGAAAGCCAGTGTAAGACCATGTCTAGGACATGGCGTTGGCATCTCAACCCATGTTAGGGCTATTGAGTATCCGGTAGTATTCCAAATGGTTCAGCAAAAGGTTTATGATTTATATTGAAATGAGAAATTTATGATCATATGATGAGTGGTACAGGTACCTAATTGAAATGTATGAGATATGGGCTCAATGTATGCAATATGAGCTGTATTAGATGGTGATGAGTAAGTTGTACTTACGTTTATTTATGGTATTCATGAATAAGCTATGAAAGGTTATGAACATATTGCTTTATCATAAGTAGTTGTTGTTTATTTTCATGCAACTTACTAATCTTTATGCTTACCCTATTTCCTTTCCATTTTCTTATAGTGTCGCCAAAGTTGCCCGAGGATCATTTCTTACGTTGGAAAAGCCAGTCACACTATCATCTGAAGCACTTGGTATACTTAGATCTTTTATTTTGATTATAGTATGTATAGGACCCTGACTTTTAAGTTTTGTGTCATTGTTAATTGGCCAAATGTGTTTGCTTACTTTAGCATTTGATTCATTTTGTATAAGGCCATGGAAAATGGCTAATATTGAAAGTTTATATATAAATGCAAGATAGTCTTTTATGAATGTGAAATTGTTGGCATGGTTGAATATAAGAAATGTATATAGGTCTTAGCTATGGTTGTTTGGTTGAGAAATCATATTAAGTTAGACTTTGATATGTTGGTTGGCATTAGATTGTGTTTCAGGGTGGAAAAAGGCTTGGTAGATAGCCTTATATTGTCCACACGGGTAGGCACACGGGCATGTGTCTAGGCCGTGTTTGACACGCAGTCAGCCTCATTGGCATGTTGTCTGGCCATGTGTCCCCTGCACGTAAAAAAAATTTCAAGTCAATATGCATGGTAGTAAACACACAGGCAGAGACACGGTCATGTGTCTCAGCCGTGTGGAGGGCACGGCCTCTGGCCACGGGCTGTGTGCCCCTAATTGGATGATGATGTTAGAAACAGAATGTTAAGGTTTTTAGACACGGGCTAGGACATGGGCGTGTCATGGCCGTGTAAGGGACACGGGCCATAGACACGGGCGTGTGTCAGGCCATGTGAAAATCTCTGTAGGTTTGAATTTAGAATTTAATTCACATGGGCATGGGACACGGGCGTGTCCCTAGATGCATAGGCCATATGTGTCACACGGGCTATTAGCACGGCCATGTCATAATGACCACACGGGCCTGTTGCCCTCCCACACGAGAGTGTGCCTTGTTTCAAGGGTTATTTTTCTAAAGTTAGTTAAATGAAAGAAATAACTCGGGTTGGTCTCGAATGGTTTCCAGAGGATGTTTGGGGCCTCGTAGGCCCATGTCAAGGAGTTTAGACAAAGTTCGAAGAAGTTTTTAATTTGACTGAGTCTTGATGACATCGAAATGATTGTATGCATGTGATTAAGTGTGGTAACGCCTCGTATCCTATCCTGACGTAGGGCTCGGGTGTGAGGTTTTACATTTAGTGGTATCAAAGCTATGGTTTGGTCGATTCTAGGACTAACCTAACGTGAGTATAAGTCTAGCTATACATGACATAATTGTATATTGATAGTGTGACGACTCCTGACGAGATAAATTGTGTTTTTGTTTATATAGTAAATGGATCCTGGTGTAGCTACAGAAGATGATGTGGAAAGTAATGCACCGACTCCCACTAAAGGGATCGCGCCAGTAGATAGTGGGCCCGTGACAATAAGTCAGGGCAGAGGGGCTAGAGAAGCTTACCTCCATATGATGGATGCCTGGTACTCAGAGTTTATTCGTGCAAATTCGAATACTCCACCTCCCCGACCTCTTTCGATTCGTTAGTATGCCCCTGTAGCTCCACAAGGAGTGGATATGGTTAGGAGAGAGAAACTCCCAGTAGATAAAATATGAAAGCAAGGGGCCGAGGAATTTCGGGCTAATATTGATGATGACCTAGAAAGAGAAGAGTTCTGGTTGGAAAATAACATTAGGGTATTTGATGAGCTATTGTGCACGCCTGAGGAGTGTGTGAAGTGTGCAGTGTCACTCGTATGAGACTCGGCCTACCAATGATGGAATACTCTCGTGTCCATTGTACCGAGAGAGAGGATAATTTGGGAATTCTTCCTGGAAGAGTTTCGAAAGAAGTACATTAGCCAAAGGTTTATAGACCAGAAAAGGAAAGAATTTTTAGAGCTGAAGCAAGGCCGTAGAAAGGTGACAGAGTACGAGCGTGAGTTTGTGAGACTCAGCAAATATGCACGGGAGTGCATATCTATAGAAGCCATCATGTGCAAGAGGTTTGAAGATGGTTTGAACGAAGATATCCGTTTATTAGTTGGCATTTTAGAATTGAGGGAATTTATGGTGCTCTTGGAGAGAGCATAGAAGGCCGAGGAATTGGCCAAAGAGAAGAGAAAAGCTGACATCGAGTCTCGAGACTCAAGAAAAAGACAGATGGGGAAATTACAGCAGACCTCATCTAAGAGATCGAGAGAGTTTCCTACCCGATCAAACACAACAGTAGAGGTGCTCCTAGAGATTCAACTGTCCAAGGGCCGAGCGCCTGCAAGAACTTATGCCATTCGCGCTCGTGAAGAGGCATCTTCACCAGATGTGATTACGGGTACTTTTTCTCTTCTTGATATTTCTATTGTTGCTTTAATTGATCCGGGGTCTACCCATTCTTACGTTTGCATGAAATTAGTACCCAGTATGAATATGACAATCGAGTCTACAGAATTTGTAGTAAAGGTATCAAGCCCATTAGGCAAGCATGTGTTAATTGACAAAATATGTAGAAACTGTCCTTTGATGGTTGGAGGTCATTGTTTTTCGGCTAACCTCATGCTGCTACCGTTTGATGAATTTGACTTAATCCTCAGTATGGATTGGTTGACTTCTCATGGTGTCGTAGTGGATTGTGGAAGAAAAGTTATTGATTTGAAATATGAAGATGGGAATGTTTTTTGGGTTGAACCAGATGAATCGGATAACTCACCTATAGTGATATCATCTATGATCATGGAGAGATATTTGAGAAAAGGGTGTGAAGCTTATCTCGCTTTGTATTGAACACTCAAGCATCTGAATTGAAGATCGAATCAGTGCCAGTGGTATGAAAGTTTACAGATGTGTTTCCAGAGGAATTACCTAGACTGCCTCTAGTGAGGGAAGTTAAATTTGGAATTGAGTTAGTCTCTGGAACGACACCCATCTCGATTGTCCTGTATAGGATGGCTCCTACGGAGTTAAAAGAATTGAAAGTTCAACTACAAGAGTTGGCGGGCAAGGGTTTTGCGACACTGAGTTGTTCTCCATAGGGTGCCCCTGTGCTATTTATGAAGAAAAAGGACAGGTCGATTAGGTTATGTATAGACTACAGATAGCTCAACAAGGTGACTATGAAGAACAAGTATCCTTTGCCAAGGATCGATGATTTGTTTGATCAACTGAAGGGAGCCACTGTGTTTTCAAAGATAAACCTGAGGTTCAGCTACTATCAACTGAGAGTAAGAGATCAAGATGTACTGAAAATTCCTTTTCAAACGAGGTATGGCCACTATGAGTTCCTCGTCATGCCCTTTGGCTTAACAAATGCCCCGGCTATTTTTATGGACTTAATGAACCACATTTTCCGACCATATTTGGATAAGTTCGTCGTCGTTTTTATCGATGACATATTGATTTATTCGCGTGATGAGAGTGAGCACTCGGAGCATTTGAGGACGATTTTACAAACCTTGAGAATAAGCAGTTATATGCCAAGTTCAGTAAGAGTGAATTTTGGCTTAAAGAGGTCGGATTCTTGGGACACATTATGTCAGATGACGGGATCAGAGTTGACACGAGTAAGATCTCAGTTATTGTTGAGTGGGAACTACCGAAGAATGTGTCGAAGATTAGAAGCTTTCTGGGCTTAACTGAGTACTAAAGATGGCTTGTTAAAGTATTCTCGATGATAGCTACTTTGATGACTAGACTGCTACAAAAAGAGGTCAAGTTCGAATGGAATGATAAGCGCCAACAGAGTTTTAAGAAACTAAAGGCTTTGTTGACCGAAACCCCCGTCTTAGTGCAACCGAAATCAGAAAAAGAGTTTGTAGTGTATAGTAATGTGTCCTTGAATGGATTGGGATGCATGCTCAAGCAAGAAGGTAAGGTAATAGCCTATGCCTCGAGACAGTTAAAGCCACACGAGAAAAACTACCCGACGCACGATTTAGAGTGGGCTGCCATAGTGTTCGCGTTAAAAATTTGGAGACACCATTTGTATGGTAAGAGATGCTGGGTGTCCACTGACCATAAGAGTCTAAAGTATTTGATGACTCAAAAGGAACTTAATTTACGGCAACAAAGATGATTGGAATTGATAAAGGATTATGAGTTGGTGATTGACCACCACCCAGAAAAGGCGAATGTAGTCACCGACACTCTGAGTAGAAAATCATTGTTTGCTTTGAGGGCTATGAATGCCAAGTTGACTGTGACTAATAATGGTTCGATCCTAGCTGAGATGAGAGCTAGACCGATGTTCTTTCAAGAGATATATGAGGCTCAGAAAGGTGATAAGGACTTGCAAGCTAAGATGGCTCAGTGTGAGACGGGAAATGAATTAGAATTTCGTATTGGTATCGACGGTTGTATAATGTACCGAGAGAGAATTTGTTTACCCAAGGATAATGAGCTCATTCAAAATATTTTACAAGGGGCACATAGTGGTTGTTTGTCTATCCATCCAGATAGCGTGAAAATGTATAACGACTTGAAGAAAATGTATTGGTGGTCTGGAATGAAAAGAGACATTTTTGAGTTTGTCTCTAAATGTCTAGTTTGTCAGCAAGTGAAGGCTGAACACCAAGTACCTTCAGGTTTACTTCAACTCGTAATGGTTCCCGAGTGGAAATAGGGTCGTGTAACCATGGATTTTCTGTCGAGGTTGTATTTGACGCTAAAGAAAAAGGATTTCGTTTGGGTCGTTGTTGATAGGCTTACAAAAATGACACATTTTATACCGGTGCGTACCGATTATTCCCTTGGGAAATTGGCTGAACTGTATGTTTCCAAGATCGTGAGACTTCATGGAGTACCTTTGTTGATTATTTTGGATAGAGATTCGAGGTTTACCTCGCGATTTTAGAAGAAGTTGCAAGAGGCATTAGGAGCGAAACTAAATTTTAGTACAACATTTCACTCGTAAACTGACGGTCAGTCAGAGAGAGTAATTCAGATCTTAGAAGATATGTTACGGTGTTGTGTTCTCGAGTTTCAAGGCAGTTGGGAAAAGTACTTACCGCTTGTTGAATTCGCTTACAACAATAGTTATCAGTCGAGTTTGAAAATGGCGCCCTATGAGGCTTTGTATGGGCGTAAGTGTCAAATGCCCTTATATTGGATGGAACTTAAATAGAATCAGATTCAATGGGTCGATTTGGTCAAGGAGATCGAAAGTGATTCATGATTTCTTAAGAGCTACTTCAGAAAGACAGAAATCCTACGTGGATTTGAAATGAAAAGAGATCGAGTTTCAAGTTGATGATAAGGTGTTTTTGAAGGTATCCCCGTGGTGGAAAGTCCTCAGATTTGGTAGAAAGGGCAAGTTAAGTCCTCGTTTCATAAGACCTTTTGAGATTACCAAGAGAGTAGGGTCTGTTGCCTACCAGTTGGCTTTGCCCTCAGAGCTGGAAAAGATTCACGACGTGTTTCATGTGTCTATGTTACGTTGATATAGATCGGATCCTTCGAATGTGATCGCGCCAACTGAGATTGAGATTCAACTGGGCATGACTTATGGCGAATAGCCGGTTAAGATTTTGGCTCAGGAGGTAAAATAATTGAGGAATAAAAGTATTACACTTGTTAAAGTATTATGGCATAGACATGGAGTCGAAGAAGCCACATGGGAACCTGGGAAGACCATGAGAGACCAATACTCGAATCTATTCACCAGTAAGATTTTCGAGGACGAAAATCCCTAAGGGGGAGAATTGTAACAACTCGATTTTGGGCCTAGTCAGAATAGTGGTTTTGGAACCACTAACCCGAGGTCAGAGAAATTTTTTTAATATTATTTTATGTGTGATGACATGTTTATAAAGGTGCATGAAAATTTTGGTGAATTAATTTTAGCGTTTGTGAGCTTAATTGCGAAAAATGACTAAATCACATAAAGTGCAAAATTCCTATTTTGATAGCTAAGGGTGTCAAATAGCTAGAAACCTAAATTGGGGTCTTTAAAGGGCAATTAGACCCTTTAGAGAGGCGTGCCTGACCATAGGAGACAAAGATGGTAAAAAAGTCAAGATTTGGTGGGTTTGGTGCTAAAATTGACTAAAATAAAAATAAAATAAAGGGAAAAAATATCATCTTTTTCCCCATCTTCACCTTCACTGAATTTTTAGCAAAATTAAGGGTTTGAAAGCTTGAAAATTTCAGCAACTTGTAGCCCTTACAAGTAAGTGATTTTGATGGTCTTTCTTGTTTATTTTTGTACTTTTAGAACCCTTGTAGCATGCGCTTTCAAATGAGGGTACTATTTTGCAAAATGATTGAAAGTCTAGGGTTTTACCATTAGAGTGTTCATGTTGTTTTCTAAAATTTTATGGAAGAAAATGAATCATGGTTGTGAAATAAATAACTTTTGTGAAGGGACTTCTCATGAAAACCCTAATAGGACCATTTTGTAAAGTTTGTAAAATTTATACTAATGTTGTGAAATATTGGAAACTTGGGGTTGTCATAAGAGAGATAAATGGTCGGTTATGAAAAAAGTGAAGGGTCTTGAAGACGAAGCAAAGAAAAAGTATTTTATCAGCTTGTGTCCTAATTGTTGAAGTTGGCCTCCATGCACCTCATGCAAATTCATGCACGTAAAATTTTTACACATAAGTTTTCCGGGTGAAATACGTGCAACAGGAGATGTTAATGCCACTGTTTCATCTCCGTTTCATTTTGTTACCTTTTTATAATAATTTTGTAATTTAGTCCATTTTTTATATTACTGTTAAAGTCTAGGTTGAAGTTCTTACTTCATCCGGATAAAGTGTGTCTAACCCCAACACTAATGTCAAGGCTTGCTATCAGCTTAGCAAGAAAGCGGAAGAAGATGCCGGTGCCATTGATGAACTCCTCCAGCAAGGTGGATTTGACAAAATATCATATCTGGATATCCTGCCGCCCGTAGTGCATGTACCTTCTAAAGATTTTGAGGACTTTGATTCTAGAAAGCTGGTGTTTAACAAAATCATGGAGGCGGTGAAAGATCATAATCTCAACATTGTAGGGGTCTACGGAATGCCTGGTGTTAGCAAGACCACGCTTGTGAAAGAAGTTACAAGTTGAAGAAGATAAATTATTCAACTCTGTGGTTATGGCTGTTGTGACTCATACTCCTAACATAAAAAATATTCAAGACCAAATTGCTGATACGTTGGGATTGACGTTTAAGGAGCCGAGTATGAGTGGGAGAGCAAGCCGTTTGTGCCAAAGGTTGAAGAAAGAGAAAAATATTCTTGTTGTTTTAGATGATATTTGGACAAGATTAGACCTGATGGAAGTGGGAATTCCTTTAGGAGATGAGGATCAGGTATGCAGTATGCACCATACTGTTGACGTCCAGAAACAGTAATGTTCTGAAGAAGGATATGGATGCTAAAAAGAGTTTTTCAATTGGAGTTTTAGAACAAAGAAGCTTAGGATTTCTTCAAGAAGATTGCAAGGGACGGTGTTGAAAGTCATGGCTTGCCTTCCATAGCAATTGAGGTAGCTAAAAGATGTGGTGGCCTACCAATCGCCATTAGAACACTTGCAACGTCTTTGAAAATTGAACCTCCATTTGCATGGGAGGATGCTTTGCAACAACTAAACAGGCCACCGTCGAGCAACTTCAAAAGAGTACCCACAGCTGTATGTTCAAGTATAGAGTGGAGTTACGATCGTTTACCAAGCGAGGAACATAAATAGACTTTTTTACTTTGCAGTCTAATGGGTCATAATGTTCTCTTTGATGACTTGCTTATGTATGCAAAGGGATTGGGTTTATTCCATGATATCAACACAGTTGAAAAAACAAGGATTAGATTATTGATAGTGGTGAGTCATATGAAAGCCTCTTGTTTGTTAGTTGATAGTTATAGCAATCAACGCTTTGATATGCATGATCTTATTTGTGATGTGGCCATCTCAATTGCTTCTAAAAGCAACCACGTGTTTGCTTTAAGAGCTCAGGATGTTTTGGAGGATTGGCCAGATGGAGACATAATGAAAAGGTGAGGGATGATCAGTTTGCAGAGTGCTACTATTAGCATGCTTCCTGATCATTTGAGATGTCCGAAACTTGTTTGTTTCGAAATGCTTAGCGAGGATCCTTCGATGAAAATACCAGCAAACTTTTTTAAGGAAATGAAAAATCTTAAAGTCCTATATGTTGAAACAAAGTCAGCAGCAACACATAAACAACAACAAACTTGCTTAAGAACTAAAATGAAACCGAGAGCAAAAATGAAAATGAACTTGAGCACAAATCATGGATGAAAAATCAGCAGCAAGCTCCATTGATTGATAATAAAAATAAATACAAAGTTTGTAAGTCAAATGACCATTACCTAATGATTTACCTACTCCCACTAATAATCAACTAATACAAATTAAATTTCAAACTAAAGCAAGCTGATATATCAGCCATTACATCCATTACATCAAAAATCCTACTAACTTAGATTACAAATTACAAACTAACTAAAGTTGGTTACATTGGAACAAAAAGAACAAAATGGTCCTAAGCTAGTTGCTGCATTCGGTTCTGCTCCATTGCTGGTCTACTTGCTGACTTGCTGGCCATATGTTGCATTGCAGGCCAATGCTCAACACTATATTTGCCTGGCATGAATTTATCGCCCTTGCCTTCATCAATTTCCTTGCTAGCAAACCTTGGAACATTATGCTTGATTGATTTTGTGTTGAGAGACATTGCCCTTCTTGGAGAGCTCAAGAATCTGGAGATTCTTAGCCCTCAGATGTCTAAGATTGAAACGCTACCGAGGAAATAGGACAACTGACTAAACTAAAGTGGTTAGGTTTAATTGATTGTTCCCAACTCAAAAGAATTCCACCTGGTGTCTTCTGCAAATTGTCTCGATTAGAAGAACTGTATATGGGTAACAGTTTTAATGAATGGGAAGCAGAGGGACACTCTAGTCTTGCTGAATTGAAAGCTTTGTAACGTTTAACTGCTTTAGAAATTTATATCCCTAATGCCAAGATTATTCCCAAAGACTTCTCCTTTGAGAAGTTGCAAAAATATATTATTTTCATCAGAGAAGCATCGCACTGGGATTGGAATTGGGGTCGGGTTCGTGAATACTCCAGAACCCTAAAGCTTAGCCTACACACAAGCATTAGCTTTCTTAACAACGGAGTCAAAGTTTTATTGAAGAAAGCTGAAAATTTATATATAGATTAAGTGAAAGGTGTGGAGATTTTGCTACAAGAATCAGAAGTTGGGGATTATTTTCAACAGTTGAAGAATCTGCATATCCAGAATGGTGCAATAATCCAATATATCTTTAAATATAATGATGATATTCACCAAATTGAATTCCAACTAGAGTCTTTGATGCTCCAGGGCCTACCAAACCTCATTAGCTTTTGCTCTCAAAATAAAGGTTCTCCACAGGGAGCAACCCTTTTCAACCAAAAGGTATGTCTTTCTTCTTCTCCATCTGGCTTTAAAACTTTGAGCTATGCTCACAACTATAAGCTCTGATTTGAAACAAATTTTAAGAAATATATTTATTATATTATTTTCTCTCACAAAATGTTAACAGAATCTGAGATTTTGATATAATTGGAAGATAATGGACTCAACCGAAAAAGGAAAGATGAATACAACATTAAGGACCATTACGTTATGCTTTGCCATTTTACAGAATATTCATAAATTTAGCCCTAATTCTTTTATTACTTTTCCTATTAGTCTTAAAGTTTTAGTTAAATCTAACACTAAATTTGTCAACTTCTATAGCACTTGATAAAAATTCAAATAATAAAATATTAAAAATTCAACAAATTAAAAAAATTCATAAAAACTTTAAAAAATATTCAAGTCAACGGTGAGGTGAGTACACGTATACTTTTACTTTTAAGCAGACTATCACATCAATATTATTCAAATATTAATAGTTCAATTAGTTTTTTTTTTTTTTGTTCAAAATAAAATAGTCTAACTAAAATTTGAAGATAAAGAAACAAAGTAATAATAGTAACAATAACAAACGGTCAAATGTTAAAGTCAAAGTTAAATTTATTTTTATGTCTTTGTCTATATTGAATGGCAATTGGTACTCACACATGTACAAATAATTATATATATATATATATATATATATATATTAATATAGTAAGTGACAATCATAGAAAAAAATATATTTGATTACTCTTTCACATCATTTGAAAAAAAAATTGAAGCTAATAAGAATAAATTTGGTAACTAAACAAGTACACATGTGCAGACACTTTTTCCTGAGTTGAAGGAGTTGGTGCTATCCTCAATTAGCATCGAAAGAATATGGCTTCCCCAAGGGTTTTGTTGAACCCAAAATTTGACAACGTTGATCATTGAGGGTTGTGCCAACCTAAAACATGTCTTATCCTACGTCATGGTTAAATATTTACAACAGCTCGAATGCTTGAAAATAAGTGAATGCAAGTGTATACAAGAGATAATATTGAAAGAGAAGATGACCAAAGAGGCATTTGAAAACAAAGCTTTAATATGCTTCCCTCGATTGAACTCCCTCAAATTGAAGGATCTTCAGGATCTTATTGGATTTTGCCACGAAGATTATAATGTTGAGTTCCTGGCACTGAAGAGTCTTGAGATAGAAAACTGTCCAGAATTGAAGGGATTCATCCATAAATCTTTGAGCAATGATATCTCAACTGATGGAGTTTTGTTCAATAAAAAGGTACTCTTTTCAACGCAATGCATTTTTTTTCTTTTTTCTTTCTCTTGATGTGATATCATTCTTTATGCATTTATCATATCATTACGTCTATATATATATGGAAGAATATTTGATTTACATAAATTTCATGCACTATAATATGACATTATCATTAAATAAAACAAAAAATAATGATGGACTTTTAAATAAATATTGATAACTTTAGTTAAACATAATTAAACAATTTAATTATATATCCATGATTTTTTTTTCAATTATTGAGTTCTTTCAATGGAATGAATTTGGGCTAAAGAATTAAACAACATATTGGTTCTTCTATTATTTGACTATAATTTGTAATGAAAATATAATTTGTAATTGAATATTACCTCTTAATTTTTGATCTTTTTGGCAGTCTATTTTACATGATTTGAAGACAAAATTTAAGCAAATATCATTCCTTCAAATATTTAACTTTAAAAAAAATTATAAAATTATAAAATTAAATTATAAAATATTAAAGATAAAAAAAACTTAATTTTTTTATTTTAAATAAAAATTTTCACTTCCTTTATTAACTTTCTTTTATTATTAAAATCTTTTGTAAATCCATATGTAAGTTGTAAAAGATAAAATTACATTTATCCATGTCATTTTAAAATATTTTTCTATTTTGATGCACATGTATTCTAAATATGTGATTTCCATATATATATATATATATATATATATATATATATGTGATAAAATTTTTAGTATCATATAAAATATTTTTTTAATTGAATGCAAAAATAAAATAAAATAAAATAAAAATAAAACTGTTTTCTGTTTTTTTTTTTTTCTCTTTTTCAATTTGAAGTTGGTACAAAGAAAATATCTACATTCTTCAAATAGATATTGAAAAAAATGTTCAAAATATTTATTAATATGATATTACTATTTCAATATTATTATTCAAAATTGTAAAATGAAATACCAAAATCATATATTAAAATTGAATACATAAAATATATTTACTAAAGTTTAATAATAGTAATTTTAAAATAATATTATTTATATTAAGATAACTATTTTTTGAAGGAACATGAATATAATAATTATTAAAATATTAATTTTTAATATTAATATTTCAAGTAATGATAGTTTAATAATATTCAAAGCAATATATTAATATTAAAAACAATACAATTTAAGATATTAAGTTAGTTATAGTACTACATTAATCAGAAAAATATTTTAAAACTCTTAAATATCATAATAAAATAAATATTATTTGTATTAATAATTGATATATATTTTTATATTATAAAAACCTATTACTAAATATTTATAAAATGTAATCTATATATTTATTGATAAAATTATTAACTGAAATTATTTTTTATAAATTATTAATAATAGTATTTAAAATTTAAAGTAATTAAAAAGCCAACATATAATATATCTAAAATGTAACAAAGTACAATATTGTCACAAGTGACATCAGTAATTTATTTGACATGCCATTAATTATTTTAAAAAAAATTAAATTAAATGGATAAAATTTTGTTTAAAATATACAATTAATTAAATAATTTATTTAGATTATATGAAGAATAAATTCATATATATTCTTCTCTAATTAACAATGATTCCAATTGATTTATTGAGGTAATTTACATATGTCTTTATTTAAATATTAATGTGTAATATAATTTTATTTCACTCCATAAATTCAATAGTTGTTGTAATTAGTTCCATTTATCATTATGTAGGTTACTTTTCTCAACCTCCACAAAATCATAGTATCTCGTTTGAGAAATGTGAAGAGGAAATGGTATAATCAACTTAGTTCGGGTTCTTTTTCTAATCTAAAAGAGTTAATAGTAAAGCATTGTGACGCGTTGTTAAATAATTTTTTACCTTTTTTACCCGAAGATTTTCAGAATTTGGAGAAATTAACAATAACCGATTGTGCTTCACTGGAAGAAGTGTTCTACTTTCAAGGATTAGATATTGAAAAAACATATATGGTGTGCAATCAATTAAGAAATGTGACTCTCGGTCGCCTTCCAATGTTGAAGCATATTTGGAACATTGATCTCAATGAAAATATTTCATTCAAAAATTTACGGCATGAACATGTTTGGCAATGTTGGAGTTTGAAAACTCTGTTTCCATTCTTAATAGCTAAAGATCTTCAACAACTTGAAAGCCTAAAAGTTGAAAGTTGTGGGATAGAAGAGATCGTTTCAGAAAATGTAAAAAGATACAACCAGCAAGTACTTTGGTTTGAATTTAATCGGTTATCCATCCTTATGCTTTGGAATCTACCAAACCTTCTACATTTCTATCCAAGAATGCACAACACGACGATGCCATGTGTTAAGAAGGTTGAGGACATGCATATGTGGGAAGCTTAAGATATTTGGTTATGGAGAGTCCCAATTCCAAAGACCACTTTTGTTCATTGAAATGGTACGAACCCTTCACCTTTTCTTTAAAGATAGTTCATATGTTTTACTTGAATCATCTACTACCTCTTAACTAAATGCTTTTAGTTTTCATTTATAAAATAAAGAAAATCAAAGTATTCACTAACTTCATCTTTTTTCTTATTCACTAAATTATTCGAAAGTTTTCATTTAAGTCATTGAACTATTCAAAAGTTTTTATTTAAATCATTGGGCTATAATTTTTTTTTTTAAATTCTGCCATCAAGCTTCAAGTGATGATTAGATCATCGATATGGTGAATTAATACCCATCAAGTAGAAGAACATACCTTGGATTCAAGTTGATTTGACTATCAATATTGGAGATCGAAGAAAAAAGCTATTTGAATATTGATTTGTAAATTCGTAATATCCAAAGTTGTTTCATAAAATTAAACTATAGAAGAGAAGGGGGAAAAGAGCCTTTGATTGGTGCAAGCAGTACAAACAGAGATGATAACCATATAACATTGATTTTAACAGCCCAATGACTTAAATGAAATATTTTAAATAGTTCAATGACCAAAACAAAAACTTACTCATAGTTTATTGATTAATAGTGTAGTTTACCCATAATTTTATTTGGACACCCCAACTACAAGTTAGGAAGATAGATATTGGTCTTTAAAAATAAAAGGGTTATTTTACCATTGATCCTTTCTATGCTTCATTTTTATTATAAAGTCCTTGTCCTATAAGATTATTTTAGTAATGATCCTTCATTTTTTTTTTTTTATAATCCTAAGCCACTGAAAGTTTTATTTAATTTTTGGTTTAGAGCCACTATAAATTTTATTAACTCAATGATAACCAGTCTAATACATCCGTTACACAAAACCGAAAGTAAAATAAAATTTTATCAAAACGTCAGGTCGATCGTCACCAAGCCTTCAAGATAGCAAACCCAATAACTCCGTTTTCTAGGTTTAATAGTTTAATCATCACTAATCATCTTTTAGTATTTCTTTTACTTTTAGTAATCTTTTAATAGTTTAATTTTTTCTTTCTTTTGGCTCTCTTACACAATTCTTATATAGTTGATGCAAGTGGCTATTAATTTTTACATATGTATCTAATAACTAATAATTAATATTTATCTACTACATGAGAAGAGATTGTATGAAACTATAATTTCACATTATTCTTATCCATTCCAAACAGGAGAATGACAAATTAAATTTTTCCTCTTAAAAATCAGAATGAAAATTCACAGTTTCGTACGATCCTTTTTCTCTAGTACAAATATGCATTTTAAATAAGTATATTCATGCATCACATTATCCAAGAGGAAAGTTCAGAAATAATTAATGCATGTTTTAAAATTTAATGGTCTTTTTTTTTTCCATGTTTGTGTTAGACATTGCAATTCAAACACCAATCAATATATATTCGTTTTTGCTTGTTGACTTCTCAGATCATCCCTCAACTGGAAGATGTTTCGCTTACAACTGATGATGTTGCAATGATCGGTGATGGCCAATTTGCAATTGACTTATTTTCCCATATAAAAGTTCTTCGAGTCACTGAATACCTCAATGAATCAACAGATCTTTTCCATTTCCTCCCGAGATTTCCCAACTTAGAAAAGCTTCACATGGTTTCTTGCAATTTCAAAAAGTTGTCTCCCTACAAAGGCGATGTCAGTGAGGAGAGAGACGAGGTAATGATGCTCCCAAGAATTAACATGTTAAAATTGCAAGGTGTCGATGAGATGACACATGTATGGGAGCAAGGCTCTCCCCTCCACCACATTTGTGCTAATCTCGAAACTCTTAAATTTTATCAGTGTGACAGCTTAATCAATTTATCATGTGCTTCCTCGTATTTTCGAAATCTCACTGCTTTGGATGTCTGGGATTGCAAAGAGATGGTGGAGCTTATTACATATTCGAAAGCTCAAAGTTTGGAGCGGCTTATTATATTGAAAATAAGAGAATGTGAAATGATGAGAGAAGTAATTGTAAGCGATGGAGATGAATCAACATATCATGAAATTATTTTCAGGAAGCTGAAATGTTTGGAGCTTTATTGTTTACAAAACCTCAAAAGCTTCTGTTCAAAGAATTACACTTTGAAGTTCCCATCATTGGACGAAGTAATAGTGAGTAACTGTCCCACAATGGAGAATTTTTGCGGTGGAGCTTTAAGCACGCCAAAGCTACAAATGGTTCAACCAACAAGGCTAGATGGTTTGGGACGTTGGGCTGGTGACCTTAATGCCTCCATTGAACAGTTAAAACACACAAGGTACAAAGTACTCAAAACTAACAGAAGGCGGCCTGCTTACAAAATCATCACTGTCCCTTTAATCCATTCTCTTAATGCAGGTTGGCAAAAATGTGATCCGGAGGATCTTCGGAATCTTAAAGCTACTCCAAGATAAAGAATGTCATTTCCAAGGCATGCCATAATACCATAGATTACAAAGAGAATCTAGCCAGGAGACATATCATGCGGAATTCGAGGTGTCCAAGGTGTGAAGAGGGAGAGGAAACTATCCAACAAATCCTCTTTTTCTGCCCACCAGCTCAAGCAACGTGGAGAGCCTCAACGTTCAACTACACCCCTTCTCCTACAGGTTTCCAATCCTTCAAGCAACTACTTCAGGACTCGGGAGTGAATACGGTAATGAGTTTGATTGTTTGGACGTGTTGGGGTATTTGGAAGGCACACAATGAGTGGATCTTCGAAGGCCGTGATGAGGACCCTGTGAACATATGGAACAATGCACTCAAAAGATATCACAACTTCATGTTCCCTCCAACAGCACCAGCCATTAAACTAATCTGATAATGCCTCATCTACTACCTCTGTTCTTCATTGGAAAGGTATATGGCTCTTCTTCACTCTTTATTTAAAGATAGTTCATGTGTTTTACTTGAATAATCTATTACTACCTTTCAACCAAATGCATTTAATGGAACATTCTATTTAAAGATAGTTCATGTGTTTTACAATTGATCCTTGTATGTTTTCCGTTTTTATTATAAAGTCCTTGTCTTTTCTAGCTTTTTCAGCTATGTCGATGGCCTCTTTTAGCACATTGATAATGATAAAATGAATTTAATAATCAATGCATCAAATTTGTTAAAGAAGTGGACATTTGCCCATGCCAACATCTCTTTTCGTCATTATATGAAATATCAATGTGTCATTGTTTATGCTTGTCGGGTTCTCAGATCATCCCTGAAACCAGAAGAAGTTGCATATACAAGTGATGGCTTCTTGCAATTTCAAAGAGTTGTCTGTTCCCAAGATGGAGATGTTAGTGGGGTTCATGTCCCATAAATAAGTTGCAATTCAAAATGAAAATTTCATGTGTGCAAATCTTGAATACTGACTTTGGTGGTTGTAGATTCTTGGGGATTATAATTTCCGCATACTTTGGCTTTTCATGTTCGTTTCTCTCTATAGGTTTTCTAAATGCTAACAGGAGCTTTTTTCTTACTAGCTTGTTTTATTTTCCATAATAGTGATTCATGGGCCATTTACTTCCCTTTGTTAAATTTGAATATTAATTAACATCTTTTAATATTAAAATGCCACATATTCAATTTTAGACTGAAATTGGAATTTAATTTTTAAATCAAACAAGTAGGAGACTAAGTCCTGAATAGTTAAAAAGAGAGGGAGTAAATTTCAAAACTTTGAAGAGTTAGGGACTAGTGGTACAATCAAACCTACTTGAAAGAATTCTATCAAATAAGCTATCTATTGGAAAGTGAATGTATGTGGTCAGCAAGCTAATTGTTTGTAAAT
Source organism: Gossypium anomalum (assembly GCA_025698475.1). NCBI lineage: Eukaryota > Viridiplantae > Streptophyta > Magnoliopsida > Malvales > Malvaceae > Gossypium > Gossypium anomalum. The sequence continues at coordinate 66,945,444 of CM046966.1, forward strand.
GATTCCAAGCTCAAAACACTGTTCAAAATAGATAAGACTTTCTTTTTTCTCTAACATGCTTGCATTCTGTTGCTCAATATATGTTTACATTCTCTACTTCATGTTTGAAAGATGATTAAAACTGCTTTGCATGTTTGTGGAATTGGCTCATCATCTCTAATTCCAATCTTGGATTGAGCCTTTTCATGGTATTAAGGGGATGAGAGTTACCACAAAATAAGGGCTTTCATATTACTCTAAGCCAACAGTATAGGGAACTGGCAATTTCACGAGGCCTGACTCGTTTTGGATTGCTTTTTCTATGGTTCTGAATGTGTTTGGTCTTGCTTGCAACATCTGCTGTTGTCTTGTAAAGTTGCAAACCCTTCTTTCTATCAATAAATTAATTTATTCAGCATTTCATTCTTATAATATATATAAGAATTTATTATTCTAATTTTTGGTTATTTTAATAAATTCGGATCCCCATTCTTTTTGCTCACTTTTTTATTTTATGTTCTCTCTTTTAGTCCTTCGTTAATTATCTTTTTTTGTTGTTTTTATCCACGCCCCATCCATTTCTAAAATAGAAATAACATTTCTCAAAAAAAAAAAAAAAAAATCAAATCTAATAATATTGGGTAAAAATGGCGAAAATATCTCTCTAGTCCCTCCCAATTTCAAAATTAAGCAAATTGGTCCCTTTCAAAAAAATTAGAGCAATTTAATCCCTGTCACTTTCGAAACTAAGCAACTAAGGACAATTAATCCAGATATTAATGTTTTCCATCAATTGTACATGATTTTGATTGGTTTAATAACAAATTTACCTATCAAAGTTTATACATTCTATCAATTTAGTCTTAATTTAACAAATTTATCTTGCAATATTTGTGTAAATGATGTAAATGTTGAGGTTGAATTTGTTGAAGTTTTTTTTAGAATTAAGGCCAAAATGATAAAATATATAAACATTGAAGGCTAAATTTGTTATTATATCAATCAAAGTTATGTACAATTGATGGAAGACATTAACGCCGTGATTAATTGTTCTTAGTTGCTCACTTTTGAAACTATCAATGATTAAATTGCTCTAATTTCTTTTGAGAAGAACTAATTTACTCAATTTTAAAATTAAGAGAGACCGAAGAAGTTCTTTTAAAAAGAAAAAACAAATTTTAAGTTGTATTTACACTATAAATTAATCAGAATTATACTAAGATTTTCTATAGTTAGATGAGTAAAAATTTTACATGATGAAGTTAACCTTTAAATACTTCAAAAAGTTTCAACTATTTTATATTTTTTTTTCTAAAAAAAATCTAATAAAAGGTTTACAGTACAAGTGAAATATGAATTTTATTTGAATTAAAATATTAATTCATCTCATGAAACAATGCTTTAAAAAAACATTTATCTTGATTGCTCCAAAAATATAAGGCAATCCAATTATTAGTGAGAGCCATGTCTAGTACAATGATTTCTAAACATTTATCTAATTGTTTATCACTTTTATTAAATTACACAATTGATCACTTAATTTTTATATATTTTTATTTTGTTTATCTATTGTTAATTCAATGTTATTGTATGAAGGTAAGGCAAGTGTAATGCAAACTAGATTGGCAAAATCTAATAGAGGAAAAAGAAATGACGAATGATACAATCTCTGAACATGGACTAGGGTTTTTGGCTAGCATGAAGAAAGTTGTCTATATGAATGCATGGGAGTAGTGTATGCGTCAAAATAAGTCCTATTTTGTTAAAGTCTGTGTAAGTTCGATACTCGCCAATATGTGAGCTACATAAAGTCTGTTTGTGTGGTGTATTCGCCAATGGGCAAACTCTATATTTTGTTAAAGTCTGTGTAAGTTCGATACTCGCCAATATGTGAGCTACATAAAGTCTGTTTGTGTGGTGTATTCGCCAATGGGCAAACTCTATGTTCCATTGAGTTGGAAAAAGTCCTTCTATCTGTATGATGTATAGATATCCTAATGTTCGCTTTGGAACTCACTAAGTTCTATGAACTTACTTCATTTATATTCCCTTCTCAAGACCACCGAAGAAATAAAGGAACCTTGAAGGACTACCCCAGAATATACATACTGTGTGAGGCTTATAGTGATTTTGTATTATGCATGACAAATAAGGGTGGCATCAAGGCTTGAAATTTGAAGAAAAATATTTTGTAACAAAAAAATGTATTTGTTAAACTGTGCTCTTTCCTTAAATACTTACAATGAACTTTTTTTTAAAGTGTTTGGGCCCTTAAGTTTAAATGTTTTATATATTACTGCTATAGCAAATACCTATATGTTTTTGTAAACCTGAGGTTCCGCCAATTACATTTCTATAAGGAAAAGACTTTAAGGTTGTAACGCACCATTCCTAGGTCATCCTTAAGGGTCGAGAAGGGGGCATTACAACCTACCCTTGGGTATCACGATATTCGAGTTGGGTCAAGTGATACCCAGATAGGGCATCGTGATCCGCATGTTTTAGAGGGTTTTTAAGCCTCCAAATACCTCAAACCCCTCATTTTTCCCCAAATCTTTCAAATTTTAAATCTCTAAAACCCCAAAATACTCTTCTCCTCTCTTATTTCTCTCAAATCCTCTACAAATCCTTACTCATTTTCACTTTGATTTCACTCTATTATTGCTTGTCTTTGCTTTCTTTCTTTCTTTGTAGGTGTCATTCTCTTGTTGCTTGGGAAACAAGGAGCTTCATTTATTTCATACCACAAATCTATTGCAAACAACACGGTTTAAGTTTCCTTTTTTTTTTTTTTTATTTGCATTTATTAATTTTCTTTTCTTTATCATTTTGGTATTTTCTTTTAGCTTTAGTGGTGATTTCTTGTGGGTTAGTTGGTTAGTTCATATTCGATACTGAGCTTAGTTTAAAAGATGGCAACCATGCCTCATAGAACGACAAAACGATCGAGACCCCAACTCGAACCACCTTTAACACTACAGTATAGTTTGATTAAGTTCAAATCGAAAGAGGCCGAAGCCTTTTTCTTATCCATTGGATGCTCATCTATCCTTGAAAGAGGCTTCAACCCCTTTGCCTTGCATTGCGAGTAAATTTGGAATCTCGTTCATTTTCATCATTGGATGAATTTCACCTTTGTTCCGACAACATTGGCAGTGATACCGATTATTTTGGAGTTTTACTCCAACTTAAAATTTTTTGAAAAAAATAAAGTATATGTTTGGAAAAAGGTCGTTAACATCTTCCCGCATATAATTAGTAACAACTATGGTGTCCTTCATTATGAGAATGACAAGTTGTTCGCTTTCGACCTTGATAAATTCAACAATGTTGATATGGACGCCATATTAGCTTATTTAACCGAGGGAAAGGCAGAGTGGAAGCATAAGGGGCACCACAATCACCCCTTATCTTTTAAACAAGCCATTATGTTTCTAGTTGCAAAGTTATGAATGCAATTTATCTACACCAGTTTTAGCCCTCCCTTGAACACTAACACTATTAACATATTTCAAGCTACTATATTATATTGTATATTATAGAAAAATAGGGTATATTTGGGGTGATAGATAATTAAAGAAATCTAAAAGTGCATTTCTAGGATAAAAGTCAGTATCTATTTTCCCCATCTAATCATGGAACTGTGCTGTCAAGCAGGGGTGGAAATGGATCCAACAAAGCAGTTTCACTGCCCCACTCAGAGTATCATAGGAGGCTCTATGCTGAGATAGTTTCAGGAGCTCTATTGGAAGCAAATCCAAAAATAGAATCAAAGAAGGAAACAAAAAATCGAAATGCCTCCAGTAATCAAGAAAAAGAGTGCCACGAAGAAAAACGATGGGAAGCCCACATAATGGGAATGTAGGCTTTGAAGATATGTGCGTTACAACACGAGATTACTGGAGACAATTAAGCCATTCATGGATACCTTCATGAAGAGCCAAGGGGCATAGAGCATACAATAGCCCGATAGATCGAGCGATTCATCGGAAGGTAATGCAATTGAGAATGAAGAGTAAGAGGAAGAAGCCTAAGAGGAGGAAGATGACAAGGCAACAGAAGATAATGAGTTCGCATGCTATCGTAATGATTTTGAGGGTGCTTTCGCATCCACGCAACCATTTACGGGAGGCCCCGTCATCTAGGAATCAACCGACCAACCTGGACTATCTTACAAGAAGTTGGTTGTGATAAGAAAGGGAAAGGATTAGCAGGACTGAGCAGGGGTCCGTGAAGAGATTGGCCATAGTTACATGTTTTCGCAAATTTATTTTCATTTTATTTATTTATGTGGCATGTGACTATTAAACTATACTGCTTTTGAGACTTTTTTTCTACTTTTAGATTTTGTATTTTGTGTGCATGTTTTTGTATTTTTGTATGTTCATTTTATGTGCATTGAGTTATCTTGAAAGACTATACAACATTCATGAGCTTTGATAAGGAGGTGAACCCTTAAACTAGTCTGACACTCTATTTTAGGGAAGTTCGGTAACCTCCTATCTTTTTCGAAAACACATTGAGGACAGTGTGTGGTCTAAGTGTGTAGGGGGATACACTAGTTTATGTGTTTTATTTTTTATTTTTTTATGTTATTTTGTGGGTTTATTTTCATTTTTTACTCCTTTTTCAAAAAAATTCAAAAATACCAAAAATATTTTTCGTTTTTATTTTGTGTTATTCCTTAGTACTTGGACTACAATTAGGTAATGAGTCATTAGTTGTAAATATTAAATAAGTATATAGAACTTCCAAACATATAAATTTCGAATGAGACTAGATAATTTGATATTCTTAATTATAGACTAATTAGTTCATTTAGTTAATGTGCATAATAGGGTAAAGATAATAACCTAAATGAAAATGTATAATTTGTACCATAGGATGAATAAAATATATAGATCCTTGTAGATAAATAATTTGAATTGTTAATTGTTTGTTTAAATAGATATATGCTTGAAAGAACAGGTGTTGTGTGATTGATTTGAGAAAGACCTTAGGCATTGTTTGAACTAGCTTAGAGGCTAAAAGCTTATCTTTTACTACATACCTCTAGTTCCCATATCTTTGAGCCTAAAGTACCTTTTCTTTGTAACCTTAATATCAAAGCCTTAAGCCTAGACGAGTCTAGTACTCAATCCTTCTCGGTCCCATTCTCTACAATGCACTATGTAATGGACATTAGGCCCTGGACATTGGGGGTTAGGTAGAAATATTATGGCGGCTTTGTGTGTAAAAACAAAGAAATTAAAAAGATTAAACAAGTTAGTAAGTAAAAAAAAAAGTGAACAAAAAAGTGCAAAATAAAGAAAGGAGAGTTAAATCAAAATTAAGCTTCAAAAATAAAAGTCTTTCAATTCACAATTACAATTTTTTACGTACTAATATTGATTCACAATTTTTTTCATTTAAATAGAAATAAGGTAGGTTAGGGAAGGAGAAATAAGAAGGTGATCTCATAAATAAATTGGGTGCGAGTAAGGAGCAATATCATATTCTTAACCATTTCTAGTGCTTGAACCTATTTTAAGTGCCCATTGTTTCAACTCTGAACCATTCTAAGCCTTAAAACGTTACAAGCCTAGAAGACCTTTGGGAACTGAATAATTCACCAACACAATATGTAACACCCCTAACCCGTATCCACCGTCGGAATAGGGTTAAAGAGCATTACTGGACTTATCTCTTAAACATCATACATTTCATATTCATTTCTCATGTCCAAACAAGAGTCATTCAAATTCAGTCATATAGTCCCTAACATGAGCACTCGAGGCTTCAAACAAGCACTAAAAGTGGTACGGGACTAAATTGAGTACTTAAGAAATTTATAAAAAAACATGAAAATTTTCAAAGTGTAGGGGACACACACCCGTGTGGCCAGGCCGTGTCTCACACAGCCAAGAGATACTCCCATGTCACAGGCCATGTGGACATTCAAAATGGGACCACAAGGTTGTGTCCCAGCTTGTGTCTAACCCCGTGTAACTCACTGACTTGGGTCATACGGCCAGACCACAAGCTCGTGTGTCAGGTCGTGTACCCTTCGAAATGGCCTCACACACCTGTGTGCCAGGTCGTGTGAATATTTGAGGGTATACTGACTTGTGCCACACGGCCAAGCCACATGCCTGTGTGCTAAGCAGTGTGAAGGTACTGAATTGATTTCTAAGGAAGCATCAGGGGACACACGGCCGTGTCACCTGATCGTGTGTCACACACTACTGAGATACACACCCGTGTCTCTGCCGGTGTGGACAAAAATAAGCCATTTTCCAAGCCTTATTTCTCACCCAAAGTGGTACCAACCTAAACATACCAAATAACATATGACCATATCATCAATAGGCATTCAAACCAATCTCAACCAAGTCCAAATCATGTAATACCAATGCCAACAACCATAATACTCATAAACATCACAATTTGCCATTCAAAAATATACCAATATCACTTTCAAAAATTCACCTAAATGGTCAAGTGCATAAATTCACTTTTGTGCCTAACACATAACCTATATGCCATTTCTAATTTCAACTCTATAGAATTCTACTTACACAAAATCTAGGCATTTTCAAGACATTCTATACATCATGAAGCTAACCACACACATATATATACATGTCAATCCATAGCAATTCAAACCACATTAAATGGCTAATTACATAAACAAAACATATAGGCTTCCACTAGCTAAATGACCTATACATGCCATATAACCAAAATACATTAAGTCTAAAAGTACCAAAATAAGAGTTCGATAGTGTGATGTAATATTCGACAACTTCCAAAACGAGTGAGCTTCTGAATCACTATAAAATATGGAAAAATAAACAAAGTAAGAAATTAAGCTTAGTAAGTTCGTATAATTGCAAATATAACTTACCAATCAACCACAATTAAGCAAGTAATTTAAATTATAATGCAATTCAATTTACTGTCATTAGCTTAACATATAACCACCAACAAAGTTAATTATGAAATCACAAATCTCATAGATACAATTTCCACATGATTCACGAACCTACCTATACTCGTAATACTCGGGAATCTTGCATACAAAATGCCAAAACATGATCGAAACCATCTCTATGTCATATCTCATATAGATGCTCACTCTTGAGCTATCACTAGGTCTGCTCACACAAGCTGAAAGTCAAGACGTAGCTACACGGTGTTGCTCACACAAGCTGACGAGTAACTACAACACATTCCAGAAAACTCATCCATCAGTAAAACGTACAAGACTAGCACCCAAAATGTAACACCCCTAACCGTACCCATTGCCGTAACAGGGTTTTGAAGCATTACCAGAACATTTAGAACATTTTTTAATTAATTCATGCAAGTTACTATTCATTAATAAAGATTATTCATAACGTCCCTTAATTGGACCCTCGAGGTCCAATACGAGCATTAGAGTTGAGTCCGGACTTAATTGGGACCTCTAGGAATTTATCGCAAAATTATAAATTTTTTTCCAAGGCGCAGGGCTCTACGCCCGTGTGACCCTGGGACACTCCCCTGCTAGAGGTCGTGTTCAACCCCGTGTAACTCTCTGACTTGCACGCACGACCATGCCATACCCCTGTGTGCTAGGCAGTGTGGTTAATTAATTTAATTCGAATTAGGTGTAGGTTTCACACGACCAAGACACAAGCCCGTGTTCCAGGCCGTGTGACACACATGGTTGAGACACATGCCCGTGTGCCCAATTCTGAGCATTCTGTTTCTCAAAATTTAGGTACAGGGAGACACGGCCTAACCACATGCCCGTGTTACCAGGCCGTGTGTCACACACGGTCTAGACACACGCCGGTGTGTCTGCCATGTGGACAAAATGAAGCCATTTCCTAGTTTTATTTCTCACCCACAATTACCCAAAAACCTGCACAATAAACACTTAACCAATTCCAACCAAGTCAAGCATTCCAATTGAACAAATTTATCATTCATCAAGGCATACCATTTCATGTATACATGGTTACTAACTCACCTTAGCTTAACTTAGACATTCACAACATTGGGTCACATGAATTTAGCATAACACATGTAGATATATATATATCATAATAGTTTACTAAATCATATTCCAAAATGAGCTATCATTAGCCATTCCAATGGCTAGGTTACAAAACGACACTTCAAGCCACTATTGGCCAAGTTTACATATAACTCAGCCAATCTATCCAAGGAAAAATCCATACGTACCAGGATAAAGTGTGCAGAGTTTGTCAACCGATCAAAAATTACCCAAATGACATCTTTCTTCTTTGGAGACAGAGGTAGCCCCATTACAAAATCCATGGAAATTCTTTCCCATTTCCATTCCAGTATCGTAATCGGCTGCAATAGTCCAGAGGGCAACTGATGTTTAGCTTTTACTTGCTGACATATCAAGCATTTAGATACAAACTCAAAAATATCTCGTTTCATTCCCGGCCACTAGTACATCTTTTTCAGATCGTTATACATTTTATTACTACTAGGATAGATAGACATGTTATTATTATGAGCTTCATTCAAGATCTTCTGTCGTAGTTCTGAACCTTTCGGTACACATACTCTGCCTTTGAATAACAAACAACCATCAGTCCCAATTTGAAATTTAAAATCAGAAGTCAATTCACTCTGTACCCGTCTTGCTTGCAACTTGCTATCCTTTCTCCAAGCTTCAGAAACTTACTGTAAAAACATCGGTCTAGCTTTTAACTCAGCTATGATTGAACCATCATCAGACAATGACAATCGAGTGTTCATTGCTCACAGATCATAATCTTTCAGTAATTCAAGCCATGAGTGCTGTCTCAAATTCAAATCTTTCTGTGACATCAAATATTTTAGGCTTTTATGATAAGTGAATATGTGACATTTTTCACCAAACAAGTAATGCCGCCCAATTTTCAATGCAAATACTATGGCTGTCAATTCAAGATCATGTGTCGGGTAATTCTTTTCATGTGGCTTTAGTTGTCGTGAAGCATAGGCTACTACCTTACCATCTTGCATCAAAACATAGCCTAAACCATTCAATGACGCATCACTGTAAACTGTAAATTCCTTACCTGATTCAGGCTGAACTAGCACAGGTGCTTCTATCAACAAAGCCTTTAATTTGTGTTTACATTTATCAGTCTACTCAAATTTTACATCTTTCTGTAGCAAACGAGTCATCAGAGAAGCTATCATCGAAAAATTTTTAACGAATCTCTAATAATAACCAGCTAGTCCTAGAAAACTTCAGACTTCAAAGACATTTTTCGCTGGTTTCCAATTTACAATAGCTGAAATTTTATTCGGGTCTACTCGAACACCTTCAGCAAATACTACATGCCCAATAAAGCTAACTTCCCTCAGCCAAAATTCACATTTACTGAATTTGGCGTATAGTTGTTTCTCTCGTAGAGTTTGCAACACTATTCTCAAATGCTCAACATGCTCATTTTCATTCCAAGAGTAAAACCAAAATATCATCTATAAATACCACCACAAACCTGTCTAAGTATGGGCTAAAAATTCTGTTCATCCAGTCCATAAACACTGCAGGTGCATTTGTCAAACCAAACGGCATCACAGGAAACTCATAGTGTCCATACCTGGTTTTAAAAGCTGTCTTTGGCACATCTGATTCTTTTACCTGTAGTTGGTAGTAGCCAGATTGGAGATCAATCTTTCAGAATATAGTAGCACACTTTAACTGGTCAAATAAGTCATCGATCTGAGGCAATGAATACTTGTTCTTTATTGTAACTTTATTGAGCTGTCTGTAATCAATGCACAGCTTCAACGATCTATCTTTCTTCTTTACAAATAGAACTGGTGCACCCCAATGCGAGTAACTAGGTCGAGCAAAACCTCTGTCAATCAATTCTTGCAACTGTACTTTCAGCTCTTTCAACTTAGTAGGAGCCATTCTGTAAGGTGCTATGGATATCAGTGTCGTTCTCGAAACAAGATCTATAGAGAATTCCACTTCTCTTTCTGGTGGCAAACCAGGTAATTCTTCTGGGAATACATTAGGAAATTCACTTACTACCGACACTGATTGAATCTTTGACTCAGATACTTTAATATCCATCACATATGCAAGATAAGCATCATACCCCTTTCTGACATATTTCTATGCTGATATTGCTGAAATCACATTAAATAATCCATCCAATTTATCAGATTCACCATTCTGACATTTCAATACAATATATTTCTGCTTACAGGTTACCATTACATCATATCGGGTTAACCAATCCATTCCCAAGATCACATCAAATTCATCAAATGGCAATAACATCAAGTCAGCCGAAAAACAATAACCTTTTACCACCAACAGACAGTTCTTACAAACTTTGTCCACCATAACACACTGGCCTAGGGGGTTTCAAACTTTAACCACAAATTCAATGAATTCAACATGTAAATTTTTAACAGACACTAGGTCTATGGATATATAGGAATGTGTGGAACTAGGATCAATTAATACAGTAATATCAGTATCAAGTAAAGAAAATGTACCAGTAATGATGTCTGGCGCAGAGGCATCTTTTCTAGCACGAATAGCATATGTTCTTGCAGGTGCTTGTACTTCAGATCTAGCTGCCGTATCCTTGGTAGTACCTCGACTACCACTAATTTTACCGGGATAACAATGTGGTCTGCCTCTTGAAATAAGATTGCTCGGCTTTGGAGCTGGTTCTATCTCTTTTTCAATTCTTTCGGGACAATCCCTGAGAAAATGGTCAAGTGAACTACATCCAAAACAAGCTCCACTTCTAGTCTGGCATTCTCTATGATGAAACTTGTTACAATGTTTACATTTCGGTTTGGGATTACCGATACTATCCACACTGGTCGTAGATGGAGTTGAAGACCTCGGGTTAGATCGTTGAGAGCCCCACTTTTTTCTAAAGTAACCCATAGAAGTGGTCACACGATCATGATACTTCTTTAACTTCTTAAAAGCAAATGATTGTGACTTACTCATACCTCTTTTCCTAAAAATTCAAGCCTCTCTTTCGGCTTGTTTCTTTTCTTTACTTAGTTCCTTAGTTTTCTGTGCTCGATCGACTAACGCCGTAAATTCCCTTATCTCGAGAATCCCAATAAACAACTTGATATCTTCATTCAAGCCCTCTTCAAAATGTTTACACATTTCAGCCTCGGTTAAAACCTATTCCCTGGCATACTTACTCAGTCGAAAAAATTCCCGTTCATTTTCAGATACAGTCATGCTTCCCTGCTTGAGTTCCAGAAATTCTTTCTTTTTCTAATCTAGTACCTCTCACTAACATATTTCTTCCTAAATTCAGTCTGGAAGAATTCCCATGTAATATTCTCTCTCGGTACAACTGCTGTTATGGTATTCCACCAATGATAACCTGTATCTTTCAATAGAGACACTACACATTTTAGGCACTCAACAGCTGTGAAGGACAGTTCATCAAAAAATCGAATAGTGTTTTCAAGCTAGAGCTCGGCCCTTTTCGGATCACCATTTGTAGTAGCCCTAAATTATTCTACCCCATGTTTACAGATTTTATTTATCGGAGGCTTACCAATCCTAACAGGTTGAGGAGCAAGTGGGGGAGGTCGTTGTATAGCGGGGTTTGTTCCCAAGTACTGGGTAAACCATTCATTCATCATTTGAAAGAAGGCTTGTTTTGCCTCCTCACCGAGGCCCTCAGACACGGGCCTTTCACTACCAGATGCTAAGGCAACTCTTTGCAATGAAGTTGAGGCATTGCTCTCAACTTCCTCAAATTCAGCTCTATCTTGGTTGGATGACATTACTATATGAAAAACACATTTAAAAACGATCAGGAGTCATCACACTATCATAATCTATATAATGACATGTATAGCTAAACTCGTGTTTGCTACGTCAAATTTGAGAATCGGTTAAACCGTAGCTTTGATATCACTAAATGTAAACCCCTAACCGTACCCGTTGCCGGAACAGAGTTTCGGAGCATTATTAGAACATTCATAATATTTTTCAATTAATTCATGCAAGTTACTATTCATTAACTAAGATTATTCATAACGTCCCTTAATTGGACCCTCGAGGTCCAATACGAGCATTAGAGTCGAGTCGGGACTTAATCAGGACCTTTAAGAATTTTTCGCGAAATTACAAAATTTTTTCCAAGGTGCAGGGCTCACACGCCCGTGTTAGAGGCTGTGTTCGACCCCATGTAACTCTATGACTTGAAAACGCGGTCATGCCACAGGCCCGTGTGCCAGGCCGTATGGTTAATTAATTTAATTTGAATTAGGTACAGGTTTCACATGGCCAGGACACAAGCCCGTGTTCTAGGCCGTGTGGCACACATGGCTGAGACACACGCCCGTGTCTCTACATGTGTGTCCAATTCTGAGCATTCTGTTTCTCAAAATTTAGGTGCAGGGGACATACGGCCTAGTCACATGCCCGTGTTACTAGGCCGTGTGTCACATATGGTCTAGACACACGCCCGTGTGTCTACCCGTGTGGATAAAATGAAGCCATTTCCTAGCTTCATTTCTTACCCACAATCATCCAAAAACTTGCACAATAAACACTTAACCAATTCCAACCAATTCAAGCATTCCAATTGAACAAATTCATCATTCATCAAGGCATACAATTTCATGCATACATGGTTACTGACTCACCTTAGCTTAACTTAGACATTCACAACATTGGGTCACATGAATTTAGCATAACAAATGTGGATATATATATATATCCCAAAATGAGCCATCACTAGCCATTCCAATAGCTAGGTTACAAAATGACACTTCAAGCCACTATTGGCAAAGTTTCCCTATACATGCCATTACACCAAAATGATTTCACTAAATATACCCAAAATGCTAGGTTGATAGTGTGACGATGCTCCAACGATCTTCCAACCTTCATGAGCTTCCGAGCACTATAAAACTGGGGAAAGATAAAAGAAGTAAGCATTACGTGCTTAGTAAGTTCGTATAACAGAAACTAAACTTACCAATCTTGTTTATAAAATCTAGGCATACAAAGTTATGTTTCCATCCATTTGGCTAAATGGCCTAATCACATACATTTCATCAAACATCTTAGTCACCAATTATTCATATAAATCAAGTAACTTAGATGAGCTCACCAAGTAATATTCTTTCAATTCATTATTATTCCATCTCAAGGTTCTCCTACCATGTCAAGAGTTTTATGTCCGTTGAATCATTGAAATTCCGATGAAGGCTTAAGTAGTACACTCGAGGTGTACGATTCATAAATCCGTCAATTCTTATCGAGGGTACCCCTTAGGGCACTTAACCAAGGAACACAATTACGAGTCACATGTCGTATAACAGGATTACCAGTCCAGGCTAAATCCTTTATATAACATATGTTCACAAAAGCTCAATTAGGGTTACCAGTCTAGGCTAAGCCCTAATCATAACGTGTACTCGAGAAGTATTATATCGGGATTACTTGTCCGAGCTAAATCCTTTTTATAACAAGGTCATTAGGATTACTCGTCTGAGCTAAATCCCATCTGCAACAAATGCAGGACCTTATTAATTTTGGGAAAGTGCTTGCAATCATCGGAATTCAACATTCAATCGGGACTACCCTTTATCATTATTTCAAGTATGTATAAATTTCCATCATAACATACAAGTATGACACATTAACATAAATCACATTACATACAATACAACATTCAATTTACATAATTACATATTCGATTAAGTTACACGCACTTACCTCAACACTTGTTCGCGTAAAAATCTACTAATCCAAAATCTTTTCTTTTCCTCGATCTAACCTCGAGTTTGGTTTTTTTGGATTTATATAAATGAATTTAATCATTAATTTCATACATTTCATACTTAGACAGACTCAATTTACGTCCTAGGAAAAATTACCATTTTGCCCCTAATTTTTTGAAAAATTTCGATTTTGTTCTTAGGCCCGGAAAATGAAAATTGTACAAATTACTCCCTATTCCAAGCCTAACCAAAGACCCATTACAATTTTTCTAGCACATGTATTCATAAAATTTCAAAATTTTTCATCAAATTTTACAAGTTTACATTTTAGTCTAAATCAAGTATTCATCAAAAATCACCTTGCAAAAGTTGCTTATCTAACAATAATCTTTCATTTTTTACCATAAATTTCTAATTTCCAACATAATACATCCATGACCCATTTTCATACTGTAACACCCCTTATCCATATCCGATGCTGGAACAAGGTACGAGGTATTACCGAACTTAAACTCAAACAAACATTCAAAACTGAGACATGAATTTCCACTCAAATTTAAAACTTTTCAAAAATATTCATATTGTCCCTTAAACAATCCTACGAGGCCCAAAACATACATTGGAGGTGGTTCAGGAACAAACCGAGAACTTTAGAAAATTTTACAACACTTAGAAAATTTTTCATCAAAATAAGGGTCACACGCCCATATAGCTTGGGACACATCCATATGGGTAGGCTGTGTGGTTACACACGCCCATTTCCTTAACCTGTGTAACTCTCTATTTATGATGTCATCAACAAATTGAAGTCACAGGCCAAGTCACACGCCCGTTTGCTTAGGCCATGTGAGCGATTTAATTTTCATAAATTTTCATAAAAAAGGTGCAGACTTCACACGCCCTGGGCACACGCCCATGTCCATTGGTCGTGTTCTTCATACGGATGAGACACATGGCCGTGTCTCTGCTCGTGTGGCCAATTAGAAGCTAAAAATTCAAGATACAGGGGACACATGATCGGATCACACACCCGTAGGGCAAGCCGTGTGTCACACAAGCCCGTATGTCTACCCGTGTGGACAAAAATAAGGCTATTTACCAAGCCATTTTTCCACCCTTACTTGCACCAACCTACGCAACAACAAGCAACACCAATCCAAGCATATACACACAACCAAGTCATCCACACATCAATTACATGCTATTTTCTATCACATGCAGCATCTCATACCTATCATCTCAAACCATGCAAAATCGACATATAAGACAAAGGAAAAGAAAGGGAGTAAGCTTTAAAGCTTAGTAAGTTCCTATGCAAACAATAGACATCATAAATTTAACATATATTTAACATAAGGTAAATTAACATAAATGTCATTGTGAATTCATAATCAAGCTTAGCATAGATGTATTTAAAATCTTAACATCATAACTTAATCGATCAAACCAATCTGAGGTTTCATCACATATCGAACTCATTAATTATGAATTTAGTGTACATACCTGTACCAACTTGCAACTCACCATAATCTTTCACAACATACCATAGTCTTTCCCAACTTTAACATTGTCGTTAAGTTTCCCGTTGAACCACTTGTAATACTAAAGGATACTCGGGAAATCTCACACACATAGTAACATACCGATGTCATATCCCAGATATGGTCTTACATGGGATCTCATATCGATGCCAATAGCCCAGCTATGGTCTTACATGAAATCTCATATCGATGCCATATCCCAGATATGGTCTTACACGTAATCTCAACTAACCCTAATTTTATGACATTTGTATCCTAACTATTCCTAAGGTTCAACTGGGATATTTCTCACTCATCATCCATTTTCAATTTCATCCCAAGAGTCAATCATAAATTCATACAATATTAAATTATTTAAAACATAAATAAACAATGCGTTATTTGCATACGAACTTACCTCGATACCAAAAATAGTAGATAAGGATTTAATCGTCAAACACCTTATTCTTTCCTTGATCAAGGTCCGAACTTCATTTTTCTTGATCTATAATAAAAATTTAGCTTATTTAATATTCACATTACTCAAATTATTCCAAACATCACATTATGAAAAAATTATATTTTTGCCCCTAAAGTTTCACTTTTTTACAAATTAGTTCTTAGGCTCGTAAAACAAAATGCACTCAATTTCTTTGTTACCCAAGCCTAGTCGAACCATAAACATGCTCATATCAGCCCACACTTTTCATCAAATCATATTTTTACTACCCATTTTATAACTTTTTACAAATAGGTCCTTTTTAGGTATTTTCATGAAAAATCATTTAGTAAAAGTTGTTTATCATACCTAAAATATACAATATCTTCCATCAAAAATCAAAATACATGCATGTCACACATGGGTAAATTTTTAAACATGAACCCTACTTCAAAATAATGGTAGAAATAGGTAAATCGGGTTACGAGGACTTCAAAAATATAAAAAACATTAAAAATGGGGCTAGAATGCACTTACTATCAAGCTGGAAAGTTGAAGAAACCCTAGCTATGGTGTCCTTATGAAATCCGGCCAAGGTATAAGAGGATGGACAAAATTTTAACTTGATTTTCCCTTTTTATTCTTTTATTTACCAAATGACCAAAATGCCCTTTTTGCCAAACTTCAAAATTTTATCTCACCATGTCCATTTTTGTCCACTAACTTAACAAATGGTTTAATTATC
Organism: Gossypium anomalum; assembly: GCA_025698475.1. Classification (NCBI taxonomy): domain Eukaryota; kingdom Viridiplantae; phylum Streptophyta; class Magnoliopsida; order Malvales; family Malvaceae; genus Gossypium; species Gossypium anomalum. Next base: position 66,961,858 of record CM046966.1, read on the forward strand.
ATATAAGAACCTCTAATTTAAAATCTCATAGCAATTGGACACCTCTAGCATGTAGAACTCAACTTTTGCACTTTTTACAATTTAGTCATTTTGACGAAATTGAGTGCCCAAAAGTCAAATTCGAACGAAATTTTCACGAAATCATTCCGTGAAACCATAGACCATAAAAATATAATAAAAACAACTTTTATTGCGTCAGATTCGTTGTCTCAAAACCACTATTCTGACTAACCCCAAAATCGGGCTGTTATAACTCTTCCCCCTTTAGGGATTTCGTCCCAGAAAATCTTACTAGGAAAGAGGTTGGGTACTGTTTTCTCATAGCCTCCTTAGGTTCCCACGTAGATTCTTCAATACCGTGTCTTTGCCACAAAACTTTCACTAGGGCTATACTTTTATTTCTCAATTGTCTAACCTCTCAAGCTAAAATCTTAATCGGTTCTTCACCGTACGTCATATCCGGTCGAATTTCAATCTCTATCAGAGAAATCATATGTGAAGGATCGAAACGATACCGTCGCAACATCGACACATGAAACACATTATGAATCATTTCCGACTCTGTCGGTAAAGCTAACCGATATGCCATTGGTCCTATTCTTTCAATAATTTCATACGGCCTAATAAAACGTGGACTCAACTTGCCTTTACGGCCAAATCTGAAAATCTTCTTCCATGGAGATACTTTCAAAAATACTTTATCCCCAATTTGAAACTCAACCTCTTTTCTTTCAAAATTCGCGTATGATTTCTTTCTATCGGAAGTAGCTTTTAAGTAATCACGAATCACCTTCACTTTTTCTTTGGTTTCCTTAATCAAGTCAACCCAGTGAATCTATTTCTCGTTAAGCTTGATCCAATACAAAGGCGTTCGGCACTTGCGGTCAAACAATGCCTCATAAGGTGCCTTTTTTATACTCGACTAATGGCTGTTGTTATAGGCAAATTAGACCAATGGTAGATATTTTTCCCAACTACCCTCAAATTCTAAAACATAACATCGAAGCATGTCTTCAAGTATCTGAATTACCCTTTCAGATTGACTATCGGTCTGTGGATGAAATGTAGTATTAAAATTCAATTTCATACCCAAGGCTTTTTGCAACTTTTTCCAAAACCTTAAAGTAAACCTCGTATCTCTATTCGAAATAATAGAAATAGGTATCCCGTGCAATCTCACTATCTCAGTAATGTATAATTTAGCTAGCTTATCAATTGAATAATCTGTACGTACTGGTATAAAATGAGCCTATTTCGTCAATTTATCAACAAGAACCCGGACGACATCTTTTTTTTTCGGATTCAAAGGTAAACCCGTTACGAAGTCCATCGTAATCCTATCCCATTTCCACTCGAGTACCATCACTGGCTGAAGTAAACCCGAAGGCACTTGGTGTTTAACTTTCACTTATTGACAAATCAAACACCTCGAAACAAACTTAGAGATATCTCTTTTCATGCCCGACCACCAATACATTTTCTTCAAATCATTATACATTTTCGTACTGCTTGGATGCACAGATAAACAACCGTTATGTGCTTCATGAAGAATTTTCTAAATAAGCTCATCATTCTTCGATACACAAACTCTACCTCGGAACATCAAACAATCATCGAGTCCGACATGAAAATCTGAATCACTAATCGATTCATAATAAGTTCTCTTGGCTTGCAAATCACTGTCACATTTCTGGGCTTCACAAATCTGTTGAATAAACATCGGCCTAGCTATCAACTCGGCTTGAATAGAACCATTATCGGATAAGGTCAATCTCGTGTTCAATGCTCTCAAAGCAAACAAAGTCTTCCTACTCAAGGCATCTACGACTACATTCGCTTTACCCAGGTGATAGTCAATCACCAACTCATAATCTTTCAGCAACTCAAGCCATCTCTGTTGCCGTAAGTTCAAGTCCTTCTGAGTCATCAAATACTTTAAACTCTTATGGTAGGTAAAAACATGGCATTTCTCATCGTACAAATGGTGTCGCCATATCTTCAAAGCAAACACAATAGCGGCTAATTCCAAATTATACGTCGGGTAATTCTTCTCATGTGGCTTCAGTTGTCTCGAGGCATAAGCTATCACCTTGCCTTCTTGCATCAACACACATCCCAGTCCATTCAGTAACGCGTCACTATAAATCACAAACTCTTTTCCCAGTTCAGGTTGCACTAAAATCGATGCCTCAGCCAATAATGCCATCAACTTCTCAAAACTTTGCTGACATTTTTCAGACCACTCAAACTTGACATCTTTTTGCAACAATCTATTCATAGGAGTAGCAATCACCGAAAACCCTTTGACAAACCGGCAGTAGTAACTGGCTAAGCCCAAAAAGCTTCTAACTTTAGACACATTTCTTGGTGGTTTCCAACCAACGATCGCCAAAATTTTACTGGATCAACCCGAATAGCATCACCTAAAATGATATGTCCCAAAAATCCAACTTCTCTGAGCCAAAACTCACTTGAGCTTAGCACACAACTGTTTGTCTCTCAAAATTTGTAAAACAGTTCTCAAATGCTTGGTATGCTGGGTCTCATCACGAGAATAAATCAATATGTCATCAATAAAAACAACTACAAACTTATCCAAATATGGTCAAAAAATTCAGTTCATCAAGTCGATAAAAACAACAGGGGCATTAGTTAATCCAAATGGCGTAACAAGAAATTCATAGTGTCTGTACCTTGTTCTGAAAGCAGTTTTTGGTACATCCGACTCTTTAACTCTCAACTGGCAATACCCGGATCTCAAATCAATTTTCGAAAACACCGTTGCTCCTTTCAACTGATCAAACAAGTCATTTATCCTCGACAATAGATACTTTTTCTTTATGGTTACCTTATTGAGCTGTCGGTAATCTATACAAAGTCTCATAGAACCGTCTTTCTTATTCACAAATAATACTGGTGCACCCTAGGGAGAATAACTCAGTCTCGCGAATCCCTTATCTGTTAATTCTTGGAACTGAGCTTTCAATTCTTTTAACTCAGTCAGAGCCATCCTATACGGAGCAATCGATATTAGTGAAGTTCCCGGAACTAAATCAATACCAAATTTAACTTCTCTAATTAGAGGTAACCCAGGCAATTCTTCTACAAAAACATCCGTATATTCACACACCACCGGCACTGATTCAATTTTCATTTCAGACTCTTTCATGTTTAACACATAAGCTAGGTAAGCTTCACACCCTTTTCTTATACATTTCCGAGCTGACATTGAAGAAACACCACAGGCAATCTATCTGACTCATCTGATTCAACCCGAAGAATTTCACCATTTTCACATTTCAATTCAATAACTTTCTGTCAACAATTTATTATAGCATCATGTAACGTCAGCCAATCCATACCCAAAATAACATCAAACTCATCGAATGGCAACAATATCAAGTCAGCCAGAAAATAGTAACCTCTAATCATCAAAGGACATTTCTTACATACTTTGTCAACTAAAATATGCTTGCCTAAAGGGTTGGACACCTTAATCACAAATTCGGTAAACTCGACTGGTAATTTCTTATTATTTACCAAATTCATACAAACATACGAATGAGTAGATCCAGGGTCAATCAATGCAATAACGTCAGTATCATAAAGAGAAAAAGTACCAGTAATAATATTGGGAGACATTGCTTCTTCGCGAGCATGGATGGCATAAGCTCTCGCTGGTGCTCTCGCTTTCGATCTCATGGCTGTATCTTTAGTCACGCCTTTACTACTAGCTCCATTTCCAGTATTCCTTGAGGGCCTTCCTCTAGAAGCAGTATTACTAGGCCTTGTACTTTGAAATTTCTCTTTCTCTGCCGTCTCTGGGCAATCTCTGATAAAATGATCTTGAGAACCACAATCAAAATAATCCCGATCATTCATTCTACATTCAACGGGATGACGTCTACCACACTGCTGATATTTAGGTCTGTTAGACTTTACATTACCCACACTCTCTATTGAGGTGGCTTGAAATTTAAAACTCGAATGTTGCTTCTCACAATCTCTACATGAATACCCCGCTGAAAAATTCGAACGGGAATACATTTTTTTAGACTTCTTGGACTGAGATGGAAATGACTTACTCATTGGTCTCTTCCTTGAGTCTCTACCTTCAAGATCCGCTTTCCTCTTCTCTTTGTTTAATTTTTCGGCCTTACAAGCCCGCTCAACCAACACCACAAACTCTTTCAGCTCTAAGATCTGACTAACAAACGAATGTCTTCATTCTATCCATCCTCAAATCTCTTACACATGATGGCCTCGGTGGAAACACACTCCCAAGCATACTTACTAGTTTGATAAATTCTCGTTTATACTCTGTTATGGTCATATGACCATATTTTAGTTTAAGAAATTCTTTACGTTTCTGATCGATGAACCGTTGGCTAATATACCTCTTATGAAACTCCTCCTAAAAGAAGTCCCATGTGACCTTTTCTCTCAGAACTATAGATACAAGTGTATTCCACCAATGGTATACAAAATCTCTCAGAAGTGAGATAGCACACTTCAAACACTCATCTGGTGTGCAGGACAGCTCATCTCGAGCCAAAAATTGGCTCTCTCGGGATCATCATCCACATTAGCTCAAAAATCTTTAGCCCCATGCTTTCGGATCTTATCAACCGAGGGCTTATTTATTCTTACAAAGTCGATACCTTGTGGGGCCATGGGAACCAGTTGAGGAATAGGTGAGGGTGGAGGAGGTTGGGCATTAGGATTTGTGCGAACAAATTTCGTATACCACTCATTCATCATATGGAGAAAGGCTTCCCTGCCTCCTTCTCCTTGACTAATCGTAACGGGTCTACTATCAGACGGCGCTGCCCCTTGAGCGAGAGCCAGCGCATTACTTTCTACTTCATCAGCCTCAGCTCGATTGGGATCCATTACTATATGAAAACATAATTTAAAGTTGTCAAGAGTCATCACACTATCACAATTCATTTATGACATGTATAGCTAGACTCTTACACACGCTACATTTGTCCGAGAATAGACTAAATCGTAGTTTTGATACCCCGAAATGTAACACCCTTTACCTGTATTCTGCGCCAGAACAGGGTACGAGGCATTACCGGACTTAAACTCAAACAATCATTCAAAATCGAGACATGAATTTCCACTCAAATTTAAAACTTTTCAAAAATATTGATATCATCCCTTAAACGGGCCTACAAGGCCCAAAACATACATTGGAGGTGGTTCGAGACCAAACTGAGAACTTTAGAAAATTTTACAACACTTAGAAATTTTTTCATCAAAATAGGGGTCACACGCCCGTGTAGCTTGGGACATGTCCATGTGCGTAGGCCATATAGTCACACACGCCCGTGCCCCTAACCCATGTAACTCTCTATTTTTGACGTCATCAACAAATTGAAGCCACACAGCTAAGTCACACGCCTGTGTGCTTAGGCCGTGTAGGTGATTTAATTTTCATAATTTTTCATAAAATAGGTGTAGGCTTCACACGCCCTAGGCACACACCCATGTCCTTGGGTCGTGTCCTTCATATGGTTGAGACACATGGCCGTATCTCTGCTCGTGTGGCTAATTCGAAGCTAAAAATTCAAGATGTAGGGGACACACGACTGGATGACACACCCATAGGGCAAGCAATGTGTGACACACGGCCTAGACACATGCTTGTGTGTCTACCCGTGTGGACAAAAATAAGACTATTTATCAAGCCATTTTACCACCCTTACTTTCACCAACCTACACAACAACAAGCAACACCAGTCTAAGCATATACACACAGCCAATTCAACCACAACCAAGTCATCCACACATCAATTACATGCTATTTTCTATCACATGCAGTATCTGATACCTATCATCTCAAACCATGCAAAATCCACATCCATGAAAGACATCTTCATATTCATATATATACTTAACCAATATTAGCCAATTTCAATGGCCATTTAAAAAATAAATTGTAAACCATTATAAGCCAACACATTTGGCCAAATCGAATATGACGCATAACAAAATGACCAAGTCCCTATACATGCCATAACACAAAATATTAAAGTCATTGGTACCCAAAATGTTAAGTTGATAGTGTGAATGGATCTTTGACAGTCTTCAATCCCCGAGCTGGCTTGGTGACACTATAAGACAAGGGAAAAGAAAGAGAGTAAGCTTTAAAGCTTAGTAAGTTCCGATGCAAATAATAGGCATCATAAATACACTTTAACATATATTTGACATAAGGTAAATTAACATAAATGTCATTGTGAATTCATAATTAAGCTTAGCATAGATTTATTTAAAATCTTAACATCATAACTTACTCGATCAAACCAATTCGAGGTTTTATCACCTATCGAACGCATTAAGCATGAGTTTTATGTACATACCTGTACTAACTTGCAACTCACTATAATCTTTCACAACATACCATAGTCTTTCCCAACTTTAACATTATAGTTAAGATTCTTGTTGAACCACTTGGAATACTAAAGGATACTTGGGAAGTCTCACACACATAGTACCATACTAATGTCATATCCCAGATATGGTCTTACCGAAATCTCATATCGATGCCATATCTCAGATATGGTCTTACACGTAATCTCAACTAACCCTAATGTCATGACATTTGTATCCTAGTTATTCCTAAGGTTCAACTGGGATATTTCTCACTCGTCATCCATTTTCTATTTCATCCCAAGAGTCAATCATAAATTCATACAATTTTAAAGTATTTAAAACATAAATAAATAATGTGTTATTTGCATACGAACTTACCTTGGTACCAAAAATAGTAGATAATGATTTAATCATCAAACACCTTATTCTTTCTCCGATTAAGGTTCAAACTTCTTTTTTCTTGATCTATAATAACAAATTTAGCTTATTTAATATTCACATTACTCAAATTATTCCAAACATCACATTATGGCTAAATTACCTTTTTGCCCCTAGAGTTTCACATTTTTACAAATTAGTCCTTAGGCTCGTAAAATGAAATGCACTCAATTTCTTTATTACCCAAGCCTAGCTAAACTATAAACATGCTCATATCAGCCCATACTTTTCATCAAATCAAATTTTTACTACCCATTTTACAACTTTTTACAAATAGGACCTTTTTAGCTATTTTCATGAAAAATCACTTAGTAAAAGTTGTTTATCACACCTAAAACATACAATATCTTCCATCAAACATCAAAATACATGCATGTCACACATGCGTAAATTTTTAAATATGAAGACTACTTCAAAATAATGGTAGAAATAGGTAAATCGGGTTACGAGGACTTCAAAAATGTAAAGAACATTAAAAACGGGGCTAGAATGCTCTTACTAACAAGCTGGGAAGTTGAAGAAACCCTAGCTATGGTGTCCTTATGAAATACGACCAAGGTAGTAGATGATGGACAAAATTTTGACTTGATTTTCCCTTTTTATTCTTTTATTTACCAAATGACCAAAATGCCCTTTTTGCCAAACTTCAAAATTTTATCTCACCATGTCCATTTTTGTCCACTAACTTAAAAAATGGTTTAATTATCATAGAAGGACCTCTAATTTAAAATCTCATAGCAATTGGACACCTCTAGCATGTAGAACTCAACTTTTGCACTTTTTACAATTTAGTCATTTTGACTAAATTGAGTGCCCAAATGTATAAATTTTCGAACGAAATTTTCACAAAATCATTTCGTGAAACCATAGACCATAAAAATATAATAAAAAATGTTAATGTGTCAAATTTGTGGTCTCGAAACCACTATTTTGACTAGCCCCAAAATCAGGTTGTTACATATACCTTGATAACTTTTCAAATTAATCCCTCAAATAGAGAGATTAAGCTATCCCCGCTCCAAAAATACCAAAATTACTAAAAATGGGATAAGGGAACTTTCCAAATTTGGCCTTGAAAGCTTCTTTTCTCTCTCCTAGGGTTTCCATGTGTTTTTAAGGTTGAATATAACAAAATAAGATGATATACTTCTATTTACCTTTTTACTTAATCATGCATTTTGTTATTTCCAATTTAGTCCCTTGTCTTTTTCTATAATTTCATGATGAGTCATCATAAAAATCTACATACTTTTATTAATGGTCTAATTACTATGTAAGAACCTTAAGTTTTGAATTCCATAGCTATTTGATCCTCATAGCTACTAGAATTCAACTATCGCATTTTATGTGATTTAGTCCTTCTCGTAATTAGGCACTAAATCAATAAAATGTTTATATCAAAATTTTCACACATCATTTCTATCTTATTTCAGGGTGTATGGTAAAATAAAAATAAAATGTATTTTGGATCAGATTTGTGGTCCCGAAACCACTGTTCCGATTTCATTGAAAAATGGGCTATTACAAAAAACACAATAACCCTCAATTGCATGTCATTTGTATCCTATCGATTCCTAAGGTTCAACCGAGATCCAAATAATTGACGATATCTCATAGAGAATTTTCGTAGTATCATATCATCCCAATTGTATTAATTAAGCATGTAAACACATATAATTTAAAGCTTATTAATATACGAACTTACCTTAAATTAATACGAAAAAAATCGACCGATCAATCTACTACTTTGGTTTTCCCCCGATCTAATGACAAACGTGGCTTTTCATGATTTATATAATCAAATTTAACCACTTTAAAATTTATTCTATTCAATTCAATCCAATTTCATATAATGGAAAAATTACCATTTTGCCTATGAACATTTTACTACTTTATAATTTAGTCCCTAGCTCGTAAAAATGCAAATTCATGCAATTTAACCCACACCAATGCTAGTCGAATTCTATATAGACCCATAGTAGCCCATACATTCGTTATTTCACACATTTACCACATAATTTTCACATTTCTCAATTTAATCCCTATTTGACATTTTCAACCAAAATCACTTTACAAAACTTGTTTATCTAAAAAAAAAACCATTTATTTGCTACCATCCAACATCAAAACACATACACATTCAACAATGGTAAAACATATAAATCATTAAAAACGAGTCGAAAATGCACTTACATGCAAGGGGACTATTGCCGAACCTTCAAAAGCACAACAATGGAGGTTTTTTCTTCTTATTTTTGGTTAAAAATGCACTCAGGAAGATGACAACTTTTTTTTTCATTACTTTACTAAGTTTATTTATTAAATTACTAATTTATCCTTAGTAATTAACCTTTGAAAACATCCATTTCTTGTCCATAAATGTCCACTCACTATAAAAATGTTCTAATTACACACAAGGACCTCTACTTTAAGTTCCAATAGCTAATAGACATCTCTAGCTATTAGAACATAACTTTTGAATTTTACGCGATTTAGTCCTTCTTATCGAATTAAACATGCAAACGGTAAAATTTCTTAACGAAATTTTCATATGACTCTATTAACATGTTGTAGACATTAAAATAATAATAAAATAAATATTTTGATTTTGGATTTGTGGTCCCGAAACCATAGTTTTAGTTTTACTGAAAACAGGCTATTACAACTCTCCCCCATAGGAATTTTCGTCCCCGAACATCCAGAATATAGGTTAGGGTACTGTCTTCTCATAGCTTCTTCGGGTTCCCACATAACTTCTTCGATACCATGAAGTTGCCAAAGTACCTTCAGTAAAGATATGCTTTTGTTTCTTAATTCTTTAATCTCTCGGGCCAAAATTCTGATTGGTTCTTCGCTATACGACATATCGAGCTGAATTTCAACTTCTACCGGAGAAATTATATGTGAGGGATCTGACTTGTACTGTCATAACATGGATACATGAAACACAATATATTTTTTCCAACTTTGACAGTAATTTAGGTCGATATGCCACAGGCCCTATTCTTTCGATAATCTTGTACGACCCAGTAAACTGCAGACTCAATTTCCCTTTGCTACCAAATCGAAGAATCTTCTTCCATGGTGATGCTTTCAGAAACATTCTGTCATCGATTTGAAATTCAATATCTTTACGTTTTAAATCCGCATATGATTTTTTTCGATCTAAAGCTGCTTTCAAACTATCACGAATCACCTTCACTTTCTCTTCAGTTTCTCTGATCAAATTAACCCCGTGAATCTTTTTCTCACTAAGCTTGGTCCAGTACAACAGAGTTAAGAATTTATGACCATATAAAGCTTCATACGGTTCCATCTTTATACTCGATTGAAAACTATTGTTATACGCGAATTCAACCAACGGTAAATATTTTTCCCAATTACCTTCAAACTCTAAGACATAACAATGAAGCATATCCTCGAGAATTTGAATTACTCTCTCAAACTGACCATCAGTTTAGGGATGAAATGCCATGCTAAAATACAACCGTGTACCCAAAGCTTTTTGCAACTTTTTCTAAAATCGTGATGTAAATCGCGGATCTCTATCCAAAAAAATGGAGACTGACACTTCGTGCAATCTAACAATCTGTCAAGTGAAAAGTCTATACGTACTGGAATAAAATGTGCAGACTTCGTTAAACGATCAAAAATAACCTAGATAGCATATTTCATTTTCAGAGATAGGGGTAATCCCGATATGAAATCCATCGTAACTCTATCCCACTTCCACTCAGGTATCATTACTGGCTGTAATAGTCCCAAAGGCACTTGATGTTCGGCTTTAACCTATTGAGAAATCAAGCATCTCAACACAAATTCTAAAATGTCATGTTTCATACCCGACCACCAGTACATTTGTTTCAGATCACTGTACATCTTAGTACTCCCCCGATGAACAAATAAGAACCACTATGTGCTTCATGTAAAATTTTCTGTACAAGCTCAGTATTCTTTGGTACACACACTCTACCTCGAAACAACAAACAATCATTAGATCTGACCTAAAACTCTGAATCAGTAGTTGACTCGCACTGTATTCTTCTAGCTTGCAATTCATTATCACATTTTTGAGCCTCATAAATTTGTTGTAAAAATATCGGTCTAACTTTTAGTTCAGCTAAAATCAAACCATCATTAGACAAAGTCAACCGTGTATTCATCACTCTCAAAGCGAACAAAGATTTTCTACTCAAAGCATCTACAACTACATTTGCTTTCCCTGGGTGATAATCCATTATTAACTCATAGTCTTTCAACAATTCGAGCTATCTTCTTTGTTGCAAATTCAAATCTTTCTGAGACATCAAATACCTCAAACTTTTGTGATCAGTAAAAATATCTCATTTTTCATCGAACAAATGGTGTCGCCAAATCTTCAATGCAAACACGATCATAGCCAACTCCAAGTCATATGTTGGATAATTCTTCTCGTGCGTCTTTAACTGTCTGGAAGAATACGCTATCACTTTACCTTCTTGCATTAAAACACATCCAAAACCGTTCAATGACACATCACTGAAAATTACAAACCCTTTACCTGGCTCAGGCTAAGCCAAAACTGGTGCTTCAGTTAACAGTGCTTTCAACTGATTAAAACTCTGTTGACATTTATTAAAAACAATCGAGTAATCGGTGTAGCAATCATTGAGAACCCTCTTACAAAATACCGATAATAGCCAGCTAATTCCAAAAAACTTCTGACCTTGGATATGTTTCTCGGTGGCTTAAAGTCAACAACTGCTGAAATTTTGCTCAGATCAACTCTGATGCCTTCCACCGAAACAATGTGTCCAAAAAATGCAACTTCTCGAAAGCCAAAACTCGTATTTGTTGAATTTAGCAAATAATTATTTATCTCTCAGAGTTTGTAACACAATCCTCAAATTCTCAGCATGTTCAGATTCATCTCGATAGTAGATCAGAATATCATCAATGAATAGAACAACGAATCTATCTAAATATGGTCTGAAAATTCTATTCATCAAATCCATTAATACTGCAGGAGCGTTAGTTAACCCAAATGGCATAACAAGAAATTCATAGTGTCCGTACCTGGTCCTGAATACAATTTTTGGCACATCTGAATCTTTAACCCTTAATTGATAATAACCAAATCACAAATCAATTTTAGAAAATACGGTGGCACCTTTTAGCTAATCAAACAAATCATCAATTCTCAGCAATGGATACTCGTTCTTGATCGTAACTTTATTGAGTTGTTGATAATCGATACATAATCTCATCGATCCATCTTTTTTCTTGACGAACTGAACTGGTGCACCCCAAGGTGAGAAACTCGATCGTGCAAAACCTCTATCCGTTAACTCTTGCAACTAAGCTTTCAACTCTGTCGAAGCCATTCTGTACGGAGCTATTGATATCGTGATGTTCCCGGTACTAACTCAATTGCAAATTCAACTGCTCTGTCTAATGGCAACCCAAGTAACTCTTCTGGAAACACATTTGAATATTCACAAACCACTGGCACTGATTTAATCTTCAATTCAGACATTTTTGTATCCATTACATAAGCAAGATAAGCATCGCTACCTTTCCTCACATATTTCTGAGCTAGAATATCCGATATCACAATAGGCAACCCACTCGAATCATCAGATTCAATACGAATAATTTCACTATTCTGACATTTCAACTCAATAGTCTTTCGTCTATAGTTTACAACAGCATCATGCAGAGTCAACCAATTCATACCCAAGATCACATCAAATTCGTCAAACGGTAAAAGCATCAAATTGGTCAAAAAATAGTAACCTCGAGTCATCAAGGGACAATTCTTACAAACTTTATCAACTAGAACATACCAGGCTAAGGGGTTCGATACTTTAATCACAAATTCAGTAGACTCAACAGGTAAACTCTTACTAGACACTAAATTTGTACAGATATATGAATGGATCGATCAAGGATCAATCACAGCAATTACATCAGTGTCATAAAGAGAAAAAGTACTGGTGATAACATCTGGTGCCGATGCATCCTCACGAGCATGAATAGCGTAAGCTCTAGCTGGCGCTCGGGCTTCGGATCTCACAGTAGAATCCTTTGTTGCACCTTTGACTACTATTTACATTTCCAGTATTTCGAGGTGGTCTTCCCCTAGCAACTGTATTACTTGGCATTGTAGTTGGAAATTTTTTTCTCAGATAACTCAGGACAATCAGGAATAAAATGATCTTACGAGCCACATCTAAAAAAAGCTTTATTATTTATCCAAAAATTTCCAAAATGCCATCTTCCACATTGTTGACACTCAGATTTGTTAACTTTGACACTACCAATGCTCGATATCGAAGTAACTTGAGCTTTTGGACTCGTGTGTTACTTTTCACGATCTCTGCTGGAATACCCCACTGAAGCAGTCAAACAATTATAAGAATCCTTTGATTTCTTTGGCGATAAATGATATGGTTTACCCATTGACCTCTTTCTCAAATCTCTAGCCTCAAAATCAGCTCTTCTCTTTTCTTTGCTAAGCTCTTCGGCTTTGCAAGCTCTATTGACCAAAACAACAAATTCTTTCAGTTCCATAATTCTGACTAAAAGCTTGATATCCTCATTCAACCTGTCTTCGAACCGCTTATATATATTTTCTTCAATGGAGACGTATTCTTGAGCATACTTACTTAGTCTCACGAATTCTCTTTCATACTCGGTTACAGTCATACGACCCTGTTTTAACTTTAGAAATTCTTTACTCTTTTGATCAAGAAACTGCTGACTTATATACATTTTCCTCAACTCGGTCTAAAAGAATTCCCACATAACCCATTCTCTTGGTACAACAAATATCAAGGTATTCCACCACTAATAAGCTGAATCTCTCAGAAGAGACACAACACATTTAGCACACTCAGATGGTGTACAAGACAACTTATCAAAAACTCGAATCGTATTTTCAAGCCAAAACTCAGCTCTGTCAGGATCATCATTAACTGTAGCTCTAAACTCTTCGGCCCTATACTTTCAAATTTTATCAAGAAGTGGTTTGCTTAAACGTACGAGTTCCAAGACTTGAGAAGCTACAAGAACCGATTGGGGAATAGTTGGGTGGTGGAGGTTGTTACCACCCGGATTTATTCGGACAAACTCAGAAAACCACTCATTCATCATTTGGAAGAAGGCTTCCTTCGCCTCTCCTCCTCGAACCTCAGATACGGGTCTCGCACCAGACGGCGCTGCTCTGTGAATGGAGGCTAGCGCATTACTTTCTACATCATCGGAGCCTGCTCGATTAGAATCCATTACTATATGAAAACATGATTTAAAACTGTCAGGAGATATCACACTATCACATGTTAAATATGACATGTATAGCTAGACTCACACACACTACGTTAGTCCTAGAATCAACTAAATCGTAGCTCTGATACCAATAAATGTAACATCCCTAACCCGTATCCATCGTCAAAATAGGGTTAAGGAGCATTACCAGACTGATATCTTAAACAATCATACATTTAATATTCATTTCTCATGTCCAAACAAAAGTCATTCAAAGTCAGTCATATAGTCCCTAACGCGTACACCCGGGGCTTAAAACAAGCATTAAAAGTGGTTCAGAACTAAATCAAGTACCAAAGAAATTTATAGAAAAACATGGAAAATTTTCAAAGTGTAGGGGACACACGCTCGTGTGGCCAGGTCGTGTGTCTCACACGGCCAAGAGACACGCCCCTGTCATAGGCCGTATGGACATTCCAAATGGGATCACATGGCCGTGTCCTAGCCCATGTTTGACCCCTTGTAACTCACCGACTTGGGTCATAGGAATAGACCACACGCCCATGTGCCAGGCCGTGTACCCTTCGAAATGGCCTCACGCACCCGTGTGCTAGGCCGTGTGCATATTTGAGGGTATATTGACTTGTGCCACACGCCCGTGTGAAGCTACTGACTTAATTTCTAAGGAAGTATCAGGGGACACACGGCCGTGTCACCTGACCGTGTGTCACACACAGCTAAGACACACGCCCGTGTCTCTGCCCGTATGGACAAAAATAGGCCATTTTCCAAACCTTATTTCTCACCCAAAGTGGTACCAACCTAAACATAACAAATAACATATGACCATATCATCAATAAGCATTCAAACCAATCTCAACCATGTCCAAATCATGCAATACCAATACCAACAACCATAATGCTCATAAACATCACAATTGGCCATTCAAAAATATACCAATATCACTTTCAAAAATTCACCTAAATGGTCAAGTGCATAAATTCACTTTTGTGCCGAACACATAACCTATATGACATTTCTAATGTCAACTATATGTAATTTTACTTACACAATCAAAATCTAAGCATTTTCAAGACACTGTATACATTATGAAGCTAACCACACACACACATATATACATGTCAATCCATAGCAATTCAAACTACATTAAATGGCCAATTACATAAACAAAACATATAGGCTTCCACTAGCCAAATGACCTATACATGCCATATAACCAAAATACATTAAGTCCAAAAGTACCAAAATAAGAGTTCGATAGTGTGATACAATCTCCAACAACTTCCAAAATGAGTGAGCTTTCGAATTATTATAAAACTCGAAAAAATAAACAAAGTAAGCAATTAAGCTTAGTAAGTTTGTATAACTTCAAATATAACTTACCAATCAACCATAGTTAAGTAAGTAATTTAAATCATAATGCAATTCAATTTAGTGTCATTAGCTTAACATATAACCACATACAAAGTTGATTATGAAATCATAAATCTCATAGATTCAATTTCACATAATTCGCGTACCTACCTGTATTGGTTCTTATTGAACTCATATATTCTTGTAATACCACTTTGCCCATTGAACCATTTGGAATAATATCGGATAATCGGGAATCTTGCACACAAAGTGCCAAAACATGATCGAAACCATCCCTAATAGATGCTCACTCTCGAGCTATCACTAGGACTGCTCACACAAGCTGACGGTCAAGATATAGCTACACGGTGTTGCTCACACAAGCTAATGAGTAACCGCAACACATTCCAAAAAACTTAACCACCGGTAAAATGTACAGGACCAACACCCAAAACACGATAACCCCTAATGACATGTCATTTGTATCCTATCTATTCCTAAGGCTCAATCGGGATCCAAATAATTGACGATATCTTGTAGAGAATTTTCATAGTATTATATCATCTTAATTGTATTAATTAAGCATGTAAACACATATAATTTAAAGCTTATTAATATACGAACTTACCTCGAATTAATACGGAGAAAATCAATCGATCAATCAGTTACTTTGTTTTTCCCCTGATCTAATTCCAAAGGTAGCTTTTCTTGATATATATAATCAAACTTAACCACTTTAATATTTATTCTATTCAATTCAATCCAATTTCATATTATGGAAAAATTATCATTTTACCCCTGAATATTTTACTACTTTACAATTTAGTCCTTAGTTCGTAAAAATGCAAATTCAAGCAATTTAACCCACACCAATGCTAGCCGAATTCTATATAGGCCCATAGCAGCCCATACATTTCATTATTTCAAAATTTACCACTTAATTTTTACATTTCACAATTTAATCCCTATTTGACATTTTCAGCCAAAATCACTTTACAAAACTTATTTATCTAACAAAAACCATTTATTTTCTACCATCAAACATCAAAACACATACACATTCATCAATGGTAAAACCCAAATACTTTAACAGTTTCAAAAATTAGTTCTTGGGCTAGTTAGATTAAGCTACAACGACTCCAAAAACATAAAAATCATTAAAAACGAGTCAAAAATGCACTTACATGCAAGGGGACAATTGCTAAACCTTCAAAAGCATAACAATGGATCTTATTTATGGTTGAAGATGCACTTAGGAAGATGACAACTTTTGTTTTCATTATTTTACTAAGTTTATTTATTAAATTACTAATTTATCCTTAGTAATTAACCTTTGAAAACATCTATTTAGTGTCCATAAATGTCCACTCGGTATAAAAATGGTCTAATTACCACATAAGGACCTCCACTTTAAGGTTCCATAGCTAATAGACGCATCTAGCTATTAGAACATAACTTTTGCACTTTACGCGATTTAGTCCTTCTTATCGAATTAAACATGCAAACGGTAAAATTTCTTAACGAAATTTTCATATGACTCTATTAACATGTTGTAGACATTAAAATAATAATAAAATAAATATTTTGATTTTGGATTTGTGGTCCTGAAACCACTGTTTTAGTTTTACTGAAAACAGGCTAATACAACTCTCCCCCATAGGAATTTTCACCCCCGAAAATCCAGAAAATAGGTTAGGGTACTGTCTTCTCATAGCTTCTTCGGGTTCCTGCGTAGCTTCTTCGATACCATGAAGTTGCCAAAGTACCTTCAGTAAAGCTATGCTTTTGTTTATTAACTCTTTAATCTCTAGGGCCAAAATTCTGATTGGTTCTTCGCTAGACGACATGTCGGGCCGAATTTCAACTTCTACCCGGAGAAATTATATGTGAGGGATCTGATTTGTACTGTCGTAACATGGATACATGAATCACATTATATTTTTTCCAACTCTAACAGTAATTTAGGTCGATATGCCACAGGCCCTATTCTTTCAATAATCTTGTACGACCCAGTAAACTGCAGACTCAATTTCCCTTTGCTACCAAATCGAAGAATCTTCTTCCATGGTGATGCTTTTAGAAACACTTGTCACCAGTTTGAAATTCAATATCTTTAAGTTTTAAATCCGCATATGATTTTTGTCGATCTGAAGCTGCTTTCAAACTATCACGAATCACCTTCACTTTCTCTTTAGTTTCTCTGATCAAATCAAACCCGTGAATCTTTTTCTCACTAAGCTTGGTCCAGTACAACGGAGTTCAGCATTTATGACCATATAAAGCTTCATGCGGTTCCATCTTTATACTCGATTGAAAACTATTGTTATACTCGATTTCAACCAACAGTAAATATTTTTCCCAATTACCTTCAAACTCTAAGACATAACAATGAAGCATATCGTCGAGAATTTGAATTACTCTCTCAGACTGACCATTAGTTTAGGGATGAAATGCCATGCTAAAATAAAACCGTGTACCCAAAGCTTCTTGCAACTTCTTCCAAAATCGTGATGTAAATCGCGGATCTCTATCCAAAATAATGGAGACTGACACTTTGTGCAATCTAACAATCTGTCAAGTGAAAAGTCTATACTACTGGAATAAAGTGTGCAGACTTCGTTAAACGATCAACAATAACCTAGATAGCATCTTTCTTTTTTGAAAATAGGGGTAATCCCGATATGAAATCCATTGTAACTCTATTCCACTTCCACTCAGGTATCATTACTAGTTTTAATAGTCCCAAAGGCACTTGATGTTTGGCTTTAACCTGTTGACAAATCAAGCATCTCGACACAAATTCTAAAATGTCATGTTTCATACCCGACCAATAGTACATTTGTTTCAGATCACTATACATCTTAGTACTCCCTCGATGAACAAATAAGAACCACTATGTGCTTCATGTAAAATTTTCTGTACAAGCTCAGTATTCTTTGGTACACACACTCTACCTCGAAACAACAAACAATCATCAGATCTGACCTAAAACTCTGAATCAGTAGTTGACTCGCACTGTATTCTTCTAGCTTGCAATTCATTATCACATTTCTGAGCCTCACAAATTTGTTGTAAAAATATCGGTCTAACTTTTGGTTCAGCTAAAATCAAACCATCATTAGACAAAGTCAACCGTGTATTCATCACTCTCAAAGTGAACAAAGATTTTCTACTCAAAGCATCTGCAACTACATTTGCTTTCCTCGGGTGATAATCCATTATTAATTCATAGTCTTTCAAAAATTCGAGCCATCTTCTTTGTCGCAAATTCAAATCTTTCTGAGACATCAAATAACTCAAACTTTTGTGATCAGTAAAAATATCTCATTTTTCATCGAACAAATGGTGTCACCAATTCTTCAATACAAACACGATCACAGCCAACTCCAAGTCATATGTTGGATAATTCTTCTCGTGCGTCTTGAACTGTCTGGAAGAATACACTATCACTTTACCTTCTTGCATTAAAACACATCCAAAACCGTTCAATGGCATATCACTGAAAATTACAAACTCTTTACCCGGCTCAGGCTAAACCAAAACTGGTGCATCAGTTAACAGTGCATGTTTAGTGTGTTTGCTTAAGGACAAGCAAAGAGTTAAGTGTGGGGGAGTTTGATCTATCGTAATTTGATATGGAAAATTAGGTTTTCCCAATATACATAAGGAATTTATTCTTAAGAAAAGTAGTGTCTTAATATTTAGACAAGTGAGACCAAGAAGAGATCTTGTTGAGCACCAATTCATTAGTCTCAGGTTAATCAGTGATATCGAGAGAAAATATAAATTAATTTTTCTAACTTGGTAAAGTGGAGACCGAGAGGTAAAATGGAACCATTTTGGGAGTTTAAGCAATTTGGATCCGTAATTCAAGGATTATCAAACCACATCAAGATCAGCCAACTAATGTTTGTTATTTAGTTTTTAATTGCGTAACTTTTCATGTTTTACATTTCAGTCCTTGTTAGCTAGATAGTAAATTAGATTAATTTCTCTTAACTTTATGATTTGTCGTAATACAACTTTTTGTGATTAATTGGTTAGACTCTTTATTTTACACACACGTCACTTAGAAATTGTTCAATCCATGATTCTTTTAGGTTTGATCCTTGGAATACTCTAGTGTTCCATTATAACGCTATAAATATTACAACTGACCTATCACACATGCAGTAAAGCCATGATTTTTATATTTTATTTTAATTCCTGAGTGTTGATTCATATCTCTCCCTCGTTGATCAAGAGAGAGGCAGTCAAGATACATGAATCGAATTAAGTGATGCGACAGTTCATGTAGAGGCTAAATATTTTACTGGCATCATAATACATCGAAGGACTGCACAAGCTTGATTTGTGGGGGAAAACCAAAGAAAATTGGCAGGAATTTTGTAAGGAATAAATTGACATTTGGGATCAGAGGAAGGATTTCATACCCATGCGTAAACCTTTTTTTTACACCAAATATGATGACCTCTATATAGTACATGCCATGGTTTAGACTTATTGGCAAGCCATATCTACTATCAATGGAGGCAAGGAGTAGGCAAATTCGTCTGACGAGGACACGACAACCACCCCAACAACGTAGGTTTGGAGCAAGTGCCACGATGGGTTCGTCGACGACTCCAACCCAACAAGGGGCACTGATGTTTGCACCACATCTAAGTTAGTCCCTTCCATATATTCATGTTCCTTTCACTAAGCCCATGAATTTTAGACAAGCATCACACTATGCACCACTGTAGCATTTTACATCTACACCTCCTGCAGGTATGTATTTTATGGTACCTCCGTCCCCAGCATATTATGCCCATATGCCAAAATCTATGCTGACACCAATGCTGGCACCAATGTGGACAGAAATGTCGACATTATTATTGATGTATCTACCAACAATAATAATTCTCAAAAATTATGTGCAATCAGGTTATATGACATTGTACTGTTATTCTTCGATAGTGTTGCAAACACCCATCGCGTTAATGTTTTATCAAGGTGGATCTTCTTTGCAACCATCTTCCTGTAGAATGGAGACATGATGGGAGGCTAGGATGACATTGTACTCAAATACAGAAGAAGGAAATAGAGACGAAGTCAAAGACAGAGGTGATGTAACAACCCATTTTTCAGTGGTGTCAAAAATAGTGGATTTGGGACCATAATTCTGACGTGTGAGTCTATATATTAATTATTTAATATTTACGAGGTTATTAGAATCGTATTAAAATTAAGTTTAGAAAATTTTTATGTTTAGAAAGTTAATTAAGTAAAAAAGACTAAATCGTAAATAGTGCAAAAGTGAATTGCTATTAAAGTTTAGTGCCAATTGGGTGATTGAGTAACATGATGGATTAATATGACAAATAAACCATTTCATTATTTGGTAGACGGATGGTAAAGGAAAATGAATTTAAAATAGATAATAATGGCATTTTTGTAATTTAGGTAAATTTTAAAACAAAGAAAAGTTAGAAAATTATCATCATCTTCATATTTTCTTTTGGCTTGAAAATCGAATACTATTGTAGGGGGAAGGGGGAAGGTTTTGGTTTTGATCTTTTTCTTGCATGTAAGTTCAATTCTCATTGTTTCTTATAATTTTTATGTTTTTGAAATCATTACAACTTGGTCTAGCTAACACGTACCTTCGTTTTGAAACTATTAAATATTTTTGAATGTGCCATTGATGAATTTAGTGTGTTCTTAAAGTTTATTAATGAATTACCATGCTTAGCTATTAAATAGAAATATTTTGTTAAGAAATTTTGTATGATTTTAAGTTTAGGGGCTTAAATGAAAATAAATTCAATTAAGTGAGGTTTTCTTGTGAAATTTCAACATGTGTGAATTGATTTAATATAGCTGAAAATTAAGTTCAATGGGTTTAAAGTTTATGTAACACCCCAAAAATATAGGGTTATTAATTTTGCATGGTTTGGTAAACATTGCATGTTTGGTATGGTGGCTAAGTGAGTTGGGTGTGTTTAGAGGTGTTTAAGAAGCCTGGGTTCGAGTCTGAGCCTTGGCAAAAATTTTAGTTTTGTTCTTAAGTGAGATTGGCAATTAGCAATTAGGAGTTACATTTAAGTGTGTGAGATTTTATGTCACAAAAAATCCTTGTGGCTTAGTGGCAAGTAGCGTGTGAAGCATTTGAGGAGGGCATGGGTTTGAATCCCTTGACAATCAAAGAGCATTTATTTTACTACCAAGGGAAAGCAAGAGTTGTGTGGGATTTGAACTCTGGTGATAGAGAATTTGAATGGGTCATAGAGGTTGTTATGGAGAATATCAAGGAGGGATAAGAGGAGAAAATCTTGGAGATTTTCAAGGAATTTGAATTGGGAGTGAGTTGTAGCAGAATGGGGGTGCTTGTGAGTGCAAGTTTGGCCAAGGGGGTTTTGGGAGTGTATTTTCGACAATTGGTGTGTAAGTAGGTGCCGAACTCCTTTTCTTTTATTTCGGGTTTGTTCTTTTTGACAATTTTGGTACCATTCTACCTAGTGCCGATCTCTTTTCGTGCCTTTCGAGATTTAAGCCGAATCTCTTTGTTTTCATTTTCTTTCTTTTGACTTTACATTATGCCGAAACATATTGCTCTTTTCTTTCTTCATTTCTAAATCTTTGGCCGAATATAGCCTTCCTCTAATACCCATCTTTCTTCTCTTCTTTCCACCCTTTTCTTTCTTTAGTCGAACCCTACTGCTGAACTTAAGACCCCCTTGCCGAAACTTCTTCCCTTTTCTTCAAATATTTCCTTGATTCTTTGTTTATCATTTTAGTGTCTGTATTACTCGGTTTGTTGGTTGGCCGAACTCTGGGCTTCCCTGCTATTGGTAAGTACATCATGTAGGCAACTCTGTCTCTTCTACTAATTTCTTAAAGTCGAATATCCCTTCTCATAAATCTCTAAACTTTTCGATTGGTGACCTCATATTCCCATGATGTGTGTTCGTAGATTCCAGGTATCACTGAGAAATGAGGGGCGTAGCACGTTCTTGAACCATCGAAACCCTGCCTTCCAAATACTTGAGTAAGGCTGATTGCCCTAGTCTCTTAAGTGTTATCTTTATAGGCTAGTTTTTATTTAGTTCTACCTACTAATTTATCGTGAGTGCAGATAGGTGCCTTAATAAGGGTGATCGACCCTAATTAGTCTAGACCCAGTTGGCCACTCTCTTTTTAGTCAAGGTAAGCAGAAGAGTTAGGTTATGGTTTAGTTGTTCTCGATTGTTTTAAGTGGAGACTAACTGAATGTTGGGTCGATTGTAGGCTTTGGATTCGTAGGAGATTCTCTCATTTTCGCAATCCAGGTATGTAATTGTACACACAAACTTTTGCTACTGCTAAACGATGGACAAAGGTGTGTATTCACACCATTACGTTGTTGTGTATCGGCAAAAGCTGAAACTTCAACAGATGAGGCCTCGCGAGCATGCGAACGCCTGTGCGATAAATTGAACCCACAAATCAGAGACGATAGACGGTAGAGGCCGCCACAATATTTTCGTGAGATTGGGTCGTTATGGGCCTCGTTAGGCCGAGATGGGCCGTGAGGGCCCAATGGGCTTGTGGGCCCCACATGGATAAAGTATACGGTAAGTGAAAAATAATGGAATGGACTATAGGGTTCGCATAGCTGCAACTAAGTTTGGGCTGTTTGGGCCACAAGAGCGTGTGGGCCTACTTGGGCCGAGTAATGAGCTTTAGGCCCATTTATAGTGTTTTAGCCATACAGGTTATCTGAGTCGCTTGAGACGATTGTAGACCATTTGAAGGGTTGCTATCTATACTGAGACCCTAAAATTAGTTAAATAACCGAAATACCCTGTAACAGCCCGTTTTTAGGGTTAATCAGAACAGTGGTTTCGGGGCCACTAAATCCGATGAGTAGGTTTGTAAATATTATATTTAATATTTATAAGTTAATTGTGAGTTTAAAAAAGGTTTTTGATATTGTGATTTTTGTTTTATAAGCAATTTATTAAGCTCAAGTGGTATGACCCTAAGGTCAAGTGGGTTTAGAAAATGAGGTATCGAGACCTCGTTTCTATAAACTGAGTCGTAAATATTTTTATAAATATTTACGGAGTGGCAATAAGATGATATTAAAGTTTCGTTGAAAAATTTTATTGTTTTGATAGTTAATTAAGCAAAAAGGACTAAATCGCGCAAAGCATAAAGGTTGTGTTCTATAAGTTAAAGATATTAAATAGCTATGGAATCAAATAGTGGGAGTCCTTAAGTGGTAATTATTCCATAATTGTTGATAGTGGAATTGCATGGCTTGGTATAATGGAAATTATTAATGTATATTAAGGTTAAATATGGTATTTGGTAATTATAATAAAATAAAATAAAACAAAAGCCAAATTACATGCTATCATCTTCATCAATAGCCGAATGTGAGAAAGAAAATAATGTTCTCAAAGCTTTGAAGGTTCGGCCATGGTTGTTCATGCATGTAAGTCCATGTCGTCTCGGTTTTTAATAATTTTTACGTTTTTGAGATCGTTGCTTCGTAATCTAGCTGGCCCGTACCTCTAATTTTAAAATTGTTAAAGTATTTGGATGATGCCATTATTGAATGTTTGAGTATCTTGTTGTTTGATGATGAATAATAAATCTTTGATGTTTGATTTTCATGTTTGATTAAGTGATTTTTGATAAAAATGTGTATTAAGGACTAAATTTAGAAATTTGTAAATTGAGGGGTCAAAACATAAAATAAATAAAAGAAATGGGTTGCTAGAGACCTAAGGTAAATTCGCCTAACATGGGTTTGATGAAATTTTGAGTAATTTGTGTTATTTTGAAATAGGGATTAAATTGTAAAATGTGAAATGTTAGGGGATAAAATGCAAAATGCCCAAATTATGTGTCTTTAGATAAAATTTAATGAAATGTTGAATAAGTGAGTTAATTTTGATATTAATTAGATTGGCAAAAGTAGAATTCGGATTTGGATCGGGGGGAAAATCAAAGTGGTCGATTAGTCGTCTCGTTCCGATTATCGTCTTCCGAGGTAAGTCCTTAAGTAATTATATTTGATTTGCTGCGCGCTTAAGATTATATAATATGATAAGTAATTATTTGACGTTTATAAGTTCGATTTGCAATAAGTATATTGAATTTCGGCTATAAAGCCGAATATGAAATGGATGATTTATGTATATAATGTGGCCGAATGACTATTAAGTGATGATGTGAAAGTGTGTAATATGTGTATACAATTTTATTGTACTTGTTTGTATAAAGTCGAATGTGAATTGAATGGTATATATGTGGTGACAGAATAGCTATTATGAAACAAAGTCAAAGAATGGGATATTTGTATAATAGATGAATTGTGACTAATGTTCCTACTTGATTGAGGTTGTGTGTGAAATAATTTGTGAATATGGCATATAGCCGAATGGTTATTAAAAGTGAAACTAGGATAATGAAAAGATTATGTGTTCCTTGTGTATGATTATTGAACCGAAAGTTAAAGGGTAGGTGTACATTTTGTGCTTATATTCGAATGAAGCAATTAAATTGCTAATGTGATATGTTATGTGAAATGTGTTAACATGTGAATAAATATGCAAGACACTGGAAATGTATCCGGGCTAAAGTCCCACGAGCTTCGTGGCTTTGAAATGTATCCGGGCCAAAGTCCTGCGAGCTTCGTCTTTGAAATGTATCCGGGCTAAAGTCCCGAGCTTCGTCTTTGAAATGTATCCGCCAAAGTCCCACAAAGCCCGTCTTTGAAATGTATCCGGGCTAAAGTCCCGCAGCTTCGTCTTTGAAATGTATCCGCCAAAGTCCCGCAGCTTTCGTCTTTGAAATGTATCGAGGCCAAAGTCCCGCAGCTTGAGCCGTCTTTGGAAATGTATCCAGGTTAAAGTCCCGCAGGCTTTGTGTTGGTAATATAATTTCGGATTTTATACCTAGTAGGCCAAGTGCCGATGAATTTGATAAAAGTATACAATTACAAGATCCTACACTAAGTTGACAAATTGAAAGTGCATTACATATTAAGTTGGCTGTATGTATCATGTACTCGTATGCGATTTTGATTTGAATTAAATTATAAATATATAAAGTGATGCATCCGTGAATAAATGTTATGACTATAAATGTGATTGTGATATATTCGGTAAATGTGTGAAGTTATGTGAAGTGATTCTATGTTTATATTCAAATATAAACACTTGGTCCTAATGGAAAGGTTTGTGGAAGTATATGATTTTATTTTTAGGTGATTACGATCATGGAAAATTAAATGTGAATATGATATTGTATTTCATTCGTTTCAATTGAACTAAAGCTGATAGTGAAGCATTTTAATGCCTATGTTATATGAGTTCGATCTTGAATGACATGATATACATGTTTAGATAATTTGAATGCAAGGAATGTGTGAAAGAGCAAATTTTGCAATAAATCTGCTTGGGATAGCAACTGTAGCGTGATTTTGGAAAATCACCATAAATTGTGGAAATTGAATTAGAAGCTGAATAAATTATGAAATTAAAGCTTAATGAGTCTAGTTTCTTATAAAATAAACCGTGTAAGCAAAATAATTTTAGATAATGAGATATTTGAAGTGGCGTGGGACAGAGTCAAAATGACTTTGAAATCCCCTGTTCTGTCTTTAGAAAATCATTGTAAATTGTAAAATGATGATTATAAGATAAAATTTATACTCTTAGACTCCTTAATGAGTCTAGTTTCAAATGAAGTAAATGATAACATATTTAGAATTCTGTATAATGAGAAAACTGATTTTTAGTGAAGAGTGGTCAGAATAGTCAAACAGTGAAACAGGGGAAACTTCAATAAAAATCTGGTATTGATTGGTCAAACAAAAAATTCTGAAAATTTTATGGATGGAAGATATATGAGTCTATTTTCAGGAAAAATTAACGGCACTTGATTTGGAGTTTCTTATATCAAGTTATAAATAATTAAGTGACTGTTGCTCAGGAAGACAGCTTGTAGTGAATTTGTGATTTTGTTGCAAACATGGTTAAAACTAGTTAATGAGATGCTTTTCGAGTTCTTATGATCTTATTTGTGATTTCAATTCAAGTGAGGTGAATTTGATAAATATGCATTATGTTCATGGATACTTGGCCGAAATGGCAATTACCTAGGAATGATTTCTTGAAAATTTGAAATAATCGATCTATAAGTAAATTAATTGTTTGCATTGCTTAAAACTTACTAAGCATTGAAGCTTACTCCGTGTTCTCTTTTCCATTCCTTATAGGTTTATCCTTTAGTTCGAGTTGGAAGAGTCGGAGATATCATCACACTATCGAGTCATTATGTGAGTTGAGAAGATGGTATATCATCACGGTTTAAGGCATGTATAGGATAGACTATAGGTAGAATGATATTTTGACTTTGTATACATTATAGCCATGCGAAGATGGCTCGCTTATTTTGTTTAGAGAAGCCTTATAATTGAACTAATGTGTTGAAATGTTTTAGTTATAACTTGATAGTAGTTAATTTGTTATTAGATATTCGGTTATGTTTTGATAGTTAGTCATTTTGGAAATTTATAAGAGCTCTTATGAAAAATCAATGAGACAGGTTGTATTGTTGATAATTTATGTCTGGTAAATATCTTTGACCTTATAGAAGTTTTGTTCAGTCAAGTAATACCTCATAACCTTATTCCGGCAACGGATGCGGGTTAGGAGTGTTACATACCCTTGAGGGAAAAAATTACTATTTTACCCCTAATGTATGTAAAAGACCATTATACCCTAGAGGTAGGTTGATTGATGAGTGAATGACATATGCATGACTGTATTTGAGTATGAAACCTTGCATACACATAATATTATGACATGACATTCTACATTAGGGTTGGGATAATGATTTGGAGGAAGTACTGCACTAGTGGCTTTGCCACTTTTTTACTGTTCTGGTAACTTAGTCACGTATTTTGATATTAGTTGCTATGCCACATTTACTGTTATTAGCAGCTTCGTTGTGATATCAGTGTGTTGTCTGGGTGGGTTAAGTTAATCCTCACATGGTGTCTTAGCTGGTACGGGTGGTGTGTTGGTTGGATTGGGATGGGTTGCATACTTTTACTGCTCTATTACTATTTTTGGGCTTAGGCCCACATTGTTACTGATTAGGGCTAAGGCCCGCATCTTATCGCATCGAATAAGGCTCGTGCCCGCACCATTCATTGTATCAGATGCATTTCATCGTTTGACTGATAGAGGATTACACACTGAGTTTTCGCAAACTCACCTTTTCTTTTACTATGCAGGTAATCCCCAGCCTTAGACGATTTGGAGCCGTGAGGGACTCAGATTTGGCCACACGTTCGTAGTTGATTTGATTATGACTTAACTTATTCAAAGATTTTTTTATTTGGGATTTAATTATGTAATAAGGCCATTTGGGGTGTTTTTTAAAGTTTTATTGGGCTTTTGGTTTAGTGTCATAAACTGCTAGAGTAGGAACATTGAGTTTTCAAAATAATAACGGTTTCAAAGAAAAACATGCATTTTTCTAACCTTAAGGTTTTCAACCAGAGAATCTTTCGCGGTTTTAATCAAATTTAGAAATCAATGATAACAAATGTTTTGATAAATTAATTTCAGTTGCAATCACGGAATTTATCGAGTTTTCTCAAGTAATAGAAATAAATGGTTTTAACTTGGAAATGGTTTTTCACCAACAAGTTCAAGTTTTAGAAGGCACACCGACGTGACACGTTAGATTTGGCCATAACGTCTAGGTCAGGTTTGGGATGTTACATTTAGTGGTATCAGAGCCGAGTTGCAAAACTCAGCTGTGGAATGGGCTCTGAAAATTTTTCTCAAGTTGGGGTTTTGAAAAGTTTTCCTAAAATTTGGTTTTGGAAAAGGTGATTTCAAAGGAATTTGAAAGGTTTTGACTGAGTCTCCGGTGCCAAATCTGTATATTCTCCACCATTAGTTACTGCTATGGACTGAAATATTATACTGAAAAACTCCTATAGATAGAAGTGCTATACTGAAACCCTTTAGTTAGAATAAATTAAGACTATAGAAGATTGGAAACTGTAGTGAGATACCCGATCTGTGAAAATAAAAACTTTAAATACTGCTTATCATGAAATATTTGTTAATAATTACTAGAATTATAAACTGATAACATAAAACTTCTAAATTCAAATTAAGCGTATATCAATATGAGCACTAGAGGTGCTCGCGGAAGGGGTACACGAGGCCGCGGTAGAGGCCGAGGAAGTGCTAGAACTGAGTCTTTAGCATCGGGTCACATGCTTACTAGAGAGGCACCAGCCTCACCAGTAACTGAGACAAGGTCTCATGATTGAGCAGTTGGGGATGATGCTCTATCCCAAGCAATGTTACGAGTTCTTGAAAGGGTTGCTGGATCGAGAACGAGATCAGTGGGTCGAGGGTCAATTTTTGAGCAACTCCGGTCTAATGGAGCAGAAATCTTCAAGGGTGTTTCTGGTGTAGCCCCGAATGTGGTGAAATATTGGTTAGAGGCTACTGAACGAGCAACGGATAACCTTGATTGTACTGTGGAGCAGAAGTTAAAAGGGGCAGTGTCTTTACTGTGAGATGAGGCCTACCAATGGTGGCTCACTGTAAGAGAAGGTACGCAGGCTGACTGTTTGACATGGGACTTTTTCAAGATAGCCTTTCAAGGAAAGTATGTGGACACAAGCTATGTGGATGCCCGAAGGAAGGAGTTTCTGAACTTGACCCAAGGGAATAAGACTGTGGCAGAGTATGAGGCGAAGTTTCTGCGGCTGAGTCAGTATGCTCGCGGGATAGTTGTAACCAAGGATGGACGCTGTGTGCGGTTCAAGGATGGGCTCGAAAATGAGTTGCGTGTGCTGATAGCTCCACAGAGGGAGCGAGGCTTTGCTGCCCTAGTTGAGAAGGCAAAAATTACCGAGGATGTAAAGCGCTCAAAGCGCTAAAGCCGTGAAAAAGATAGAGGTAGAAATAAGAGGGATTTTAGGCCCTCAAGTTCTTTTGGTGGGCCTAAGAAGAAGCCTATATTTGATGGGACAATTCGATCTGGGGTTCTTACTATGTCTACTAGACCACAGCCTTGCGCTAATTGTGGAAAAGCTCACCAGGGTGAGTGTTGGAAATGAACTGGGGCATACTTCCGGTGTGGGTCCATGGATATCAGGTTAAGAATTGTACTCAGAGGCCTACTTAGATGCAAGCTACAGGACAAGGTCATGTTCAGGCTGTGAGAGGTGGTCAGCAACCACCGAGAGGCCGTGGTCAGGCCAGATGTGGAAACGGGTTTGGACAAGGTCGTGGAACACAAGCCAGAGGTGTTGGTAACACTGAGGCAAGGCAGCCTGCGCTGTTCTATGCTGCTCATCGTCAAGAGGATGGTGACGCTCCTGACATCATAACTGGTACGTTCCTAATTTATAATGTACCATACACTGCTTTAATTGACATTGGGTCTACACACTCGTATGTTGCATGTACTGTGTCTGAGACACTGGGTATCCAATTTGGAAATATTGTTGGTGAGATGTCCGTGTTGAGTCCTTTGGGGCAGTCAGTTAGGGTAAATAAGTTGTTTAGAGATGTGCCCCTAGAGGTTTATGGAGTAATCTTTCTGGTCGATTTGATGGAATTACCGTTTGGTGAATTCGAATTTATATTGAGTATGGATTGGTTAGTGAAACATCGTGCAAGTTTGGATTGTGCTGCTAAGCATATGGTGTTGAAGACTACTGAGGGTGAGAAGGTGGTTGTGATAGGGAAGTGAAGGGATGATCTATCTAACGTAATCTTAGCATTAAGGGCCGAGAAACAAGTTCGCAAGGGTTGCGAAGCATTTTTAGCTTATGTCAGCATTTCTGATTCTAAAGGTCCTTCTGTTGTAGAGGTCAGAACTATTAAGGAATTTATGGATGTATTTCCTGAAGAGCTTCTTGGGTTACCTCTGGACTGTGAGGTCAAATTTGGTATTGAGCTCCTACCTAGAACACCTCCAGTGTCCATCGCCCCATATAGGATGGCATCGAAGGAGCTGGTGGAGTTAAAGGCTCAAATTCAAGAGCTGTTAGATCAAGGATTCATTCGACCAAGTGTGTCTCCGTGGGGAGCACCATGTTGTTTATGAAGAAGAAGGATGGATCCATGCGCATGTGCATCGATTATCATCAACTGAACAAACTGACCATCAAGAACAAGTATCCTTTACCTAGGATAGATGATCTGTTTGATCAGTTGCGAGGAGCTGCAGTGTTCTCCAAAATAGATATTCGATCTGGGTACCATCAGCTAAAGGATAAGGAAGCTGATGTGTATAAGACAGGGTTTAGGACTTGTTATGGTCACTACGAGGTCCTAGTGATGTCGTTTGGTTGACGAATGCACCAGTTGCTTTCATAGATATCATGAATTGATTATTTCAACCCTATTTGGATCCGTTCGTAGTAGTGTTCATAGACGATATTCTAGTGTATTCGAGAACCGAGAGGATCATGATGCACATCTTTGAATTGTTCTATAAATTCTGAGGGAGAAGCAGTTGTACGTGAAATTCAGCAAGTGTGAGTTCTGGCTGCGAGAGGTGACATTATTGGGTCACGTGGTGTCTACCGAGGGGATTAGGGTTGATCCTAAAAAAATTGAAGCCGTATTGGATTGGAAACCACCAAAGACTATATCTGAGATTCGAAGCTTTCTAGGTCTGGCTAGGTATTACAGACGTTTTGTTGAAGGGTTTTCACTGATTGCTGCACCTCTGACTAAGTTACTAATTAAAGAGGTATCGTTTACTTGGACAGATAAGCAACAAGAGAGTTTTGAGAAACTAAAGAATGTTCTGACTGAGGCCCCTGTGTTGATACAGCCAGAGTCTGAGAAGGAATTTACCATCTATAGTGATGCGTCTCACATTGGATTGAGTTGTGTGTTGATGCAAGAGGGTAAGGTGGTTGCTTACGCATCTCATTAGCTTAAGCTTCACGAGGTGAATTACCTCACTCATGATCTAGAGTTAGCTGTGGTGGTATTTGCACTAAATATTTGGAGGCACTACTTGTATGGTGAAAAGACGATTATTTACACAGACCATAAAAGCCTCAAGTACCTCCTTAGTCAGAAAGAATTGAACCTTAGGCAGCGAAGGTGGATAGATTTGCTTAAGGATTATGATTGTTTGATTGAGTACCACCCTGGTAACGCTAATGTGGTAGCTGACGCACTGAGGCATAGGGTTGTGTCTAATTTGAGAGCAATGTTTGCTCGTCCCAGCCTGTTCGATGATGGTAACTTGTTAGCTGAACTGTAGGTGAGACCAACTTGGACTGATCAAATTAAGGAGAAATAGTTGTTGGATGAGTCGTTAGTTCCTCGTTTTAGACAAGTAAAGAATGGTGAAATTGCAAAATTTGGGCTAAATAGTGAAGGAGTACTATGTTTTCGTAGGAGAGTTTGTATACCGAGGGATCCTGATTTGAGGCAGTCTATACTGCAAGAGGCGCATAGTAGTCCATATGCTATGCATCTGGGCGGAAACAATTTATACCGAGATCTTCGTGAGCTGTACTGGTGGCCAGGGTTGAAACGTGAAGTTACAGATTATGTGAGTAAGTGCCTGACATGCCAGCAAGTTAAGGCTGAGCATCAACTACCTTCTGGGTTATAGCAGCCAGTTAAAATTCCACTCTGGAAGTGGGAGAGGGTAACCATGGATTTTGTGAGTGGGCTACCCTTGACGCCTACTAAAAAGGATTCAGTATGGGTGGTTGTGGACTGATTGACTAAATCTACCCATTTTATACTGTTCACACTGATTACTTGTTACAGATGTTGGCTAAGTTGTATTTGGCCGAGATTGTAAGACTGTATGGTGTACCGGTTTCTATCATATCTGACAGAGTTCCTAGGTTCACATATCAATTCTAGAAGAAGCTACACGAAGCTTTGGGTACAAGACTGGATTTCAGCACTGCGTTCCACCCTCAGATGGATGGACAGTCTGATAGGTGTATTCAGATATTGGAAGACATGTTAAGAAGTTGTATGATTGATTTCAGGGGCAGCTGGGAGGATTATTTATTGTTGGCGGAGTTTACGTATAACAACAGCTATCAGTCCAGTATTTGAATGGCACCGTACGAGGCGTTATATGGTCGTAGGTGTCATACTCCTACCTGTTGGACTGAGTTGGGTGAACGGCGGATTTTGGGGCCAGAATTAATTCCTGATGCTGAAGATAAGGTGAAACTGATTCAAGATCAGTTGAAGGAAGCATCTGATAGACAAAAGTCATATACGGATTTAAAGCGTAAAGAGATTGAGTACTCTATGGGGGATTATGTCTTTTTTAAAGTCTCACCATGGAAGAAAATTTTGAGGTTTGGGCAGAAGGGCAAGCTTAGCCCTAGGTTCATTGGGCCTTACCGAGTACTTAAGCATGTGGGATCGGTTGCTTATCAACTCAAATTGCCTCCAGAGTTGGGTAGGATTCATGATGTATTTCATGTTTTAATGCTGAGGCGGTACCGTTCTGATCCCTCACACATAGTGCTGGTCGAGGAAATCGAGGTTAGGCCTAATTTGACTATCGAGGAAGAACCGATGCAGAGATTGGATCGTGACGTTAAAGTGCTGAGAAAGAAATCTATTCCACTGGTCAAAGTGCTTTGGCGTAATCATGGTTCAGAGGAAGCCACGTGGGAGCCTGAGGAGGCAATGCAGCAGCAATACCCTCACTTATTCTAACCAGGTAAAATTTCGAGGCTGAAATTTCTTTTAGGGAGGTAGAGTTGTAACGCCACAAAAATATAGGGTTATTAATTTTTCATGGTTTGGTAAAAATTGCATGTTCAGTGTGGTGGCTAAGTGAGTTGGTGTGTTTAGAAGTGTCTATGAAGCCTGGGTTCGAGTCTAGGCCTTGGAAAAATTTTGGTTTTGTTCTTAAGTGAGACTGGCAGTTAGCGGTTAGGACTTATGTTTAAGTGTGTGAGATTTTATGTCACAAAAAAACCTTATGGCTTAGTGGCAAGTAGTGTGTGGAGCATTTGAGGAGGGCATGGGTTCAAATCCTTTAATAACCAAGGGCATTTATTTTGCTACCAGGGGACGGCAAGAGTTGTGTGGGATATGAACTCTGGTGATGGAGCATTTGAATGGGTCATAGAGGTTGTTGTGGAGAATATGAAGGAGGGATAATGGGAGAAAATCTTGGATAATTTCAAGGAATTTGAATTGGGAGTGAGTTGTAGCTGAATGGGGGTGCTTGTTAGTGTAAATACGGCCAAAGGGGTTTTGAGAGTGTATTTTCGACAATTGGTGTGTGAGTAGGTGCCGAACTCCTTTTCTTCTATTTCGGGTTTGTTCTTTTTGACATTTTTGGTACCATTCTACCTAGTGTCGATCTCTTTTCGTGCCTTTCGAGATTTAAGCCGAATCTCTTTGTTTTCATTTTCTTTCTTTTGACTTTACATTATGCCGAAACATATTTCTCCTTTCTTTCTTCCCTTCTAAATCTTTGGTCGAATATAGCCTTCCTCTAATACTCATCTTTCTTGTCTTCTTTCCACACTTTTCTTTCTTTGGTCGAACCCTACTGCTGAACTTAACACCCCCTTGCCAAAACTTCTTCCCTTTTCTTCAAATATTTCCTTGATTCTTTGTTTATCATTTTAGTATCTATGTTACTCGGTTTGTTGGTTGGCCGAACTCTCCCTGCTATTGGTAAGTACATCATGTAGGCAACTCTGTCTCTTCTACTATTTTCTTAAAGCTAAATATCCTTTCTCATAAATCTCTGAACTTGTCGATTGGTGACCTCATATTCCCATGATGCATGTTTGTGGATTCCAGGTATCGCTGAGAAACGAGGGGCGTAGCGCGTTCTCAAACCATCGAAACCTTGCCTTCCAAATACTTGAGTAAGGCCGATTACCCTAGTCTTTTAAGTGTTATCTTTATAGGCTACTTTTTATTTAGTTCTACCTATTAATCTGTCATGAGTGCAGTTAGGCGCCTTAATACGGGTGATCGACCCTAACTAGTCCAGACACAGTTGGCCACTTTCTTTTCGGCCAGGGTAAGTATAAGAGTTGGGTTATGGTTTAGTTATTCTCGATTGCTTTAAGTGGAGACTAACTAAATGTTGGGTCGATTGTAAGCTTTGGATTCGTAGGAGATTCTCTCATTTTCGCAATCCAAGTGTGTAATTGTACACCCAAACTCTTGCTACTACCAAATGATGGACAAAGGTGTGTATTCACACCATTACGTTGTTGTTTATCGGCAAAAGCTGAAAAGCCAAAACTTCGGCAGATGAGGCCTCGCGAGCGTACAAACGCCCATGCCGTAAACTAAGCCCACAAATCAGGGATGACAGACGGTAGAGGCCGCCACGAGCGTTTTCGTGAGCTTGGGCCATTATGGGCCTCATTGAGCTGAGATGGGCTGTAAGGGCCCAATGGGCTCGTAGGCCCCACACGGATAAAGTATACTGTAAGTGACAAATAATGGAATGGACTATGGGGTTCGTATAGCCGCGATTGAGTTTGGGCTATTTTGGCCACACGAGCGTGTGGGCCCACTTGGGCCCATTTATACTATTTTGGCCATACGGGTTATCTGAGTCATTCAAGACGACTGTAGACCATTTGAAGGGTCGTTATTTGTACCGAGACCTTAAAATTAGTTAAATGACCAAAATACCCCTAAGGGGAAAAATTACTATTTTACCCCTAATGGATGTAAATGACCATTATATCCTAGAGGTAGGTTGATTGATGAGTGAATGATATATGCATGGCTGTATTTGAGTATGAAACCCTACATACACATAATATTAGGACATGACATTCTGCATTGGGGTTGGGATAATGATTTGGAGGAAGTACTGCACTAGTGGCTTTGCCACATTTTTATTGTTCTAGTGACTTAGCCACGTATTCTGATATTAGTGGCTATGCCACGTTTACTGTTATTAGCAGCTTCGCTGCGATATCAGTGTGTTGGCTGGGTGGGTTGAGTCAATCCCCACATGGTGTGTTAGCTGGTACAGGTGGTGCGTTAGTTGGATTGGGATGGGTTACATACCTGCACTGCTCTATTACTATTTTTGGGCTTAGGCCCACATTGTCACTGATTAGGGCTAAGGCCCAGATTGTACTGTTACTAAGTAGGGCTCAGGCCCAGACCGTTACTGTATGCATTGTTTACTGTTTGACTGATAGGGGATTACATACTGAGTTTTTGCAAACTCACCCTTTCTTTTAACTGTGCAGGTAATCCCCAGCCTTAGACGATTTGGAGCCGCGAGGGACTCAGAGTTGGCCACATGTTCGCAGTTGATTTGATTATGACTTAACTTATTCAAAGTGTTTTTTATTTGGGATTTAATTATGTAATAAGGCTATTTGGGGTTTTTTTAAACTTTTATTGGGCTTTTGGTTTAGTGTCATAAACTGCTAGAGTAGGTACATCGAGTTTTCAAAATAATAATGGTTTCAAAGAAAAACATACATTTTTCTAACCCTAAGGTTTTCAACCAGAGAATTTTCCTCGGTTTTAATCGGATTAAGAAAGCAATGATAACAAACGTTTTGATAAATTAATTTCAGTTGTAATCACGGAATTTACCGAGTTTTCTCAAGCAATAGAAATAATGGGTTTTAACTTAAAAACAGTTTTTCACCAACAAGTTCAAGTTTTAGAAGGCACACTGATGTGATACGTCAGATTCGACTGTAGCGTCTAGGCCGAGTTTGGGGTGTTATAGTTTAATTGAGAGAAATAGGCTTGTTTTGGTCTTAAGGACCAAATTGATTAAAATGTAAATAGTTGGGGCAATTGTACAAATTATAAATAAGAAAGTATATGAATTGAATTGAAAAGTATATGAAATTAAGATTAGTAATTAAAATAAATTATATTATAGATTAAGAACAAGTTGAAAACCAGGGAAAAGGGAAGGTTGCTAAGTAGTTCCTCAACTTTTATCGTTATTGCAGTTTAGCCCTGGTAAGTTTATTTGGTTTATTTTGATATATATTTTACAATATGAATTGAATGAGAATTTAATATTTGATTGTTAAATTAAATATTTTGATGTTGAATTAGTGTGAATGGAAATAATAAATTGTTAGAATTTGGTTTAGTAGTAATATCTCTTGAGCCAATGAACGTAAGATAGAGTACAATTGGCATGCCAATA
The DNA here is from genome assembly GCA_025698475.1 of Gossypium anomalum. Taxonomy (NCBI): domain Eukaryota; kingdom Viridiplantae; phylum Streptophyta; class Magnoliopsida; order Malvales; family Malvaceae; genus Gossypium; species Gossypium anomalum. Next base: position 66,998,495 of record CM046966.1, read on the forward strand.
GGTTATAGTGCTCATGGTACAAGGATTGATTTGAGATGAGACGATGATTCCTGACCTATTATTTTAAACTTAATATATCGAAGTCTAGCATTTGTTGCGGACTATCACGATATATTACAGTGATTTTGGCATGTTACCGAGGGCAGATGTAAAGCCTTCGGGCTTGGCACTTAGTATCCAGACATGTTTTCAGAGGGATGATAGCCTACAGGCTAGGCACTTGGTGCCGAGGTGTGTTATCAGTTTGATTGGCTTGTTTGAGCATTTGGTGTGCTTTGGATGGATAACTGTTTACTTATACCCATATATACTTCATCGGGCAATGTTTCTTGTGTTAAATGTCCTACTATTGAATTGTTGAAAGACTATTTATGAATTTCCTGATATCATTGTGGCTTGATAGTGAATGATCTCCTACTTGTTTATGTATAAACTCACCTATTGTGAATTATGGTTGACAGGAAATTTTGGTTTTTAATCTTGTTATTAAAATTGTTATGTTTAATTCGGTAAGCTTTATTGTTTTAACCATTGAACTTATTAAGCTTTAGTGAAGCTTACTCGTGTTCTTTTCTGTTCCTTGTAGATAATGTTTTGTGGAGTCAGGTGATCGAATCAACTTAAAGATCACACTATCCAGATACATTTTGGTAGATTTTGATTGGCTTATTTTGGGTTATATGGCATGTAATAGGCGTGTTTGTATATGTTTGGATACTTATTAAAAATGTTATGTTTTAAGCTTGGTATAAGCTTATTTGTGTATGTGCCTTTAATCTTGGAGTGAATATGTTCATATAAAGTTGTTTTGGTCATTTGATATAAACATTATTTACGTGTTTGAATCATGGTATGAATGAATGTGAATGAATAAGAAGAAATGATAAGTTTGGCATAAGTTTTATACATGAACTTATGAACTTGAATACAAATTAGTTTGGTGTGACATGTGAATTAAGGTTGATAATTGAATTGTGATGTCAATGAAGAGGCATTGGTTAGGCACTTAGGTTGAATATTTTGGCATGTTTTAGGCTTGTTTAAATGTGTTTTTAAAGTATGGAAATGGTTTGTTTTGATTTGGCTTGGTACCTAAGTTTTGGATGAAAGTTTACCTTGTTTTGGAAGCTTTTTAGGTGCACACGGCTATGTGTCTTATTAGCTTTATGTGTATGATTTTCCACACAGTCACAGTTAGTTACACGGTATGGAAACACAGGCGTGTGGGGAAGCCACACGGTCGTGTGACCCTTATTTCCAAAATTTTCAAAATTTTGCATGTTTTTCTATTTTGATTCAAATTAGTCCCTAATTGTTCCCAAATTATTTTTAGGGCCGTAAGCTCGGTTTAAGGCCCATAAGTGTATTTTTACCCTAATTTTTATAATCTATTGAATGTTATCATTTATTTTATATTTTTTGTTTCTGTTTGATGATCAATTTCCTGATTTGTACTGTAACGCTCCGTAACCCCAATCCAACAACGGAGATGGGTTAGGGGTGTTACAGGTGGAGATGAAGATAAAGACGAGGGTTGAGATGAAGATGAATTATCACACCTGGTTTTCCTAAGGACCCAAATTTAAAGAAGTGTCAGGGAACTAATTATATAGAAGGAGAAATTGGTAGGCTTTACTGAGATATTTAAAAACTTAAGTGGCTAATTGGGAATAATTGGATTTCAATTTTGATTTAGTTACCTTGGAACCGGCTAGTTCTATACTGGGAGACACAATGATTAGGAATGAGTGGTTGTATTTTTTAGTGAAGACCGTGCCAATAGATTATTTATAGGTGTACGTGAAAACAAAATTCTTCCCAATTCTATTTACAATTTTTTCTCTCTGTAACATTGTCTTCTTCAGTCTCTCTGAAGAAGAAGAGGATGTAGCTGAAGGAAGCTCTACATGTTGCAATCGTTGTGTGAATTGAAGTATGGAAGTAGAGAAATTGGGGAACTGGTAAGCTTCCTTACCTCTTTGTACGTGTGGATTGAAGGAAGAAGTTGAGTAAGAACTCTTAAGAGCTTCTATATAATTATGGATTCTGGTTTTCTGAGATTTGAATACCTTCGAGTTAGCCAATAAATGATTCCTATACTTAGCTGCCAGGATGAAGGGGACTCTAACGTTTGGAAAAGCTAAGTTGTTAAGGGTGAAAAAGCTTAGGTGAGTTTTTGCACTCTGTCCTGGTAACTGATCATGCTGTGAATGCATAATTTTGTACAAGTATGTGAGTATTTGTAAGTATGATCCATGAATGTTAAACAATTATTGCATGGGGTTGAATATGTGGCGTACTTCATTTCATGAATCAAGTATCTTCATCGCATGAAATGTATATGTATTTTGTATGTGAAGTACGGAGGTATTTACCTTGACGGGGTAGTTGAAGATAGAATTAATTGACGTATTAGAGGAATAGGAGGACTGAAATGGAAACCCAATGGAGTTTGAGTGGCAACGTGGAATGTTATCGACTGGCTCACTAAAATGAAACTGTGGCGACGGTTATCAATGAGTCCTTTAGGGCGACACTGAGACAAAGGTTTATAGGTTCCATAGAGCAACATCATGATGATGGTCTACAAGCTATACGGGGCGACATCGCGATGGTGGTAGGGTCCTTCGGGGTGACACCTCAAAAGAGGTTTTGTAACACCCATAACTTGTTTCCATCATTGGGAGAAGGCTATAGAGTATTATTGTACATCTCAAAACTTTTCATATCAATTGGTATCCAATTATCAAATAAATTTCATAAATACATATATGATTTAGAATGAAATAGAGCATATATTTACAGCCTGAAATTGACCCTTCGAAGCCTTAAAAATAGGTTAGGAACATACAGGGACCAAATCGGAACAAATTAGAACATTCAGGGAAAATTTGAAAATTTTCACTACAGAGGTCACATGGCCGTCTGGCTATCTCACATATCCATGTGTTTGCCCTACATGCTCGTGTGCTCAACCGTGTGCTCACCTGTGTAACTCACTGACTTGGGCGACACGTCTGTGTGCCAGCTCGTGTGAACCCTGCACCTTACACGCTCAAGGCACACACCTATGCAGGCTACCCGTGTGTGACACACGACTATTTGATAGCCCATGTCCCAGGCCATGTGTGTGTAAAAGTGGCCAAATCCAAACCTATTCTTTATACAATTGTATAGGTATCTATACCAACTCATTTCACATATTCACAAGTCCATAAACACACTTTAAATAAACCAAAACATGCCATTTCCATTCATCTAAAACCAACCAAAGTAGCATGTACCAAACACACTATAAAGCTCATGCTACTCATTATCAAACAACTATCTACAAGCTATAATATACACCAACTAACACATTCCAACTTAATATGACACTTACCATCTTCACCTCGTACTCAAGTTTACTTAAGGTTAATAATCATACCACAAAGTCTACCATTCATTCATCAAGTACAAAACATGTAACAACCCATTTTTTAGTGGTGTCAGAAACAGTAGTTTCGAGGCCACCAAATCCGATGAGTAAGTTCGTAAATATTATTATTAAATATTTATGAGTCAAATGTGATTTTAAAAAGGTTTTTGATTTGATAATTAATGTTATATAAACGATTTATTAAGTTCAAGTGATAAGATCCTAAGGTCAAGTGGTTTTAAAAAATGAGGTATTGTGACCTCATTTCTATTAACCAAGCCATAGATATTTTTATAAATATTTACGAAGTGTCACTAAGCTGGTATTAAAGTTTCATTGAAAATTTTTAACGTTTTGATAGTTAATTAATTAAAAAAGACTAATTTGTAAAAAGTGCGAAAGTCAATTATTATTAGTATTTAAGTGCCCAATTGTATAAATTAAAAAAATGGATGGTTAATATGGAAAATTAGCTATAATTTGTGTTAATGGATGGCAATATGGTTGATTATTAAATTATTATTTAAATTTTTTTATTAATTAATGTTTAAAGTAGTAAAACATTAAAAACAAAAGTAAAAAAAAAAGATAATATCATCTTATTTTGGTTCTTTCACTGAAAAGAAAAGGAAGAAACACCATTGAATAAGCCATGGAGTGTCGACAAGCTTTCCTTCCTTACATGGTTGTGCTTCTGAGATCAAGATCGGGTGAAAAATTGAGGAGAATGGAAAATTACCTAAATGCCCCTATAGTTTGACATTTCTGAAATTTATCCAGGTAAGTTCGTATGTTTAAATAGCATTTTAAATTATGTTTTAAATGCTATCATTTTATAATATCAAATTATGTTTTGGCAGAAAAATCCAACGACATATCAACGATCATCGACAAATGAAAAGGGATAGCTTTGGCTATTGAATATGAAAAGGAATAGCTTCGGCTATCGAATATGAAAAAGGGATAGTGTAACAGCTCGTTTTTAGTCAAATCGGAACAGTGGTTTTTGGACCAAAAATTTGAACTCAAAATAATTATTTTATTATTATTTTAATGTTTACAGCATGATAATATGATTGTGTGAAAATTTCGTTAAGAAATTTTATTGTTTGAATGGTCAATTTGATAAAAAGGACAAAATCGCGTAAAGTGCAAAAGTGATGTTCTAATAGCTAAATGTATTAAATGGCTATGAAATTAAATAGTGGAGGTCCTTATGTTGTAATTAGACCATTAATAATGTGAGTGGACAATGATGGACATTTTTAAGTGATTTTAATGGTTTTTCATTAAGGTTAATTTTGTAATTTTGATACTAAGGTTAATTAAACAAAAAAAACAAAATTTTAATGTTATCATCTTCTTCATTTGTCGAAATTGAAGATAAGAGAAATTATTTTTAGGGTTTGAAGCATTCGGTCACTTGGTAGCTTAATTGTAAGTTCATTTTTGTCCCGTTTTTAATGATTTCTATGTTTTTGAGATCGTTGCATCTTAATATGGCTAGCCCAAGGGCTAATTTGCAAAACTACTAAAGGTTTAGGGTTTTTTCATTGATGAATTTTGATGTTTAATGGTAGAAAATGCATGCTTGTTGTTAGATAAACAACATTTGTAAAGTAATTTTTGACAAAATTGTCAATCAGGGGTTAAGTTGTGAAATGTGTAAACTTTGTGGTTAAATTGTGAAATAAATGGAAAATATGGACTGCTAGGGACCTAATTGAAATTCAGCTAGCATGGGTTTTGGTTGAATTGTTGAATTTGTGATTTTATGAAATAAGGACTAAATTGTAAAAATGTTAAAATGTTAGGGGCAAAAATGTGAAAGTGCCTTAATGTGTTTTTTGGATTAAATTGAATAGAGAGATTATTAAATAAGTTAATTTTTATTACATTTAGATCAAGAAAAGCGAAATATAAATTTAAATCGAGGAAAGAACAAGGTTTCAGATTAATCGACTTAATTCGCCGTTTGTGTTGGCCGCGTGACCCAAGTGAGAGAGTTACACGGGGTCAGACACGGGCTAGGACATGGCCATGTGATCCCATTTTGAATGTCCATGGGGTCTGTGACACGGGCGTGTCTTGGGCTGTGTGAGACACACGGTCAGGCCACACGGGCATGTGTCCCCTGTAGTTTGAAAATTTTCTAAGTTACGTAAAGATTTCCTGAGTTCTCAGTTTAGTCCCAAATCACCCCGAATGTATGTTTAAGGCCTCGTAGGCTTGTATTAGGGACAGTGTGAATGATTTTGAATGATGATTATTTGGAACTTGAAAATGTATGTGTAATTGTATAATATGTCCAAAAATACTCCGTAACCCTATTTTGGCATTGAATATGGGTGAGGGGTGTTACATTTATTAGTATCAAAGTTACGATTTAGTCGATTCTCGGGCTAACGTAGCGTATGTGAGAGTCTAGCTATACATGTCATATATAACCTGTGATAGTGTGATATCTTCTGACAGTTTAAATCGTGTTTTCGTATAGTAAATGGAGCCCAACCTAGTTGTAGCTGATGATATTGAAAGTAATGCACCTGCCTCCATTCACGGCATAGCGCAATCAGAAGCCAGGGAGGAAAGGCTAAAGAAGCCTTCTTCCAGATGATGAATGAGTGGTTTGCGGAGTTTGTTCAAACAAATCCGACTGCTCAACAACCTCTACCCCCACCTAATCCCTAACTGGTTCCCGTAGCCCCTCAAGGTATAGAACTTTTAAGATTGAATAAGCCGCCAATTGATAAGATCCAAAAATACGGGGCCTAAGAGTTCAGCGCTCCTATTGACGACGATCCCAAGAGAGCCAAGTATTGGCTTGAAAACACTATCAGAGTATTTGATGAACTTTCTTGCACATCGGCTGAGTGTATAAATGTACCGTATCACTTTTGAGGGATACTGCATATCAGTGGTGGAATACTCTAGTATCAATAGTGGTAGAGAAAGAGTTACCTGGTAATTCTTCCGAGCTAAGCTTAGAAAGAAATACATCAGTCAACGGTTCATTGATCAAAAGCGAAAAGAGTTTCTTGAATTGAAACAAGGACATATGCCTGTGACCAAATACGAGCGAAAGTTTGTTAGACTCAGTAAGTATGCTCTAGAATATGTTTCAACTGAGGCGATTATGTGCAAAAGATTCGAAGATGGTGTAAACAAAGATATCAGATTGTTAGTTTGGATTCTAGAGTTGAAAAAATTCGTGGTGCTAGTTGATAGAGCCTATAAAGCCGAAGAACTTGGCAAAGAAAATAGAAAGGCAGATTTCGAGGCTAGAGATTTGAGAAAAAGATCGATGAGTAAACCATATCAATCTTTGTCAAAGAAATCAAGAGATTCGTACACTCGTTCAAATTCTTCAATCAGGTATCCAAAAAAAGATTGTGGAAAGCAATATTCAAGTCCTAAAACTCAAGATACATCAGTATCAAGTGTTGGCAGTGTAAGAAACAATAAACTCGAGTGTCAACAGTATGGTCGACAATATTTTGGTGAGTGTTGAATAAATAATAGGGGTTGTTTTAAATGTGGCTCGCAAGATCATTTCATTCATGATTGCCGGGAGTTAGTCGAGAAAGATAAGTTCCAGGATGCAAGACCGAGCAACATAGCTAATAGAGGGAGGCCACCTAGAAATGCGGGGAATTTGACTAGTAGTAGAGGAACAACTTAGGACCCCGCTGTGAGATCCGAGGCCAGAGCACCTGCTAGAGCTTAAGCTATTCGCGCTCGCGAAGATGCGTCATCACCTGATGTTATTACTAGTATATTTTCTCTCTATGACACTAATGTAATTGCATTGATTAATCTTGGATCGACTCATTATATATTTGTATGAATTTGGTGTCCAGTAAGAGTTTGCATGTTGATCTATTGAGTTTGTGGTTAAAGTGTCGAACCCTTTAGGCTAATATGTTCTTGTTGATAAAATTTGCAAAAACTATCCTTTAATGACTCGGGGTTACTGTTTTCTGACAAATCTGATGCTTTTACCGTTTGATGAGTTCAATGTAATTCTGGGTATGGATTGGTTAACGATGCATGATACCGTTGTGAATTGTAGACGAAAGCCTATTGAATTGAAATGTCAGAATAGTGAAATCATTCGAATTAAATCAAATGAGTCTAGTGAATTGCCTGTTGTGATTTCGTCTATGTCAGCTTAGAGATGTATGAGAAAAGGTTACGAAGCTTATCTTGCTTATGTACTGGATACAAAAGTGTCTTAATCAAAAATTGAATCAGTGCCAATGTCTGTGAGTATCCAGATGTGTTCCCAGAAGAATTACCAGGGCTACCACCGAATAGAAAGGTCGAGTTTGCCATTGAATTAGTACCAGGAGCATCACCGATATCGATAGCTCCGTACATAATGGCTCTGACAAAATTGAAAGAGTTGAAAGCCCAGTTGCAAGAGTTAATAGATAGAGGTTTTACACGACCTAGTTTTTCGCCATGGTGTGCACCAGTGTTGTTCGTAAAGAAGAAAGATGGATTAATGAGACTTTGTTTTGATTATCGTCAGCTCAACAAGGTTACCATAAAGAACAAGTATCCTTTGCCGTGAATTGATGATTTGTTCGATCATTTGAAAGGAGCAACAATGTTTTTGAAGATTGATTTGAGATTTGGCTATTATCAATTGCGAGTTAAAGATTCAGATGTGTCGAAAATTGCATTCAAAACAAGGTATGAGCATTATGAATTTCTTACTATGCCTTTTGCATTGACTAATGCTCCTACAGTTTTTATGGATTTGATGAATCGAATTTTTAGACCGTATTTAGACAGATTTGTTGTGGTATTCATTAATGACATTCTGATCTATTCCCGAGATGAGTCTGAGCATGCTAAACATTTGAGAATTATGCTACAAACCTTGAGAAATAAGCAACTATTCGCTAAATTCAGCAAATGCGAGTTTTGGCTCAGAGAAGTAGGATTTTTAGGACATATTGTTTCAATGGAAGGTATACGATTTGATCCAAGCAAGATTTCTGTAGTTATTGAGTGGAAACCACCAAGAAATGTATCTGAAGTCAGAAGCTTTTCAGGATTATCTGGCTACTATTGACATTTTGTTAAAGGATTTTTGATGATTGCTACACCGATGACTAAATTACTACAGAAAGATGTGAAATTTGAGTGCTCTAAAAAATGTCAGCAGAGTTTTGAACAGTTGAAAGCATTGTTAACTGAGTCACTAGTGTTGGTTCAACCTGAGACGGGTAAAGAGTTTGTGATTTTCAGTGACGTGACATTGAATGGTTTGGGTTGTGTTTTAATGCAAGAGGGAAAAGTTATAGCTTATGCTTCCAGACAGTTGAAACCACATGAAAAGAATTATCCAATGCATGATTTAGAATTGGCCGCTATTGTTTTTGCATTAAAGATTTGGCGACATTACTTATACGGTGAAAAGTGCCATATCTTTACCGATCACAAAAGCTTGAAACATTTAATGACTCAAAAAGATTTGAATTTGGGACAACGGAGATGGCTCGAACTGTTGAAAGACTATGAGTTAGTGATTGAGTATCGTCCTGGGAAAGCGAACGTAGTCGCGGATACTTTGAGTAGAAAATCATTATTTGCTTTGCGAGCGATGAACACACAGTTAACCTTATCTACTGATGGTTCAATTTTGGCTGAATTAAAAGCTAAAAAGATATTTCTTCAACAAATTTGTGAAGCTCAGAAGTGTGACAATGAGTTGCAAGCTAAAAGAGTGCAATGCGAATCGACTAGTGATTCAGACAATCAGATTGGATCCAATGATTGTTTAATGTTCTGAGGTAGAATCTGTGTACCAAAGAATTTCGAGCTCATTCAGAAAATTTTACATGAAGCACATAGTGGTTGTTTATCCGTGCATGCAGGAAGTTCAAAAATGTATAATGATCTAAAACAATTGTATTGATGGTTGGGCATGAAACGATACATTTCAGAGTTTGTATCAAGATGTTTGGTTTGTCAACAAGTTAAAGCTGAACATCAGGTACCTTCGGGTTTGCTACAGCTTGTGATGATACCAGAGTGGAAATGAGATAGAGTTACAATGGATTTCATATTGGGTTTGCCCCTATCTTCAAAAAAGAAAGATGCTAATTGGGTTGTCGTTGATCGACTAAAGAAATTAGCACATTTTATTCCGTTACGTACAAACTATTCGCTTGATAAATTGGTTGAATTGTATATTTCAAAGATCGTTAGATTGCACGGGGTACTAGTTTCTATTATTTCGAATAGAGATTCGAGGTTTACGTCACGATTTTGGAAGAAATTGCAAGAAGCTTTTGGTACGCGGTTGAACTTTAGTACTGCATTTCATCCTCATACCAATGGTCAGTCCGAGAGAGTAATTTAGATTCTAGAAGATATGATTCGTTGCTGTGTTTTAGAATTTGAAGGCAACTGGGAGAAATTTTTGCCATTGGTTGAATTTAGTACAATAATAGCTTTCAATTGAGTATAAAGATGGAGCCATATAAAGCATTGTATGGTCGCAGATGTTGAACTCCATTGGACTAGACTGAACTTAGTGAGAAAAAGATTCATGGGGTTGATTTGATTAGAGAGACTAAAGAAAAAGTGAAAGTAATTCGTGACAATTTGAAAGAAGCTTCAGATCGACAGAAATCGTACACAGATTTGAAATGAAAAGACATTGAATTTCAGATCGGTGGCAAAGTATTTTTAAAAGTATTTCAGTGGAAGAAAATTTTTCAATTTGGTCGCCAAGGCAAACTGAGTTTGCGATTTATCGAGCGTATAAGATCATGGAAAGATTAGGGTCAGTGGCATATCGGTTAGCGTTATTGTCAAAATTAGAAAAGATCCATAATGTATTTCATGTATCAATATTACGACGGCATCGATCAGATCCATCGCATATCATTTCTCCGTCTGAGATAGAAATCCAACCTGATATGACGTATAACGAAGAACAAGTTAGAATTTTAGCTCGAGAGGTTAAAGAATTAATAAATAAATGCATAGCTTTGGTGAAAGTGTTGTGACAACATCACAGGGTCGAAGAAGCCACATGGGAACCCGAGGAGGCTATAAGAAAACAGTACCCTAACCTCTTTTCTGGTAAGATTTTCAAGGACAAAAATTTCTAGGGGGAGAGTTGTAACAGCCCGTTTTTAGTCAAATCAAAAAAATGGTTTTGGGACCACAAATTTGAAGTTTAAATAATTAATTTATTATTATTTTAATGTTTACAACATGATAGTATGATTGTGTGAAAATTTCGTTAAGAAATTTTATTATTTGAATGGTCAATTTGATAAAAAGGACTAAATCGCGTAAAGTGCAAAAATAATGTTCTAATAGCTAAAGGTATTAAATGGCTATGAAATTAAAGAGTGGAGGTCCTTATGTTGTAATTAGACCATTAATAATGTGAGCGGACAATGATGGACATTTTTAAGTGATTTTAATAGTTTTTTATTAAGGTTAATTTTGTAATTTTGATATTAAGGTTAATTAAATAAAACAAACAAAATTTGAATGTTATCATCTTCTTCATTTGCCGAAATTGAAGATAAGAGAAACTATTTTTAGGGTTTGAAGCATCCGGTCACTTGCTAGCTTAATTGTAAGTTCATTTTTGTCTCCTTTTTAATGATTTCTATGTTTTTGAAATTGTTGCATCTTAATCTAGCTAGCCCAAGGACTAATTTGTAAAACTGTTAAAGGTTTAGGGTTTTTTCATTAATGAATGTTGATGTATTTTGAGGTTTAATGGTAGAAAATGCATGCTAGTTGTTAGACAAACAACATTTGTAAAGTGATTTTTGACAAAATTGTCAATTAGGGGCTAAATTGTGAAATGTGTAAATTTTATGGTTAAATTGTGAAATAAATGGAAAATATGGACTACTAGAGACCTAATTGAAATTTGGCTAGCATGGGTTTTGGTTGAATAGTATGAATTTGTGATTTTATAAAATAAGGACTAAATTGTAAAAATGTTGAAATTTTAGGGGTAAAAATGTAAAAGTGTCTTAATGTGTGTTTTGGATTAAATCGAATATAGAGATTATCAAATAATTTAATTTTGATTGCATTTAGATCAAGAAAAGAGAAATATTGATTTAGATCGGGGAAAGAACAAGGTTTCAGATTAATCGACTTAATTCGTCATTTTTGCATTCGAGATATGTTCGTATGTAATAAACATTATTGTATTTGTGTTTTAAATACTTTGATATTGTATAAATGGTGAGTACAATTCTACAGTCATATTTGACGATGATTCGGCAGGTGAGAAATCCCGATTGAACCTTAGGAATAGATTAGGATGCGAATGACATGTCATTAGGGGTTATGTGATTTGGGTGTTGGTCCATATGTCCTACCGGTGGCTGAGTCATCCAGCATGTGTTGCAAATACTCATCAACTTGTGTGAGAAGCACTGTGTAGCTTCGTCATGAGTGTAAGCAAACCCGTTGATAACTTCAGTGTGAACATTATATGTGATACGAGATTGAGATAGCTTTAGCTATATATGTGGCACTTAGGGTGCGAGATTCCTGTGTATCCGATAGTATTCCGAATGGTTCAACGGGTATGTCAAAAATGTGGAGAAGTATGAGTTTGATATGGGATGGTACAGGTATGTATGTGAACTGAACAATACATTGAAATAAGGAAAATTATGAAAGTTACATCTAACTTTGTGAATGCAAATGTGGTAGGTTGGTGATTCATTATAAGCTATGTTATGTTATGTTTTATTTTCTTAAGTTGAGCATATATGATGAGTTTATTTAAATGCTATACGAACTTACTAAGCTTTATAGATTACCGTTTAATTTTTCGTGTTTTATAGTGAAATCAAAGCTAGCTCAGATTCAGGAATCGTCAGAGACTTCATCACACTATCCAACTATCATTTTGGTACTTTTGAACTTAAATATTTTGAGTATATAGCATGTATAGGAGTTTGGTCATTTTGGCATATAGTTTGGTAATGAATTTGGCTATTTGGATTGGCTTGTAAATGTCTGAAGTTTGGTTTTGTATTTGGCCATGAGAGTTGGCATATTTTGATATATTTGATCATGTATATATATTTGTGCATATGGCTCTAATTATGTGCTTGATTATGGATATGTGATGCAAGTTGGTATTTGGCAATTAGGGGTACTAAATAGTTGAGAAATGAATTTGGTATTTTTGTGAGATTAGGTTAAATGATGCAAAATTTGAAATGTTCATATTGATGGTTTGAGATTAGAAATTTTGGTGTGAAATTGAATGGCATATTGTTGTATTGTTGTGTTATGTATTGGTTGGTATTAAAATGGTATGAATTATGCTTGGTTGAGGTTAATTGAATGCATATCTTTATGCCAAGAATTGTGTCATTTGGATTGATGTAGGAACATGCAAATTTGGGTGGCAAAATGGCTTGGTAAATAGCCTATTTTTGTCCACACGGGCAGAGACACGGGCGTGTGTCTTATCCATGTGTGATATACGGCTAGGTTACACGGCCGTGTGTCCCCTGGTGTTGAATTTAAATTCAAGTTAGTATGCTCCACACTGCCTAGCACACTAACATGTATGGCAATTTTTAGGGCACACGGGCTAGCCACACAGGCGTGTGTGTTGGCCGTGTGACCCAAGTCAGAGAGTTACACAGGGTCGAAAACGGGTTGAGACATGGCCATGTGATCCCATTTCAAATGTCCACACGGTCTGTGAGACGGGCGTGTCTTTGGCCGTGTAAGACACACGAGCGTGTGTCCCCTGTAGTCTGAAAAGTTTTTTATGTTTCGTAAAGATTTTTTGATTTCTCAGTTTAGTCCCGAATCACCCCGAATGTATGTTTAAGGCCTCGTAAGCTTGTATTAGAGATAGTGTGAATGATTTTGAATGATGATTATTTAGAACTTGAAAATGTATGGGAAATGTATGTGTAATTGTATAATATGTCTGGTAATACTTCGTAACCCTATTCTGGCGTTGAATACGGGTGAGGTGTGTTACAGATAGCTTCGGCTATCGATTATGAAAAGGCTTAGTGACGACCATAAATTATGAAAAGAGATGGTGATGACCATCGAATATGAAAAGGGATAGATTCAGCTATCAAATATGAAAAGGGATAGCTTCGGCTATCGATTATGAAAAGGGATGGTGACAACAATTAACTATGAAAAGGGATGGTTTCAACCATCGAATATGAAAAAGGACGGTTATGACCATCGTTTAGCACACTTTTTGTGAGCTTCGGTAAGCGTTTCGATGGACTTTACTATGTTAAATATGGAAAGGTATGATGTACCAATGATCAAAGTATGAATATTCATATTTATGAAAGGTATGATATTAGTGATGTTATGTTATGTACTTATATCTTACCATGTGATGATATTACTAAGTTATGTGTTTAATCACTAGCTTATGGCTATGGTTAATGCTATATTTATGTCTTATGTGTATGCAAATGAAATGATAAGTGCTCAATAAGAACTAAGACATGTTTATATGAAACTCAATGGAATGGTGATACATGGAAAAACATGATATGTTGTGATGGATGATAAATCCAATTGAATCATACTCAAGTGTAATGGTTATCCATGTCAAATTCATATGAATCATGTTTAAATTAACTAACATGTGTTTTTTATGTGCTAGGGCTTATGCCAAGCTTGTGGATATGAATGGTGTTTATGACTATGCTTGTACTAGGCATATGAAACAGGTAAGAAAAGGAAATGAAACGATAAGTACGTAGTCGAGATGTATTATGATGTATTATATGTGAGCAAATTGCTTATGCCATGGATAAACACACTAAATCGAGAGTTAATAATGTTGTTTAGGCTTATGATAAGCATTGGGGACGGAATGGAAAGTGAGTAAATAGAAAGATATATAATCTTATAAAAGGGGTTGATGATATATATGTTATGTGTAACAGCCCCTTTTTAGTCAAATCGGAACAGTGGTTTTAGAACCACAAATTTGAAGTCAAAATATTTATTTTATTATTATTTTAATGTTTATGGCATGATTGAATGATTGTGTGAAAGTTCCGTTTAGAAATGTTATCGTTCGATTAGTCAATTTGATAAAAAGGATTAAATCGCGTAAAATGCAAAAGTGTTGTTTTAATAGTTAAAGGTATCTATTAGCTATGGATTATAAAAGCTAAGGTCCTTAAGTGATAATTAGACCCTTTATATATTTAGTGGACAATGATGGACATAAAATGGATGATATTAAATGGTTTTATAATAAGGATATTTTTGTAATTTGTAAATACGTGTTAATAAATTAATTAAACAACAATTGTTATCATCTTTTATGTTCTTCATCAATTGAAAATTCAAGGAGAAAAAACCATGGTTAGGGCTTGATATTTGGCATAGCATCTTGACTCAATTGTAAGTCCATTTTTGTCCTGTTTTTAATGATTTTTACGTTTTTGATATAGTTGCAACTAGGTCTAGATAGCCCAGGGACTATTTTGCAAAATTGTTAAAGATTTTGAATGATGCCATTGATGAATACATGTGTGTTTTGATATTTAATGATAGATTATGAATGTTGGTTGTGAATTATACAAGTTTTGTTAAGTGATTTTGAATGAAAATGCAAATTAGGGATTAAATTATGAAATGTAGAAATTTTGTGGGTAAAATGTGAAATAAATGAAAATTTTGGGCTGCTATAAGCATGATAAAATTCGGCTAGGCTTGGGTTGTGATAAAATTGAATGAATTTTGTTTTACGAGCCTATAGACTAAATTGTAAAAATGTTAAAATTTTAGGGACAAAAGTGTAAATGTAATTTAATGAGTGTTTTGGATTAAATTAAATAGAGAGATAATTAAATAAGCTAAATTTGATATTATATAGATCAAGAAAATCGAAATACGAACTTAGATCGAGGAAAGAACAAAGTCTCAGATTAGTTGACTCGTGTCGTCATTTTTACATTCAAGGTAAGTTTGTCTGATATAAGTTTCATTACAAATGTATTTTATATGCTTTGATATTGCATAAACTATGAATACAAGACTACAGATATGTTCGATAGTGATTTGACGAGAATTCGGCATTTGAAATCCAGTTAAACCTTAGGAATAGATTAGGATACTAGTGACATGTCATTAGGGGATACATTGATTTGGCTTCAGGCCATGATATCGACACTTCGGGTGCAAGCTTCATTGATTTGGCTTCGAGCCATGATATTTGCACTTCGGGTGCGAGATACATTAAGTTGGCTTCGGACCATGATATTAGCTCTTATTGTGCGAGACTCCTGAGTATTCGACTTCTATTCCGAATGGTTCAACAGGCATATTGAAGATGTGAATTGGTAAGAAATAGATACTTATGGGTACAGGTATGTACTGAAAACTATTTGAACAATGAGTTAAAGGAAGTTGAGAGCTTACGATTATTTATGTGGTTAAATTCTATGTTAACTTGGTGATTAATGTTTAAATGCAAGTTATGTTATTTATTTTGAAATATAAATGAATGGTGATATTTATTTCTTATTTCCATATAAGCTTACTAAGCTATAAAGCTTACATTATTTATTTTTTCGTCTTTTATAGTGATTTCTAAGCTAGCTCGGATTTAGGGATCGTCAGAGACTACATCACACTATCAAGCTATAAATTTGATACTTTTAAGTTTATGTTTTGAGTATATAGCATGTATAGGTATTTTGAGTCATTTTGACTATGGGTTGATAATGATTTTGCTCATGTGAAATGGCTTGTAAATGTATATGTTTTGATCTGTACCACCCTAAACTCGGCCTAGACGTTATGGCCAAATCTGGCATCACATTGAAGTGTTTTTTTTCAAAAATTGATCTTTTTGATAAAAATCCGTTACTGAGTTTAAATCCTTTTATTATTATTTAACAAAAGTTCTCGTCAAAACGTTTACCTTATTTACCATCAGGGTTATATTAAATTAATTTAAAAATGCAGAAGCTTTTTAAGTCGATGCGTGTTTTAGAAAATAGTATTTGTTTTAAAAACTCATCTTTACCTAGACTAGTAGTTTAAAAATATATAGTCCAAAGTCTAAGTAAAAATTAAAACCCACAAATGGCCTTATTACAAAATTAAAAACCCAAAAATGAAATTTAAATTAAATAAAGTCAAATGCAAGACACAGCAGTCGTGTGGCCACCTCCAAGTCCCTCGCAACACCAAATCGTCTAAGGCTAGGGATTACCTGTACAGTTAAAAAGAAAGGGTGAGTTTACGAAAACTTAGTGTGTAGCCCCTTATCAGCCAAATAGTAAACAGTGCATGCAGTAACAATCGAGGCCTGAGCCCTATTCAGTATCAGTACAGTCTGGGCCTTAGTCCTATACAGTAATAGTGTGGGCCTAAGCCCAATACAATATCAGTACAGTGTAACGCAATTATGCATCCCACCCAAATCTAGCCAGCACACCACCCGTACCATCCAACACACCATGTGGGGATATAAATCAACCCACCCAGCCAGTACACCAATATCGCAGCAAAGCTGCCACTAATGATAATGCAGCATAGCTGCCAGAAATAGTAAATATGGCAAAGCCACCAGTATCAGTAATTGTGGCGTAGCCACCAGTAACAGTAAATGTGACATAGTCACCAGTACAGTACTTCATCCATATCAAAATCCCAATCCCATGCAATATGACATGTCATAAATATTACACGTATGCAAAGTCATACTCAGTACAATCATTTATGTAAATCATAAGCACATCAGTCATATGAAACATAAGGGCATAGTCGTCATTTTACCATACAGGGGTATTACAGTCATTTTACCATACAGGGGTATTACGGTCATTTTACCCTATAGGGGTATTACGGTCATTTTACCTATTTTGGGGTTTCATCTCAAGTAACGACCTCTCTGAATGTCTACAATCGCCTCGAGCGACACAGATAACATAAACGATCATAACGGTGTAAATGGGCCCAAAGCCCATTACTCGGCCTGAGTGGGCCCATACGCTCGTGTGGCCCATTTAGCCCAAATTCAATTACGACTATGTGACCTACATAGCCCAGTCCAATATTTATCATTTACTGAGGATTTCAGGGGCCCACGAGCCCATTGGGCCTACACAGCCATTTCGGCCCAATGTGGCTCACACGACCCAAGTCCACAGAAACGCTCGTGGTGGCCTTTACAGTCTATCACCCCTGATTTGTGGGCTCGATTTACCCCACGAGTGATTGCGCGCTCGTGAGGTTTCAAATGCCGAAGTTTCGGCACTTTGGCTTTTTAGCTTTTGCCTATTTACAATAAGGAAGGGTGTGGTTGCACACCCCTTTTAGCTTTGAAAGTAATTGAGTAGTGTACGATTACACACCTGTTCGCGAAAGCCTACGAATCACCCCTTGAACACCAACCACGATTAGATGATCTGGACTAATCCCTTTAAAATCGCCGGCCAAAACAACCCTTTCACCCTGGCAATTAACTACACCATAATGGTTTCTTGTTAAAAGAATATTTCCCTATAACCCATTTGAGTATTCAGTCAATACCAAAAAAAAAGGTGTTGAGTTTACCTTAAATGAATGATGAGAGATAGAAAATTTCTATAGCTTCACGATCACCTTACTCCACTGAGATCCCTAGAACCATCGCATAATGTACCACGAAGAACGAATAAGAATTGAAATTAGAATAGGTAAGAGGAAAACATAACATTCGGCTTCCCCAAAAGCAAAGTTTCAATAAACAGATTGAATACATATAGAATTGACCGAATAACAAAAGGGGATCTTACGAGTACTTACCGATTACCAAAATATTTATGAAACCGATACCACTACACTTCAGCGTATCGAAACAATCCCATAACACCGAGTGGCAGACAAGAAACTGAAAAAGAAGAAGAAGAAGAAGAAATGGTCAGCTCAGAGAAAATCAAAAGAAAGATTGTAATGACTTAGAGAAAAAGAAAGAGACTATATTCGGCTATCTTGAAAAGTTAAAGAAGTTAAGAATGGGGAATTCGGCAAGGTAACAAGAATGTAACCTGAAGACAATGTCGAAAAAAAGTAAAAGAGTCCAAATGGTCACTTGTGAAAATGGCACTAAGGAGAAAAGAAGCCAGAAATGTCAAAAGAACAAAACTCGAAATGTCAGAGAGAAAAATCGGCTCCTACACACTCACAAATTGCTGAAAAAGTACAAAGTGAGTTCCCTAGCCGAATTTACACAATCAAATTCCCCAATTTGGCTACAACTTTTTCCCTCTCCTATTCCACGATTTTCTCCCCTTATCTCTCTACCTTTTCCTCCTCCAAATCCCTAACGACCAATATCTTATCCCATGATACTCTCCCCCTTTTACCAAGTCTACAACTACTCCATAGAGTTCGAATCCACCACAAAGACTTACCACCCAAGTAGCAAAATAAAATCCACTTGCTTATCATAGGATTCGAACTTCTGCTCTCACCATGCCTAGTCACGCCACTTGCCACCAAGCCACAAGAGTTTTTTGTGACAATAACCCCTCACATTTAAATATAAGGCCTAAATGCTATCATCCAGATTCACTTAAGAGCAAAAACTAAAACTTTTGCAAAAGTAAGAACTTGAACCTAAGCTTCTCTAACACTTCTAAATATGCCCAAACGCTTAGCCATTACAGCAGACAATCCATTTTTCTTACACGAATAAATTTCAATTATTCCGATACTCGAAGCCCATTTCTTCTAGGCCCAAAATTTGGGGCGTTACATGATTTGTAAATGTAGCCATGAGAGTTGGCTTAATTTGGTTGTTTTGGTTATGTATAAATATGTGTATATATGTTTTCTGTTGTGAGTTCATGGATGAATATATAATGCTTGTGAATTATAAAGATTAGGATGTTAAGTGGTTGATTTTAGAGTAGTTATATGATTGTGATTTTGATGCAAAATGATGCAATTTTAGAAGTATATAATTAGTTGATTTATAAATGTGAATTTGGTATAAATGGTAAGTCATGTTTTTGTGATTTGTGTTTATAGAGAATGAGAGAATAGAATGTGCATAAATTATGGTTGAATTGGTTGATTAAAATTCCTATTGATGTTATGTTTTGGTGTCAAATGAGTTAATATAGGTGTGCACAAGTTTGGGTGGCAAAATGGCTTGGTAAATAGCCTATTTTTATCCACAAGGGCGTGTGTCTCAGCCGTGTGCGACACATGGTGTTGTTACACAACCGTGTGTCCCTTGGTGTTAAAATTAAAATCAAGTCAGTATGTTCCACACGGCCTCACACGCGGACGTGTGACTTGGCCGTGTGGCATAAGTCAGTATACCTACAGGTTTGGCACGGCCTAGCACATGGCCTGACACACAGGCATGTATGGCAATTTTTAGGGCACACGAGCCTGTATGTTGGCGTGTGACCCAAGTTAGAGACTTACACGGGGTTAGACACGAGCTGGGACATGGCCATGTGCTTCCATTTCGAATGTCCACACAACGTGTGACACAAGCGTGTCTGTTGGCCATGTGAGAACACGGTCAAGTCACATTGGCGTGTGTCCCTTATTTTCAAGAAAATTTTCCAAGTTTTCAAAAGTTTTCAAAGTTATCGGTTTTGTGACAGCCCTAATTTGACCCTAGTCGGAATGTGGTTTCGAGACCACAAAACTTAGTCATAAAAATTATTAAAAATTAATAAGCATATCTTCTATGTGTGATGGTGCATGTGTGAAAATTTTGATGTTTTAATTTAGCCATATGAATGTGAATTTCACTTGTAAGGACTTAGTTGAGAAACTTAGACAATATGTTAGGTAAATATGTAAGGACCAAATAATTTCATAGTATGAAAGTTTGGGTTTGCATGTCAAAATGCCCAATATAAACTAAGTGGCCGGTCAAGTAATGATGTCTCTCCATTAAGTTTAAATTAATTATAATATTATGTTGACAAGTGATTAAAACATTCTAAATAAAATGAATAAAAAATAAAAAGATGAATAAAAGAAGAAATTGAAAGATAGTGTTTATCTTCTTCTTCTTCTTGCAAAATCGAAACAAAAGGAAAGAAAAAGAGGAATTTCACTAAATCAATTCGGCACCTTCTTTTGCCAGTTGGAGGTAAGTTTTGAAGTGATTTTGAAATTTTATTCTTATATGTTTAAGTTAATGGTAAATGCATTTCTTGGCCATGTTAAGAAAATCAAATTTCTATGGTGGTTTGGGCACTAAGCCGTGTATCAATATGTTGGAATTAGAGGTTGTTTTCATGTTGTATTGAATAAGTAGATGTCAGAATAAGGTTAAACTCGTAGAATTATTAGTTGGGTAATAATTTGTGCATTCGGCCATAGGGGGTTTAAATGAAATGTTCATTATTATTTTTATTTACTTTCTTGTATGAGAAATGGTGCAAATAAGTGTTAATGCCGAATGAATCATGGTAGATAAGTCAAAGTGCAAAACTCATGTTTATGGGTAATTTGAGTAATTGACCGAGACATGGATGAAGGAATAAGATTGATATTTTTATGTTCTAGGAGTGAAAGGGATAATAAAAATTTAGTAAGTTTAATGTGCATATTTTAGTTTAAGTACTAGGGAGAATTTAGTTAAAATAGTTTGGTATGTGTGTTTGCCGAATTTAAATTAAGATTTGCTTGAGTGACTTAATTTATGTATTTGAAATTATTTGAGTGAATACAATGGACATTAAGATGAACTCATGAAATTAGAAGTATATGAGCTTGATAGTATTTAAATGAATACAAGCCGAAAATGGGCTTAGCTAACTAATTGACAGATTATTGAGTATTAAAAAAAATTGGGAATGTGAGTTGGCGAAATTGATTTTTTTTGTAATGTATCAAATTAATGAAATAGACGAGAAGTATGTTGGGATATGCATTGAGTTTAAAGGTTAATTTTAAATTATGTGTAGGCAAATACCGAATCTGTGTGTGTGTGTATGTCTATGAGGAAGGAATATAAATTGGAGCTATGATGATTGAGTTATTTTATTTGCTTAGTTGGAGTTGGAGCTCAAGATCAAAGGGAGCCAAGTTCGGCCAAAAGGAAAGCAAAAACGGTTGAGTAGCCGATCGGAGTTGTTCATCCGACTAAAAGGTAAGTCCTTAGGTAATTTAAGTTACAGCTAACATTGTACGTAGATGACACAAAATAAGTTAGATAAGAAATTATAGTATGTATGAGTTCTTGAAAATCGAATGTGGAAATATTGATCTATCTATGATAATGTGATAGTTATAGATAAGAAAATACAAAACTATGTGTGCAAGGCTATGCGGCACTATGTGTGCGAGAAAACATGGCACTATGTGTGCGAATAAGTAAGAGCACTATGTGTGCGGACTTTCAAATCGAGCACTAAGTGTGCAATATCGATTATGGAGCACTACTTGTGCAAATGAGAATTCATTTAAACATTAAATTGGGAGAAAGGAAATGTGCATGGACACTAGATATAGGATTTGATTCTATTTTTATGTATTAATATAAAATGCTTGGGAAGAGAGAAAGAAGATATAAGTAATCGGCTCAACTAGTATATATATTTGAACAAAGATACAAATTAGTGATAAATGATACTAAATGGATTGGAGATTTGATTGATAGATGGAGCGGCTTGGTTTGTGCTTTATTTAAATAATTGGGCATTGTATGTCATTTATATATACGTCAATGATCTGTATATGACATTTACCATGGTATTTTAAATTTGTGAATAATTGTTGTAGGAGTACATAGTGAATTCGAGTAAGTATGTACCAAATTCATAAGGTACGTATGTGACATAAGATTTCCTTGTGATATCATGGTTGAATTCGAATAGTATTGAATTAAATTTTACTTTGCAAATAATCAGATTATTATATTATTGAAATTCCTTAGGACTTACTGAGTTAATAACTCACTTGGTGTGTTTATTGGTTTTGTATAGATCATCTTGTAGAGGAAAGCTTGGAACCATCACGAAGTCATCGCATCTTTTGATAACCTTTTAGGTACCTTTGTCTAAAACTTTAATAGACATTATGGCATGTATAGGTTATATTTTGGGAGGCTTGTTATTTTGATAGTATTGTATATAAAGCCATACGAATATGGCTAAAGTCCCATGAATGGATTTGATAATGGTTTAGATATAAATCTCAAAGTGTTAATCAACTTGACATATTAGTTCATATTTGTAATATGATTGAGGTATACATATTATGTATGTGTGTATGGTCAGGAAAAGAAAATCACCAAATGAATAGAAAAGTTTTAGTTATGTAATGTATTCAGTAGGCTCAAGACTTTACACTTTTATTTTATCTATATATATATAGAAGTTACTTTTGGAAACACGCTAGTATTGTTATAATTATTTAATTAATTTGGGTTTGAAATTATTGAACTTAAAAGAGTAAATCTGATTCTTATGTACACGAAATGTTCTCTAGAGGAGTTGAGCAGGTTATGTCATGTGAACCTACTCCAGTAACGGACACGGGTATATGAGTGTTACAGGTTTAGTCCTGAACCACTCCCAATACATGTTTAGAGCTTCGTAGGCTCGTATTAGGGACTAAATGATTGCTTGTGGATGAAATGTATATGATTTGATTAATTGTATGTGAAATGAATGTTTAAATGTGGTATTAGTTTGGTAATGCTTAGTGACCCTATTCTGGCATTGAATACGGGTGAGAGGTGTTACATTTATTACTATCACAGCTATGGTTTAGTCAATTCTTGGACTAACGTAGCGTGTGTGAGAGTCTAGCTATACATGCCATATATAACCTGTGATAGTGTGATAACTTTTGACAATTTAAAATGTGTTTTCGTATAGTAAATGGATCCCAATCAAGCTATACTGACGATGTTGAGAGTAATGTGCCAGCTCCTGCTCAAGGGGTAGCGCCGTCTGAATCTAAAAATGTATCGAGTAGTCACGAAGGAGAGGCTAAAGAAGCCTTTTTTCCAAATGATGAACGAATGGTTCACACAATATGTCCGAAAAAATCTGGCTACTCAACAACCTCCATCACCACCTAATCCTCAACCTGTTCCCGTAGCTCTTCAAGTTGTGGAACTTCAACGACTGAATAAGCCTCCAGTTGATAAGATTCAAAAACATGAGGCAGAAGAGTTCAGAGCTACAATTGATGATGATCCCGAGAAATCTAAATTTTGGCTTGAAAACACTATCTAAGTATTTGATGAATTGTCGTGTACACCAGCTGAGTGTTTGAAATGTGCTATTTCATTATTGAGGGACACAGCGTATCAATGGTGGAATACCCTAGTATTAGTGGTACTGAGGGCAAGAGTGACCTGGGCATTCTTTCAGACTGAGTTTCGGAAGAAATTTATAAGTCAATGTTTTCTTGATCAAAAGCACAAAGAGTTTCTTGAATTGAAACAGGGCCGAATGACTATGACTGAGTACGAAAGAGAATTTGTATGGTTGAGCAAGTATGCTCGGGAGTATGTTTCCACTGAAGAAGTCATGTGCAAGCTATTCGTTGATGGGTTGAACAAGGGCATTAAACTTCTAGTTAGAATTCCAAATTGAAAGAATTTGTTGTTTTGCCTGATAGAGCTTGCAAAGCCGATTAGCTTATCAAAGAAAAGAGAAAAGTAGATTTAGAGGCTAGAGACTCGAGAAAAAGATCGATGAGTAAGCCATATCAATCTTCGTCAAAGAAATTTCTAGATTCGTTCACTTGTCCAAATGTTTCAATTGGGTATTCAAGTAGAGATCGTGGAAAACAATTCTCAAGTCCTAAAGCTCAAGCTACATCAGTATCGAGTGTTGGCAGTGTGAGAAACAATAAACCCGAGTGTCAACATTGTAGGAGGCAACATTTTGGGGAATGTTGGAATAAAAGTAATAAAGCTTGCTACAAATGTGGTTCATAAGATCATTTCATACGGGGTAGCCCAGAACTGGTAGAGAAAGATAATATTCAAAATGCAAGACCGAGTAACACAACCACTAGAGGGAGGCCACCAAGAAATGTGGAAAATGCTAGTGGTAATCATGGTATTACGAGAGATTCTACAGTAAGATTTGAGGCCAGAGCACCTCCTAGAGCTTACGCTATTCGCGCTCGCAAAGAAGTGTTGTCACCTGATGTTATCACTGGTACATTTTTTGTTTACAACACTAATGTGATTGCTTTGATTGATCTTGGATCAATTCATTCATATATTTGTATGAATTTAGTGTTTAGTAAGAATTTACCTATTGAGTCTACTGAGTTTGTGATTAAAGTATCGAACCCCTTAGGCAAGTATGCTCTAGTTGATAAAGTTTGCAAAAATTGTCCTTTAATGACTCGAGGTTACTATTTTCCTACGGATTTGATACTTCTACCATTTGATGAGTTTGATATAATTCTGGGTATGGATTGGTTGACTCTGCATGATGCTATTGTGAATTCTAGATGAAAAATTATTGAATTGAAATGTCAGAATAGTGAAATTATTCAAATTGAATCAGATGAATCGAATGAATTGCCTACTGTGATTTTTTCTATGTCAGCTCAGAGATGTGTGAGGAAAGGTTGCAAAGCTTACCTTGCGTATGTGCTAGATACAAAAGTGTCCAAATCAAATATTGAATCAGTGCCTGTAGTCTGTGAGTTTTCGGATGTGTTTCCAGAAGAATTACCAGGGTTACCACCGATGAGAGAGGTTGAGTTTGCTATTGAGTTAGTACCGGGAACTTCACCGATATTGATAGCTCCGTACAAAATGGCTCCAACAGAACTGAAAGAGTTGAAATCTCAGTTGCAAGAGTTAACGGATAGAGGTTTTACATAACCTAGCTTTTCGCCCTGGGGTGCACCACTATTGTTTGTAAATAAGAAAGACGGGTCAATGAGAATGTGTATTGATTACTGTCAGCTCAAAAAGGTTACAATAAAGAACAAGTATCTGTTGCCAAGAATAGATGATTTATTTGATCAGTTGAAAGGGGCAACAGTGTTTTCGAAGATAGATCTAGCTGTTATTAGTTGCTAGTGAAAGAATCAGATGTGCCAAAAATAGTGTTCAGAACGAGGTACGGACATTGTGAATTTCTTGTTATGCCTTTCGAATTGACTAATGCTCCTGCAGTTTTTTTGGATTTGATGAATCGGATTTTTAAACCGTATTTAGACAGATTTGTTGTTGTGTTCATTGATAACATTCTAATCTATTCACGAGATGAGTCTGAGCACACTGAGCATTTGAAAATTGTGTTACAAATCTTGAAAGATAAGAAACTGTATGCTAAATTCAGTAAATGTGAGTTTTGGCTCAGAAAAGTCAGGTTTTTGGAGCACATTGTTTCAACGGAAGTTATAAAAGTTAATCCGAGCAAGATTTCAGTTGTTGTTGACTGGAAACCTCCGAAAAATTTATCCGAAGTTAGAAGTTTTCTGGGGTTAGCTGGTTATTATCGATGTTTTGTAAAGGGATTTTCGATGATTGCTACACTGATACCAGATTGCTACAGAAATATTGGTAATTTTGAGTGGTCCGAGAAATGTTGAAAGCATTGTTAACTGAGGCACCAGTGTTGGCTCAACCTGAGTCAGGTACAGAATTTGTGATTTATAGTGATGAGTCATTGAATGGTTTGGGTTGCGTTTTGATGCAAGAAGGAAAATTCATAGCTTATGCCTCCAGATCGTTGAAACCGAATGAAAAGAATTATCCGACGCATGAGTTAGAGTTGGCCACTATTGTTTTCGCATTGAAAATTTGGCGACATCACTTGTACGGTGAAAAGTGTCATATTTTTACCAATCACAAAAGTTTATATATAATGACTCAGAAAGATTTGAATTTGCGACAACAGAAATGGCTCGAACTATTAAAAGATTACGAGTTAGTAATTGATTATCATCTGGGGAAAGCAAATGTAGTCGCAGATGCTTTGAGTAGAAAATCTATGTTTGCTTTGAGAGCAATGAATACAAGTCTGATGATGGTTTGATATTAGCCGAGTTGAAAGCCAAATCAGTTTTTCTTTAGCAAATTTACGAAGCTTAAAAGTGTGATACCGAGTTACAAGCCAAAAGAATGCAATGCGAGTCGAATAGTGATTCAGACTTTCATATCGGATATGATGATTTCTTAATATTTCAAAGTAGAATTTGCGTACCAAAGAGTTCCGAGCTCATTCAAAAAATTTTGCACGAAGCACACAGTGGTAGTTTATCTGTTCACCCAGGGAGTACCAAAATGTACAATGATTTGAAACAATTGTATTGGTAGTCGGGTATGAAATAAGACATTTCAGAATTTGTATTAAAGTGTTTGATTTGTCAACAAGTCAAAGATGAGCATCAAGTGCCTTCGGGATTGCTACAGCTTGTGATGATACTAGAATGGAAATGGGATAGAGTTATAATGGATTTTGTATCGGGTTTACCTCTATCTCTGAAAAAGAAAAATGCTATCTGAGTTGTTGTAGATCGATTATCAAAGTCTACGCATTTCATTCCTGTGCGTACTGACTATTTGCTTGATAAATTAGTTGAATTATACATATATGAGATCGTTAGATTGCATGGGGTGCCACTTTCGATTATTTTGGATAGAGACTCGAGGTTTACATCATGATTTTGAAAGAAATTGCAAAAAGCTCTAGGTACGAGGTTAAATTTTAGTGCAACATTTCATCCACAAACTGACGGTCAGTCTGAGAGGATAATTCAGATTCTTGAAGATATGCTTCATTTTTGTGTGTTGGAGTTCGAAGGTAATTGGGAGAAATATTTGTCGTTGGTTGAATTTTTGAATAATAATAGCTTTCAAATGAGCATAAGATGGCACCGTACAAAGCTTTTTATGGTCGCAAACGCTGAACTCTATTGTATTGGACCGAGTTAAGTGAGAAATAGATTCATGAGGTTCATTTGATCCGAGAGACTGAAGAAAAAGTGAAAGTAATTCGCGACAGTTTGAAAGCAGCTTCAGATCAACAGAAATCATACGCAGATTTACAATGAAAAGACATTGAATTTTAGATCAGTGATAAAGTATTTCTGAGAGTATCTCCATGGAAGAAAATACTTCAATTTGGTCACAAAGGCAAATTGAGTCTGCGTTTCATCGGGTCATACGAGATCATTGAAAGAATAGGGCAAGTAGCATATCGGCTAGCTTTACCAACTAAGTTAGAGAAAATATCCATAATGTGTTTCACGTATCAATGTTGCGTCGATATAGATCAGATCCATCACATATAATTTCTCTGGAATAGATTGAAATTCAACCTGGTATGACGTACAACGAAGAAACGATTACAATTTTAGCTCGAGAGGTTAAAGAGTTGAGAAATAAACACATTGCTTTGGTGAAAGTTTTGTGGCAACGTCATGGGGTTGAAGAGGCTACGTGGGAACCCGAGGAAGCTATGAGAAAATAGTACCCTAACCTCTTTTCTTGTAAGATTTTTAGAGATGAAAATCCCTAAAGGGGAAAGTTGTAACAACCCGTTTTTAGTCAAATCGAAACAGTGGTTTCAGGACCACAATTCTGAAGTCAAAATATTTATTTTATCATTATTTTAATTATTACAACATGATTGAATGATTGTGTGAAAGTTTCGTTTAGAAATGTTATCGTTTGTTTAGTCAATTTGATAAAAAGAATTAATTGGTGTAAAG
Organism: Gossypium anomalum; assembly: GCA_025698475.1. Taxonomy (NCBI): domain Eukaryota; kingdom Viridiplantae; phylum Streptophyta; class Magnoliopsida; order Malvales; family Malvaceae; genus Gossypium; species Gossypium anomalum. The sequence continues at coordinate 67,026,597 of CM046966.1, forward strand.
TGCAAAATGTTGTTTTAATAGTTAAATGTACCTATTAGCCATGGATTATAAAAGTTAAGGTCTTAAAGTGATAATTAGACCCTTTATATATTTAGTGGACAATGATGGACATAAAATGGATGATATTAAATGGTTTTATAATAAGGATACTTTTGTAATTTGTAAATACATGTTAATAAATTAATTAAACAACAATTGTTATCATCTTTTATGTTCTTCATCAACTGAAAATTCAAGGAGAAAAAGACATTGTTAGGGCTTAATCTTTGGCATAGCTTCGTGACTCAATTGCAAGTCCGTTTTTTGTCCCGTTTTTAATGATTTTTACGTTTTTGATATCGTTGCAACTAGGTCTAGCTAGCCCAGGGACTATTTTGCAAAACTGTTAAAGATTTTGAATGATGCCATTGATGAATACATGTGTTTTTTGATGTTTGATGATAGATTATGAATGTTGGTTGTGAATTATACAAGTTTTGTTAAGTGATTTTTAATGAAAATGCAAATTAAGGATTAAATTGTGAAATGTGGAAATTTTATGGGTAAAATGTAAAATAAATGAAAATTTTGGGCTGCTATAAGCATGATAAATATTCAGGTAGGCTTGGGTTGTGATGAAATTGAATGAATTTTGTTTTACTAGCCAATGGACTAAATTGTAAAAATGTTGAAATATCAGAGGCAAAAGTGTAATTGTGCTTTAATGAGTGTTTTGGATTAAATCGAATAGAGAGATAATTAAATAAGTTGAATTTGATATTATATAGATCAAGAAAAGTGAAATACAGACTTAGATCGGGGAAAGAACAAAGTCTCAGATTAGTTGACTTGTGTGGTCGTTTTTACATCCGAGGTAAGTTTGTATGTTATAAGTTTCATTAAAAATGTATTTTATATGCTTTGATATTGCATAAACTGTGAATATGAGACTACGGATATGTTCGATAGTGATTCGATGACAATTCGACATTCGAAATCCCGGTTGAACCTTAGGAATAGATTAGGATACTAGTGACATGTCATTAGGGGATACAGTGATTTGGCTTCGGGCCATGATATCGACACTTCGGGTGCAAGCTTCATTGGTTTGGCTTTGGGCCATGATATTAGCACTTTGGGTGCGAGATCATTGAGTTGGCTTCGGGCCATGATATTAGCACTTAGTGTGCGAGACTCTTGAGTATCTGACTTCTATTTTGAATGGTTCAACAGGTATATTAAAGATCTGAATTGGTAAGAAATAGATATGTATTGGTGTAGGTATGTACGGAAAACTATTTGAAGAATGATTTAAAGGAAATTGAGAGCTTACGATCATTTATGTGGTTAAATTCTATGTTAACTTGGTGATTAATGTTTAAATGCAAGTTATATTTTTTTTTGAAATATAAATGAATGTTGATATTTATTTCTTATTTTCATACGAGCTTACTAAGCTATAAAGCTTACATTGTTTATTTTTTCGTGTTTTATTGTTATTTCTAAGCTAGCTCAGATTTAGGGGTCGTTAAAGACTACATCACACTATCAAGCTATAAATTTGGTACTTTTAAGTTTATGTTTTAAGTATATGGCATGTATAGGTATTTTGAGTCATTTTGATTATGGGTTAATAATGATTTTGGTCATGTGAAATGGCTTGTAAATGTATATGTTTTGATTTGTAAATATAGCCATGAGAGTTAGCTTAATTTGGTTGTTTTGGTTATGTATAAATATGTGCATATATGTTTTCTGTTGTGAGTTCATGGATGAATATATAATGCTTGTGAATTATAAAGATTATGATGTTAAGTGGTTGATTTTAGAGTAGTTAGATGATTGTGATTTTGATGCAAAATGATGCAAGTTTAGAAGTGTATAATTAGTTGATTTATAAATGTGAATTTGGTATAAATGGTAGGGCATGTTTTTGTGATTTGTGTGTATGGAGAATGAGAGAATAGAATGTGCATAAATTATGGTTGAATTGGTTGATTAAAATGCCTATTGATGTTATGTTTTGGTGTCAAATGGGTTAATATAGGTGTGCACAAGTTTGGGTGGAAAAATGGCTTGGTAAATAGCCTATTTTTGTCCACACAGGCTTGTGTCTCAGCCGTGTACAACACACGGTCTTGTTACATGACCGTGTGTCCCCTGGTGTTGAAATTAAAATCATGCCAGTGTGCTCCACATGGCCTCACACACGGACGTGTGACTTGGCCGTGTGTCATAAGTCAGTATACCCTAGAGGTTTGGCACAGCCTGGCACATGGCCTGGCACACAGGTGTGTATGGCCATTTTTAGGGCATATAGGCTAGTCACACGGGCATGTGTGTTGGTTGTGTGACCAAGTCAGGGAGTTACACGGGGTCAGATACGAGCTGGGACACGGCCATGTGCTTCCATTTTGAATGTCCATACGGCTTGTGACACAGGCATGTCTGTTGGCCGTGTGAGACACACGGCTGGGTCACACGGGGGTGTGTCTCCTATTTTCAAGAAAATTTTCTAAGTGATCAAAAAGGTTTCCAAGTTATCAGTTTAGTCCCGAACCACTCCCAGTGTATATTTAGAGCCTCGTAGGCTCGTATTAGGTAATAAATGATTAATTGTGAATGAAATGTATATGATTTGATTAATTCTATGTGAAATAAATGTTTAATGGTGGTATTAGTTCGGTAATGCTCCGTAACCCTATTTCGGCATTGAATACGGGTGAGGGGTGTTACATTATGTCTCATGAAATCCTATCATGTTATGAATGGTCAATAAATATGTGACATTAATAAACTTACTCATTTGTGAGTTGATGATCATATCAATTTATGAATCTTATAGCATTGGCATAGATTTATGTTTATTGTATAAATTTTAATAATGAAATGGAATATTATGCTTAAAGTTTATACAAGCTTACTAAGCATTCATTGCTTACGTAGTTTTCTTTTACCTTACAGATTATTGGAAGCTTGATCAGGCTGGAAGCCAGTCGAAGATCCATCACAGTTTTCATCGATTTTATTGGTAGATTTTTATGCTTTGGTCGCGGTTATAATGGCATGTATAGGTGTTGTGTGCTTAATGATATGGCCACTATGTTTGGCTTGTAAATATGGTTTTATGATTGATGATATTTTGGCATTTTTGGACTTGATGACTAATGTTGAAATGGTTTAGTGATGATATGTTTTAATGGCCAAATTGGTATGCTTGTGTGTGATATTGGCATGTAATGTTGCTTTGAATTTGTTAAATTTATGTTATTTTGATGCCTTGATGGTTTGTGTGCTTCACTTTGATGCTTAATGGTTGGTGTTCCATGATCAAATTGATGCATGATTTTATGGCTAAAGCGGTATGTGTTGTCATGTTTGCAAAGTGATCCTTTAGGGCATGTTTTGATATAGGATTGAATCAAACATGTTTGGTTGAATTATGACCATTTGGACCTAAATTTGGCATGTATATATTTTGGATGTTGGAACCATTTGGTAATGGTTAGTTTTTTTGTGTCATTTATATGGTTTTGATAAATAAGAGAAGTGGTTCAAATGGTAAAGTTATTTTGTTATGGTATGAATCTAAATTGGTAAGGTTGGTATGTGTCAAAAGTGGTATGTTTTGGTATGTTTATAATGAGACCAAGTGAAGGTATACTTTGAGGTAGATATGAACTATTTGTAATGGTATAAGTGTGGTCAATTTATAAGGAGTTTTGATATGGAAAATGAATTAAGTGTTGATGAGTGAAAAGTGTTAAGTACGTGTATATGTTTAGGTAAATTGTATGTTTACATTTGAGGTGCCTATATGACATATTAGTTGAATGGAATTTGGTATTTGGTTTGGTCTTATTATGGAAGTTTTAGGTATGTTTAAAGGCTTGATTATATATGTAAATGGCTCGTTGATGTGTGCTTGAGTTGGGTGAAAGGAATGGCTTGAATTTGGCCTATTTCTTATCCACACGGCCTAAGACACAGGCATGTGTCTCAGCTATGTGTAACACACGGCCATGCGACACGGTCGTGTGTCCCCTGTAGGTTTTTAAAGTTTGCATTTCGAGAGTTACACGGCCTAGCACATGGGTGTGTGGCTTGGCCGTCTGGCCCAAGTCAGAAAGTTACATAGGCACAGGTACAGACACAGGTTGGGAAACGATCGTGTGTCCCTACTTCAAATGCCCACACAGCCGTGGGACCCTAACAGTGTGAATGTAACATCCTGAATTAGGGTCTAGTCGAAACAGTGGTTTCGAGACCACAAATGCAAAATAGAAATAACTAATTTACGATTATTTGATGGTCCATGATATGATTGTATGTTTGTGTGAAATTTTCATGAAGAAATTCTATGCCTAAAGTGTCCAATTTAAAGTTAGGGACTAAATTGAATAAGTTGCAAAGTATGTGTTCTAGAAGCGTCAAGCATGAAATTGCATTGGATTACAAATTAGAAGATTTTAAATAGCAATTTTACCAATATCTATAATTTTGGACAAAAATGGGCATGAATAGGAAAATTTTGAAAGAAAGGCTTAAAAGGCATTTTAGTCATTTGGTTAATAAAAGAATAAAATGGGAAAATCAAGTCAAAATTTGTGTCCATCCTCCTCCTTGTGTGCCGAAAATTTCATGCTCTCCATAACTAGGGTTTTCAACATTTCAAGCTTGATTGTAAGTGCTCCCAAGCCCTTTTTTTATGTTCTTTACATTTTTGAGATCCTTGAAGTGTGATCTATCCATTTCTAGCCATATTTTGAAGTAAGGTTCATGTATGAAACTTGACCCATGTGGGACATGTTTGTATTTTGATGTTTAATGGAAGAATATGGAAGTTTGATGTGTGTTTAACATCTTTTACTAAGTGATTTTTTATAGAAATGCATAAAAAGGACTTATTTGTAAAAGATGTAAAATGGATAGTAGAAATGTGGGCTGATATGGGTTATAATATGAATCATCTAGGCTTGGGTAACCAAGAAAATGCATGCATTTCATTTTACGAGCCTAGGGACTAAAGTGTAAATAAGTGAAAAGTTAGGGGTAAAAAAGTAATTTTATTGAAGTATGTGTTATGGGTCGATTTGAATAATTTATGTATTAAATAAGTTAAATTTGGCATTATAGATCAAGAAAAATGTGATTCGGGTCTTGATTGGGGGAAAAACAAGGTTTACGAGGATTAGGCTCGTTTCTATCATTTTGTACCTAGGTAAGTTCATATGTGAATAATGCAATATGTATTATGTTTAATGCTTTGATCTTTTGCAAATTTAAATGCTTTATTGTTGTTATGAGTATGCCTTGATCCTCCCATGAGAAAATGATTGATACTATGTACATTGAGGTCGATAGTTCGAGTGAGTCCGATAGTGATGCAATAAATATGAAAATCCCGTTTGAACCTTAGGAATAGTTTAGGATACAAGTGACATGTCACTAGGAACTATGTGATTTGAGCTCATGAGTTGTGGTCTGAGTTCATGATATATGTGACACATGTTATGGGGTTTCGGGTACTGGTCTTGTATGTTCTACCGGTGGCTGGGTAGTCCGGCATGTGTTGCGGATACCTGACAGCTTGTGTGAGCAGCCTGTGTAGCTACATCCTGACCAACAGCTCGAGTAAGTAGACTCGTGAGTAGCTCGAAAGTGAGAAACATGTGATATGTGATATGAGGTAGCGTTGACTACATATGGGGCACTTAGGTGCGAGATTTCGATGTATCCAATGGTATTCCAAGTGTTCAACGGGTAGTCCAAAGAGAAGTTCAGTAGGTAATCTTGATGAATACATCAAGGATGAGAAAGTAAGTTGTTATGTGCAAGTGGGCACAGGTATGTGTATCAAACTCATGAGAACATCATGGGATATGATGAATTTGTGTTAAGAATATATATATATATGAAGAATAAGTTTAAGTGATATGATAATAAAATGCAAGTTTATGTTCATTAAGTTAAATGTATGATTAATGCTTATTAAAACTGCATTCTATTTGCATGTGAACTTACTAAGCTTTAAAGCTTACCCCCTTTCCTTTCCCTTTTCTTATAGTGTCACCAAGCTAGCTCAGGGATCAGAGGATGTCGGAGTTTTCGATCACACTATCTATTGGAAAATTGGGTATAGTTAGATTCAACATTTTGAATATGGCATGTATAGGGACTTGGTCTTTTTGTTATGTGTCATATTAATTAGCCAAATGTGTTGGCTCATGATGATGATATGATTCATTTTGTATATGGCCATAAGAGGTGGTTCATATTGAATATTTGGGGTTGTAACCCTAATCAATTATGCATGTAATGCCCCACACCCATACCCTATGCTGGGGCAGAATACGAGGCGTTACCTAACTTGAACACGTGCATTCATACGTATCTGAGTCACCAAGACTAGATCAAATTTAAAACTTTTTCTAAACTTTATTAATATGGGCCTATAAGGCTCCAAACATACATTTAAAAACCAATCGGACCAATTCGGGTCCTTCAACGAACTCTGGAAAATAACATTAGACATAGGGGCACATGCCCGTGTGGGAGGGGCAATAGGCCCGTGTAACCAATTTGACATGGTTGTGCTGTTGGCTCGTGTGGCTCACATGGCCTAAACATACAGGGACACACCCATGTCCTTTACCCGAGTGGAATTAATTTTAAATTCAAACCTACAGGGGTTTTCACATAGCCTGACACATGCTCGTGTCCATGGCCCATGTCCCTCATACGGCCAGGACAAGCCCATGTCTTAGCCCGTGTGTAAAAACTTGAACATTCTGTTTCTGACATCATCAATCCTTAAGGGCCACACGACCAAGGCACACACTCGTGTGCTAGGCCGTGTCTGTCACACGGCTGAGACACACGGCCGTGTCTCTGCCCATGTGTTTACTACCATGCATACTGACCTACAAATTTTACGTGCAAAGGACATACGGTTGGATCACACGCCTGTAGGGCAAACCGTGTGTCACACACAGCCTAGACACATGCCCGTGTGTCTACTCATGTGGACAAAAATAAGGCTATCTACCAAGCCTTTTTGTCACCCTTACTTACACAACCTACACAAAATCAACCAACACCAATACAAGAAGGATACTCATAACTAAAACAGTCACAATAGATAACAATTCATATATGCAATATATTCATCCATGAAGATAACATCTTTTCTATATATATAATAAAATGAATATTAGCCCCCATTCAAGGCTTTATACAAAATAAAGGGTTTTAGCCCAAGCCAACACATTTGGCCAATTTCCTAGTGACACAAAACATTAAAGTCTATCCCCTATAGATGCCATACTCCAAAAAAAAGTAATCTAATGATACCGAGTGCTTCGAATGATAGTGTGATCGTTGCATCCGACGTCCGTGGTCCTCGAGCTATTTTGGCGACACTATAAGAAAATGGAAAGGAGAGGGAGTAAGCATAAATCTTAGTAAGTTGCATGCAAATAAATATAACAACAACTCTATCATTCATCAACATGTTCATAATACAAAAAAGGTATAAGCACAACTTACTCATCACTATCCAATAAAATCATATAGCATATATTGAGCTCGCATCTCATACATACTAAATAGGTACCTGTACCAATCACAACAAGGTTATACTTTTCTCATTAACTTAAACCATAACTCTCACTATTGAACCATTCGGAACACTACCGGTTATTCAATAAGCCTCAAACATGGGGTAGAATGCCGTTGCCATGTCCCAGACATAGTCTTACACTGGCTCATATCTCAAGTCAATGCCATGTCCTAGACATGGTCTTACACTGAATTACATCTCAAGGCTGATGCGTGTCCCTAACATGTCCTACACTAGCTCTCATCTCAATGCCGATGCCATGTCCCAAACATGGTCTTACACTGGCTCTCATAATGTGGCCGATGCATGTCCCGGACATGTCTTACACTAGCTCACAATAACCCATATGTCATGGCATGAATATCGGATTTATTTCCTATGGTTCAAACGGGAATTTTACTATCTCAATTATCATCATGCATTCTCATTTCCACAATCAAGTAATACATGCTATATTAATTCAACACGTATAATGACAATGTAGTATTATTTACATACAACTTACCTCGGATCACAAAATACAAGCGATTGGTCAATTTAATCAACTTGCTTGGCCTTCCTCCGGTCTAGGTTTGGATTTTGTATTTCTTGATCTAGGATAACAAAAATTCACAAATTTAGTCATTTTATCGATCTAGGCACTCAATAATTTATAATTGGGCAAAATGACCATTTTGCCCCTAGACTTTTACAAAATGACCATTTTAGCCCTAGGTCTGAAAATCAATTTTTATCGAATTTATTCATATCTTAAGCCTAGACAAACCCTTTTCACTCTTATAGCAACCCAAAATTTCCATTATTTCTCACATTTATCATCGAATTTTCAACTTATGCAAAATAGTCTCTTTTAGGGTTTTCATGATAAATCCCTTCACAAAAGTTGTTTATTACACATATAATACTCATATTCTTCCATAAAATTTTAGTAAGCTACATGAACACTCTCATGGTAAAACCCTAGACTTTCAACCATTTTGCAAAATAGTCCCCTCATTTGAAAGCTCATCCTTCAAGGGTCCAAAAATGCAAAAATCATCAAGAAAAATCATCAAAATTACTTACTTGTAGAGAGACTAAGTGGCTAAAAATTTTGAAGCTCATAAACCCTTACAATGGCTGAATTTTAGGTGGTGTAGAGAAAAAGAGAGAGAAAATGACAACTTTTCTTTATTTACTCAAATAGCTCATGTCATCAAATACCAACCCTACTATATTTTCGATTTTTTGACTCTCCTTGTCTCTATGGCTGGCCATGCCATAAATAAGGGCCTATTTTCCCTTTAAAGACCCCCAATTTAAGTTTCATGGCAATTTGACACCCTTAACTATCAATTCAAGGCTTTTGCACCTTAAGCGATTTAGTCTTTTTTTTCGCAATTAAGCTCACAAACGCTAAAATTACTTCACCAAATTTTTCATGCACTAATATAAACATGCTGTAACTCTAAAATAATAATAAAATCATTTCTCTGACTTTGTATTGGTGGTCTCAAAATCACTATTCTGACTAAGCCCAAAATCGGGCTGTTATAATGCATGCATACAAATGTGTTTATGCTTGTTATGGTTGCTTGATGGATGTTTGATGTGGCTTGTGATTGTTTATGATAATGAGTGTGATGGGTGGCATGTATGTCTAATGGATGAAATATGATTAATTTGTATGGCAATAAATGTGGTACAAATGTATAATTAGGAAATAGGATAGTAAAAATGATTATTCATGAAATTGGTGTGGAATACTTTGGGTAAACCTACTAACTTGAAAATGTTATACGTTGACTTATTAAAAACATAAAATGTATATGATTCATATGATAAAAGTGCCATGTCATATGCCATTAAGTGGGTTTAAGTGCGTGAGTGCTTAAGGGTGGCAAATGATTTGGAAAATAGCCTAGAATTTGTCCACATGATTAGACACACGGGCATGTGTCTAGGCCATGTGTGACACACGGTCTGCCCTATGGGCATGTAGTCCGGTCGTGCGTCCCCTGCACCCTATTAATGCAAAATAGAATGCCCAGTAGTAAACACATGGGCAGAGACACGACCGTGTGTCTCAGCCGTGTGAAGGAACGGCCTCAGGACATGGGCGTGTGCCCAGGCCTTGTGAAGTCTGCACTTGATTTTTGGAATTTAATTCGCCACATGGCCTCAGCACACGGGCGTGTGACTTGGCCGCGTGACCTTATTTTGGTTGATGACATCATAGTTTGAGAGTTACACGAGCTAAGGGCACGGACATGTCCCAAGCCACACGGGCGTGTGTGACCACAAAAACTACCCACACGGGCGTGTGACTCTCCAAAACAAGAAAATTTTCTAAGTCTTCCCAAAGTTTCCTAGATTTCAAGGTTTAGTCTCGAACCACTCTTGATGTATGTTTTGGGCCTTGTAGGCCCTTTTAAGGGACAATTTGCATGTGATTGAAAAGTTTCAAATTTGGACCAAATTTTATGGCCTGGTTTTGTATGTTTGTTTATGTTTAAGTCCGGTAATGCCTCGAACCCTGTCCCGATGTCAAATACGGGTAAAGAGTGTTAAGTGAATTTTTTCATCTTTTTGCATAAAGTTTTAAAAGTTTTCAATTTAGCCCTGGATCATTTCTAAAGTGTTTTTTTAGGCCTCGAAAGCTCGAATAAGGGACGTTATACATGTGTTTGATTGAATTTTGCAATGATTATGAATGTGTTAAAGTTATGTATTTCTGGTAATACTCTGTAACCCTATTCTGGAGACGGATACGGGTTAGGAGTGTTACATTTGGTGGTATCAGAGCTACGATTTAGTCGATTCTCGAACTAAACATAGCATGTATGAAGTCTAAAAATACATGCCATTATATAACCCATGATAGTGTGATATCTACTAATGCTGATGAGATTTGTTTCATTTTAGACAGAGAAGCTTTCCAACTGAGCTAGTTCTGATAATGCTGTAAGCGATATTCATGTGTATAAGTAAAAAGTTGCTTATGATGAGTCGAAAGTCATAAAAGTAAGAATGAAAGTTCATAATATTATGTTAATGATGAATGCTATGTTATGTGTATATATATATGAGAGTCAAATTTTGAGGCTTTACGATCTCCACCCCCTCACCCTTAAAGTCTTATACAACGGAATTCATAAAAGATTTATGTTGATTAAGTATGAAAAGAGAATCTATAGAATTCAACGATGGAATTAGTAATAATGTGATCAAAGTCGAGAATTGGTTAGCAAATAAAGACGTTTCTAGAAGATATATTAGATTTTTTTGAAGATCATTTGAGATACGCGACGTTGTTGTTAAATAAGAGTCGGCAACACATGTTGGATCCAAGCTATCGCTACGGTCTGTATCACCAGTACATAGTACCTGCTAAATAATCACCGGCTCAAGGCTTAATAGATAACACCGGCACAAAGCCTGCTAGGCACAAAGCCTGATAAACATACCGACAGAAAGCCTGCTAGGCTCAAAGCCTAATAAATACACCGACACAAAGCCTGCTAGGAACAAAGTCTGATAAACACACTGGCACAAAGCTTTCTAGGCACAAAGCCTGATAAATACACCAACACAAAAGCCTGATAGATAACACCGGCTTGAGGCTTGCTATTTAGAAACATCACGTGTTCACCATATTCATTTATTATTTAATCTCAAATCATTCAGTAGTTAAGTTTAGCATTGGATCTAATTATAATAAACTTGTAACATATATGGAATCATTGTAACATAAAAGAAATATTACGAACTTACCTGACTAGATTGTAGCACGATAATGTACAAGGACTATTCTGTAACTTCTTTATGCCTCGATTTTTAACTCATACTTGATCTAGAATAATAATTTCATTCAATCAACTAACTCCAATAGTAAAATTAACTCATTTTATGCAATTAAGTCCTTTTTGATATTTTTACCCTAATATTTTACTTTTATGCAATTTAGTCCCTAACTCAAAACATGCAATTTAACCATTTTTATTCAAATTTCAGCTTAGCCAAATATTCAAGTGTCTTTCTACAACTAAATTTTGCAATTATTTCACATCAAGTACAAGTAACTTTTTCATTTTAACATTTTAGTCCTTAAACGTTAAAATCATCAAAAATTACTTTACAAAATTGACCTATTTAACAACCAAGCTTAATAATCCATCATAAAATTCCAAGAATATACAAATATCATCAATGGCATAGTCCACAATATTTAATAGTTTTACAAATTAGCCACCAGATTAGTTAGATCGAGCTAATACGAGCTCAAAAACATAAAAATTACTAAAAACGGGAGAAGTTTACTCACCCAATCAAAGAACTCAAGCTTGGCTAAAGCTTCCATGCCCTAGATATGGTGTTTCGGTTCTCTCCCCATGAAGTAGAAAGGAAATGCTTATTTTATCTTTTAATTTCTTTAATTTAACTTATTAACTATTTACTAAATTAACCCTTAAATATAACTTATGAAATTACTAAATCATGTCCATATTTTTCCATCAAATGAGATTATATGGTATAATTACCATCTTAAGAGGGTTTAATTACACAATTGGTCCTTCAATTATTTTTAATTATTGATTAATTAAACTTTATTTCAATTTAATCCTAAACTAATTAGGACTAAATGAAAAAATAGTCCAAAAGTTAGTGGCAATAGCTCGGTTATGACATCCAATAGAGTCTGCCAAGACGCTAAACATAAGGTTACAAGGTGTAAGACCATAGCTCGACTATGGCAACCAATAGAGTTTTCTAGGATGTTAAATATGGGTTCAGACTGTATAAGACCATAGCTCAGCTATAGCGTCAGGTGAAGTCCGCCAAAAATGTTAAGCTGGGAAGATAACAAGACTAGTAAGGGATATCGAAGTATGACTCACTAGGAGAAAAACATGAATGAACGAGTATGACACATCTGAGTACGTAGATAAAAAGGATAGCCTAAGGGTCTGCCAAATTACGAAGATAAGAAAGGCGAGAAAGAACATCTGAGAATACAAGTAAATTATTGATGAGGGTTAACTATTTGGATGTATGAGTTTGCAAATTTTAGCAAGAAACCTAGAATTGGAGGTGATAGTGAAATGAAATGATCAAACGGAACCTAAGTCTAAGGGTCTGCAGGTAAAGGTTAGCCAAAAACGAGTAAGTCTGTCAAGGTTTACTTGGAGTTAATGGTTACACGAACAATCAAACTGGTAAATTCTATTGAACCTCTATAGTGAGGAAGGATGTTTGACTAGAACTAGGTAATCGCAGGATTGACCGTAGGGGTTAATAGAAGAACAGGTCTACCAAGGGTTACCATGGATGGACAGTCTGCTAGAAAGTAGTAGAGGATATGATCCGTTAGGAACTATCTACTAACTTAAAATTTCTAGAAGATTGGAACAAGGTCAACTAGTAGTTGAGGGCTAGTTGTAAAGTACAAAATTGCCAAAATGATGGGATGTGTAATAGCCCTATTTTAGCTAAATTGGAACAGTGATTTTGGAACCCTGAATCTGATTTCAAAAAATTATTTTAATATTATTTTCGATATTTACAGCATTTTATTTGATATGTGTGAAAATTTCGTGAGCTAATTTTATCGATTGGTTGGTTAATCTGATAAAAATGATTAAATCGCGTAAAATGCAAAAGTTACATTCTACTTGTTAAAGGTGTTTAATTACTATGATTTAATAAATCAAAGGTCCTTATATGTTATTCTTCCATGATTAGTGTAAGTGGACAATTATGGCTATCCATTATATGTTTTTATATGTATGGTAAATTAGTAATTAAGTTATAATTTAATAAAACAAAGCCAAAATTCATTTCATTCATCTTTTTAGCAACTAAAAATAGAAAAGAAAGAAAGGTTTTTAAGCTTTCTAGGGTTTGACACACTCCTAGCTTGATTAAGGTATAGTTTTAGCTCAGTTTTTGATGATTTCTATATTTTTGTAATCGTTGCAGCTCAATCTAGCTAGCTCGTACCTTTAATTTCAAAACTGTTAAAGATTTTGAGAGTTTCCATTGTTGAATCTATGTGTTCTTTGATGTTTAATTTTGAAATATGAAAACTTGATGAGTTTTACATGTTTTATTAAGAGATTTTTGATGAAAATGCATAATGGGGATTAAATTGTGAAATGTGCAAATTGTGTGGTTGAAATGTGAAATAAATGAAAGTTTTAGGCTGCTAGGGACATATATATATAATTTGGCCAAGCATGGGTTTTGTTGAATTGTGTGAATTTTGTGTATTTGTGAAATAGGGACTAAATTGATTAAATGTGAAAGTTTAGGGGTTAATGTGTAAAAATGCCCAAATGTGTATTTTTTTAATTAATTGAATGAGTAGATGAATAAATAAGTTAATTTTGAATTCATATAGATCAAGAAAGAAAGAATTCAGATTTAGATCGGGGGAAAGGCAAGGTTATCGAGTAGTCGACCCGATCTATCAATTTTGAGTACGAGGTAAGTTCGTATGTGATGATTACATTATAAATGTATGTTAAAATGCTTTAATATTGCATAAATTGTTAAAATGGGATTAAGGATAATGTATGGATTGTGAAAATAACTCTACGAATGCATTCGATGATAGAAACGAAAAGTGTGAAAACCCGGTTGAACCTTAAGAATAGTTTTGGATACTATTGACATGTCAGTAAGTGATAAGTTGAGTTGGCTTCGGGCTATGATATTAGCATTTCGGTGTGTATTTTACTGATTTGGCTTCGGGCCATGGTATAGGTACTTATCATATGAGAATCTTGAGTATCCGATTTCTATTCCGAATGGTTCAATGAGTAAACAAATGATGTGGTTGAGAAAGATGTTAGTACGAGGCGATACAGGTATGTGCAGAACCTATTCGAGTATTAAATAGTGAAAGTTCAATGAGTTTGTATTTGATCATGTTTTGATACATGAGAAAGGTTTGTAGTTAATGTGTATATGGTTTTGTCATATGTAATTGGTTGATTTGCATTTATTCGATGAATTAAGTTATGCTTACTAAGCTAGAAGCTTACTTTATGTTATTTTTTTTCTATGTTTTATAGTGAATCAAGGCTAGCTCGGATCCGGGAGTCGTCGAGAACATCATCGCACTATCAAACATCTAAGTTGGTACTTTTGAATTATACATTTATGGTATATAGCATTTATAGGCTAGATGTGGTATTTTGGTTGTGATTATAGCCATGAGATTTGGCTTTTAAATGATGTTAATATTGATATGTGTTTGGCTATTAGAAATGGTTGTTAATGACTTTTGTAAGATGTTTATAATGCCTTGTGGGATGGTTTGTCTTGGTATATATTTGAGTATGTGAAATGGTTGTATTTGTATAGCATGAATTGTGCATGAATTGGGATTGAGTTGGCTGCCCTTTGTGTATGGAAATTGTACATTTTTCCTTGTGTAGGTACATTGAAGTTGGGGTGGCAAATTGTCCTTGTAAATGACCTATTTTTGTCCACACGGGTAGAGACACGGGCATTTGTGGAAACACAAAAATTTATATACTTTTTCATACCCAATTTGACTTAAATTCGTGCAAATCCGGTTAAATTCTTGTCAAAAAATAATTAAATATTATAAATCATGTTAAAAATATGAACATGATGAATTTATTTAATTTTATACCTAATTTTGATTAATTTTGACTATTTTCGACAGATTCGCGCAAAGGGCGAAAATTGGCTCGGCTGACACTACTGAAAGCACAAAACCAAGAAGCAATTTGAAGTATCGAGGCACTTTAATTTCCATCCTAAGACGGTCCAAAAATGTGTATTAATTCATAATTAAATTAATTTTAATTTATTCCCCATTTAATTTGGGTTAAATAAATTATTTTTAATTAATTATGGAGAAAGGGTCCAGTTGAACCGCACTGGTCGAGCCAAATTGAGTGAACCGAACCAGCCACCAAATGGGCAGCCCAAAACCGTCCATATGCTGATCCAAATCAGCATTTTAGCTGATTAAATATGCTTGCAAAAAGGCCCTCAAAATACTTTTAAATTGCATTCAAACCCCACCTTAATTTATGGCTTTGTAGATTTGCCCCAAGCCTAAAATAGCAAAGTTGAAACTCTCAACTTTGCCATGTGTGCGGCCGGCCAAGGGAGGTCTCTTTGGCTTCTGGAATTTGCTATTTTTAGCAGCCACAATCAGCTATAAAAGTCACCCCTTGCTGATCATTCAAAGCATCCCTCACGTCACATCATTCTCTCATTCCCTCTCTCACTTTTCTCTCATTTTTTCCATTTCATTCCCTCTTGTTCAAGTGCTGATTTCTTCTCTTGGGAAAGAGGCTCTCATCAGCCATTTGGAGCAGCAATTTAGGTGTTCATAAGCCACCTTGATAGCCGAGGGCAACAAAGAACGAAGAGCCGAGCAACTAGTCAAGCCACGGAGAAATACCGGATTTGCTTCTTGTTCCCTATCTCTTTAAATTTTGTTGTTGTTTTGAAGAAAATGGTTATGAATATTTATGCTATTGAAATGGTTATTTTAATCAATTCAGCTTAAATTATGTTTGTGTTGGGTTGATTATATTCTACCTGCTTGAATTGTTAAAATCGTGTTTATGTTGTTATAAGCTTCGGTAAGATGCTTGATTAAGTAAAATCATGCCTAAGTTATTCTTGCGTTACGACTGTGAGGTAACTAATGAATTAATTATTTAAATGGATTGCAATTGTAATTAATTGACACAATACTTAATCAGTGCATGTTTATTCTTCTAAGGTACCTGAAGGTTAAATTAGCAATGTATCTGGCGATATTATTGCCTTGCATAACTTGGAAGATTATTGTGATTAAATTGTTTCAAGGTAGGGATGCCTTGTTACTTCAAATAGTCTTTTATATGCTTATTAGATTTTATTAATCGTTTGAATTGACATAGGGATATGCAAGAGATTAGTTCAATTTAATGAGTATGTATGTGCAATAACATGTTTGCTTACTAGAATCTGTTTAGTCGGTTGAATTGACATAGGGATATGTCAGGAGATGAATGGATTTTTGAATGTAAATTTGTTCATAAGTTAGCAAATTACCGGCTTGTTATGAATTTATTCGTAACAATGAAAACATGAGTTTAATAATTCTAAGTTAAAGAAATATGATTAATCCAACACAAGTATGTTACATTGATTAAATCTTATTTGAAATCGTGCATTAGAACTACTTTGTTTTATTTTAATTATTTACTTATTTTTTAAATAGTTTTTGACCATCTTTCAAAATCAAATTATTTTTACCTTGCCAAAGTGTTTTACAATTAATTTCATAAATAATTCTTTTTACAGTCCCTGTGGATACGATAACTCGACATTTACTTGTTACTTTATTAATTGTTGCGATTGTGTACACTTACACATTTTTCCATCGTTCCAAATTTTTGGTACCGTTGCCGGGGACTCTTTTTAAAAAAGCCATTATTTGTGAATTTGTTAGTCTTACATTTTGGTTTATTTTTCTGTTTAATTTTTAACTCACTTAATTTTTCTTCGATAATTTCAGGTGTTTATTAGTATTGACCATATCATTGACTTACTCCCTGTAGACCCTGAGATAGAACGAACCTTTCGACAACGAAGAAGACAAGCGAATCAGAGAAGGACTGAAGGAATGAATTTTAAGAATATGAATCAAGGGAATGGAGCAAACCTTGCTCAAAATCATATCTTGATTGCTAACGATAGGGATAGAGCCTTAAGACAATATGTTGTGCCAGTATTTAACGATCTTAATTCGGGCATTAGGAGACCTGAAATCAGGGCACAACAATTCAAGCTGAAGCCAGTCATGTTTCAGATGCTTCAGACAGAGGGCCAATTCAGTTGAATGCCTATTGAAGATACTCATCTTCACCTAAGACTATTTATGGAGGTGAGCGACTCTTTCAAATTAGCTGGAGTTACCGAAGATGCATTACCATTGAAGCTGTTCCCGTACTCACTAAGGGACAGAGCTCGAGCCTGGTTGAATTCGTTGCCACCAAACTCAATCTCTACATGGCAAGAGTTAGCCGAAAGATTCCTCATGAATTATTTCCTGCCTAGCAAGAATGCTAAGTTGAGGAACGAGATCACTGCCTTCCAACAAATGGATGATGAGTCCTTGTATGAGGCATGGAAACCATACAAAGAACTATTATGAAAATGCCCTCATCACAAAATCCCACATTGCATCCAACTTGAGACATTTTATAATGGTCTCAATGCTCACACGAGGATGGTAGTGGACGCTTCTGCTAATGGTGCTCTCCTTTCTAAGTCTTATAATGAGGCTTACGAAATCATCGAGAAGATTGCCAGTAACAATTATCAATGGCCAACCAATCGAGTCACGTCAGGAAGACGAGTCACTGGAATACATGAAGTGGACGCTCTCACTTCACTCGCATCTCAGGTATCTTCAATATCCTTAATGCTTAAGAATCTTACCACTAATGGGTCTAACAGTTTTGCAGCCCAACCACTTCACCAATTTGAGAGTATAGCCTGTGTTTATTGTAGGGAGGGACATTTGTTCGAAGAATGTCCATCAAACCTCAAATCTGTATACTACATGGGTAACCAGAATCAAAATCAAGGAAGGCAAGGACTATAATCCAACTTCTATAACCCATCGTGGCGAAACCACCCGAATTTTTCCTGGAGTAACCAAGGGGCTGGAACTAGTAACAACTACGCCCAACCTAGACTGACTCAGCCGCGTAGTTTTTCCCAACAAGTTCAGAACCCAGTTCAAGCTGAACCATCCAATAGTTTGGAGAATCTGCTGAAGGCATACATGGCAAAAAATGATGCCTTAATTCAAAGCCAAGCAGCTACATTGAAGAATCTGGAAAACCAAATGGGCCAGCTTGCAATTGAACTTAAGAACTGACCACAAGGTGTTTTACCCAGTGATACGGAGAATCCAAGAAATCCGGGGAAGGAACATTGCAAAGCGTTAACACTGAGGAGTGGAAAGACAGTAGAGCCCAATACTATAGAAGCTGAAAAGGAGCCAGCTTATGCTCAAGACTCAGAGGAAGTTCAACCGAGTGTTGAAATTCCAGTTTTACAAGAACCAGAATCTGCAAAACTCGACAAGGTAATTCCAGAACCAGCTAATTCTGATCAACTAACAACTCTGTTAGATGCAGAATTGTCACAGAAAATGAACCAACCAGTTCCAGTAAAGAAACCACCACCACCCTACCCTCAAAAACTTTAGAAGCAAAAGCAGGAAATTCAATTGAAAAAATTCCTAGACGTACTCAAGCAACTTCACATCAACATCCCGTTGGTTGAAGCACTTGAACAAATGCCAAACTTCATTAAGTTCATGAAGGATATCCTGTCCAAAAAACAAAGACTCAGAGAATTTGAGACAGTAGATCTAATGAAGGAATGCAGCTCATATCTTCAAGACAAACTACCCCCAAAGCCGAAGGATCCTGGATGTTTTACCATACCTTGCAACATTGGAGCAACATATTATGGTAAGGCATTACGTGACTTGGGTGCAAGTATAAACTTGATGCCTATGTCAATATTTAGAAAGTTGGGGATAGGTGAAGTCAGACCTACTAGGGTTACACTTCAACTAGCAGATCAATCCTTAGCATATCCAGAAGGAAAAGTCAAGGACGTATTGGTACGTGTAGATAAATTTATCTTCCCTGCTGATTTTGTTATCCTAGATTTTGAAGCAGACAAAAAAGTGTCGATTATCCTAGAAAGACTGTTCTTAGCAATCGGAAGAACCCTTATAGATGTGCAGAAGGGCGAACTTACTATGCGTGTTTAGGATGATCAGGTAACATTTAATGTTTTTAAGTCTATGCGATTTCCTGACACAATTGATGATTGTTCTGCAGTATCTGATTTAGAGGATTTAATAGTGGAAAAGGAACTCAACTATGTTGAAGATCCATTGGAACAAATTTTGACATCAGACCCTCCAAATGATGAAGAGGAGGATGAACACTTAGCTTTGTTAGAAGCAATCAAAGGGGATTTAATCCACAATCCCGTTTTGAATCTTTGGAGTTAGAGAAAAGGGAGTATGCCCAACCAAAAGCGTCAATTGAAGAACCACCTAAATTAGAACTCAAGGTATTACCTTCACATTTAAAATACGTTTATTTAGGTAACTCTTCTACTTTGTCTGTGACTGTTTCAGCAGAATTAACTACTGAGTAAGAAAAGAAACTCATCTTGGTGTTGAAACAATTCAAGAAGGCTATCGGATGGACCATAGCCAATATCCGTGGTATTAGTTCATCTGTTGCATGCACAAGATCATCCTAGAAGATGGCAAAAAAGGGACGATTGATAGACAATGAAAACTGAACCCCATCATGAAGGACGTGGTGAAAAAGGAGATTATCAAGTGGTTAGATGCGGGTATCATTTATCCCATCTCAGATAGTTCGTACGTAAGTTCGGTCTAGTGCGTTTCAAAGAAGGGAGGTATCACAGTTGTAAAAAATGAGAACAATGAGTTGATACCAACTAGAACAGTTACGGGATGGAGGATTTGCATCGATTACCGGAAGCTGAACAAGGAGACTAGGAAAGATCACTTTCCTTTGCCGTTCTTGGACCAGATGCTGGATAGACTCGTGGGGCGAGACTATTACTATTTTCTCGATGGATACTCAGGGTATAATCAGATTACAGTAGCACCGAAAGATCAGCACAAAACAACATTCACCTGCCCTTACTGTACATTTGCATTTAGACGCATGCCATTTGGTTTATGTAATGCACCTGCTACATTTCAAAGATGTATGATGTCTATTTTTACTGACATGGTTGAGAAGTACTTGGAAGTTTTTATGGATGACTTTTTAGTGTTCGAAGATACTTATGATGATTGCTTAGCCAATCTAGCTAAGGTACTAAGACGATGCGAAGAAACAAACCTAGTACTTAACTAGGAAAAGTGTCATTTCATGGTACGAGAAGGAATTGTTCTAGGGCATTGAATAACGAGATATGTAAATATTATTGAGAAGCTTCCACCTCTAACATCTGTAAAGAGTGTTAGGAGCTTCTTAGGTCACGCCGGGTTCTATCAAAGATTTATCAAGGACTTCTGCAAAATTGCTAAACCCTTATGCAAACTATTAGAGAAGGACACGACGTTTAAGTTCGATGATGAATGCTTAAAGGCTTTCAAGGATTTGAAGAGTCGATTAGTTACGGCACCCATAATTGTCACACCAGACTGGGATCTACCATTTGAATTGATGTGTGACGTAAGCGATTTTGTGATAGGAGCTGTCATGGGCCAACGAAGGAACAAAGTTTTTCATCCCATCTACTATGCAAGTCGGACTCTTACAGGAGCTCAACTGAACTATACGGTAACAGAGAAAGAGTTACTTGCTATTGTATTTGCTTTTGACAAGTTTCGATCTTATCTTGTAGGTACCAAAGTAACTATTTATATAGACCACTCGGCAATCAAGTACTTACTTGCCAAGAAAGATGCTAAGCTGAGATTGATACGGTGGGTGCTCCTACTTCAAGAGTTCAATCTAGAAATTCAAGATTGAAAGGGAGCAGATCACTTGTCCAGATTGGAGCCGCAAGAAGGGAATTCTCCTAATATACCGATTTAGGAAACATTCCCAGATGAACAAATACTGAAGGTAAGTCATGTCCATAATACCCCTTGGTTTGCTGATATTGCCAACTATTTAGCTTGTGGTTTGATACCAATTGATAAGACGTATCAACAAAGGAGAAAGTTTCTTCACGATATGAAGTACTACTTCTGGGAAGAGCCATATTTTTTTAAAAGGTGTACAGATCAAATGATCAGGAGATGTGTGGCAGAAGATGAAGTACAAAAGATTTTATACCATTGTCACTCAGCTCTGAGTGGGGGACACTTCAGAGTTACTCGTACGGCGGCCAAAGTATTGCAAGCTAGATTCTTTTGGCTGACACTATTCAAGGATGCATATGCATACGTAAAGAGTTCTGACCGATGTCAAAGGGTCAAAAATGTTACCAACAGAAATGAGATGCCTCGAACAAACATCATTGAGGTAGAATTATTTGACTATGGGGTATTGACTTTCTTAGTCCGTTCCCTCCATCTTTTGGTCACAAGTATATATTGGTAGCAGTAGACTATAGGTCCAAGTGGGTTGAGGCTAAAGCTTATCCGACAAACGATGCTAGGGTTGTAATTAAGTTCTTGCAGAAACATATGTTCACAAGGTTTGGAACCCCAAGAGCTATCATTAGTGATGAAGGATCCCACTTTGTGAACAAGTGGTTAAAATGGTTATTAGACAAGCAGGGAGTGAAACACAAGTTTGCAACAGCTTACCATCCGCAGACGAATAGGCAAGCTGAACTGGCAAATAAAGAGATCAAAGGCATACTTGAGAAGGTAGTTTTCCCAAATCGACGAGATTGGTCCAAAAGGCTGGATGATGCCTTATGGGCTTACCGAACAGCATACAAGACACTTCTAGGGATGTCACCCTATAAGTTGGTTTTTGGGAAAGCATGTCATCTACCCTTAGAGTTAGAGCACAAGGCTTACTGGGCTCTTCGACAACTCAACTTGGATCCTAAGCTTGCTAAAGAGAAACGGATGCTCCAACTCAATGAGCTAGAGGAATTCCGGCTATTCTCCTACAAAAATGCCAAATTACTCAAGGAAAGACTTAAGAAATAGCATGACAAGCACATTCGAGTTCGAGAATTTGAAGCAGGTCAGAGAGTTTTATTATTTAATTCCAGACTAAAGTTCTTCCCAGGTAAGCTAAAATCATGTTGGTCCGGTCTATTTACGATTCATCGCGTCTATCCATACGGAGTTGTCGAGCTCCAAGGTAAGGGAGGTAATTTTCAAGTTAATGCTCAGCACCTGAAACACCATTGGGGAGATAAGATTGAAAGGAAGGAAATTTCGTTCATTTTATCGGATGTTTAAAATTTTCTTATTTTCTGTTTTAATAAAAGATTTAAAGTATATTTTCGGGATTAATATGTTTAAATAAATTATATCTAGGAGATTGGAACTTAAGCGGGACCGCTTGTGACCCCTCCAATCTTTCCTGGGAATTGATTTTAACATAATTTTCCTAAAAATTATTCTCTAAATAGAAATTTTAATCTTTGATTTTTCAAATAAAAAAGATCAATTTTGATCTGAGCCTTAAATTGCAACTCAATTCCAAATTTTCATTAAGTCTAGGGACTTAATTGAAACATTTTTAAAATTTGGTTACTCTTTTCGTAAATAATAAAAACTAGATGCCTCTTTTTGTAAATATTTTCAAAAGGCTTCTAGAATAAATGTTTTTAGTTTAAAAAAATGATAATTATTAATATATAATTATACCCATTATAATATATATTAATTATTATCAATTTTAGGATTTTATTTGATAATTTTTTATAATAAGATGATAATCTTTAATATAAAATTATATCTATTATAATTTATATATTAAACTTTTTCAATTTAGCATGAAATTAGGATCTTATATTTGTTTAAATAAATTAAATAGCAATTAATAATTTTATATGCTTATATCTAATTATTAATTGTTGTTATCTTTATATAGGATTAGAACTTAGAATTTTTATTAATTAAATTGTTTTAAGAATTCTACTCTAATTCATATTTCTTCCTCTATAAATACCACTCATCTTCCCATTCATCTAACACTTAAAACCCAAAGCACCAAAATACCAAAGTGCCGAAACCCCAAGCAACAATAGCACCAAGCAGTCAGCCAGCATACGCCCAGCTTCATCGCACGCAACAAGCCTACTGGAGATACTCAAAAATAAGGGATGACTCGATAAGAAGTGCTTTTAAAAAGATATACAATGACCCACTTATTTTTGTTCCTGAGTTTCTAGATTTCATATTTGAACCATGGAGTTCATTATCAAAGAAGGAGCGAAGCGATTCATGCAAAGGCAATAGTGATGAAGCAAAGGATGAGTCAAACTCGGAAGGGTCTGCAAATAAATAAAGGGAGGGTCTTGACTTTATTTTATTTCTGTTCTTAGGTCATTTTAGGATTAAGTTTAATTAGGAATTTATTTTCATTTTTTATTTTTTGCATAATAAAACAAGAGAGGAAAACCGCTAATAAAATGTGAGCAAGTCACAAAGTATAAAGTGTGGCAATAGATATATGCATGTCTAGGATTGGATTTAGAAAGAGCTTGGTACTTAAGCAGTCAAATTGACTCACCTCCTCTTTTCTAAAATCCTACCTGGTGTATAGTATCTATTCACTTTAAACAATGAGGACATTGTTCATTTTAAGTTGGGGGGACCGAAAAATTGAATTATTTCCACTCAGAATAAAATTTTTCTTTTAATTATGATTAGGATTTATTTTGTTCAAAAATTTGAATTCTGTTAAGTATGCTCAATTTGAGTATGAATAAAGTTTTATTATTTCAATAATTTATTAAGTTAGCTTAATAATGACATGAATGTATTTTTAATAAAGCATGCAAATTCGTACCATAAAATTTTTAGTTCTTTAGGAAAGTTAGGTATGCATAAAAGTTTAAGTCTTTAGAATTGACTTAGTAGTTTCTTGAGGCGAAATCCTAGGGAGCATGGAACGTTGGAAATGATTTAGGCAATTATTGTTTGGACCGTTTGAGCCTTTCAAGCCCACCATGGTAAAACTTATCCTTTGAAACCCAACTTTGAGACTATATGGCCTGATTTTATTTCGACCCTTACAATAATTAGCCATTACTTTTCACTTAATGATCTTAAAATTGTCCCAAACACTAGACTCAGTAATATTCTAGATGTTTTTCAAAAATAAGTTTGGGGGAGTTGAAAAGAAGTATCAATTGCCCGAGAATTGCAATACACAAAGTGAGTGCTCGTGTTATTCAACTTTAAAAATCAAAAAAAAAAAGAAAAGAAAAAGAAAAGAGAGCATATGTATTTGAAAGAGATGTACAAAAGAGGATATGAAAGTCAAGTTGGTGTATCGAAGGTAAAAACTCCAAAGGTTCAATCGACGTTGAGTCTAGGGTTTCTTAACCAAAATTTATCCATCTTTCACCTACCCCTAGCCTAGCCACGTTACAACCTTGATAAAGACCTATTGATTCAAAGTCCTCATGCTACCTACATTAGTGGAGAGAAATTGCTACGATCAACATTGAATACATAAGTTAAGCTTAATGATTGCAGCTTAGTCTTGAATAAAGGAATAAAAATCAAATTGGTAAGGGTTGACATGTCTTTATTACTAAAAGCATTTAGTCTAAATTTTTCTATTATAATAAGTTGTTGAAATTAATTTGAACAAAATGCATACTTAAGTAGCATAACTAATAGATTTCTTGTCTTTGAGCATAAGTATTTTAAGTTCATAATTTTGGGGAAAATGTTATTCTGAAGAAATTTTTCAACGGTGTTTTCGAGAGATTCTTTTCACAATTTGCGCATTACTTGGGACGAGAATGAATTAAGTTTGGGGGTGTGGAAACACAAAAATTTATATACTTTTTCATACCCAATTTGACTTAGATTCGTGCAAATCCGATTAAATTCTTGTTGAAAAATAATTAAATATTATAAATCATGATAAAAATATGAACATGGTGAATTTATTTAATTTTATACCTAATTTTGATTAATTTTGACTATTTTCGACAGATTCGCGCAAAGGGCGAAAATTGGCTCGACTGACACTACTGAAAGCACAAAACCAAGAAGCAATTTGAAGTATCGAGGCACTTTAATTTCCAGCCTAAGACGGTCCAGAAATGTTTATTAATTCATAATTTAATTAATTTTAATTTATTCCCCATTTAATTTGGGTTAAATAAATTACTTTTAATTAATTATGGAGAAAGGGTCCAGTTGAACCGCACCGGTCAAGCCAAATTGAGTGAACTGAACCAGCCACCAAATGGGAAGCCCAGAACCGTCCATATGATGACCCAAATCAGCATTTTAGCTGATTAAATATGCTTGCAAAAAGGCCCTCAAAGGACTTCTAAATTGCATTCAAACCCTACCTTAATTTATAGCTTTGTAGATTTGCCCCAAGCCTAAAATAGCAAAGTTGAAACTCTCAACTTTGCCATGTGTGTGGCCGGCCAAGGGAGGTCTCTCAGCCACAATCAGCTATAAAAGCCACCCCTTGCTGATCATTCAAAGCATCCTTCACTTCACATCATTCTCTCATTCCCTCTCTCACTTTTCTCTCATTTTTTCCATTCCATTCCCTCTTGTTCAAGTGCCAATTTCTTCTCTTGGGAAAGAGGCTCTCATCAGCCATTTGGAGCAGCAATTTAGGTGTTCATAAGCCACCTTGATAGCCGAGGTCAATGAAGAACGAAAAGCAGAGCAACTAGTCAAGCCACGGAGAAATACCGGATTTGCTTCTTGTTCCCTATCTCTTTAAATTTTGTTGTTGTTTTGACGAACATGGTTATGAATATTTACACTATTGAAATGGTTATTTTAATCAATTCAACTTAAATTATGTTTATGTTGGGTTGATTATATTCTGCCTGCTTGAATTGTTAAAATCGTGTTTATGTTGTTATAAACTTCGGTAAGATGCTTGATTAAGTAAAATCATGCCTAAGTTATTCTTGCGTTACGATTGTGAGGTAACTAATGAATTAATTATTTAAATGGATTGCAATTGTAATTAATTGATACAGTACTTAATCAGTGCATGTTTATTCTTCTAAGGTAGCTGAAGGTTAAATTAGCAATGTATCTGGCGATATTATTGCCTTGCATAACTTGCAAGATTATTGTAATTAAATTGTTTCAATGTAGGAATGCCTTGTTACTTCACATAGTCTTTCATATGCTTATTAGATTTTATTAATCGTTTGAATTGACATAGGGATATGCAAGAGATTAGTTCAATTTAAAGAGTATGTATGTGCAATAACATGTTTGCTTGCTAGAATCTGTTTAGTCGGTTGAATTGACATAGGGATATGTCAATAAATGAATAGATTTTTGAATGTAAATTTGTTCATAAGTTAGCAAATTACCGGGTTGCTGTGAATTTATTCGTAACAATGAAAACATGAGTTTAATAATTCTAAGTTAAAGAAATATGATTAATCTAACACAAGTATGTTACATTTATTAAATCTTATTTGAAATGGTGCATTAGAACTACTTTGTTTTATTTTAATTATTTACTTATTTTTTAAATAGTTTTTGACCATCTTTCAAAATTAAATTATTTTTACCTCGCCAAAGTGTTTTACAATTAATTTCATAAATAATTCTTTTTACAGTCCCTGTGGGTACGATAACTCGACATTTACTTGTCACTTTATTACTTGTTGCGATTGTGTACACATGTACATTTTTCCATCGTTCCAATGTGCCTCAGCCGTGTGTGACACACGATCATGGTATACGGCCGTATGTCCCTTAATGATTCTTAAAAAACAAATCAGTGAGTTACACGACCTAAACACACGGGCGTGTGGCCGGCCGTGTGGCCAAGTCAGTATACCCTCCAGTTTTCACACTACCTGGCACATGGACGAGTCATCGACCATGTGATACAAGTCAGTATGTATGCCTTGTTTCCACACGGCCTGAGACACGGGCATGTCTGGAGTCGTGTGAGACACATGGCCTGTTCACACGGGTATGTGACATCTGTATGGTTGAAATTTTTCTAAGTTTCCAAAATTTTCATATGTTATCGGTTTAGTCCCGAATCACTTCTAAAACATATATAAGGCCTCGTAGGCCCTTATAAGAGACAATGTGTTTATGATTAAATGGTATTTGAGTATGAATGCATAAATGTATGAGTTATGTATGTTAAATGATGTGTATTGATCGGTAATACCTCGTAACCCTACTCCGGCGATGGATACTGGTTAAGGGTGTTATAGGATGTCTAATTGATTAGCCTATCATCATGTTTAGAATTGTGATTTGGACTAGAAAGAGTGTTAAAGAGGAGAAATCTTAAGGTTAATCTAGTATGGAATGAACGAATAAGGGTAAGAATCAGAATTTAAGAACATAAGTGAAAGTCAGCCACAAGAAAGTAACAAACTTTACGTTCAGGTGGATGGATAATTGTGAGAGAGTTATGCTTGTTAAAGTATAAATGAAACTGGGATAAGGCAGAATCAAACCAGTAATATAGTGTCACACCATGAACAATAGGGGGTTAGCTAAAAATAATAAGAAATTGTGTAAGGTTGAATGGTTAGGTGTTTAGGATTTTTCCTAGAAGTCCTAGGTTCAAACCACATTTCTCCCATTTCTTTTCATTTTAATTTCACCAAACTAGGATGAAAACCATCTTAAAAAAATATTAAATGGTGTAAAAACTTAACAATAGTAGGTAGTAACCTAATGGTTAAGCATTTACTCCCTTGTCCCTTACATACCAAGTTCGAGCCACACCATTCTGCCTCTATTTCCCTTTTATTTCGACAAAATAAAGGAAATTACCCTATAACCCCTTAAAAGTTTGAAAACCTAGCTATTTAGTCCCTTTTCTACATTAGGATTTTGATTTGTTTTTTTACTTTCTAATTAGAATTTCTCCTTCTATTCTTTATATGTCTTATTCTTTTCTTTTCTCCCTCTTTTTTTTCATCATATTTCACATTAATTTTTTGTTTAAAATTATTTTCCTTCCTGAACCCAAAAATCTAATTTTGATTCTAGACGATTTTCAACTGATTTCATAACTACCTTTAGAAATGTTCTCAATCCTCGCCAAGAATTGATAAGTTCAATTCGATCCTGATAATTAGTCCAAAATTCTTGTAACATTTATATTCGGTGCTACATCTTTCATTTGAATTAATGGATCTTTTAAGAATCTTTCAAAACTCCACCAAATTCTTGATTTTACTTGAAATTCGTTATTAATTCTTGTATAATTATTGGTTGAATGACCCATTTTGGGTACCCCTTGATCAGATTTGAATGAGAGGGATGTCGCTCGGTCTCTCGGTGAAAGGTGTGAGTTCTTTTACAAGTGAATCGGGGCAAAACCATACCTAGGATAAGGCCACATGCTACCACACGGGCATATGGACCGCACGGGTGGACCACACAACCATGTCCTCTTAAACCCTAGGATAGTTCGTTTCTCATACAACCAAGAACCCTTCATACAGTCTGCCACACGAGTGGACCACACAGCCATGTACCCTAGAAACCCTAGATTATTTTGTGAACCATACAACCTAGACCCTTCCACATGGTTGTGTCTCCCCTGTAGCTTAATTTTGCAATTTCTATACAACCATAGCCTATTACATGGTCATGTACCCCCTCCACACGGTCCACGAATTACCAAATGGTTCGATCAGACGGCTATGTGCCCCCTACTTTACAAATTTTACAATTTTACCTAGAATTTTATGATTTGTTCAAATTCATTCTTGAATGGTTCCCTAAAACGCCCCAATTTTCAGGAATTCTGAAAATGTTGGTAAAATTTAATATTCTGTGTTGTGTCTACTTGGCGTAGGATTAATTATGTTAGTGGGCCTCTAAAAGGCCCAAGCTTAAGTTAAAACCCAGTAGTTTTAGTTAATTTTAATTCTATAAGAAAAAAGGGTTCTGGTAAGCTGGGCTTTTAAGTATTAATTATGTAAAATAGAACACAAAGAAGCAAGAAGCATAGTGGCATGTGACGCCACTGGGAAGGCTATAAGTGACGTGTGGATGTTAGGGAGGACCCAGGTTCAAGTCACAATGACAGCAAATTAAGGGAATTAATTTTTATGTACAGAAAAGGGAAGTGATGGAACTCAAGTAAAAGTCTGGCAGGAGGAGTTTTAGTTGCTCAGGAGATTGAGCAAGGAGGGGATAAGGGAGAGAATTTAGGAGCTGATTAGGAAGAACAGTGTTGGCCGAATGGTGGACTCTTGAGGAGCAAGAGTTGGCCAGCCAAGGGGAGCTTTAGGGAGGCAAAATTCGGCTAGGGTTAGTGCCAGTATAAATTCGGCATTAGGGGGTAAGTGAGCCATTTTCTGATCATCCTACCCCTCTCTTTTTCTTTTTTTTTCTCTCCATTTGCTATTGTTTTCTTCTTCTTTCCCTCCATAGCCGAATCTTCCTATCACTCTACTCAACATCACTTTCCTTCTATTATTTTTAAGCCTATAGCCGATTGCCTTAAATCCCGAAATCCCGAAAACTTGATTCCTCTTGTGTCGATTTCTTATAACCAAAACCTTACCTCTTTTCATCATTCCTGACCGATTCTCTCATCCTCTAAACCCAAGTTTCTGTCTACAAGACCACAGTAAAACCCTACTATTCCATCTTCTCTTCACTGTTACAAAAAAAAAAGCTGAAAACGCATAGCCATAAGGACATAGCCGAATTCTAAAAATCACTGAAGGCTCGACTTTTGTTATCATCTGAGGGCTTAGATCTACATCAGAATCGAGTAGGAACTCATTGGAATCATTGACCGAAGGAACCAGTGTGGGATTTAGAGGCTGCTGATCAAGGGCTTGGACAAGTGGAACGATCGGATCTTGATTTAGTCGCTACTTACGACAAAGGTAGGATCGCTAGTGCCTAAGGTGTGGTTGGCCGAATATGGTAAGTCGTTAATATGTAGTTCATGTCGGTAGTTAGAATTAACACAGTAGTAATATAATTGTAGGTATTTCGTACGCGGATCTCTTCAGCGAGTCGTCATAAAATAGGTGTGTAACTAACACCCTCTTATAGACTAGATCGACAAATGCCGAAAAGCTGAAATGCCGAAAAGCTGGTATTTTAGGAACTTGCGAGTGTGTGAATGCTCGTAAGATAAATGGGTTAATAATTCTGGTAATCTGAAGTGATAAAACTACAGTACGCGCGATTTCGTGCATTATTGATATTTTGGGCTTAATGGGCCAAAAAAATCAGTTAATGGGCCAACGGGCCCAATTCGGTAAGTATGCACGGTAAGTGTTTCTGATTGCACGTAAATGGTAGAAATATGCATGAAAACCCTAAGATAGCTAAATTACTAGAATACCCCTTTGTATGGAAAATTACCATGATACCCCTAGGTGTAAAATGACCTTTATACCCTTAGGGTAAATTTTGTCTGAAAAGCATGATGATTTAAATCTGTATGATGTATACCATGAATAAATATCTGTGCATGGGGACATGGGTTATATTATGGAGGAAGCGTCCTGGTGGCTATGCCACAAATTATCTGTTCTGGTGGCTCTGCCACATATATCTGTTCTGGTGGCTCTGCCACGATTATCTGTTTCTGGTGACTCTGTCACACTATTCGCTCGCGACCATCTTTGCATATTTCTATGGTGTGTAGCGGTTGGGTGGGTCGAGTAGTCTCCCCACGTGGTGAAAGGTTGGTATGGGGGTGCATATGGTTGGATATGGGTTGGGTTTTGCATAAGCATGTAATATCTGTTCTAATCTGTCATGGGCTTATGGGATATATTTTGAATTCTGTTCTGGGCTAAGGCCAACATATTCTGTTTCTGTGGTTTGAACTGATTTAGGCTATGGTTGGGTTAATTTACACACTGAGTTTCCCAAAACTCACCCCTTTTGTTTTATCCACGTAGGTGATCTCCAACCATAGTGGGCTTGGAGCCGTGAGGGATTCGGAGTGGCCACATGTTTCTGTAAATTCAGTTTCTTTCTGATGAACTGGACGTCCTTTTATTTTCATTTTCGGTTTTAGGTTTTTAAATGTAATAAGGCCGTTTATTTATTTTTATGGTTTTTATTTATATTTTATTATGATGAAAATGATTTACTTTAACTATCGAAATGGATTAGTTCTAGGGCGCGTTTTCCAAAACAATAATTGATTTCAAAATAACTCAATTACAAGTAAGGCCTCCGCTAAGCAAATGATTTTCAAAAATTAATCACTTTTCTAAAATGGACTTAATCAAATGGGTTTTCTTAAAAATATACGTGATGTTAGAGTGTGGCAATGGCGGTGTGCATGTCTAGGATTGGATCCGAAGGGAGCTTGGTACTTAAGCAGTCCGACAGACTCACCTTCTCTTTTTCGGTTTCCTACCTGGTGCACAGCTTCCATTCACTTTAATCTATTCAAAAGGTATCTTCGAAAACATCAACTAAGTTTTTTAAATTAGGTAATACGAAATGTTTTGAACGCTTCGATGTGGCACGTCGGATCCGGTCATAATGTCTAGGCCGAGTTTGGGGTGTTATATTTAGTGGTATCAGAGTCAAGTTGCAACAACTCGGCTATGGAATGGGTTTACAAAAATAAAGGTTTTCGAAAATAAAAGTTTTATAAAGATTGTAAAACTCTGTTTTCAAAATCTGGATCTTTAAGTGGCATTCCGAATCTCCGGCTCAAGCCTGTAAGTACTACTCTTAATTTTTTTGAATATTTTTCTGAACTATCTGTCTGTATTGCAACCCTACTATACTACTCTAAATAGGATGCTGAAACCATAGGAAAACTTGATAGGAGACGAAAACTGTAGTTAGACATCGATTCTGCAAAAACCAACTCTGAATTACTGTCTGAATCATAAAACATCTGTAATAATCACTGGAATGCTGAAATTAATGCATAAAATTTGTAATCAGATAATACGATATTAGTACGTGAGCAGCTCGTGGAAGAGGCCGTGGACGAGGCCGAGGTAGTGCACGAGTAGGAACTGTGTCTTCTGGGCATATGCTGACAGCGGAGGCATCGATACCACCGGCAACAGAAGTGGAGTCTCATGATCGTGGTGCTGGGGATGACGCCCTGTCGCAGGCTATGCTTCAAGCTCTAGAAAGGGTTACCGGAGCAAGTTCGGGTAATGGAATTCGAGGATCGATTTCGGAACGACTCCAGGCTAACAGAGCGGAGATCTTTAGGGGTGTATCTGGTGTAGCCTCGAATGTGGTAAAATATTGGTTGGAGGCCACAGAACGGATTATGGACGACTTGGACTGCTCTGTGGAGCAGAAGCTGAAGGGAGCCATATCGCTACTGCGAGACGAGGCCTATCAGTGGTGGCTCACCGTGAGAGATAGAACCTCCGCTGATAGGGTAACTTGGGAGCTGTTTAAGACGGCCTTTAAAGGAAAGTATGTTGGGGCAAGTTATGTGGACGCCCACAGGAAGGAATTCTTGAATCTGGTTTAAGGAAATAAGTCAGTTGCGGAGTACGAGGCTAAGTTTTTGAGGTTAAGCCAGTATACTGTGAGAATAGTCGCTACGGAGTATGAGCGTAGCGTCCACTTTGAGGATGGAGTCAGAGATGACCTTAAGGTGCTGATTGCTCCGCAGAGGGAGCGTGATTTCGCGGTTCTAGTGGAAAAAGCTAAGATAGCTGATGAGGTGAAGCATACTGAGAGGCAGAACTGTGAGAAAGATCAGAACCATTTCAAGAGGGATTCCGGACCTTTGGGTGGAGTAAATAAGAATGTCAAAAGGGCGAGAGTGGAGGAGCCAGATCGAGCAGTTCAGGTGAATATCGTTAGACCACCAATCTGTGGAGACTGTGGTAAGGTACACTTGGGCGAGTGTAGGAAACGTTCCGGTGCTTGTGTTCGATGCGGATCCATGGAGCATAGAGTTAAGGACTGTCCTCAGAGAGCTGATCAGGTTCAAGTTACTGAACAAAAGGTTGCTCAACCTGCGAGAGGTGGACCACAACCACCGAAAGGACGTGGACAAGGTAGGAACGAAAATGGAAATGGTCGAGGTCGAGGGGCGCCTGGCAGGGGTGCCGAAAATGCTGAGGCTTGACAGCCAGCGTTGGTGTATCAGCTCGTCGTCGTGAGGAGGGCGACGCATCTAACGTAATAACTGATATGTTTTTGGTTTCTAACATGCCGTATACTGCTTTGGTGGATATTGGATCTACTCATTCCTATGTTGCATGTGCCATATCTGGGTCGTTGGGTGTGCGCTCTGAGGAGATTGTGAGTGGGGTATCTGTGCTAAGTCCTTTGGGTCACTCAGTTAGGGTAGACAAACTGCCTGTACAGGGATATACCCTTAGAAACTCAAGGTAGGATTTTTCCTGGAGATCTGATGGAGTTGCCGTTCGGAGAGTTTGATCTCATTCTAGGAATGGACTGGCTTGTTAAGCATAAGGCGAGTTTGGATTGTGCTACTAAGTGAATGGTGCTAAGGACCACGGAAGGTGATGAGGTTATGATGATAGGTGAACGAAGGGACTATTTGTCCAATGTGGTGTCAGCATTAAGGGCTGAAAAATGGATTTGGAAAGGTTGTGAAGCCTATTTGGCATTTGTAAGCCAGTTGGAAGCTGAGGGACTGACGGTGGATAAGGTTAGGACTATAAAGGAGTTCCATGATGTTTTTTTGAAGGAGCTTCCGGGTTTGCCTCCAAACCGAGAGGTCGAGTTTGGAATCGACTTGTTGCCGGGAACAGCGCCAGTGTCCATCGCACCGTATAGGATGGCACCGAAGAAGTTAGTGGAGCTGAAAGTCCAAATTCAAGAGCCGTTGGATAGGGGTTTTATTAGGCCAAGTGTGTTTCCATAGGGAGCACCGGTGCTATTCGTGAAGAAGAAGGATGGGACGATACGAATGTCTATTGATTATCGCCAGTTGAACAAACTGACGATTAAGAATAAGGATCCACTGCCAAGGATCGACGATCTGTTTGACCAACATAGAGGAGCTTCTGTATTTTCCAAGATCGACCTTCAATCTGGATATCATCAGTTAAGGGTCTAAAAGGCAAATATTCATAAGACGGCATTCAGGACTCGGTATGGTCATTACGAGTTTCTGGTTATGCCATTTGGACTGACAAATGCTCCTGCAGCATTTATGGACCTGATGAATCGTGTGTTCCAACCATTTTTGGATCGGTTCGTAGTCGTCTTTATTGACGATATCCTGGTATATTCTGAAACAGAAGCTAAACATTATAAGCATCTTCGTATGGTGCTGCAAGTGTTAAGGGAGAAGGAACTCTATGCGAAGTTTAGCAAGTGTGAATTCTGGTTGAGGGAGGTAACCTTCTTAGAACATGTGGTCTCTACTGAGGGGATTAAGGTGGACCCTCGTAAGATTGAAGCAATTCTGGAATGGAAGCCACCTAGGTCGGTGTCAGAAATTCGAAGTTTCCTAGGGTTGGCGAGTTACTACGAGAAGGTTTGTGGAAGGTTTTTTCAGTAATGCGGCACACTCTGACTGAAACTCATAAGGAAAGGAGTACGGTTTGTGTGGTGAGAAGAAAACAGGAAGCTTTTGAGAAGTAGAAGAAAGTTCTGACTGAAGCACCTGTGCTAATTCAACCAGAGTCTGGGAAGGATTTTACTGTGTATAGTGATACGTCACACGTAGGTTTGGGTTGTGTGTTGATGCAAGAAGGTAAGGTGGTTGCTTATGCATCACGATAGCTTAAGCCTCACGAAGGGAACTATCCTACTCATGATTTGGAGTTGGCAGTAGTGATCTTTGCACTTAAGATTTGGAGACATTACTTGTACGGAGAAAGGTGTATTATTTACACAGATCATAAGAGTCTTAAGTATTTGCTGACTCAGAAGGAACTGAACCTTAGGCAAAGGAGATGGATCGAGTTGCTTAAGGATTATGATTGTTCGATCGAATATCACCCAGGCAAGACTAATGTGGTAGCCGATGCTCTAAGTCATAGAGCTGTATCTGATCTGAGAGCAATGTTTGCTTGCCTAAGTCTGTATGATGATGGAAGTCTGTTGGCTGAATTGCTAGTAAGGCCAACCTGGGTGGATCAAATTAAGGAAAAACAGTTGAAATATGAGTCTTTGGTCGCTCGTTTTCAACAAGTTAGGTAAGGGGAAACTTCTGAGTTTGGGTTGAATAGCGAAGGAGTTTTGTGCTTCCGAGGAAGAATTTGTGTTCCCAAGGATTCTAACTTGAGACAGTCAATATTGAAGGAGGCTCATGGGGGACTTTGTGCCATGCATCCTGGAGGGAATAAGTTGTATCACGACTTGCGAGAACTGTATTGGTGGCCAGTGGCTTATCAGTTGGAATTGCCTCCAGAGTTAGATAGAATTCACGATGTTTTTTACATCTCCATGTTAAGGCGTTATCGTTCCGACCCTACTCATGTCACGCCGGTTGCAAAAATTGAGGTACAAACTGATTTGACCTTTGAGGAGGAGCTTGTACAAATATTGGATCGAGATGTTAAGATTCTGAGAAGGAAATCTGTTCCATTAGTAAAAGTGCTTTGGTGTAACCATGGTAGAGAGAAAGCTACTTGGGAGCTAGAAGAGGCTATGCAACAGCAATACCCTCATCTGTTTGGATCAGGAAAATTTCGAGGACGAAATTTCTTTAAGGAGGGTACAGTTGTAACGCCCCAATTTTTGAGAATTCTAAAAATGTTGGTAAAATTTAATATTCTGTGTTTTGTCTGCTTGGCGTAGGATTAATTATGTTAGTGGGCCTTTAGAAGGCCCAAGCTTAAGTTAAAACCCGGTAGTTTTAGTTAATTTAAATTCCATAAGAAAAAGGGGTTCTGGTAAGCTGGGCTTTTAAGTATTAATTGTGTAAAATAAAACACAAAGAAGCAAGTGGCATAGTGGCATGTGATGCCACTGGGAAGGCTATAAGTGGCGTGTGGATGTTAAGGAGGACCCAGGTTCAAGTCACAATGACAGCAAATTAAGGGAATTAATTTTTATATACAGAGAAAAGGAAGTGATGGAACTCAAGTAAAAGTCCGCGGGAGGAGTTTGAGTTGCTCAGGAGATTGAGCAAGGAGGGGATAAGGGAGAGAATTTAGGAGCTGATTAGGGAGAGCACTGTTGGCCGAATGGTGGATTCTTGAGGAGCAAGAGTTGGCCGGCCAAGGGGAGCTTTAGGGAGGCAAAATTCGGCTAGGGTTAGTGCCAGTATAAATTCGGCATTAGGGGGTAAGTGAGCCGTTTTCTGATCATCCTTCCCCTCTCTTTTTCTTTTCTTTTTCTCTCTATTTTCTATTCTTTTCTTTTTCTTTCCCTCCATAGCCGAATCCTCCTATCACTCTACTCAACATCACTTTCCTTCCATTATTTTTAAGCCTATAGCCGATTGCCTTAAATCCCGAAATCCCGAAAACTTGATTCCTCTTGTGTCGATTTCTTATAACCAAAACCTTACCTCTTTTCATCATTCCTGACCGATTCTCTCATCCTCTAAACCCAAGTTTCTGTCCACAAGATCACAGGAGAACCCTACTATTCCATCTTCTCTTCACTGTTATAAAAAAAAGCCGAAAACACATAGCCATAGGGACATAGTCGAATTCTAAAAATCACTGAAGTCTCGACTTTTGTTATCATCTGAGGGCTTAGATCTACATCGGAATTGAGTAGAAACTCATTGGAATCATTGACCGAAGGAACCGGTGTGGGATTTAGAGGCTGCTGATCAAGGGCTTGGACAAGTGGAACTATCGGATCTTGATCTAGTCGCTACTTACGACAAAGGTAGGATCGCTAGTGCCTAAGGTGTGGTTGGCCGAATATGGTAAGTGGTTAATATGTAGTTCATGTCGGTAGTTAGAATTAACATAGTAGTAATATAATTGTAGGCAGTTCATGCGTGGATCTCGTCAGCGAATCGTCATAAAATAGGTGTGTAACTGACACCCTCTTATAGACTAGATCGGCAAAAGCCGAAAAGCCGAAATGCTAAAAAGCTGGTATTTTGGGAACTTGCAAGTGTGGGAATGCTCGTAAGATAAATGGGTTAATAATTCTGGTAATCTAAAGTGATAAAACTGCAGTACGCGCGATTTCGTGCATTATTGATATTTTGGGCTTAATGGGCCAAAAAAATCGGTTAATGGGCCAACGGGCCCAATTCAGTAAGTATGCGCCGTAAGTGTTTCTGATTGCACGTAAATGGTAGAAATATGCATGAAAACCCTAAGATAGCTAAATTGCTAGAATACCCCTTTGTATGGAAAATTACCGTGATACCCCTAGGTGTAAAATAACCTTTATACCCCTAGGGTTAATTTTGTCTGAAAAGCATGATGATTTACATCTGTATGATGTATACCATGAATAAATATCTGTGCATGGGGGACATGGGTTATATTATGGAGGAAGCGTCACGGTGGCTATGCCACTAATTACTCTGATCCAGTGGCTCTCGCCACATATATGCTCTGATACAGTGGCTCGCCACGATTATCATTCTGGTGACTCTGTCACACTATCTATACTCAGCGGCCATGCTGCATATTTACGTGGTGTGTAGCGGTTGGGTGGGTCGAGTAGTCTCCCACGTGGTGAAAGGTTGGTATGGGGTGCATGTGGTTGGATATGGGTTGGGTTTGCATAAGCATGTAATATCACATTACGATCTATCATGGGCCTATGGGCTATATTCAGAATTGCATTGCAGGCTAAGGCGGCATATTCTATTTCTGTGGTTTGAACTGATTTAGGCTATGGTTGGGTTAATTTACACACTGAGTTTCCTAAAACTCACCCCCTTTGTTTTATCCATGCAGGTGATCCCCAACCATAGTGGGCTTGGAGCCGTGAAGGATTCGGAGTGGCCACATGTTTCTGCAAATTCAGTTTCTTTCTGATGAACTGGACGTCCTTTTATTTTTGTTTACGGTTTTAGGTTTTTAAATGTAATAAAGTTGTTTATTTATTTTTATGTTTTTGATTTATATTTTATTATGATGAAAATGATTTACTTTAACTATCGAAATGGATTAGTTCTAGGGCGTGTTTTCCAAAACAATAATTGATTTCAAAATAACTCGATTACAAGTAAGGCTTCCACTAAGCAAATGATTTTCAAAAATTAATCACTTTTCTAAAATGGACTTAATCAAATGGGTTTTCTTAAAAATATGCGGTGTGCATGTCTAGGATTGGGTCCGAAGGGAGCTTGGTACTTAAGCAGTCCGACGGACTCACCTCCTCTTTTAGGTTCCTACTACGGTGCATGACTTCCATTCACTTTAATCTATTCAAAAGGTATCTTCTAAAACATCAACTAAGTTTTTTAAACTAGGTAATACGAAATGTTTTGAGCGCTTTGATGTGGCACGTCAGATCAGGTCATAACGTCTAGGCCGGGTTTAGGGTGTTACATTCCCGAACTATTTTTAGTGTTTTATTTTATTCAATTAAGTCTTTGATAATATGATTAACGTTAGAACCATTATCTAATTTACTAAATTAATACTATAGATATATCTGTATGAATTGTGAAAAATACATACGTTTATTGTATTTGTATTTGTGATTGTACATACAAGCATGCCTTATGTTACTGTTAAATTGAACACTTAATAAGCATGACTTTTGCTTGATCTGTTATAAACATATTATTTGCTATTGTACAGAACTGTTATAAGCATATTGATTGCCACCGTATTGTTCTGTTAAAAGCATAAATAAATGCTATCGTATTGATAAGTTTTGAGCTTGCCATATTGCATTGCATGAGGTGGGACGATATGAAAGGAGGAAGTACTGGCAGTTTATCTGTAAACACTGTTGGGTAATCCAAAAACTTTCTAGCAGTTTTTATCTGCAAACATATGGTGCATTCACAACCTACTAACAAAGTATTAACTTACAAAACACTGATGGTTCATCCATAAACTTTACTGGCAGCTTTAATCTCCAAACCCGTTATGTATTCACAACTACTGACAACGTATTAACCTGCAACATTGGTGGTTTATCCACAAGCTGGAGTGTCCAAAAAATAAGAGTTCTATGGAACTCTTATTGTAGAGTGTTGCAGTGGAGTAGGATCTTTCTTCTTACTGTTAAACTGAACTTCCATTACATTCATAAGCATTTGCACAATTTTGTGAATATTGAAATATTACGGTGAAGAATTGATTTGAAATACCGATATTCTGATTTGCTATCCAATTGTGATGGTTTTATGAGTTAAAATTTTGTACGATTTGTCTACTATTTGCATTGGTTTACTTGTGAATGAAAGCTTCATAACTCACTCCTCTTTTTATTTCCATATTTACAAATAACCCACCAGGTTAGGACGTGGACTCGGTATTCAGAGGGGCTCGACTCGGATGTGTTTTTATAAAATATTTTAGATTATTTATTATTTGATAGTTTATTGTTTAGAGACTATATTATTTTATTTTGAACTATGGCATAAGACTTTAGGTTTCAGTTTTATGTAGCATGCATGACATTTAGGTTGTTTATTTTAAATTTGACTTTAAAATGTCGAAACACATATTTTAATTAATTATCCATGAAACATAGATTTTATTAAGTCACAACATACTGCCTTATAGCTTGATCCCTATCATCAGCAATAAGGACTGGATTACGAACATTAGCGGCTCCATTCCCTTAAACATCATTTTGATTTTCAAGGTCCAATTTTTGCAGCTTGACTTTGGGCTAATCTTTCTCGTTTTCTTTGTCGAAATGTCCAATCGATTTTTGGGTCTACAAAAAGTAGATTAATGATTTGAACTATGCTTATAAAATCCTAAAAATAAATCAAAAAACTAAAGAATTAATTAAATAAAAATAAATAAACCAATTTGCAAGAAATAATTTCACAAATAATGATTAAATTAACAGTCTTCGATAACGACACCAAAAACTTGTAACACGTAGGTCTGTGTAAGTATATCAAGTAATAAGTAAAAGAGTTATCATCCCCATAGAGACAGTATATGTTAATCAAATTATTGCAAAATTGAATATTACAAGTTGGTAAGAAAACACAATAGTTTAGATGTGATGGACAAAATTTGTAACAGCCTGATTTTAAGGCTAATCGGAATAGTAGTTTCAGGACCACAAATCTGACATAGTAAAATTAATTTTTAATAGATTTTTATGGTCTAGAATTTCAGAAAATGATTTTGTGAAAATTTCGTTCAAAAATTTTGACGTTTAGGGACTTAATTTAGTCAAAAGGACTAAATTGTAAAAATTGTAAAAGTTAAGTTCTACATGCTAGAGGTGTCCAATTGCAATGATATTTTAAATTAGAGGTCCCTAAATGATAATTAGACCAATTTTTAAGTTATTTGACAAAAATGAAGATGGAGAGATAAAATTTTAAGGAAAGGTGAAAAGGCATTTTGGTTATTTGGTAAATAAAAGAATAAAAAGGGAAAATAAGTCAAAATTGGTGTCCATCTTCTTCACCATAGCCAAAATTCTCAAGCTCTCCATAGCTAGGGTTTCTTCAACTTTCAAGCTTGATAGTAAGTGCATCCTAGCCCCGTTTTTAATGCTCTTTACGTTTTTTAAGTCATATTCACCCGATCTTTCCATTTCTACCACTATTTTGAAGTAAGGTTCATGTTTAAAAATTTAACCATGTATGACATGCATGTTTTTTGATGTTTAATGGTAGAAGATGAAAGTTTGATGGGTAATAAACAACTTTTACTAAGTGATTTTCCATGAAATCACCAAAAAAAAAGGACCTATTTGTAAAAAGTTGTAAAATGGGTAGTAAAAGTTTGATTTAATGAAAATTTTAGGCTGATATGAGCATATATATGTTTCGGCTAGGCTTGGGTAACAAAGAAATTGAATACATTTCACTTTACGAACCTAGGGATAAAAATATAAATATGTTAAAGTTTAGAGGCAAAAGTGTAATTTTTATGATTATTGGACTTAATTGAATAATGTGAATAATAAAAAAGCTAAATTTTCTATTATAGATCGAGAAAAATGAAGTTCAGACCTTGATCGAGGGAAAAATAAGGTTATTGATGATTAGATCCATTTCTCCTATTTTTTGTACCGAGGTAAGTTCGTATGTAAATAATGCATTATTATTTATGCTTTAATTGTATTATTATTGTATGAACTGAGATCTACTCTTTGAATGAATTCGACAAAGTTTCGACAAGTGAGAAATATCCCTGTTGAACCTTAGAAATAGATAGGATACAAATGTCATGACATTAGGGTTAGTTGAGATTATGTGTAAGACCATATCTGGGATATGGGATCGATATGAGATTTCGTGTAAGACCATAGCTGGGCTATTGGCATCAATATGAGATCTCATGTAAGACCATATCTATGATATGGTGTTGGTATGATTCTATATGTGTGAGATTTCCCGTGTATCCTTTAGTATTCTAAGTGGTTCAACGGGTAATTTAATGACCATGTTAAAGTTATGAAAGATTATGACATGTTCTGGAAGACAATGGTATGTTGCAAGTTGGTACAGGTATGTATACAAAACTCATGCTTAATAAGCTCGATATGTGATGAACCCTCGGTAAGGTTTGATTGAGTAAGTTACGATGTTAAGTTTTAATATCATCTATGCCAAGCTTGATTATGAAATTTACAATGAAATTTATGTCAATTTACTTCATGTTAAGAATATGTTAGAATGTGTTTATGATGCCTATTATTTGCATAAGAACTTACTAAGCTTTAAAGCTTACCCCATTTCTTTTTCCCATGTCTTATAGCTTCACCAAGCCAGCTCGGGGAACGAAAACGGTCAGAGTTCCATCCACACTATCAAATTATCATTTTGGGTACTTATGATTATAATATTTTGAGTTATGGCATGTATAGGGACTTAGTCTTTTTGTTATGTGTCATATTTGATTTGGCCAAAAGTGTTGGCTTATGTTATTTGATAATTCATTTTGTAAATGGCCCTTAAAATCGGCTAATATTAGCTTAAGTATATATATACATAAGATGATGTTTTCATGGATGTGTGAATTTGCGTGGATTGAGTTGATAAATAGGTGATGTTTGTATGTGCTAGATTGGTTGCATGTAAATGATTCGTTGATATCTTGTTGGTGGTTGAATTGGTTGTATGGATATGCTTGGAATTGTGTTGCTTATTTTTGTGTAGGTTGGTGCAAGTAAGGGTGGCAAAATGGCTTGGTAAATAGCTTTATTTTTGTCCATATGGGCGTGTGTCTAGGCCGTATGTGACACACGGCTTGCCCTATGGGTGTGTGATCCGGCTATGTGTCCGCTGCATTTTGAATTTTAGCTTAAAATTGGCCACACGGGCAGAGACATAGTCGTGTGTCTCAACCATGTGAAGGACACGACCCAAGGACATGGGCATGTGCCCAGGGCTTGTGAAGTCTGCACTTATTTTATGAAAAATAATGAAAATTATATCGCCCACATGGCCTAAGCACATGGGCGTGTGACTTTGCCATGTGACTTTAATTTGATGATGACGTCATAAACAGAGAGTTACACGGGTTGGGGACAAGGACGTGTGTGACCACACGGCCTACCCATATGGGCGTGTCCCAAGCCACACGAGCGTGTGACCCCTGTTCTAGTGAAAAACTTTCTAAGTGTTGAGAAAGTTCCCAAAGTTCTCGGTTTAGTCCTGAACTGCTCCCAATGTATATTTTGAACCTCGTAGGCTCTTTTAAGGGACAATATGAATGTATTTGAAAAGTTTTAAATTTGAGAGGAAATTTATGTCCCGATTTTAAATGTTTGATTAAGTTTAAGTCCGGTAACACCTCGTACCCTGCTCTGGTGTCGGTTACGGGTAAGGGGTGCTACAAAAGCAATGGTTTAGCCAATTCTCAGACTAATGTAGCGTGTGTACAAGTCTAGCTATAGTGCCATAAACAAACTGTGATAGTGTGATGGCTCCTAACGATTGTAAATTGTGTTTTCATATCGTAATGGATCCCAATCGAGCTGAGGCTGATAAAGTAAAAAGTAATGCACCTTGTTTTCATATCGTAATGGATCCCAATCGAGCTGAGGCTGATAAAGTAAAAAGTAATGCACCTACTCCCGTTCAAGGGGCAGCCCCGTCTGTTAGTCAAAGAGAAGGAGGCAGGAAGCCTTTCTCCACATGATGAATGAGTGGTATACAGAATTTGTTTGAACAAATCTGAATGCCCAACCTCCTTCACCCCCTCCCATTCCTTGACCGATTCCCGTAACCCCTCAAGGTATGGATTTCTTGAGAATGAACAAGCCCCCAATAGATAAGATCCGAAAGCATGGGGCAGAAGATTTTAGAGCTAGTATGGATGATGATCTCGAAAGAGTCGAGTTTTGGCTCGAAAATTCCATCAGAGTATTTGATGAGCTATCATGCATATTGGATGAATGTTTAAGGTGTGCTATCTCACTTTTGAGAGATTCTGCATATCATTGGTGTAATATATTTGTATCTGTAGTTCCGAGAGAAAGAGTCACATGGGACTTCATTCAGGAAGAGTTTCGTAAGAAGTATATTAGCCAGATATTCATAAATCAAAAATGTAAGGAGTTTCTTGAGCTGAAACAGGTCGTATGACCGTAACAGAGTATGATCGAGAATTTGTCAGATTGAGTAAATATGTTCAGGAGTGTGTTTCCACCGAGGCCATCATGTGCAAGAGATTTGAGGATGGATTGAATGAAGACATTCATGTGTTAGTTGGGATTTTAAAGC
This sequence comes from Gossypium anomalum, assembly GCA_025698475.1. Classification (NCBI taxonomy): domain Eukaryota; kingdom Viridiplantae; phylum Streptophyta; class Magnoliopsida; order Malvales; family Malvaceae; genus Gossypium; species Gossypium anomalum. Next base: position 67,070,613 of record CM046966.1, read on the forward strand.
GGAAAGAGTTTATGGTATTGGTTGAACAAGCTTGTAAGGCCGAAGAATTGAATAAAGAGAAGAGGAAAGCAGATCTTGAAGCTAGAGATTCAAAGAAAAGACAGATGAGTAAGTCGTTTCCATCTCAGTCCAAGAAGTCTAAGGAAATGTATTCCCGTTCGAATGTTTCAGTGGGGTATTCACACAGAGATCGTGAGAAACAACATTCAAGTTTTAAATCTCAAGCCACCTCAATGGCGAGTGTGGGCAATGTAAGGTCCAATAGACCAGAATGTCCGTAGTGTGGCAAACGTCATCCCGGTGAGTGTAGGGTGAATGACTGGGCATGTTTCAAATGTGGCTCTCAAGAGCATTTTATCTGTGATTGAATCATTGAGAAGGAAAATTTTTAGAGTGTGAGGCCGAGTAATACTGCTACAAAGGGTAGGCAACCAAGAAATACTGGGAATGGCGCTAGTAGTAAGGGTATGAAAAAAGACACCGCTGTGAGATCTGAGCTCGAGCACCTGCCAAAGCTTATGCCATCCGTGCTCGCAAAGAAGTGACATCTCCCGATGTTATCACTGGTACTTTTTCTCTCTATAACATTAATGTAGTTGCATTGGTCAATCCTGGATCGACTTATTCTTATGTATGTGTGAAATTGGTAACTAATAAAAGTTTGCCTGTTGAGTTTACTGAGTTTGTGGTTAGAGTGTCAAACCCTTTAGGCAAACATGTATTAGTTGATAGAGTCTGCAAGAATTGTCCCCTAATGATTCGAGGTCACTGTTTTTCAGCTGATTTAATGGTATCGTCATTCGATAAATTCAATGTTATTTTAGGTACGGATTTGTTGACATTGCATGATGCCATAGTGAATTGTAAAAGAAAGATTATTGAACTGAAATTTGAAAATGGTGAAATTCTTCAGATTGATTCAAATGAGTCAGGTGAGTTACCTATTGTGATTTCTTCGATGCCTGCTCAAAGATATATAAGGAAAGGTTATGAAGCTTATCTAGCTTACGTGCTAAATACAAAAGAGTCTAAATTGAAAATTGAATCAGTGCCGATACTTTGTGAATATCCAGTCGTGTTCTCGGAAGAGTTGCTTGGGTTACCTCCAGTTAGAGAAGTTGGATTTTTGGGACATATCATTTCAAATGATGGTATTTAGGTTGATCTGAGTAAAATTTTGGTGATTGTTAATTGGAAACCACCAAGAAATGTGTTTGAAGTTAGGAGCTTTTTGGGCTTAGCCGGTTACTAACGTCGGTTCGTTAAAGGATTTTCAATGATCGTGACTCCTATAACAAGATTGTTGCAAAAGATGTCAAGTTTGAATGGTCCAAAAAATGTCAACAAAGTTTTGAGAAGTTGAAAGCCTTATTGACAGAGGCACCGGTTTTAATGCAACCTGAATCGAGAAAAGAGTTTGTGATTTATAGCGACACGTCACTGAATGGATTAGGATGTGTGTTGATGCAAGAGGGTAAGGTGATAGCCTATGCCACGAGACAATTGAAGCCACATGAGAAGAATTACCCGACGCATATTTGGAATTAGCCGCTATTGTGTTTGCTTTGAAGATATGGCGACACCATCTGTACGGTGAGAAATGTCATGTTTTTACCGACCATAAGAGTTTAAATTATTTGATGACTCAGAAGGGTTTGAACTTACGACAATAAAAATGGCTCGAGTTGCTCAAAGATTATGAGTTGGTAATTGACTATCACCTGGGTAAAGCGAATGTAGTCGCGGATGCCTTAAGTAGGAAGGCATTGTTTACCTTGAGGGATTTGAACATGAGATTGACTTTATCCAATGACAGTTTTATTCTAGTCGAGTTGAAAGCTAGGCCGATGTTTATTCAGCAGATTTGTGAAGCCTAGAAATGTGACAGTGATTAACAAGCCATGAGAGCTCATTATGAATCAGTTAGTGATTCAGATTTTCATGTGGGATCCAATGACTGTTTGATGTTCTGAGGTAGAGTATGTCTACCGAAGAATGATGAACTTATTCAGAAAATTCTTCATGAGGCGTATAATGGTTGTTTATCTGTGCATCCGGGTAGTACGAAAATGTATAATGATTTAAAGAAAATATATTGGTGGTCGGGCATGAAAAGAGATATCTCCTAGTTTGTTTTGAGATTCTTGATATGCCAACAAGTGAAAGTTGAACACCAAGTGCCTTCGGGTTTACTTCAGCCAGTGATGGTACCCGAGTGGAAATGGGATAGAATTACGATGGATTTTGTAACGGGTTTACCTTTGACTCTGAAAAAGAAAGATATCGTATGGGTTGTGGTTGATAAACTATCAAAATTGTCTCATTTTATACTGGTACATACTGATTATTCACTTGATAAGTTAGCCGAATTGTACATTTAGGAGATTGTGAAATTGCACGAGGCACCTATTTCTATTATTTCGGATAGAGATCCAAGGTTTACTTCGAGGTTTTGAAAAAAGTTGCAAGAAGCCTTGGGTACAAAATTGAGTTTTAGTATCGCATTTCCTCCACAAACTGACAGTCAATCCAAAAGAGTAATTCAGATATTTGAAGATATGCTCCGATGTTGTATATTGGAATTCGAGGGTAATTAGGAAAAATACCTACCACTAGTCGAATTCACCTATAACAACAATTTTCAGTCGAGTATAAAGATGGCGACTTATGAGGCATTGTATGGCCGCAATTGTCGAACACCTTTGTATTAGACCGAACTTAAAGAGAAACAGATTCACGAGGTCGACTTGGTTAAGCAAACCGAAAAGAAAGTAAAAGTAATTCGAGATTGTTTAAAAGCTACTTTCGATAGACAGAAATCATACGCAGATTTGAAAAGGAAAGAGACCGAGTTTTAAGTTGGGGATAAAGCATTTTTGAAAGTTTCTCCGTGGAAGAAAATTCTCAGATTTGGCCATAAGGGCAAGTTGAGTCCACGTTTGATTGGCCCGTATAAGATTGTTGAAAGAATAGGGTCAGTGGCGTATCGGTTAGCTTTACCGATGGAGTTGAAAAAGATTCATAATGTATTTCATGTGTCGATGTTGTGACAATATCATTCTGATTCTTCACATGTAACAGCTTGGTTTAGATCTTAGTCAGAATAGTGGTTTCAAGACCACAAATTCGAGTAAAAAAATATCTTAATATTATTTTTCATAATTATTATATGTGAATTGACATGTGTGAAATTCCCGTATGAAAATTCGATCATTTGTGCACTTAATTTGTGAAAATGACCTAATCGCAAAAAATGTAAAAGTTGCCTACTGTTTGTTAAAGTGCTTAATTGATTTGTCTTATTAAAAGGGAGGTCCTTATGATGCAATTAGACCATTGAAAGCATGAGTGGACATTTATGGCCTTAATGCTAATGTTTTAAATGTTTATTTATTAAGGGCAAAATTGGTATTTAGTTATTAAAGTTATTATAATTAAAAAAAAGTATGAAATTTAGCCATTTTATGTTCATCTTGCCCAAAATACAAAAGAAAAAGAAAGAAAAAGATTCAACTAGGGTTCGGCAATTAATTTCTTTGATTAAGGTATGTGTTTTGATCCATTTTTGATAATTTATACGTTTTTGTAATCGTTACTTGTATACTATCAAGCCCATGTCTCAATTTTTGATTTTGAGGATGATTTTAAGCTATACCATTGTGGATTTTGTGAGCTTTGAAATGTTAGTTGATGGAAAAAAAAAAGATATGTTTTGGGTTAACATATTTTGTCTTTGAATTTTTGATGAATTTGAGTAATTTGGGTTAAATTGTAAAAAATAAGATTTTGAGGGACTAAAATGTGAAATAAATGAAACATATGGACTTATATGAATATTATGAGAATTCGGCCTAACATGGGTATATGAAAATTATGTGTATTTTGTGATTTTGTAAATTAAGGACTAAAATGTGTAAATGTGTAAATGTGAGGGCTAATTTGTAAAATGCCAGAAATGTATGTTTGTGGATTGATTTGAATAATTTGGTGAATAAAAGAGTTAAATTTGAATTCATATAGATCAAGAATTAAAGAAAGCGAAATTAGATCGGGGAAAGTCGAAAGTCATCAAGTAGCAGATTCCGTCTATCCGAATCCGTACGAGGTAAGTCAATATACAAATAAATGTATTTGAAATGGTTTATTTATGCTTATATGCTATTGAACAATGATGAATGGTTTTATGCCTTGAATATGAGATATCCGAGAAAGTATCGACAAAGTTCCGATGTCTGAAAAGCCCCGTGCGAACCTTAGGAATAGTTAGGATACATATGTCATGACATAGGATTCGATATGTGTTATCGTGTAAGACCATGTCTGGGACGTTGGCATCGACTTATGATTTATGTGTAAGACCACATCTGAGACGTTGGCATCGTATTTGATTTCCTGTAAGGCTTTGTCTAGGACAGTGGCATCGATATTTGATTACATGTAAGACCACGTCTGGGACGTTGGCATTGTACGAGCTTTCTGAGCTATCTGCGTATCCTTATGATTCTGAATGGTTCAACGGGCATTCCGAGAAAATGAATTATTATGTGAACATGTATTCGATTCAGGTACGTTTGAAATGAGTATGAAATTTAATGTTGAAAGGTAAGTATATGTACTTTAGTGAATAAATGTTGATATGTAATAAAAGCATGAGAAAATATGCTATATGTGCTAAAGAATTTGGAATATGTGAAATGTATGAACATTGAGGTTTATGATAGTTTTTGGCGATGAAGTATATGTAATTTGATTATGCTTTTATGTTTAAAATGTTAAGTTTATTTGCATATGGCTTACTAAGCTTTTGAAAGCTTACTTTGTGTGTTTTGCAACTGTTTTATAGATACATAGCTATCGAGAGCTCGGGGATCATCGAGGATCATCACCACACTATCGAACTTCTTTTTGGTACCTTTTGAAAAAGTGAATATTAAAGTATGGCATGTATAGGCTAGAAGTACTTGATTATGTTTTGTGATGTATATATTTAACCATGTGATATGGCTTGGTATGGTTGTGATTATGGTTTAACTTTGGTATATGAAACGTGATGCAATAGGATCTATTTGATGTGTTAATGAATGGCCAAGAGAAGTGTTAAGTTTGATAAGTTTTGGTATGTGTTACAAGCATGAATTTGTTGTCAATGAAATGGCATGAATGATGAATGTTTTGGCTATTGAAATTGGTTGGAAATATGTTATATATGTTGTGGTTTTGATGCTTGTAGGGAGGACCCTTCATGGGTGGTAATTTGGCCTTACAAATGGCCTATTTTTGCCCACACGGGCATGTGTCCCAGCCATGTTGCTTAATGGCCATTTTGAAATGAGCCTGGGCAGGCCACACGGTCGCACACATGGGCGTGTGGTAGGCCGGGTGGCCAAGTCAGTAGCCTCTATAATTTTCACATGGCCTGGCACACGGGCGTGTCATGTGACCGTGTGGACAAGTCAATATGTATGCCCTATTTTGACACGGCCTAGACACACAGGCGTGTCTATAGCTGTGTGAGGCACAAGGCCTGTTCACACAGGCATGTGACATGTACAACTTTGAAAAATGTATAAGTTTCAAAAAATTTTGTATGAGCTCAGTTTAGTCCCGAACCCTTTATAATGCATGTTTAAGGTCTCGTAGACCTATATATAGGACAATTGTGAATGATTATTATATGTTTTGATAATGTTATGCTTATGTATATGTGAATGTTCAGATATGTTCGGTAACGCCTTTAACCCTATTCTGGCGATGGATACGGGTTAGAGGTGTTATATCACATGTGATTTCTCCAACGGAAATAGATATTCAACCGGATGTGACGTATAGTGAGAAATCGATCAAGATATTAGCCTGGGAAGTAAAATAGTTGAGGAATAAAAGTATAGCTCTTGTGAAAGTGTTGTGGAAAAGACATGGAGTTGAAGAAGCTACATAGGAACCTGAGGAGGCTATGAGAAAATAGTACCCAAACCTCTTTTCTGGTAAGATTTTCGGGGACGAAAATACCTAAAGGAGGAGAGTTGTAACTGTCTGGTTTTAGGGCTAGTTAAAACAGTAGTTTCGGGACCACAAATCTGACGCAGTAAGATTTATTTTTAATAGATTTTTATGGTCTACAGTTTCACGGAATGATTTTGTGAAAATTTCGTTTGAAAATTTTGATGTTTGGGCACTCAATTTAGTCAAAAGGACTAAATTGAAAAAAGTGAAAAAGTTGAGTTCTACATGCTAGAGGTGTCCAATTTCTATGAGATTTTAAATTAGAGGTCCTTAGATGATAGTTGACCAATTGTTAAGCTAGTGGACAAAAATGGACATGAAGAGATAAAATTTTAAAGAAAGGTGAAAAGGCATTTTGGTCATTTGGTAAATAAAAGAATAAAAAGGGAAAATAAAGTCCATCTTCTTCACCATAGTCAAAATTCTCAAGCTCTCCGTAGCTAGGGTTTCTTCACCTTTCAAGCTTGATAGTAAGTGCATCCTAGCCCCGTTTTTAATGCTCTTTACGTTTTTTAAGTCATATTCACCCGATCTTTCCATTTCTACCACTATGTTGAAGTAGGGTTCATGTTTAAAAATTTATCCATGTATGGCATGCATGTGTTTTGATGTTTAATGGTAGAAGATGAAAGTTTGATGGGTAATAAACAACTTTTACTAAGTGATTTTCCATGAAAACACCAAAAAAAGGACCTATTTGTAAAAAGTTGTAAAATGGGTAGTAAAAGTTTGATTTGATGAAAAATGTGGGCTAATATGAGCATGTATATGTTTCGTCTAGGCTTGGGTAACAAAGAAATTGAATACATTTCATTTTACGAGCCTGGGGATAAAAATGTAAATATGTTAAAGTTTAGGGGCAAAAGTGTAAATTTTCCATGGTATGATTATTGGACTGAATTGAATAATGTGAATAATAAATAAGCTAAATTTTCTATTATAGATCAAGAAAAACGAAGTTCGGACCTTGATCGAGAGAAAAACAATGTTATTGACGATTAAATCCATTTCTCCTATTTTTTGTACTGAGGTAAGTTCGTATGTAAATAATGCATTATTGTTTATGCTTTAATTGTATTATTATTGTATGAACTGAGATCTACTCTTTGAATGAATTCGACAAAGTTTCGACAAGTGAGAAATATCCCGATTGAACCTTAAAAATAGATAGGATACAAATGTCATGACATTAAGGTTAGTTGAGATTACGTGTAATACCATATCTGGGATATGACATTGGTATGATTTTATGTGTGTGGGATTTCCCGTGTATCCTTTAGTATTCCAAGTGGTTCAATGGGTAATTTAATGACCATGTTAAAGTTATGAAAGATTATGACATGTTGTGGAAGACAATGGTATGTTGCAAGTTGGTACAGGTATGTATACAAAACTCATGCTTAATGAGCTCGATATGTGATGAACCCTCGGTAAGGTTTGATTGAGTAAGTTACGATGTTAAGTTTTAATATCATCTATGCCAAGCTTGATTATGAAATTTACAATGAAACTTATGTCAATTTACTTCATGTTAAGAATATGTTAGAATGTGTTTATGATACCTATTATTTGCATAAGAACTTACTAAGCTTTAAAGCTTACCCCATTTCTTTTTCCCATGTCTTATAGCTTCACCAAGCCAGCTCGGGGAACGAAGACGGTCAGAGTTCGATCCACACTATCAAATTATCATTTTGGGTACTTATGATTATAATATTTTGAGTTATGGCATGTATAGGGACTTAGTCTTTTTGTTATGTGTGATAGTTGATTTGGCCAAAAGTGTTGGCTTATGTTATTTGATAATTCATTTTGTAAATGGCCATTAAAATCGGCTAATATTGGCTTAAGTATATATATACATAAGATGATGTTTTCATGGATGTGTGAGTTTGCGTGGATTGAGTTGATAAATAGGTGATGTTTGTATGTGCTAGATTGGTTGCATGTAAATGATTCGTTGATATCTTGTTGGTGGTTGAATTGGTCGTATGGATATGCTTGGAATTGTGTTGTTTATTGTTGTGTAGGTTGGTGCAAGTAAGGGTGGCAAAATGGCTTGGTAAATAGCCTTATTTTTGTCCACACGGGTAGACACATGGGCATGTGTCTAGGCCGTGTGTGACACACGGCTTGCCCTATGGGTGTGTG